>CM076575.1:1664097317-1664697317 GCA_034641835.2 Pinus albicaulis | reverse complement strand
AGGAGCTCTAGGGCTGCCTCAATTTGGTAATTCCTTCATATTATCATTTGCGATGATGTATATTTACGGTGGTGAGTGATAAAATAAAGCAATAACTTGCCACATTTTTTATTACTCTCTCCTTGTTTGTTATTGTTTATGTATTTATGAAAGGGGTAGTTTAGATTCCTTATGACTTAGACTCCCCTTAAATTTTTATTGTCATTGAGCTGCTCATAGAGAATCCAATTTCAAGAATTGTAGTGGTGAGGATACTCTAGGTTGAGCTCAAAATTTTCTCTGTTAATTCTTAGGAAGCTAGGCTTAGGATTCCACTCTATTATTAACGCTAATGCATACCCAGTACCCCATTCTCATATACTCACATACTATATTACAATCGTACTCTCAAGTTTTTGAAGCACATCAGTCTCACATTTAAGCTATAGGGATTCCTTGTTTTTTCTTTATTTCTCCAAGCTCTGTTTTTGTCTCTCATTATAAATTTAATGTCATTTGTTTCTATTTAATTCCACTCAAAATTATATTCTACCTATGGAATTTTTCTATTGCAGTGTTTACCCTACCCTGAGCCTCCCTTAGACATAGTCTTTTATTACCTGTGTGGTCTATTTACACTCTCCTAGAACCTATTTTTATTTTTCCCTCCTCTCATCATTGCATTGTATCGAGACTCTATGTTTCTATTTAATTCATCCCTCACAGATCTTGTGCCTTTCCCTTTACCTTCCATTCCCACTCCTTCTTATCATTTTCAGTCTACTTCGGTACAATTCCACCATGTACAATCCATGCATGAAATGCTCACATGGCTCTACTAGACGTGGAAAATCTCGATACCACTTACAAGCTTAATATATAGTGCACAACTACAACAATATTATTCCTAAGCACATACAACATTGAATTAACCAAGAAACCATTGAATATACGCATGATAATAAAGCTCACATTGATGATGATATCCTTTCCCAATCTTATTGTATTCTTGATCCTGACCAAACTTGTGGCCAGTAGAACTAGTACTTATGCACAGTAGAGATATATTGGCACATCAAGTCTCTTATTGGTAATGAACTCAAATACAAGGAAGTTAGAAAAATAAAATTTTCCCTCCATATTAGCATCCTTCATGCCAAAAACAGGAAGATGTCATTGGAACATAGAGACATGGAAATGAGGCTTACAAAAATTCAATCCCTGATTCACAAATGGAAAGGTACAACCTCACACAGAATCTTGTTGTGCCTATTGATGTATCTACCTTGGCTTAGTCATCGATCCTTCTCTTTTCACAATGGTTGGAGGTGTTTCTCTATCGTTGGAATTCTCACATTCATTGCTTTCCAAAGATAGAATTTTGGCCATTTTGTTTAGTTATCATAGCATATCTTTTTGTTATATTTGTATCTCCTGATGGTATTCTCTCTCATGCTAGTTTTTTCACTTTTTTGTACTCTTTTGGGCTAAGGATTTACTTTTATTTTGATGGTTTTTTTTCCCAAGTGGTAGACCATGAAAAAAAATAACTTGGTGCTGGCACGAACAAGGTCCTTCTAGTGCAAGCATATCTTGTAGATCACGAAACATGGGAAATGAAGGATTTGAAAGAATAGAGGGTGATATTAGCTTATACGAAAGATCACTTGATCTCACATGTAGCAGAGAAGACCACAACCAAGAACATTTTTGATGCCCTTGTTTGTCTCTTCCATAGTGACAATCTAAAAGGGAAGATGGTTCTAAAGAAAAAGATTCGAGATTTCCATATGACCAAATATGTAATTGTTACTAGTTACCTTATGAAGATCACATAAATATTTGATTAGGTTTAAACAGTTCGAGAAAAGATAGTGGATGTAAAGATCATGGTTGTAGCTATAAATGGGTTCATCAAGAATTGGGAATTGTTTGTGAATGGGATTTATGCCCAGGAGAACATTCTAGACTGGAAGAGACTATGAGATGACTACACTAAGGAGGAGACTCAAAAGGATTATAAAGCCAACAAGCAGAGAGGCAGTGATGAAAAATTTTCACCCTTCAACAAGAAAAATAACATCAAAGGGGAAATTTTCACCAAGAAATGTAACAATTATGTACAAGGACATCATCCTAGAAATAAGAAGACATGAGAAGGATCAAGTTCTTTTTTTTCCCATAAGTAGGGTCACTATGCTTCTCAATGTATAGAGAATTAAAAAATAAAAGGGAAGACATAACGAGTAGCAACAGTAGTAGAGACCCAACCAAGTAAATTTTCAACAAAGTTTGAGCATTATTTGTTTCCCTTGTTTCTTGCTTTTCTACTAGCACTATTGTTAAGAGTGCTTGGTACGTGGATAGTGATGCCTCCCTCCATATGAATAAATCATAATATTTTTTTATTCAAATTTTATAGGATGACTTAGGGATCAATGTGGATCTTGGCGATGTTTCCAAGTATGCATTGAGGGGTCAATGGGCGATACAATTCTAGCTTGAGTCAAGAGGATCATGAAATTCTCAAGACGTCTTATATGTTCATGGTATGAAGGAGAGCATATTTTCCATCTCAACCAAGGAGGAAAAAGGTTATGAAATTACCTTCCATAAATAGTAGGTTTTCATATTCCCATAAGGAGCTAGTCCAAAAATACTTGTGAGGATTGGAGTTAGGAAAGGAAACTTATAAAGGCTATAAGAAAATCCTATTTAGGAATTTTTGCATCATAGTGAGATCCTATGCCATATTTGGCAAAAGAAGATGGGGAATTTGCATCATAGGTCACTACCCATACTAAAATAAATGGTCATTGGACCTTAAAAGTTCATTTTGGATCATTAGCAGGTGTAGAGGTTTTGTGCTGGAAAAAATTTTCATGGTTTTGTTTCCTAGCAATGAGACTAAATCCAAAATGATTTTGGATCTGATACATTATTATTTTTTATGGTCATATTTCAGTGGCATCAATGAATGGTGCATCTTATTATGTCACCTTCATTGATGATTTCTATAAGAATACCTAGATCTACTTCATGAAGACCAAAGATAAGGTATTCAATCAGTTCAGGGAGTTCAAATCTTAGGTGGAGAACATGACAAAGAAGAAGATAAAAGTGTTGAGATACGAATTGAGGGAGAGAATACCTCTAATGAGTTCAAATATTTATGCAAGGATGTAGGAATCAGGAGGGAGAATATAGTTTCTCACAATGCATAGGAGAATGAGGTTGCAGAGAGGAAGAACAAATACATCATTAGTTCTTTGAATGAAATGATCGATGCTCATATTTCGCTAATGTTTTTGTTGGTGAAAGCATGCAACACAATGGTGTATTTGTATAATAGGATTTCTCACAAGATTCTAGAGGATGATACCGCAGAGGAATCATTCACAGGAGTGAGACATGATATAAGAAATCTAAATATTTTTGGTTGTCTGGTCGATATCCATGTGTCTATGGAGAAGAGGCATAGTTGGAATCCTAATGTAAGAAGGGAATTTTGGTTGGATACAGTGACGAGTTGAAGGAATAGAAGATATTTATATTATCACAATAGAAGACAATTGTGAGAAAATATGTCAAGTTTGATGACAACTTGGCCTCCAAGAAATATATTGATCTACCTACAGTTGCAGAGGATATCCAGCGAGTGGATCTAAAGTGTGAGTAAAGTTCACAAGCTTCTAGTGCAAAGAGTGTTCTTCGGGGGATGAGGGGAAGTTATCCCCCTATAAATTATTCAGTAGCACTAAATGTATTGAATAGGCCTTGAGATATGCTTGAGATCATGTGGATGCTCCTAGAACCACATTTAGGGAGAGAAAGCCTCCATGGAAGTTTCGAACATATATGTATTTGATGACCAACATCATAGAATTAGAGTCTTCTAGCATTGGTGAAGAAGCCAACCAGCAAGTATGGAGAGCTATCATGGTGGAGGATCACAACTCCATCATGAAGAATGATGTCTAATATATTGTTCCAACAAGACCATTAGGGAATTCATTGTTGACTTTTAGGTGGTTGTTCAAAATTGAGCATGCAAAGAGAAGTGCGAGGAAATATTTGTGTCTTGAAGATTATATAAGAAATGAATATATTATGAGGATAATTTCTATTATGATACCCATTTAATTATCCCAAATTTTGTAATGTATTAATAACATATAATGATAGGGTTTCGACATTAACTCTATGATTTCAAACATTATTGTATGATGTAATGGTTTTTTTATTAATACAAATGATAGAATTAATCAAATGGGGCAACCAACAAATTATGATGCCTTAGGGAGCAGGGGGAGTTTATTTAAGAGGAAAAAATACCTTGGGTGAAATTTCACTTTGATAGTGATGGTTAATATTGCCTAGAATTCAAAAGTTTGTGAAGATGAAGGGTCATGGAGTAATTATAAAAATAAGAGAGAGGACCAATCAAGGGGTTCTTCTTCTTGGCTATTAAGCTTATAATTTTCTCTCTTCTATTACACTCTTGTACATCTCTCTCTCACTTGGAAAAAGGATTAGTGATAGAACCAAAGAGGTTTAGACCTTGTGATTGGTTAAGATTTGTGGGAAACAACATATGTGATAGGAAATTAATGTTTTCTATTGCATTTTCATTGGATTAGATGATGATTAGGACTGGGAATTGTCTTTGTTATGTGTGGCACATAGAGCATTGAAGAGGGGAGGATGAGGGAATACATAGATTAGAGAATGAATCCCTTGTGTTGTATAGACTTGCATGGTATTTTTGTGAATGTGATCACGTCCAAATATGGAAAGGTTGATCATTAAGTTTTCCTATGTATGTGTTAAGGAGAATGGCCTTTACTTTTGGTTTTAAAATCTGGTATGAATCTAAGTGTGTGAAATATTCATGAGTTAAGTTCTCCTCAAGGCATCAAGATTTTGCACAAGGATGGCTAGTAGTGAGAAAAATTACAGCATATCTGAGTTGATGGTGGGGTGGAATGTGGCTCAACCTATTTCAGTTTTCAGTATTTTCCAGGATGTAATAGATAAATATTTATTTATATGTTAATGATATTTCTGGCATAGATGGTTTAGTGACATGCATTATTATTTAATTTATTGTTTCAACAAGTTTATATGTACATGCATTTATTCTTCAACATGTTTATCGTCGCTATAGTTGTTATACTATTTGGTTGTAACTTTTTATATGGATTAAATTTTGTAACAGCACTTGTTGAGGAAAATATGATTCCTAAATTCCTCTTTAAATAAGTCATGTTGGCGTTTATTTTATAACTTTTATTCTATGAGGTTCCAAAAGTTGAAACTTGGACCATATTTAGGGGAAATATCACTGATCCTTTGGTCCAATTTTCAAATCTTGGGTTGAAAAAATCTAGTAAATATGATTACAGGACTTTTGGCTTTATAAATGCATCTTTAAATAGGTCATGTTCAAATTTCTACTATAAATTTTTTTATGGGAGGTTCTAGAAGTTGAAACATAGACCATAGTGAGGGGAAATCCTATTGATCATCTAGTCCAAATTTCGAGTATCGGGTGACAAAATTTAGGATATTTGATCAGAGAAATTCAAGCTTCAAAGATGCTCCTAAAATCATGCATCAAACAAGTCATGTTAAAAAAATTTCTATAACTTTTCTTCTAAGAGGTTCCATAAGTTGAAACTTTGACCATAGTGAAGGAATAACCTTTGATCATATTGTCTTGGGTTGTGATATTTTATGATATATGATCATAGGAATTTAAGATTCGCAAATTTTCCTAAAATCATGCGTCAAATAGGTCTTGTTGGAATTTCTACTGTTAATTTTCATTTGGGAGGTTACAAAGGCTAAAACCTAGATCATTGTGAGGGGATTTTCCACTAATAATTTGGTTAAATTTTCAATACTTGGACTACTATAATTTAGGATGTACATGTCATGAGGAAGTTTCTATATTAGTTTTCATGGAAAGTGTTTGAAGAAATTCCTAAATGGTTTAATAGTTCATTGCATAGAAACTATTTGATGAACTACCCCAATGAAAATGTTGTTTTGATGGGGATAGTATTGTTGTATGCTAGAATTGGTGTATGCTAGTAATACTATAGTTAATTTATGCCTATTTTCATGCAAAGAATTTGAAGAAATGTGTTAAAGGTGTTTGATTACAATTTGAATGCAAACTATTTGATAAATTACCTCAAAGAAAAAAATAAAAATTTGCATGATTGAGTGGTATATTTTAATTAGTATGTTACAAGTGGAATCTAAGCAATGTTTCTTCCTTGATTTCATAAAAAAAATTGAAAAAAATTCTATAATAAAAGACTACTTAATTCATTGCATACACATTATTTGAAAAAAGGTTTACATGTAAATTGTTTGATCTAGTGGATCAATAAAATGCTCAAAATTCAAAGTTCTTGAAACGTCTTGAAACTGATGCCAAAATTAATATCTTGTCACCCTGAATACAACTAACTTTTTTCACTCAAAACCGATATCGTATGCTCCCGATATCACGTTCTGAATCGTTTTCCAAAAACCTACAATTTTAAAATTTTGAGTTGCAGGTAGCCCAGTCAGTAATATGTGTGCTAACTAGGCATTTCACTGGGCATGACTGTGTATTTGATGGGCCAACAAGTGATTGAAAAGTGTCTCATTTTCATTGGCTATGAATGTTGTGTTTTGATTGGTTTAAGGTTTGTTTTGTTGGACCAATTAGGGAGAGCCACGTGGGCCAATCGGTGGCAGCCGGGAGAGCCACATGGGCCAATCAGTGGCAGCCGGGAGAGCCACGTGGGCCAATCAGTGGCAGCCACATGGCCTCCTCTTATTGGTGTAAAATTATTGTATGGCCAGGAAGGGCCTCCATAAGATTTGAACAATAGGCCTCCACGGGATTTGAACAATAGACCTCTAGGAAGGGCCTCCATGGGATTTGAACAATAGACCTCTAGGGTGGGAGCATGATGCTCCACCACCACACCACAGTTATTACTTAATAAGTATGGGAGTCGAGCTTTATATAAAGATTCATTGTATTCGCAGTGGGGGTGAGGGTCGGGGTTAATCCCTGGCCCTTGGACCACCCAACCGATGAGACGTGGTGGGAAGCTAGGGGCGTGGGGTTAACCCCAACCCTAACACCACATATCAACCAAAAATTATGTTATATTTCCCAAACCTTATGTTATATTGTTGACGGTAATCAACGTGCAAAGTGAAAATTTATGGTGGATAGGTTATACCTCTCAGCGGATATGGTTAAGTTTATGGCATAGTCACCAAACCCAGCAGTCAATACTTGTCACAACGCATGAAATATTTATGACGGGTGTGGTTATATTATGGAATGATGTGTTAACTGAACCCACGGTGATACCACAGTTAAATTCTGGAGCAGGGTTTCATTACGCATTTTGAACGCTAACCACCAACGAGAACCAAACCATGCTATAAATTGAGGTCGGGTTAAAAGTTTGGTTGGTGCACATATGGAACCTAGCCGTGGTTCATACACTGAACCCCAGTCATAGGTGTTTTTAAGGTTATGGTGAGAGCGGTTCAAATCGTTTCGAATCCAATGGAAATTAACTCGCCACTTTGCCCTATTTTTTTCAGTTTGAGGGGGTTATTAGACAATTTAATGAAGCAACAATATGCACCCGAACCAATGCAAATCTCATCGGCTTGGGGTAAACTTGTTACCCCACATGGCCGAAAAAGGTTGAATTTATAGAATGGATAACAAGTGGGTGTTATTTGGAGGATAGTTAGCAGGAAAACTTCTCTAGAGCATAAATCAATTAATTTTTGACATTTTTTAGTGTAGATGAGCTTAGTTAGGGGTTTTTTACTATTTTGGAGCCATTAGAGACAATATTTTTTCATTCTAAGCACTACAAATTGATGTAAACACTTATTTTTTAGCATAATAAAAGAGGCCCAACATTGGAGGCTAGACCAGGAGATGTAGCCCAGGAGGGGTGAACTACTCCATCATCTGATGTTTTGTTTTTTTTTGTTATGGCACTATTTTCTATTTTTATTTCTGTAAAATTGAGATAAAAATCATCTTTTATGTGTTAATTTAATGTACATAATTGCATAAAACCTGAATATTTCACTTGCATATTTTACCATAAACCTTCAAGTTTACATATACAAATCAGTTTGGTATCAGATCTTAGGTTATTTGGTTGTTTTGAGGGTTTAATTTTTCTGCAAGTTTTTTTTATGCTTACAAGGTTGAAGCTAAAAATATGATAAGGAAAACATGTGGTATCAAGTCCTCAAGTTATTTCAAGGAGAGCACATTTGCCACAATCTCCACCACAAGTTTCACCTCAAGTTTCACAAAATGCCTCACTAGTCATGGAACATCAAGGAGAGCCTGATAATATGACTGGAGATGAGAAGGATTTCAGAAATTATTCTTTTACATGACTAAGATGGTGAAAGCTCTCTATGAGGAGAGGAATTCAAGGTTTCAAGGTGAGGTCTCAAATCCTCCAAAGGGAGATGGAGGAAATGGAGACAAGCCTTCAAAAGGGAATGGAGGTAATGGTGGAAAACCACCTCTAACTCCACCTTTCTATTCACCTCCATCTTCACCATCATCATATTATATATCAACCCCTTCACAAGCACCTCCACGTTCTCTAAAGGGACATGGTAAAACACCATTTTTGAAAATTGACATAAAGTTTGAATTTCCTATGTATAATGGAGAGGTAAATGCTGAGAAAATAGATAATTGGGTTCGTCAGCTTGAAGTGTATTACAGGATAGAAAGGATCAAATATGATGAGACCAAGATTCAAATTACTTCATTAAAGTTCGAAAGTGAAACACTCATTTGGTGGGAAGCCAAAACTCAAGAGAACATGAAGAAACATGGTAAGGTTTTATCCTCTTGGAGTGATTTTTTTGTTGCATTAAGAAGAAAATTTTATCATTTAGCATACATTCATAAATTTATCATGGATTGGCAATTAAAGGGTCAAAATGTGAAAAATTATACCCAAGAGTTTAGAAGGAGAGCATTGTTTTTGGGTGTAGATTTATCTTCTCAAGTCACTTTACTCAAATACATTAGAGGTTTACGTAGCTACTTGAGACACACTATTCTCATGTTTAACCCTAAAAATTTAGATGAATTTTGTGTATCGGCCACACATCTAGAATAAAGAGGGAAAAAGGTTTCTGATTAAACAAGTGAGAACACATTTGAGTCTAGAGACAAAGGAAAGGGGAAGTTCAAAGAAAAGGGAAGAATAATGATGCCATCAAGATGGAGAAATAAAAACTCACATGAAAACATTGCTACAAAGAGGGCCATGATGAATATCATTGTTGGAAACTTCATCCTGATATGAGACCCAAAAAGTTTAAAAACAAGGAGAAATAAAATGTTGATGAAACTATACAACAAGATTTAGGATCAAATTCTCGAGATGAAACAAAGATCACATACATGGGATTGAAAGGTAGGTACATTGCAAGTACTAGTTCTTCAAACGGTCTCAATGAAATTCAATATGAGAAAACACGAATTTAGATTTTCCACATTAGAGTTATTTCAAAACATACCAAGATAGACACATTGTTTGATAGTGGTTCACAACCAAACCTTATCTCAGAAGAAATTGTCAAGAAATTGAATTTAGAAACCATTACTCATCCAAAACCTTATCCTTTAGGTTTGGGTATGTGAGAATTCAAAATTTCAAGTGACAAGTAAATGCATACTTAGATTTTCCATCACTGCAAACTTCTTTGATGAGGTAGAAA
This sequence comes from Pinus albicaulis, assembly GCA_034641835.2. NCBI lineage: Eukaryota > Viridiplantae > Streptophyta > Pinopsida > Pinales > Pinaceae > Pinus > Pinus albicaulis. The sequence goes on along the minus strand of CM076575.1, from coordinate 1,664,687,540 downwards.
TTGATGTAGTTCTGCTTGATATATGTAGTATTTTTTTGGGAAGCCCGTATCTATATGATAGGAGAGCCATTTTTCATCACCATGAGACAAATATCATTTTTTCAAAAATGGTATTGAGTACATTTTTAGATCACATAGCAATAAATTCAGTTTATCTCTTGTGAATGTTGGACAAATGAAGAGGATTGTTAATGCTAGTCAGAATTTTGCATTGTTGATGTTCAAGCACAAAGATGTTGAAGAACATAAAGCCTTTCAAAGATATGAATCAAGTTTTAAATTTGATTTCATTGAGGTTTCTAAGTCATGTGATAATATGTTTCAAGAGTCTAACATGTTTCCTCCTAAAAAAGGTAAACAACATGAATTGCAATTGTATTGGAATGCATCATTGTTGAAAATTGGTGTAAACAAGATGTCAGTGTCAAAGAACATAGGGGTCAAAAAGCAGATGAAAAAGTTATTTGACAAAGAGGAAATTTATTCTAAGACATATTCTTGTGGGTTTCATAATATTTTGGCTTTGAAGAGAGATGGTGCATGGTGAGGGCGATCACATTTGGTAAAGAATCAAGCCAAGTGCATGGCTATACATGGTAAGCATCATTATGAAGACAATGTTCAAGGTGAAATGAACTTGAAACTGAATAAGTTTCCTTTGGTTGAAGACAAAGGAGGTAATGTTCAAATTCCTTCCAGGGCAGTTTTCTATTTTGAATATCTTGAACAATTGCAGCAAGATATCATCTTTGACAGAAAGACAAAGACTTCAAAAGTGAAGTACCTTCATGAGAAGCTCAAAGTGACAAATCCAAGAAAATTTAAGTGTATTAATACTGGAAGGGTGAGGGAATTGTACCCCCATAGTTTAGTTGATTGAGAATGAGCTTTTGGAGGCCCAAAAGCTTCTAGAGGGGAGGAATTATGTGGTGGGTCAATAAAATGCTCAAAAATTCAAAGTTCTCAAAATGGCTTAAAACAGGTGCCAAAACCAATATCTCATTGCCCTAAATCCAATGAAACTTGTTTCACTCGAAACCTATATCGTATGCTTTGGATATCGCGTTCTGAAAAATTTTCCAAACAGCTAAAATTTTAAAATTTTGGGTTGCACATAGCCCAGTCAGTAGTCTGTATGCTAACTAGGAATTTGACTGGGCATGACTATGTATTTGGTGGGCCAATGGTTGATTGTAAAGTGTATATTTTTTATCAATTGTGAATGGTGTGTTTTGGTTGGTTCAAGGTTCGTTCTTTTGCACCAATTAGAGAGAGCCATGTGGGCCAATCGATGGCAGCCACGCGGCCTCCTTTTATTGGTGTAAAATTAATGTATGGTCAGGCATGGACTCCACAAGATTTGAACAGTAGAACTCTTGGTTTGCAACACAGTGCTCCAACACCGCGCCATAGGTATTACTCAATAAGTATGGGAGTCAAGTTCTATTTAAAGTTTCATTGTATTTGCATTGGCACCCAACCCACGAGACGTGGTGGGAAACCAGGAGCACTAGGTTAACCTTGGCCCCAACACACATATCAGCCAAACCTTATGTTATATTTTCGGCGGTAATCAACGTTCAAACCACAAAGCTATGGTGGACAGGTTATAACTCTCAGCGGATATGTTTAAGATTATGGCACAGTCACCAAACCCAACGGTCAATACTTGTCACGACATATGCAACAATTATGACAGGTGTGGTTATGTTATGGCAAGACGTGTTAACTGAACCCATGATGATACCACAATTTAATGTTGGAGTGGGGTTTGGTTACGATTTTTTAACGATAACCACCAGTGGGAACCAAACCATGGTATAAACGGAGGTCGGGTTAAAGTTTTGGTTTGCGCGCATATGGAATCCCAACCTCAGTTCATACACCGAATCCCAGTCACAGGTGCAGTTAAGTTTATGGTGGGAGTGGTTTAAACAATTTTGGATCCAACAGTTATCAACCTCCCACTTGGTGCTATTTTATCGGTTCATGGGGGTTATTATAAAATTTAATGAAGCAACAATTTACTCCTGAACGGGCACGAATCTTGCTAGAATGGGGAAAATTTGTTTCCCTACATGGCCAAAAAAGGTGGAACTTGTAGGATGGATAGCAAGTTGGTGCGATTTGGAGGACAACTAGTAGGAAAACTTATCTGGATCATAACTCAATCGCGTTTTGACATTTTTTTATGTAGAAAGAGCCCAGCTAGGGGTTTTTTACTATTTTGGAGCCATTGGAGACATTATTTTTTCATTTTTAGCACCAAAAATTGATGTAAACACTTATTTTTTATCATAATAAAAGAGGCCCAACATTGGAAGCTGAACCAGGAGATGTAGCCCAGGATGGTTGAACTCCTTCATCATCTGTTGTTTTTTGTTTTTTTCTATGGTATTGTTTTCTCTTTTATTTCTACAAAACTAAGATAAAAATCATATTTTATGTGTTAATGTAATTTACATAATAGCATAAAAACCTAAACATTTCACTTGCAAATTTTATCATAAACCTTCAAGTTTACATATACAAATCATTGTTTGAAAAAATGTATGAGAGATGAAAATTAGGTTTTTGCAAGTGTGGTTACGATAAAGTTATTATGGGTGTGTGAGAAAGTGGTATACGAGCTTATTGTTGAGATAGTAAAAAGAAAATGAAAATTTTAGCTACCTCATAACCTTTGTAAGTCATTGAGGGAACTAGGTATGTGACATCTCTCTTATTGCTAGACTCTCTTCAATGTGAGTACTAATATCTATTGCTTCAAAGAATGTGGGGAAGATTCACCAGATGGATGTGAATATCACATTCCTTGGGAGAGTTATTGAGGTATATGATAGAGAATCATATGAATGGTAGGCTTAATAAATCCTTGTATGGATTCAAACAAGCATTGAGGGCATGGTACTCTAGGATAGATAATTATGGGCTTCACCAATAGTGAGGTAGGTTCGAACCTATACTTCATATTCGTTGTATGTGATCCCCTAATCTTGGTGCTCTATGTGGATGATTTGATTCTTACTGGGGGAGATAAATTGATTTTTAAGTGTAATTCAAACTTAGAAACAAAATTTGAGATGAATGACATTATATGATGCATTATTTTCTAGAGCTTGAGGTTTAGCAAAGATCGAGAGAGATATTCCTTATATAGGGGTAGTATATAGTGGATATCATGAAGAGATTTAGGATGGAGGATAATAGCTCTATGACTACTCTAATGGTGACCAACCTGAAGAAGCCTGACTCTTTAGAGTCGAAGTTGGTAGATTCCAGATAAAATAGGAAGTTGATTAGCTCATTGAGTATATAGTCATTCTCAACCAAAAAATTGTTATGTTGTCAACACTTTAAGTTAGTACATGGTGGAGTTGAGGATCCTAACAAAGCAAGTGCTTGAATACTTAAAATAGACAATGGAGTATAACTTGAGGTACCTTGATGGAGATGGGGTGAAGTTGTAGGGCTATTCAAATTCATATTGAGCAAGAAGTTAAAAGTATCGGAATAACACCTTTGGGATTTGTTTTAGTTTGGGGTTTGTAGTAATTTCTTAATTCAATCAGAAGTAGAATTTAGTTGCACCTGGTTCGAAAAAACTTGAGCATATGGCAACAAACATAGTTATTTTTGAAGTATTTTGGCTTCACAACATACTTACAATATTGTTTGATCGGGATCTAGATCCTATGTTGATTCATTGTGACAATTAGAATTGCACGAAACTTTTAGAGAATATATTATTTCATGGCTGGTTGAAGCACATCAAGATGAGATACCATTTCATCATACACAAGGTCTTGAAGGGAGCATTCAACCTCCAATATATTCTAATAGATAAGTAGGTTGTAGACATACTCACCAAAGCCTTTGGTGAAAATAAATTATGTCTTCTTTTGAGATATGCTTGGATTGGTGGAGATTAACTTACTCCATAAGAGGGAGTGTTGATGATTGTAGCTCTTACAATATTTCCACAAAAGAAAAGTCTTCAAGTTGCAAGAACCATCATTAAATTACTCTTAGACTAAGTAGTTCACCTAATTAATTAATTAATTAAGTGAATATATTTTAATAAAGTGAGTTTAATTTAATAAAGTGTCTAAGTTTGGGTACTAGCAATTTAAGTTGAATTTTGGACCATTGATATCAACCCAAGATTAGATTTAATCTTGAACATTTATATTAGGGATTTCACCCAATCAAAATTATAAAAGGAAGCCAAGTGAAAGAGAGAACACATCAATTATTTTCTCAAGGAGGAGTTTGAGAAAGAAAGAGAGAATTAAAATGACTTTTTCATTTTCTGGGCAAGGATATGAATTGCAATGGTAGTGAAGGAGAAGGAAAACAGTAATTTATAGGTCATACAGACCATATGGTTCAACTTAAAGGTGATCCAGTGCATAAATTTGAGAGCTAGAAATTCAAGTTTAATGGATTTCTATTTTATTTATTTTATCTCAAATCCATTTTCCTAGTACAGGAGCTCTTATAAGTTTAGGAAATTATTTGAATGATGAATTGATGTTGAAGAGAAAAAATAATTTGTGCATACATGAGACTTGTGTGTTTTCTTTCCTTCTTTGTTTTTTTCTAGTTTATTTGATTAAAGAATACCAGAAATCTATATCTATATCTAATTAATTTACCTAAGCACTAAATTTGCCTAGGCACTGGTTCTTAGAAACTAACAAAGATGGGATGAAAACTAAAATTATAAAATAATGTCTGAAAAAATAGTTACCATAATCACTAAAAAAAAAAAAAAGGTATACCAAAAAAGTCATATTTTTTTAATGCAATCAAAAGAATATAATTAACATTTAAGAAAATTTCGAGTAATACAGATAAATTACATAATTCATCGTTTAAAAAAAAAATCTACAAGATATTTTTTTAATTATTTATCTTAATGCAAATCATTTTAATGCTAAATTTAATATTAATTTTTTATTAGGTAATGTGTATAGGTAGGTGTTATGTTTTTTATAATAAGTTTATGTGTATAAAAATATTAATAAGATGACATGTTTAATAATATAATATTCACTAGTATTTATGGTGCAGTTTAATTGGAAAACTTCATGATATGAATTATTTTGTAAACAAAGAGATCCAATGTTAAAATTCCCTAGAGTAACTTATTCTACAAAGAGAAGGACGGGCAGTAACCCTCAGACATATAGTGGTAGTGGTAGGAATCAACCCTATGTCACATGAGTACGAGACTAACCCATTTGTTGATCCCTTTAGTTACAAAGTAATAATAATATTCTTTAAAATTAATTGTTTAAGAAGATTATCTATATAATGATCACATATTCTACAATATTCCAAAAACATGATAAAGATGAGTGAAGATAATTATTTGACTTCACTCATTTCTTTTAGATTTAAATATTTTGAAATCAACAAGTGAGTTACTCTCATATGTTTGAGTAATACAATAATCTATGAGAAAAAGATTATGCATGGTGATTGATTTAACACTTGTCATTAAAAATACAATCTTTATTTCTTGTGATTCTTTATAAAATATTCTATTAGAGGAAATTTTAGCCTTAAAGTGTTCATGAAATTTTCACCTAATTTTCATATCAGAATATGTAAACGAATCAAAATAATTTAAATTTTAAAAGAGGTACATGTAAATATTTTGGAGGAAAAAGAAAAAAAAAAACTAGTTTTTATATTTTTGGTGTATCTTCTTATAGGTTTACTTAAATTTAAATTTTAGACACTCGTTCGATGTGGAATTAAATTTCGCATCTAACGAGTACCCGTTATGCATACTTTTGAGAAGACCCGCATTAATAAAAATTACATATACATTAAAAAAATGTGTTTGCATCCAACGAGTACCCATTATGCATATTTTCGAGAAGATCCACATTGAAAAAAATTGCAGATACATTTTAAAAAATGTGTGAACACGTTTTTTTAATGTACTTGCAATGGGTCTTCTCAAAATTATGCACAATGGGTACTCGTTGGATGCGAAATTTAATTTTTCATCCAACAAGTGTCTACACTTGAAATTTGAGTAAACATATAAGGAGTTAAGCCAAAAATACAATTTAAAAAGTAGTGTTCTTTTTTCCCCTCCAAAATCCATAACTCCTATTTTATTATTTTAACTATTATTTTATTATTTTTCCTTAAGAGACTACTTTTAGGATGAAATTTCCTCTAATTCCATGAATGTTTGACTTGCATTATCTTCTCAAATTTTTCAATTATTTTTGGAAATTGAAAACTTTAATGTAAAACAAATAATCCTTGTACAATTTTTAAGAGAAATGCATTATTAGCCATTATCACATTTACCTACAATTTTTGGAAAGAAGTCCAATATTACATACTTTATTTTTGTAATGGCAAGAAAACCTCATATTCTCATGATTACTAATAACATGCAAAGGTTAGAGAACTTATTTTCAAAAATATGAGAAAAAAAGGAATATATGAAGGAAACTCCTCATTAAAATTTCACATATAAATGATAGAGAACTTATTTTCAAATATGTGAGAGAAAAAGGGATATATCTCAAGGAAAAATCATCATTTAAATGTCTATGATCCTTGAGAAAACACCTCCTTCTTCATTTTATATCTATGTTTAATATTTTTTGGTTTTCACTTCATAATATCATTGATATAAAATTATCATATCTCATTTCAACTATGAATATTTTCCTACTCTCCAATACCTACGACAATCTAGCTACTCTAAAAGATTCCCAAATTTCCCTAAAGATGCCGCTTTCCCTTACTCCTAGTCTTTTTTTTATATTTCTTGTTATAATGGCTTTCTCTCTCCCAAAAAAGAGTATGTGACCACATTTTTTAATATAAATTTAATAGAGCACTACAAGGAGGGTTTGAATATAAGAGTAAGAATCCAATTTAAAGAGAAGATTTAAAAAAATAATTTCATTTTAACTCTCCAATATTTTTTAAGTTTAATTAAATTACTCTTTTTCATATGAAAAAAATTAAAATTTCGTGCATACATCACATCTCAAATCACCCAAAGTTGTGTATACTTTAAACGAAGAATCTTGTTCTTAGACTAGAACTCTAAGTATATTTGAATGAGAAAACATAAACGATATTTTCCTAGCTCAATAGTATTATAGTCTACTTACAACTATCAACGGGAAGGAATTAAATAAGCCTATTTATTATTTTATCTCTTTATCTAATCATTCAAATAACTACAATGTTTTTAAAAAGAATCAAAATATATTGTTGTTTTTCCATTATCATTACAATGTCGAATCAAAAAATTTAACAATGCAACTATTTAAAAACTCAAACTAACGCAATTTTCTAAAAAAAAATATAATATTGTCATGAAAATGATGAACCTAATGATTAGAGATCATGTTACTCTACAAATTCCATTAAATGAATTTTAATTGGTGTTGAATTCTATGTATCCAAACTATCCAACATCCTAAAGCATCGGAATTTCCAATCAGGCCATAGTCTCGATAAGCATGCAAATGCCGTAGTTTCTATATTTGAATATATCTTTGGATTTATGACATGTTAAGAATAATTTAAAAAACAAGAATGACAAAATTATGTATTAATTGGTGTTAATAAATTGGCTTGAGCCTCCAACCTTGTGGTTAACAGTGATCTGCCATGAATTACACATTAAAAAAACTCAAAATTGGTTGTTTTCCTTCAATGTATTAAATTTCATTATTTGCACAAACCCAATTAATTAATATCTCAGTATATGTTTCTCTCTTATCATGACACATACAAATGGAAACCTTCTATTATGTTGCTACATTGTTAACACTCTCATAACTTTGGCAATAAATTTAAGGAATTTTATCAATTTAGTAAGGACTATCACAATCATATTAATAAAATGGTTGAAATACACTCATAGATATCATTTTTCACCTTTCAATACTACTGATATATGGAAGTGGAAAACAATGTTGATCAACACATTTCAACCACTTAATTAATGTGGTTTTTCTAGTTGATTGTTGGCATGCATGGGGAGGAATATTAAAAGGCCATGGTTAACTATGGATAAATATGTTCAAGTTATGGTTGAGGAGGGTTTATTATTGTCAGCATATAGTTGACTATGGATGAGCACGGTTGACCACATCTAACTATAGTTGACTATGATAGATAATGATTAACTATGGTTCAGCATGGTTAACCATGGTTGAAAATGATCAATGAAGGTTAACCATAGTCAACCATGGTGGCCATAATTGACTATACTTGACCATAGTTGATTATGGTTAAAATAATAAACCTAATAAACGTAGCTGAACCTAGTAAACATATGTTATCCTCGTCGACCTAGTAAACCTAGGTCAACCTAATAACCCTAACAAACCAAGTCAACCTACTAAACTTAAGTCTACCTAGTAAAACTAGGTCAACTTAATAAATATAAATTAACCTAGTAAATCCAGTAAACATAGTTAACCTACTAAACCTTGTAAACCTAGGTCAACCTTATAAATGTAGTAAGCTTAGTAAACCTAAGTCCATCTATTGAACCTAGAAAATCTAGTAAGCCTAATAAACTCGAGATAACCTAGTAAGCTTGGGTCAACCTAGTAAACCTAGGTAAGACTAATAAACCTATTAAATCTAGTAAACCTATATCAACCTAGGTTAACATAAGTCAACCAGGTAAACCTAGTAAATTGAGTAAGCATAATTAACCTAGTTCAACCTAGTAAACCATAGCTCAACCTAAAAATTCTAGGTCATCCTAGTAAACCTAATAAAATTATTAAACCTAGATAAACATAGTAAAACTAGTAAATGCATCTCAATGTAGGTCAAACTAAGTCAAAATAGTACACCTATGTCAACTTGGTAAACTTAATAAACATAGGTCAACCTACTAAATGTAGTAATACATTCTCAATCTAGTAACCTTGGTCAACCTAGTAAACATGGCAAACCAAATAAACCCTAGCCAACCTTGTAAACATAGTTCAACCTACATCCAGGTAGACATAGGTCAAACTAGTAAATCTAGTAAAAATGTTAGAAACTGTAGCAATAAAGGCTCAAATTGACTTTATCCTTAGCCAAATTGAGTAAATCAAAATTTCACATTAGCAAGGAAAATTGGAGGAAGTTGACTAGTGTGACATGGCTCTTGTCACTCAGTTAGCTTAGTAAATTTGAGTTATATGCTTGGATTTCAGTCATGCATATGTTGATTGCTAAATTATAACAATATAGTTAATTTATTTTTAAATCTACTCAGTTAACTGACCTCTAACAATTAATAGATTCATTTTAAGGTAAATTGTTACAGTACCAACAACAATAGTGAGATGTAGTGCTACAATCTATTCCACAGGTGTTGGATAGGGGTGGTGAAAAATCCATTTCTTGCGAAGAGAGAGTGTTAGAAAGTGCAGCAAGAAATGATCAATTAGACTTTAGCCTTAGTCAAAATGAGTAAATTGAAATTCCACGTCATCAGGACAACTTAATAATTATATAGCTTATGAATTTATTCAAAATTTTGTAAATTGTTATAGAACTTTGATAAATATCACAATGTATATTTTCTGGAGATTTTAACTTATGTAGATGAAACCTTCTCGAAATTTGTGTGTTATTATTGGTATGTTCAACTTTTGGGTGACCATTACACCATCTTCAAGGACATTAAATGGTTGATAGATTTTCATTTCTTATCAATATGGTTGAAGTGTTCACGCAAAAAGTTGGACATACTAGTGATAACACATAGCTTCCGAGAAGGTTTCATCTACATCATTGATAAATATTATTAAATATGAAAATTCTAAAATATAATAATATTTTTATAGGTAAATAACTAGAAATTGCACCATATGATGCATAGGAAACTCTGTAAAGCAATAACATAGGAAAGAGTAGTATAGAAGAAACAATATGTGATATGTTATGTGATTTAATTGAATATTTAACTTATAAATATGAATTATTTTATTTAAAAGAAATTATAGTTTTGGAGAATTGTTTGGATAAAAAAATTGGTTTTGTTTATAACCTACGTAGGCTCTTCCTTTCATAGTGCCTTTCATAGCGATGTCTGATTATGCACTATGTGCCATATGGCAAGCATATAAAATGGAACCGATTTGCAAAATTGTAGGTGCACTTGGTATGCTAACATTCTGAATTAAGTATAACCACAAAAAATGTCACAATAACTCTTAACCACCATCAACATATGCATAAATGTGTGTTATATCTATTTTCTTTTTCAAAATTAAGTCAAATTTTATATAATGAAAATTGCAATTTCAAAAAAAACAAATTTTTTTCCTTTCATAGTGATGTCTGATTATGCACTATGGGCCACATGGAAGGTGTATAAAATGGAACTAATTTGCAAATTGTAGGTGCACTTGGTATGCTTACATTCTAAATTAAGTATAACCGCAAAAAATGTCACAATAACTCTAAACCACCATCAACGTATGCATAAATGTGTGTTATATAGAGGAGGATACCATGGGCCAATACCATGGGTGGATACATACCATGGGTCACTTACAATACCATGGGCGAATAAATATCATGGGTGGATTAATACCATGGGTTGATGCCATTTACAATACCATGGGTAAATTCCATGGGTGGATGGATAACATGGGTAGATGAATACCATGGGTCGATGTCATTTTCCATTCGGATCATAAAATGATTATTTAATTAAAAAAACTTATATCTCCAAAGAAATATCTATAATTATTTACAACCTGGTGTGAGGATGATGTATGACCAATGAGGAGTTTACAAGTGTCTCCTTTAAAAATAAAATAAAAATATATTCTAAATAAAAATTAATATTGGCTATAATAAAAGTATAAATGAATACACATATTTAGTTAGGTAGTAACTTTTAGGTGTCATTCTTGGATAATGTTATGGTTGGGTTGTAGGTCATAGTGTGATTGGTTGGTTGTGCTAGTTCAATAAAATCATTGTGAATCATATTGTATCATGGATCATTGTCCTCGGTACAAGAGTCCCCACTCTTTTCTTATTTTTGATAATTATAGGGTGGCAAGGAGGTGCTAGGTTGGTGCATGAATTCACCTACAGGTTGGAGCCTATGAACACTTCAGGGTGGTAGGTCAGTCTAGGATGTCGGGTCATCCATTTAGTTTACTACTGAAGGAACCAGGTTGTTCGGGCATACTTCTAGTGGGAGTTGTAGAAGAAATTTTTTCTGGAATTCTAGTTGGGGCTGAATATTCAAGAATTTCTTAGAAAAGTGTTCGATGGTTTTTGACATGGAGGGGGTTTTCAACCTAAAATTTGTGTTCCTATTGTGTTAGATTTTTTTACTGTTGTTACTGTATAAACATCAAGAATAATTTAATATTAACTAATGCTCTGAAAAGATTTAAAAGTGCTAATTGATAAGAAATACTTATTCATCCCCCACTCCCTCTTAGTATTTCCACCAGTTTAGACTACATTTTATTTTGTGTTCACGACCATTGGGTCTGAAGTTAGCCTCTAGGAGACTTTGGGAAAAATCCCCAAAAGTCTTTGGGAAAGATCCTAAAAACCAAATTACTAGGTAGATCGTATATGTATATTTTCTTATTTTAAATTTGTGTTTGATTCCAAATCAATTATTCATATATGAATTACTCTCTACATTCTTTTAAATAGTTCCCCTCCATTCGGGTGCCTACGATTTTTGTACGAGGCATGAATTTGTTGTTAAAAAGTAATTGACTTGCGATTTTTCCTTCCATTCAAATTTAATATTTTTCCTCTATTTCATATCATGGGTTTGATCCCAAATTTATGTTTTTCTTATAGGTACTATTGTCAATCCACTAGAGGATATCTTGTTCGTTCGATTAAGAATTTAACTTCTTTTTCAACACTAAAATTGCTTCTACCAGTGAACTGCAGGTCGACTCCTTCCCATATCTATGTGGCTAGACTATTGTGTAACATTATAATGATTCAATACCCTATACAAGGTTCCTCCTATTTGTTTCACTTTCATTGATCTTTAGCCTAAGAGGGTTTTGAGCATTATCTACCCAACAAGGGTTTAAACATGGTTTCCACAACATTGAAATATGTTTGCGCTCAACTTTATTCACATTCCAAGGAGAGATTTTGGAACAAACATTAGGAGTAGCCATGGGGTCTCTGCTATCCCCCATAGTGGATAATCTCTTCATGGAAAGATTCAAAAAAAGTTCCCTTGAATTATACCCACTAAAACCAAAGTTCTAGATTAGATTCATGGATGACACCAGTCTCGATTGGCCTCATGGAGATGAAGAACTTAAGAAGTTCCTAAACCACCTTACTAGCTTATCGAATGAAATACATTTTACTATGGAAGATGAAGATAACAATTTCATTCCATTCTTGGTCATTCTACTCATCAAAAATAAAGATGGATCCATTGGACATAAGGTGTTTAGAAAGAAGGTGCACACTGACAATTATCTCCGTGCAAATTCACACCATCATCGAGCTCAGAATATGGGGGTACTCATGACTCTTTTCACGCGAGCCTTCAATATTTCTAATGACAATCACGTTGAAGAAGAAATTGCATATTTAAGAAAGCCATTCATTAATATGGGATATAGGAACAGAGACATCATCAAATCCATACAAAGATCCAGATCCTTAAATAAAAGAAATCCACCAGATGAAACCCTTAACTCTAAAGCATACCTTCCTTACATTCAGGGGGTCACCAACAAGCTAGCCAATGCTCTCGCCAAAAATAATATTGGAACCTCGTTTAAGCCGCTAATGAAAATAAAACAAAGGATGAAATCTGTCAAAGAGAACCCTGATCCACTGCAAAAAAAGGGCATATACCAAATAAATTTCTCGTCTGGGAAATGTTATATTGGAGAAATAGGAAGATATTTCAAGATCAGGCTTAAAGAACATGGTGTTGACATCAAAATTGAGAGAACCAAAACTTTGGCTCTGGCAGATCACTCTAATAAGACGCGCCACCATATATTCCAGGAAGATGCTAGGGTGATTTCCAATGAAAATCATTATTACAAAAGGAAAATGCATGAGGCGCTGGAAATCATCAAACAGCTGGAAAACCTCAACATGGACAGTGGTTTGGAAGTTAGTAGAAATTGGGTCCCCTTATTTCCCCGCTCTTAAAAAGTTCCTTTCCCTCGTTCTCGCCACCCCACCAACCCCCCACCACCTCCCCTTGCACTAGGTCATCCTTGGGCTCCCTTGTTGCGCTCTCTTCCCCTTCCCTTCTTAGACCCTTGACTTCCTCTTCATTCCTCTTCTTGCCGCCTTTCTTTTGTTCCCTTTCATTAACCATGAAGAGCCCATGTTGACTCTCCTCTCAGCTCTTCCCTCTTTCCCATCCCTTCACAAAACCCCCATCCTTTGGCCCCTTAGTACCATTCTACTATAATTGCCCTAGTATTAACCATCTTTAAAAGCTTTAACATTTATCTAATGTCATAAATAAGAATAAAGAATTTGAATCACTAATATCAATATTAATTAACGAATATTATTAGTAATAGTTAATAGTTAACTATTCCTAATTATATTATAATTAAGTTTGATATTAATAATAATAATAATAATAACATTTCATATTAAACCACTCATTAAAAACTATAATATTTATCTAAACTTCACAATAAAATTAATAGTAGTTAGCTCTAATATTAACGTTAATTAACAAATATTATCAATACTAGTTAACTTTCTCACTATTATTATATTAACATTGACATTTTAAAATATATATAATATCATTTTAATATTAACCCAACCTTTAAAAACCTATATTATTTATCTAATAAGAAAAATATTACATGACTCTAATATTAATATTAATTAAACAAATATTATTAGTTATATTTATACCATTCTTAATTAATATTATAATTAATATTAATAATTTAATTAATAAATAATAAGTGATTCATTATAAATATAATATTACTTAGAGCGTGATCTTATATTAATTATAACACATTTTTATAATCTTCCCTAAAAAGTAATATTTACTTTCTAAATGCTAATAATTTTAAATTAAAATCAATTATAAAATTTACTTTCTAAATGCTAATAATTTTAAATTAAAATTAATTATAAAATTTACTTTCTAAATTCTAATAACTTTAAATTAAAATTAATTATAATGAATTAAAATGAACTTTAACATTAATCTAAAACATAATTTAATTGATTATAATACTAAAATAAAAATTTACTTAAATTAACGTTATATTTTATTTACTTGGCATTTGCTGGTCAGCTCCCACTTACTCTTCATGCATTTTTTATATTTATATTTATTGCATCTAACCTTCTCTCATATTTGTAGGATTTGTCTTCGTGATGGGTCTCGATCTAGACCCGAAACGTAGACGTAAAAATGCATACTATAGAGATTATAAATTCAATAGCTTAATACTCACACCACATAAACCTTCAAACTATAAGTTGTTAATTAAATTTAGGATTGTTGATCAAACGTATTTCTGTACACAAAGGCTTATTTTAATTTAAATTTCCTGATATATTGGAATTCCAATCATTTTGAATATAAAATCCTATTTTATTTAGACATGAAAATTGTATTTGTTTCGCAATGTTTTTGTCATTCTGTATCGATTAGTAGAGCTAGTAAAGGCTTCATCCCTTTGTTTTATTCTTGTGTCATTGAATGCATATATCATTTACTAGTTATTTGAAGCCTGAGTTCAATTATTTTAAAAATATGTCTCAAATATATATATGTTATCAGATTATTAGCTTTTAAATGGATTTCATTAACTCCATGTGTATTCTTCATATACGAATCCATATACCACTCTTCTAGTTATTTATTTGATTGCACCGAGAGGCGCATCTACAGCCTAGTTTGACCCCGATGTCAGGTATGTCACGTCCTCATACAAAATGTCAGCTTAAAGTGAATAAATTCAACAAAGTATATGTACATTATGCTTATGTTCTAAGGTGAATATCTCACTTCCTTTTATTGTTTGTCCTTACATGGTGCATGTATGCGACAAGGTCCTCATCGATCCTAGTTCTAAGTTTTCTTAGAATCTGTTTGATCTGGAGGAATGTTTTACTGAATGGAAAGGAGACTATCCTAGTGCTCCATTTGATGCCTTTCACTGCATCCTCATTAACAACATTTGGTGCGCAAGAAATAATTGCATCTTTTGCTCACTTGACATTCCTGCATATATCATTGTTGGCCTTATTACAAGATCTGTTTTGTGTTTAAGACAAAACCAAAGTTAAAATATAATTGATAGCAAAAGTGGTGTGCTGGTATTAAGGAGATCTGGTCTCTATTTTTTATCTCTAATCTCTCACCAAGGGTTTCTACTCAAATTTCATATTTTAATTTCATTTATCAAATTCGTGGAATTTGATAATGAAATACCATAAGCTAAAGGTATATAACCTCCCCAAATAATATGGTCTTGGTTCATTTTTACATAAAGCACTCAAATCTGTATCGCACCTTATCAACACCTTAATAATATAGTATTCCTTCCAAGAATACTTCAACCCCTTCTTGATTATGAAATAACCCTTTTGCCATTGCGCGAACACTGATTTGGAGTATAACACTGAGGGATTCTTCTTTAACTTCGGTTCTATGAAATAAAGTGCTCGCAATTATAATTCACTTCAAAAGCACTAAACTATAACTTGAACCCTCCTTCGGAAAATGGCATTAAAGTATATGAACTGACGTTCACATCCTTTCTTAAACAAATACCAAGTTCAACTTAATATAATGAACCCATTAGACTTCCGACATAAAACACTTAGGCTGCATTATCACTCTGGTCATAGTATTAAAATTTCATAACAATGGTACGACTCTTTTAACAAACGCCAACATTTGGACTTATATCATTAACCCCATTAATTCTACCAACGCGGCATGCATTACATTCCATGGGCCCCACACATCCATTATTCGAATTTTATGAATCAAATAAATGTTTAATATTGCAAAACCACTAGGCCATACCTTATATTAATGACCATGCACCTCACTGAGCGATTACCCTTGGATCAGGTGCTCTCTAGATCAGACGGATCTCATCAATATCGTGTTTTTTTGTTCACATGACATTAGCGCTCCAGAAAAATGTGATATGGGTGGTTTTGGACTGGTGACATGGCACGAATATATTGGATCGCATTTTTTTTAGTGGTTTCGCCTTCGGACCAACGCCGCGCGATACTGCCGGTTTCCTCTTCCAAAACTGCCTTCGCTAAGATCGGTATTTGAACAGTGTTAACCCTAAATTTTCACTATGTTTTGGTGCATTTCTTCAATTATTCTTCCGCACTTGGCATGGGTAATCGACCTCGTCAATTCGGCTCAATCCACCAATGAAACACCAAAATTATATCTCTTGGAAACTACTCCAACAAACAGAAGATTGAAATATGGTTTCGCTCTTCTCACAAAGTCACTTTTCAACATAATCGAACCAATACATTCAATTCATTCATTGAAGCGACTAGTCCAAAGATAATCAGAGGGGAAATAAAGGGATTTTATATAGACTAGACTCTTTTTTAGGTTACACACAGAACGCAGAGATTCAAAAGCATTCTGGAATTAAGTGCTTGCACACAGAGGCAATTGATTCAAATCAATACACAGAAACCATGATTTCAAATACATTTAGACAACAAGAGAGGCCCTTTCGCACAGAGAATAATACCCCCCAATTGTAATCAGATTAATGCACAGAATTTAGGGTTTTGAAGGAACGAGTCCTTCGGGAGTTTTTCCAATAGCATGCGAATGCAATAACTCTACAATTCCTTTTTTTTCTTATTAACCATAGACCGATCTCTCAAACCGATTATTTGACTATGAAATCCCCAAATGAACCTTCAGACCTCTACGTCATTTATCCATTCATTAACTACTAATACAGTAACTTCAAATGTGATATGCATCCGGCAATCGTTGCTTCAACAGCATCGATCTGCCCTGAATTAATACAAATTTACCCAGTCACACAAAATTAAAATACATACACTTCACACAGAATTCGTAAACAAATACTTCATCTATTCATGTGAACTCAATTTCAAAATCATTCCTGGTCTTGGCCAGATATCCAAGTTCGATGGCCCCTTCTCCTCTCAATACTCAGTCTCTTCACCTCTGAGTTCTACTCTGTCCTTCATGCTTACATTTATACAAAATGAAGACGTGAATTGATTCAGGTTCCCTTACAGCTCGAAAAAGGCTCTTAAACTTCCTAAATTATAAATTTAGACTCAAACCCTAAATAACTGAACTGATCCTTCATCTTCCTAACTTAATCAAATTCTTCTAATTTATTCAAAATACTAATATTTACATGAGAATTTAAAAACATGAGACCCCCCTAGGTCTGATAAAAGTGTAAAGTATTTCTAGAGCCTAATGCCTGTGCATCACTAATAGAGTTTTGGTTTACCCTTAACCTAATCTAGTGATTCCCTGCGTTAATTTTTACAACACAACTCAAGTTCATCTATCAAAACACAAACTCAATGTGTTATTTTATTTATCTCAGTATCACTTATTTCATGCAAGAAATTCCCTTGGGAGGGGATCAAACAACAGGGGATAATTTATTGCTATGTGTACTTTGTTATTTGTTGCATCACAAAAATATTTTAAGAAATTGCAAGTTATGGGAGATTCTAAGTTCGTAGTCGACTCAGTTAAAACAATAAGGTGGATGTTGAGAATGTCTTCCTTCAACACTTGCTTTAGGATATTAAAGAACCTCTTCAGTCCTTTCAATGGACCTCCTTCACACATGTGCTCAAAGAATTAAACATGAAGGTTTATGCCCTCTCGAATGAGGTTGTGGAGATGCCTATAGGGTCTTTTATATAAATTATGGATGGAGAAGAAGTGGATCAAATGGATTTCAAAGCTAAACCATGTGAGATACCTTGAAATGGGGACCAATAAAAAATACCAAGATTGAGAACTCGAAAGTGCATACATATCTAGGAGATACACGCAGATCTGAGGTTGAAATGGATGTATTAGAGTTTCAACTCATTTCGTTGGTTTCTCATTGTATAATCAATCAATGAAATCATCCCAAGGACTATCAGTCAGTGATTTCACTGTTCGAAGTGCTTTCCAAATAGCATTTTTTCACTTGAATCCACTTTCAAATGCAATCTACCAAATCTAATTTCCTTTTTGCATACATACATAACAAATTGAGCTTCAAGACGTGTTTCCAAAGAGATGTAGAGTCATCCTCGAAGCCTATACATGTATTAGCTTGAGATGAAAGCTCTTCTAAAACTCATAGATCAGTGCTCTTCCTCTAACATGAATACAAAAACGATCAAATGCAAGCTTAAAATCTAGAATATAGGATTTTATATTCATATTGAAGGCCTTTCTCCCAACAACGCTGGCAAAGAAAAGTAATTTCTCACTAACGGGAAGAAAAAGAGGTCCCAGAGTTGTGATATTAGTCTTCATCACTCCTCCTGCATGGCTTGGACCTGCAAGATGAGAAATAAAGGCACGTTCATAGGCCATCTCACATAGACCTGTCAGGACAATGCAATTTTATCGCAAACAACAGCGCAAGGCACACAGAGGTCAGGATGTATGCAGGAGGCGGAGATTACAATGGCTAAAGACAGAGCTTCGGTGTTTGTTTGGATGTATGCAAGAGGTGGAGCTCTCGTATACAGGTACCTTGATCTGATCAAGTCTTAGTATCTGATCCAGTCCTAGTAGTAGTGGAGTTGAGATCATCTAATCTTCCAGTCCTAGTAGTAGTGTATTTCAATAATGAAAATGGTATCTGCAATCCAATTCATCTCATCCCCGAGCCCCTCCATTTGAAGAGCTCTTCTTGAGATTTTTTTATAACATTTTCGGGCAGAATCGCTGGCCCTGTAGCGAAATTGAACACATGACCTTCATCCTGCACTGGATTTGAGAATCCTATTCGTGGGGTTGCAGAATATAGTGCCACGGCTGTGCATGTGATAGACAAGGTTTTGCGTGATGGGTCGTGGGTTTTTTCTCTCAGGTATAAGGATGGTGTGCATAGCTTGTTACATGTGATTGAAGACCAGCACAGGCATAAAGGGTTATCATTTTTTTATGTAGGGTTATCAGTTTGACAGAAAGAGTTGATGAGTTCAGGATTAAAAAATGGGCATATCAACTAATAAAATGCACCATAACCAAATGGGCAGAAATAGAAAGTAACAAAACCAATGGGCAAACAAATAACCAAAGAAACCTAAAGGACATTACATCATCATTGGATAAACACAGAAACTTAACTTACCGCATCCTTCCTCCAAACCTGCAACAGTATGGCCGCATCCTTCCTCCAAACCTGCAATAGTATGGCTGCATCCTTCCTCAAAACCTGAGGCAGTATGGCCGCATCCTCCCTCCTTCCGTGGACAAACCATACAATCAGAGAGAAATTAAAGAGGGAAATTAAAACTTTTGATATTTGAAAATTTTAGTCATTTTGAAGAGGGAAATGAATTAAAACTTTTGATATTTGAAAATTTTTGACATTTTGAAATGAAATACATGTGTTTTTTAAGGCCACTCAAATTCCATTAAATAAAATGTGTGAGACTTTTTTTGGGGTTAATATGGGATTTAGGTAAATAAGTGGTATTTTTTATTATAAATAATTATTAATGAGGTTAGATCTAATACATTTATTTAAATTATGAATATATAAATTGTTGAATTTTTATTCCATAAACTAGGGATTTTGGTTGTTTTTTTAATATAATTATGTGATATTAAAGATGAATTATGGTAACTTAAAAATAACTTTTATGTGGTTAAAAGGGAAGTAGTAATGTTATGTTATGAATGATTATTTTCAATGAAATTTTTGGTTTAGTAAGGATAACTCATCTATGGACATTTTCCATGATTTTTAAGACAGAGTCAATATAGGAAAGGTGATACTTAAAGGGCTCCCACATTCTTTAGAAACTTTATATCTATTGGTTTATAAACATTAGAGGTGGAAAAATATCCTAAGCTCTAGAGATAAGTTTGTTCCAACTTAGCTATATCTTGAACAACAAATTGTTTTTGACGTCAAGGATATGATAGAAATTTGGTGGGTTGTAAGGTAGTCTTGTCATGAAATAAATGTAATGTAGTTACTAGGTAGGTAGGGGGAACCATTTTGGTGGAACTTGGCCATAAATGGGACATCTATCCATGCATATTTTTTTAAGAACAAATACACCTAGTAGATTATCATTGTACGGGAATCACTTTAGGATCTACGCTACTGTGCACACAGTAACTAGAGGGATATTAGTGAAACCCACATAAGTATTATAGGTGCTTTTATATAAATAGGTGTTCTTGTGTTCTCATTGGTTAGTTATGGGCAAATGACAATAAAGTAAGAGAAGTTATAGGTGCTTTTATAGAAATAGGTGTTCTTGTGCTCTCATTGGTTAAGTATGGGTAAATGACAATAAAGTAAGAGAATGATTTGACTACTAGACAATTAGAGGAATGATCCCACACAAAACCAAGCATGGTATTGTAGAACTTTCTAGGCTAAGGGCTTTTGAAGGGGTTCCCCCACCATATGACTAGAAGAAGAGAATATTCATTCCAGATGCTTTGAAAGTGTTGAGGCTTCAACCAGGTCACAAGTATTATCTGCTAGCTAGGAAGGCTTTCCAAAGAAGTTGGCTGGCATCAATATGAGAATATTATGGAATTAGAAGGAAAGAGAAAGGAAAAGGCTCAGGTATCATATGAGAGAAGGAAGCAATTGGAAAAATTGAGATCAAAAGCAGTGGAGTTAGCTGAGAAGCAGCTTTCCCCAGAGATGCAACTCTTAGCTTCAATAAAGTATTAGATAAGCTACATGTTGTGCTCAATGAAGCAGTAAATTTTGAAAATGACAAGAAAATATTTCTGAAGATGATGTTTTTTACTAGAAATATATAACAACTCAGATAATTTTGGAGTATCAAAAAATGCAGAAAATGGATGATGAGTTTGGTGGGGGACCTAGGAAACTCCTACAAAACTCTTTTTCTACCCAAAATTCCTCATATAGATAATGAGCTTCAAGATAAAAATCCCATAGACATGAAGAGTGTCATACATCTTGTTCAAAAATTATTAAATGAAACTATGGATCTAAAAAGGAACTCTAGAGAAGATACCTCTATTTAAATAAATTACAAACCATATTGCAGAAAATAATTACTTCTTCAAAGCTAATTCGAATTTGGAGGGCTTAGGGGATTGGGGGTTAGGGGTTAGGGGATTTAGGTGAACTTAGGGGTTAGGGGTTGAATAATAAGTTAGCAGATAAGGGATTAGGGATTAGGGGCTTAGGGGGCCCGACCCGAACGCGTTTGGGCGGGTGCCTTCAACCAAAACGACCCGACCCAAACGGGTTTGGGCAGGCGCCCTCAAGGGTTAGTTGTTAAGGGTTTGGAGGTTTAGGGTTTAGGGGTTAAATGGGTTAGGGGTTTAGAGGTTTATGATTTAGGGGTTAAACGGGTTATGGGTTTAGAGGTTTAGGGGGTTAAATGGGTTAGGGGTTAAGGGGTTATAAGTTTAGGATTCAGGGGGTTAAATGGCTTAGGAGTTTAGGGGGTTAGGGGATTTAGCAGTTAAGGATTTTAGGGGTTAGATGTTAGGGGTTAATGGGGTTAGGTTTTAGGGGGTTAGATGGGTTAGGGGTCGGGAATTAGTGTTTAAGGGGTTAGGGTTAAGGGTTTAATGGTTTAGGGTTTAAGGGGTTAGGGGTTAAGGGTTTATAGGTTTAGGGTTTAGGGGTTAAATGGGTTAGGGGTTTACTAAGGGTTTAGGGGGTTAAATGTAACAATTTTGTAAGTATTGTTGCTTGTTGCCATGTCTTCTTTATTTATTAATTTATAGTATTTGTTAGCCATTGCTTTACATTTATTGATGAAAATGTCTATTGCAATGAAACCAAATGTATGTTCAATCTCTAGTTTCAAACTTAGCCACAGTGTTGTCACACAATTTAAGTCTGGAGAATGACCATCTAATGAATTCTTAATAACCAGAATTCACCCCACGACTACTCCAGAAAATCCTAAGTTCGAGTGTCCCACATTCATAAGAAATTTGGCTCTTATACTCTTGTTCCACCTGACTGTGTCCTGGAAATACCCTTTTTTATTGCAAAAAAATCCTAATGTTGTCGACCTTGTCCCTTAACAGACCAAGGAAACATATGTGACTGAGATGAATAGAAAGCACTACAAAGCTGAAGAGAGGGAGATAGTGACACAAAGATCGAAGGGGGGTAGAAAGAAGGGTAGAGGGAGGTATATAGTGAGAGGATTGGAGGGTAGAGAGAGAGAGAGAGAGAGCTAAGTGGGGGATTGGGGAAGAGATAGGTCGAAGGTATAAGGAGAGAAAGGGTTGAGAGATAACGAAATGGGCGCCCTCAAACGAAACGGCCCGACCCGAACGTGCCCGGTCGGGCGAACTCAGACGGCACGACATGGCGTGCCCGAGATAACGATGCCACAAGGGAGAAAACGACAAACATGCCACTCGAATGTGCACAAGGCACCTATGTGGTCACAACTTAGCAAAACTGATACGGGTGCCCTTGGTCGAAACGACCCGACCCGAGCATGCCCGGTCGGGCGACCTCACATGGCGCGACATGGCGTGCCCGACCGAACGATGCCACATGGGAGAAAATGAAAAAAAGAGTCACTCGAACGTGCACAAGCTGGCACCCAAGTAGTCACTACTTAGCAAAACTCATACAGGTGCCCTCGAACGAAACGGGCCGACCCGAACGTGCAAACGAGTGGTCACAACTTAGCAAAACTAATACGGGTGCCCTCAAACGAAACAGCGTGATCCGAACGTGCTCGGTCGGGCGACCTCACACGGCACGACACGACGCACCTGACCGAACAAATATGCCACAAGGGAGAGAATAGAAAATGGTCCGCCTGAACGTGCACAAGGCACCTGGGTGGTCACAACTTAGTAAAACTAATACGGGCACCCTCAAACAAAATGGCCCGGCCCAAACGTGCCCGGTCGGGCCACCTCACATGGCGCGACAAAGCGCGCCTGACCGAACGATGCCACAAGGGAGAAAATGGCAAACGGGCCACCCGAACTTGCACAAGGCACTTGAGTTGTCACAACTTAGCAAAACTGATATGGGCGCCCTTGAATGAAATGGCCCGAACTAAACGTGCCCAATCGGGCGATCTCGCACGGTGTGACATGACACGCCCAACCGAACGATGCCACAAGGGAGAAAATGGAAAACGGGCTGCCTGAACGTGCACAAGGCACCCGGGTGGTCACAATTTAGCAAAATGGATATGAACGGCCTCGAACAAAATGGCTCGAGCCAAATGTGCCCAGTTGGATGACCTCGCACGATGCCACACGGTGCGCCCAACCAAACGATGCCACAAGGGATCAAATGGAAAATTGGCTACCCGAACATGCACAAGGCACCCGGGTAGTCACAAGTTAGCATAACTAATACGAGCGCCCTCGAACAAAACGGCCCGAACCGAACCCGCCCAGTTGGGTGACCTCGTACGACGCAACACGATGCACCCGACCGAATGATGCCAAAAGGGAGCAAATGGCAAATGGGTCGCCCAAACGTGCATGAGGCACCCGAGTGGTCACAACTTAGCAAAACTGATACGGGAGCCCTCGAATGAAATGTCCCGACTCGAATGCGCTTGGTCGAGCGACCTCACATGGTGTGACACGATGCGCCTGACCGAACGAATATGCCACAAGAGAGCAAACAAAAAATGGGTCACCCAAACATGCACAAGGCACCCAGGTAGTCACAAGTTAGCAAAACTTATACAGACACCCTTGAACAAAATGGCCCGACTTGAATGCACCCGGTCAGGCGACCTCACATGGTGCGACATGGCGCGGCCGACCAAACGATGCCACAAGGGAGCAAATGGAAAACGGGCTGCCCGAACGCGCACACGGCACTCGGGCGGTCACAACTTAGGAAAACTGATACGAGCGCCCTCGAATGAAACGACCTGACCTGAACACGCCTGATCGGGAGACCTCGTACGACGTGACACGATGCACCCGACTGAACGATGCCACAAGGGAGCAAACAGAAAACGGGCCACCCAAACGTGCACAAGGCACCTAGGCGGTCACAACTTAGCAAAATTGATACAGCCGCCCTCGAACAAAATGGCCCAAATCGAACGTGCCCGATTGGGCGACCTCGCACGGTGCGACACGGCGCGCCCAACTGAACAATGCCGCAAGGGAGAAAATGGAAAACGGGCCGCCCGAACTTGCACAAGGTACCCGGGTGGTCATAACTTAGCAAAACTGATACGAGCGCTCTCGAACAAAATAGCCTGACCCGAACACGCCTGGTCGGGCGACCTCACACGATGCGACACGACGCGCCTGACCGAACGAATATGCCACAAGGGAGCAAACAGAAAACGGGCTGCCCATATGTGCATAAGGCACCCAGGCAGTCACAACTTAGCAAAACTGATACGGGCACCCTTGAACAAAATCGCCCGACCCGAACGCGCCTGGTCGGGCCACCTTACATGGCGTGACACGACATGCCCGACCGAACGATGCCACAAGGGACTAAACAGCAAACAGGATGCCCAAACATACACAAGGCACTCGAGTGGTCACAAATTAGAAAAATTGATATGGGTGCCCTCGAAGGACACAACCCGAATCGAATGCGCCCGGTCGGGCGACCTCGCACGGCGCGACATGGCGCGCCCAACCAAACGATGCCACAAGGGAGCAAATGGAAAATGGGCTTCCTGAACATGCAAAAGGCACTCGGGTGGTCACAAGTTAGCAAAATTGATACGGGTGCCCTCGAACAAAACGGCCCGAACTGAACGCGCCTGGTTGGGCGACCTCGCGCGGCACGACACGGCGCACCCGACCGAACGACGACACAAGGGAGAAAATGAAAAATGGGTCACTCGAATGTGCATAAGGCACCTGGGCAGTCACAACTTAGCAAAAATGATACGAGAGCCCTCAAACGAAATGGCCCGACCTGAACGCGCCCGGTCGGGCGACCTCACATGGCGCGACACGACGCACCTAACCGAACGAATATGACACAAGGGAGAAAACAACAAACGGGCTTCCCGAATGTGCACAAGGCACCTGGGTGGTCACAACTTAGAAAAACTGATACAGGTGTCCTCGAACAAAACGGCCTGACCCGAACGCTCCTGGTCGGGCGACCTCACATGGCGCAATAGGGCCTACCCGACCAAACGATGTCACAAGGGAGAAAATGGCAAACGGGCCACCCAAACATGCACATGGCACTCGGGCAGACACAACTTAGCAAAACTGATATGGGTTCCCTTGAATGAAACGACCTGACCCGAACGCGCCCGGTCGGGCGACCTCGTACGGCACGACATGATGCGCCCGCCCGAATGATGCCACAAGGGAGAAAACAGCAAATGGGCCACCTGAACATGCACAAGGCGCCCTAGTGGTCACAACCTAGAAAAACTGATACAGGCGCCCTCGAACGAAATGGCCCAAACCCAACACGCTCAGTCAGGTGACCTCACATGACACGACACCGTGCACCTGATTGAATGATGCCACAAGGGAGAAAACATAAAACAGGCCGCCCGAATGTGCATAAGGCACCCGGGCAGTCACAAATTAGCAAAACTAATATGGGCACCCTCGAACGAAATGGCCTGACCTGAACACGCCCGATTGGGGGACCTCACATGGCGCGACACGACGCGCCTGACCAAACGAATATGCCACAAGGGAGAAAATGACAAACGGGCCTGTGGTGTATGACTGTAGGTGAAGCCACCCGATATTGTATGACTGTGGGTGTTTTGTGGTCAGTAGGCCTAGCTGATTCACAACCTCTGTTGAAATGAGGTTCTTTTGGCTCTTGTTTTCGACAATGAATTGCAGCAGAAATCCCTTCACCCACATCTATGAGTGGAAGAGGCGATCCCCCTCCTCTGGATCTTTGGGCTCATCCTTATGGATCTTGGTGGTGGTAACAGTGGCACTGGGCTCTGCATCAATCATATGCTTCCGTTTGTCATTCCCCTTATCGAGTTCTGACTTGAAATCAGAGCATGCATCTTGTTAGCACTCATTTTTTTCACCCTCGAAATTTATCTTTCATGATCATTTTTTGGCTATGATTCCTTATGCCTTCACTATATTCACCATTTTCCATCATTATCATATACCTCGATTTTTATAAAAATCCCTAAACTACCCCAATCTGGCCATTCGCATGCTAAAATATATGAAATCCTATTTTTCCTAAACTACCTTAATGATTGTCCTATCTATTTCCCTCTTTTTCCATTTTTGTAAAAAATCTCAAAATTCCCTTATCCTATCGTATTCTAGCTTATTTTATTGGGCAAATAAAAAGTGTATATCAATTTTATATTTAATATAAAATTGATATACATTTTTAATAAAATTGTGGGCTTTTTACTCCGTCGAGCCCCTGGCTCAGCCCAAGCACCTACACTAATCACCACAGGACCGAGGCCGAGAACCACAAGCTAAACCACAACCAAATGACTTTTAATAAAATTGTGCGCTTTTTACTCCGTCGAGCCCATGGCTCAGCCCAAGCATCTACACTAATCACCACAGGACCGAGGCTGAGAACCACAGCCAAAACCACAACCAAATCCAAGTCATGAGGGGAGGGGCCCAGCATATGCGCTGAGTCACAATTGATTGTATGAGTGTGTATAGCCTTCAGCTCATAGTCAAAACATGTAAAACCTCAACACGTATATAAACAATGATATTGCTAATTCGCCCGATGAATGTGGGATTATCCCACCGAACAAAAGAATATAAAAATGGAAAACAGCAGGCACTGGTCACCGCAAGTATGATCTCTCGGCGTCCTCAGCACTCTTAACACCAGGGTCAACCAGGCCCTTCTTGATGATGTGTCCAGTGCCCTTCTTGACGACCTGTCAAGCTAGCCAATGATATTAACAACAAATAAATATCAGAGGTTTGAACCTTGTTTACAGAGCTCGGTTTTGTTTGTTTATCGAGGACAACAAGTTAAATGTTAACAATTTTAAATGCATTTTGTTCATTTCCTCTTCAAAAAAACACCATTGCTTCTTTCACCCATCTTTCTTTTGTTTTTGCAGCATGCAGGGGACAAATGAAAGGGACACTCAATTGAATTGTAGGAGAATCGGTTTCAGTCTTTGAATGAGCGATTTTCTAGGTATTGATATGTTAATTTAATAATTGAAATGCATTTTACCTGTTTCTTGTTCAAAAAACATCATTATATGTCCTTCCTCACCAGTGGTGATTGGCAGTGTAACTCTGTAACATGTTTAGATTTTATAACATGCAGTCTTCATTCTTGCCATCTCCGTATTTTCTATCTAGCCGGTTGAAGTGGTTTGCAATCAAAGCAATTGGTTTTCAAATCAATTTGAAATCCCAAATGCTGAGTGCAAAGGAAGTCTGAAAAGCCCAAAGCAATGTGACTGCACAGTAATAGCGACCTGCCAACTTCAGAAATCTCTGTCAATGGAATCCAATTAGTTGTTTATTTATGCCCAGAATCAATAGACCGAACCAAGGAATAAAATGTATATATAAAAAATCTATAATTATCTCAATTTTAAATGCATGATCTTCATATTTTATCTTTTATTTTAGTAAATCTATATTATAATGCTTCGCATGAACTGGAATTTTCTCAAACCGTTGCAAGAGCGACACTTTGCCATTAACCGTCACAATAGTGACGCATTCCTCTAAACATCGCAATAGTGACACCTTCCTCTAAACATTGTAGTAGCGACACCTTGTCTCTGTAACGTCGCAAGAGTGACACGTTTCCCCAAACCACCACAATAACGATGCCTTCCTTGAAACGTCACAATTGTGACACCTTGTCAAAGTGTCACAATAACGACATATTTCAGCAATCCATCGCAATTACGATGATTTTTTACAAACGTCGCAAGACTGACACTTACCTATAAGTGTCGCAATACCGACACTTGTCTCCAAACATCGGTATAGCGACACTTTGTGGCAGGATTTGAAAAATTGATAAAATTTTTGGAAATTTCTGACAATTCATCAAAAGTGTCGGAACTAAAGTGTTGGAATTTCCGCCAAATGTACTAGTGTCTTAATATTCAAACTTGCACTATTGTTAAGACTAATTCCTCTAACTGTTATTTTTCCTCCATAGGTAAGCTGACTACAAGGTGGACTTCAATCATTATTAACATGCTAGTGTAGTGTTACCTATTTGTATTTAATAAGCATAAGAGGCGGGGTTGGTATAAGGCCAACTTTGCTATTGTGTATTGCCATGCCCACTACTAGGTTCTCATCCTCTGTTAGCCTTAGGATATTGTTTCCCATTAGTTAATTTGATTCTTTCTCATTCGCAATCTCATCCTACATTGCATCCAACCTGCTACTTTGTAATCACATATCTCTTGTAACCTCACTCTAGTGTGTTCATTAGACCTCACTAAGATGCATTGAATACCACTTTTTATTGAGCTATTCTATCATCAACCCTTTGTTTCACAACCATCTACTCACCGACTCACCTTTCCCATTCAAATTATCCAATTCTCTCATCCTCACTTCACTACTCTCTTCGTAGTTAATCTACTTTTGAAAATTCTCATTTCCTTCTTCATTTGCTCACATCAAGTTAAACCACCAGTCATTAATTATCTCTACTTCCGCAAAACGTATTCAACTTTCTTTTTAGCTTTTGTGTCCTTCATAGCCATTTAATCCTTTGAACTCTAGTATTTTCCAACCCCATTGTAACCCATTACTTAATTACTCAATGAAAAGTTTTACACCACCATACCATAATCAAAAGTTAATAGGAAACAAATTTTCCTAATCCTTGTAGATTTTGTGTTCAATAATCTCTCTCAAAACCCTTTTTCCTTAGCTTTTGAGTAAAACTAGTTCATGGGATTTTTCTTTTTCATATATCAAAATTTTTCATTTCCCTCGTCTATTTTCCTCGCGTTGCGTCATTTGTCCAATGAAGGAGGAGGAAGGGAACGTCCATGATATCCCAAATATGATTTGATATTCTTGGTTGAATTCAATAAATTGGAATCTCGGTGCATCCAATCACGGTGATTTCTATCCCGAGACTACCATGGAAAGCTCCATTAGCTCCATTACACCAAGGGGTTCAAGTGGGCTTATTAGAACAGGCATGGATAACCACGATCATGATCACTTCCCGCGAGATGAATTACCTGGTTTTTCGTTACCTCCATGAATCAAGTGAGAGTTTTTATCCAACCCATTTCATTGAAACCGTTTTATTTTATATGAACATCGCATGTAAAATTGTTTTTTAAGGAAATTGTTTGAAGCTTTCCATGTAAGTGCCAAATTTTTTGAAATTTAGGGTAATGGTAGACTTAGTATGCTTCTTACTCTTCTATGTAAGATTCAAAGCCTTGCGGCACTAGTGAAAGATTTGTGTATATCATGTAACCAAGAATTCTTTGTAGCTTAACGTGGAAGTGGAGGACATGATTGAATTCGAAGTGTAAATCACAAAAAAGACATTAATCTGTCTGAAACCCTAAGTAGAATTGAAGGTATTATATCATGTTATAATCCTAGAGGGAAAAATTCGCAGTTCCGCATCATTGATTGAAGCCCTTGCGTGCTAAATATTTTGATTCGACCTTAAGTACAATTGTGGTGACTGTAATATTGTCAAAATTTCTTTAAGATTTTCGTGAAACATTTCACCAAGGAAAGACCTCTTTTATATTGATTGAACCCCTATAAATAGTTTTATATATTTGAAATTATTGATCAAGACCACTGTTGAAAACTTGGTTGGGGTAACCAGGTTAGAGTACTGTCAATAAAAAATTTATAGCATATGCAAATTTCACCGAAAAGAATATCACATCCTCCTACTTTGCAAGAAACTTCTCAAAACCTTGCAGATTTTTGTTTTAAATGTACACAGAATTTCACCCAAATTTTCTTACCAAGTTTATGTGGAGTTAATTTTTCTGAGTCTGAATGCCAACTTTGGGAGTTAGTGTTTCATTCTCAAAACCATAACTGCTTTTCGAGTTTTTGCTGAGTCAAAATTTCTCTGAGTCCAGACTCGAAGTTAGAATTAGGTGTTGTTGCTGACTGTTTCTCAAATTATTTTTTCCATCTTTTTGATTTGGCCCCCGACGCTTGACAGTGAGTAGGGTATGATCACTGAGTCCAAGTGATACTTGGTGAGTTTTACCACTATGATTGGGGTCCTGGTAACAGTTTGTAGTGTGCACTCTGGAAACTCCTATACGATTAGCACAAAAACAGGGAAATGTAAAATGGGATCAAGCCTTCTAACAACGTTCATTTAAACCTTTATTTCTTATCCATTGTAATATTCCTAAATTAGCTTACAGCAGGAATATTAATTTTTCTTTTGAAATCTAGATGGATGAATAAATGGGCAAGGAGGCTCATAATTTTCTCAAGTATGAATAAAAATCCCTCATAGTATGAAAAGGGATCATGGAATAACCAGATCAGGCATCGACATGTGTGAACCATGTCTAAACTATGTGGACAAGGTCAAGTTTGACCAAGTCAACAACATTTATTCTCAAAGAGTGGATCCTAAATAAAGACAGCTCAATATGAATGGAAATCAATCTAACCAGTTAAAATGAAGACACCTTGAGTGTGGAAGAGGTTGATCACTTCACCAATTCAACCATGACCATATCTACAGCGCAGTCTAGATGCATTGAACCTCTTTGAGGGACAACACAGTTCTAGAAGGAGGTTTTACATGTGAAAGAGGATAAAGTAATGAACTGGTTTAGGGTTTTGACAAGACTCCAATCTTATAAAAGGAGGAGGAGAGCAACATGAAGGGGTTGTTGATGTTATTATTTTCTGAAGTTATTGTCTGCTCAGACATCCCTTGTTGGGTCTTCCTGTTAAGGAATCCCACCTCCTTCCTTAAGCAGCTCTTGGAGGAGACTTGTGCTATCTTTTCCACTATTAGGCTTGGGCCAAGCTTCACCTTAAAACTAAAATGCTGATCCTGTTGAGGGTTGGGTTGTCCTTGTGAGTTGCGGTAGTGGAAGACACTATATCTGCTCAGATCTAGACTATACTAGTGGCCCTTCTCAGTGAGTGTGTATTTTAACCTCCAGGAAGAGTGCATTAGCTGATTGAGCTTTATATCCATACCTTGGCATCAGTCCAAAGCATTATAAGAGTGTACAATGTATTTTCTCTCCCTGGACTGCGTTATTTGCAAAGGAGAAGTTGCAGGGTGTTTTCTCTGCATTTTGGAAGAGAGATCTCCGATGTTAGGATTCTTCCTCTCACTATGGTGGTCCATGGATTGGCCATCCAATCCATGTTTGTTTCAGATCTGATATTCTTTTCCATTGTATTATTCAAAAATTTCTAAATCATTCTGCAGATCTACAAGCTTAGATCTCAGATCTACTCTCTGTGCTTCATGTTTTGCACAAAACCCCAAGAGGAATGTATAGATGAGATTTTCTTGTACACATATCTGAATTAGATCTATATTTTTATGTAGAAATCTAATCTAGATCTGAGTATTAATAAATTTCTACTTCAGCCCCTAGAAATAGCGCTGTCATGTTTATGCATTCTTTTCTTATGGTTGTAGCACCTCATTTCTGAGGATTTTTTCTTGTATTGTCTTATTCTTTCTCTTGTAAAATGTATGGGCAGTAATGTACATTTATTTGTTGTTATACATCTGATTTCAGAACCTCCATAACAGCCTACTACTTTTCTTCAGTGGATCTATGTTATTTCTGAAGCAGTCCTTTGCAAATAGCTACAGCCCCTCTCTTTGGGTGTTTTTCAGCTAGACTAGTTTGTGGGAGATCTATTTAACCCACTTAGTTTCATTTGTTTTTTCTCTCCTTTTGGATTTAGATCTTATATGAGATGATCTAATGGATCTAGGAGCTGTAAACTCATTTCTATGCATATATTTCTTAGGAGTGTGTTATTTCAGTGGGCTTGCTGAGCTGTCCTGATTTTGGGATATTACGGTGGTATCAAAGAAAGATCTTTGGCTTAGCCTGTGGGCTTCAAGCCAAATTTATATAAAGAAAATAGCAAGGTTAGAATTATGAAGAGGATGAGCTTACTCTCATCACTGTTCAGATCCAGTAATAACCTCTCCAAGGAGGTTGAACAAGAAGAAGAGAGAAGGAGCAGTGAAATTCCTATAGAGTTTCAAGAGCATGAAGATCTCCTGATCAGATATAAACGATCTATACATGAGGAAAATTCTAAATCCTCATGTCATGGATATGTGCACTCAGCCATATCACCAAATATTGAACGTTCTATCAGTGACTTCTTCATGAAGAAGAAGAAAGGATGTGTGCCCAAGGAGGAGACTCTTGGAGAGTATTTGCAGGAATATGAAGCTCAATATAAGGATTTCAAATATAACTTGAACTTCCAAGGGTTCTACAAGATCAAGGAGAACAAAAGCATAAAGGAGGAGAAGCCTGGTGAGAGTAAATTCTTTCTATCTACTTTTGATGGGTCACCTAAATGTCCAGTTAGGGCCTGGGTGGAGGAGCTAAGCTACTTTGTGCAGCAGCATCAAGTTTTAGAAAATGAAGGCATCAAAATAGTAGCGCTACATCTTGAAGGTAAAGAACATGCTTGGTGGTTGTTTGAGTCTTTTTCTGTAAGGAATGAAAATACACCTACTTATGCAAAGTTTATTGAAAGATTAGTCGAAAGGTTTGATGAAGCTTCATGTGTAACATCTTCTGTTGACACTATCAAACCATATCAAACAAATATTTTGCATGAGTTGGGAGGATCTGTGAATCCAACTTGATTTCTGAAAACCATGGAAGAAGGTGTAAGTTTGTTTGATGCCTTGCCAAGGGCAAGATCTCCTTTGGATGAAGGGATCTCTTCTCAAGAGGAAAGCATGAATATTCCTTCTTCAATAGATGACCAAGATCTAAGGTCTCTTGTTGATGATAAGGCAATTTGAGTTATTGAAGAGGAGGAGGGGAAGGCAGGAGATGATAACACAGTCATGACAATGACACCTCAAGCACTTCATGAAGAGGAGGATGGAGCACTTGCTCCAAGGAAAGAAACTCTTGCACTCTTGCAAGGAGTTCCACAAGGTCTCACACATAAAGCTCTTGGAATAACACATGAGTAGCATGTACTATCATTGTCAAATGATGAGCTCTTGAGGATAGAAGAAGGAAAAGAGGAGGAAGGGAATCACAAGATGAAGAGCATGAACCCTTCTCTGTTTCAAGGCTTGGAAGAACAAAGGAGGCAAGAGAACCTATGCAATAAAGATAGGGGCAAATATGTCCCCCTACATCCACATCCTACTCTATGCCTTGATGCCTCTTTGCAAAGAGGCATTTTACCAGGAGCACCTCTTGATTGGAGGGAAACTAAAGTGTTCTCTCAACTATGAGCAGCATTTGCATACCTAGCTAAGGAGGGAGCCTTGGGAGAATCCAACACAGCGTAGAAAATCTCTCATGAATTTAGAAGAGAGGTGAGTAATTTCCTGAAAGGGGCATTGCTATCCCCCACTCAGTTATCTGTGCTGAGAGAGGAGAAATCAGAAGTCTATGATGGCATGAGCATGGGAATACATGGCAAATCCATAACTTTGGGGCAGCCAATGATATCTTCATTCACAAAGAATATTTATGAACATGGCAAGGGGATGCTAACCCTCTTGCATGCATGGGCCAAAATGAGGAAGTATTGGAAGACAAGGACTTTCTGAGGGGAAGTTGATTTCTATCTGCTTCAATCTTGTCTTGAGCAAGATCAGTTGCAAATGAGGCAGCAAAGGGGAGATTATGATGCTCCAACATGTGATTTTGAAATTAAGAATGGCAAAGAGGGGAGCCATGACATGACAAGGGAAACATTTCAAACCTCTGCAGCGCTGTCATTCTTGGGAAGCCTGGATCCTTATTGGGATTCCCAACTCATGATGGAATACTCTAAGGACATTTTCACATGTGGGGTTCTTGATGGGGAAGTAATGGATGGGAGTTTTAAGTTAGTTGATGGAGTCATCTATTTCTATAATCTTATCCTCTTGGTTAGAGAATCCAAGCTCAAGGAGAAACTACTAGATGCAACCTATGAGATCTTGCTTTCCAAACCCTCTAGTTTCATTAGAGCATATCATATTCTCTTGGGTGGATTCATATGGGAAGGTTTCAAGGAAGAGGGGCACTCTCATATGAATATGTGCATGGATTACTTGCTAGATGAGGAGGAATATAGCTCTTGGGAAGAACCATCATTCACACCTCCTTACTCATTCAGTGTGAGAGGGAACTCATCCATGAGTTACCTCACTGATGTAAAACAAGTATATAGAGTGACTTGTCTTTCTGAATATTATCATGTATCTCCTATATGCTTATATTTTTCTAACACTCATTTGCAGAACATTGCTCCAAAAGGGGGCACTATTTATGATGGGTTTCATGGGCCACTCAAGGCCAAGAACTATGTTGATGTAGGTCATTCCTTGGAGGATCTTGGGAAGTTATTATATTCTTCATCGTGTGATTATTTTACACCAACTATGATGCACCTTCTCCAAGCATCCAGGAGGAATGGGGCAGCAAACAAGTGTTGGGAGAGGCACTTATCATCTCTTATTCTATGGAAGTTAAGGGTAAAACTGTGATGGTTGCACATGAGGGAACATATTCCTTCTCCTTTATCATACATGGCAGCTAGCATGCTTCTAATCATGATTCCATGTGTTAGAAATGTTCTTGCTCTTGGGAACATGTTTGGGGGAGAGGCACATTGGTGGGATGTGTCCTTGGGGGAAGGATTTCCCCACTTTTTTTGCACTACATGCTTCAATGGGAGCATGAGATATTGTATGGCCACTATGATAGATCACTTATCTCTTTATAGAGTGAGCCATATGTTTTTTGGGAACATGCCTCTCATATGTATTGGGGAGGATTTTTTCTATGGATTGCCTAGCCGGGAGGTCATCCACTTCATTTGGATGATAGCATGGAGATGGGAGTCTTTCATGAATAATGAAACTCCCCATGATTATCATCACTTCTATCTTGAGGAGGCCATGGATCAGCAAGAAGGTTTCCATAACAACCTTTCATTCGTTCATGATGAGAGCCATTGGGTTTACTCACCAAGGGCCAACTTTCACATTGAGAAAGGACCATTGCAAGACAGAACTATTACAGAAAATTTAGAGCAATGGTTGAGACTATTAGATGAGGAGGCCACAAGAGAAGAAGGGGAGATTTTGCAGCACCCTTGCAGTTGCTTGAGCACAAGCAACATTTGGGAGGGGGAGACTGTAATATTCCTAAATTAGCTTACAGCTAATAGGAATATTATTTTTTCTTTTGAAATCTAGATGGATGAATAAATGGGCAAGGAGGATCATAATTTTCCCAAGTATGAATAAAAATCCCTCATAGTGTGGAAAGGGATCATGGAATAACCAGATCAAGCATCCACATGTGTGAACCATGTCTAAACTATGCGGACAAGGTCAAGTTTGACCAAGTCAACAAAATTTATTCTCAAAGAGTGGATCATAAATAAAGATAGCTCAATGTAAATGGAAATAAAGCTAACCAGTTAAAATGAAGACACCTTGAGTGTGGAAGAGGTTGATCACTTCACCAATTCAACCATGACCATATCTACAGCGTAGTCTAGATGCATTGAACCTCTTTGAGGGACAACACTGTTCTAGAAGGATGTTTTACATGTGAAAGAGGCTAAACTAATGAAGTGGTTTAGGGTTTTGACAAGACTCCAATCTTATAAAAGGAGGAGGAAAGAAACATGAAGGGGTTGTTGATGTTATTATTTTCTGAAGGTATTGTCTGCTCAGACATCCCTTGTTAGGTCTTGCTGTTAATGAATCCCACCTCCTTCCTTAAGAAGCTCTTGGAGGAGACTTGTGCTATCTTTTCCACTATCAGGCTTGGGCGAAGATTTGCCTTACACCTATAGTGTTGATCCTGTTGAGGGTTGGGTTTTCCTTGTGAGTTGCAGTAGTGGAAGACACTAGACCTGCTCAGATCTAGACTATACTAGTGGCTCTTCTAAGTGAATGTGTATTTTAACCTCCTGAAAGAGTGCATTAGTTGATTGAGCTTCAAATATATACCTTGGCATCAGGACAAAGCATTCTCAAAGCCTAAAACGTGATTTCTCTCCCTGGAAGGCATTATTTTCAAAGGAGAAGTTGCAGGGTGTTTTGTTTGCATTTTGGAGGAG
This sequence comes from Pinus albicaulis, assembly GCA_034641835.2. Classification (NCBI taxonomy): domain Eukaryota; kingdom Viridiplantae; phylum Streptophyta; class Pinopsida; order Pinales; family Pinaceae; genus Pinus; species Pinus albicaulis. The sequence goes on along the minus strand of CM076575.1, from coordinate 1,664,651,080 downwards.
AGATCTTCGGTGTTAGGTTTCTTCCTCTCACTGTGGTGATCCATGGATTGGAAATCCAATAAATGTTTATTTCAGATATGATCTATTGTCCCATTGTATTATTCAGAAATTTTTGAATCATTCTGCATATCTGCAACCTTAGACCTCAGATCTACTCTCTCTGCTTCATGTTTTGGACAAAACCCCAAGGGGAATGTATAAATGGGATTTTCTTGTACACAGATCTGAATTAGATCTATATTTTTAATGTACAGATCTGATCTAGATCTGAGTATTAATAAACTGCTGCCTCAACCCCTAAAAATAATGCTGTTATGTTTATGCAGTCTTTTCTTATGGTTGTAGCACCTCATTTCTGAGGATTTTTTCCTGTATTGTCTTATTATTTCTCTTGTACAATGAATGGGCTGTAATGTACATCTGACTTATGAACCTCCATATCATCCTACTACTTTTCTTTAGTGGATCTACATTATTTCTGAAGCAGTCCTTTCCAAATAGTTGCAACCCCTCTCTTTGGGTGTTTTTCAGCTAGACTAGTTTGTGGGAGATCTGTTTAACCCACCTAGTTTGATTTTTTTTTGCTCTCATTTTGGATTTAGATCTTAGATGAGATGATATAAGGGATCCAAGAGCTGCAAACTCATTTCTATGCATATATTTCTTAGGAGTGTATTATTTCAGCAGGCTTGCTGAGCTGTCCCGATTTTGGGATATTACATCCATGAGTATGATTGTCTTTCGTCGACTATGTAATTTTTCTCCAGAGTTGCCAGATATCATGATGTTACATAACTATTTCAATCTTCTTTTGTAGTATTGATTGCACCAAGAGTAATGCTAAAAAAGGTTTTGACATAAAAAACTGCTGACATCACACGGTCACACAAGCATAGATCCATCTTAGCACAGGATTTATTGAGTGCTGAGAGATTTTTAGGTGGATTTTTTCTCTCTCATGGTGTGCAATAGATCCGGGGTTGAGAAGGATTAATTCTAGTAAAATAAATCTCTTTGATTGGATTGATTGAAATTATTCTTCAGAGATATTTGTATCACTCAAAATATTTATTCAGCCTTGGTAACAGTTTATGCATCGTGGAAACTTCTCAAAGAATAGCAGGGAAAAAGGGCAATATAGAATTGGTTCATATTTTGGGTGAATTTGGATCAAATAAAATCTTTGTTACAACAAGTTTTTGGCATAAAGGGATGAGGTTCTGAAACAGGAGACAAATCCCTTCAAACTTTCAACAAACGAGTGGATGGAGAAAGCAAATTATAGAAAATTGAGCCCTCCTAGGCTGCTTATGGTAAGAAATCAGTAATCTATCATCAAAGATCAATTCTCTGAAGGTGTTCATTTTCAAATTTTGTATGATTTTTCCTTGAAAGTTAGTTGGAAGGGTAAGACATTTTTATTTCGTATTTAGTGGGTTAGGTTAGTCAAATAAGGGTTGGAACTTTAGTTATGTTATTTCTTGGTTCTAGGAAAAGAAGGGAGAAGGGAGAAAATAATGTGACAGTGGGGATGCCTAGATGAGCTTGGCATGGCAAATACATCCTTTGATCTTACTAGGACTTTAATTGGCATAGTGGGAAAATAGGTTCATCCTTGGTGCCAAATGCGGTTTTCCTTGGGCATCCACAATTTCTTGTGATGCCTGCGAATGTAAGGGAAAATGTTGACAATGCTGAAAATAACATAAAGAAGGAAAGAAACAAGTGGTAGTGCTGCCATGACACGCATATAATAAAATACCGTATCACGATAAGCCGTAGAGATATCTTTGAGTTGATTTCAGTGTGCTTTATCTTTCAATATGAAATAGGTCGGCTTAAATAATTTAATTTCTCTTTATTTTATGTATGAGAAGGGTGTTATTTGTTTGAAATAATGAGAGGGGGGGCATGAATCAATATTCCTTTAAATTAGAGCATCAGTTAATCTTCAATTATTATTAGTGTTTGTAGAATGATAGTAGTAAACAAAAGGAAGACAAATGCACATAGTTTTTAAGGTGGAAACCTACTCTGGGACAAGAACCACCTAATGCTTTTCTAATAATTCTTTAATATTCAACTCCAATTGAAAATAAAGCTCCAACTTCCTAGAATCTAGAAAACCATTCTTCTCTAGCTCCCACTGGATGGATGCTCCAATGCTCGAGATCCTTCAGTAGTTAACTGAATGGATGCCCCAACACCCAATGAACTACAACTCACCCTAGCACCACCCTACCACCCTATAGAAGAATAAAACAAGAATGGACTCCCGTACCAGGGAAAATGTTCCACTTTACAATGATATAGAATGATGTAGAAGAAGAAGACAGACTAGACCATAACCCCAGCTATGACACAACCAACTAATGATGATCCTAGACCTCCCGACACTACCTCTTCAACTCTTGGCAGATAGACACTTGTACAAATTTTTACAATGAAGCATTTACAATGACTTAGTACAATGATACCTTTACAATGATTATATGCAGTGTTGCCCACTTGAAGACTTCATGTGATGAAATTCTTATTGAAGTTCTACACCTTAGTTGCTGCTCTTGTCATGCTACCCTCTGTTGCACCTTTCTTTGCTTTGCTACCCTAGAAAGTCTGGTCCTTTGCAGCCCTTGACAACACATGATCTAGCTTTTCCTTTCCTTCTAGGAGCTCAATATTGAATCTAATGTATCTTTATTATTTTAGATGGTTAATATGTGATTTTCAGTCCTATTGTAGTTTTCCGAGTCTTCTATACAATGCCACAAGTCTGACCCAATTTGGATTATTCAAGGGAGAGTTATGCCCAATATCCCACAATGCCCTAATTATGGACTGTTTCAGTAGAGCGAACTTGTACAGCATACCACGTGTCACTATTTCTTCATTTGTCTCTAAAATTTATAGAGAAAAAACAAGAGTCTATGCACTATCAACCACTTTTTATAGAATTCCAATCCAATACTCAGAGAGAGATTTATGACGATTTTCCCAAGGTCACTTCTTTGACATGAATTTCAGGAGCATGCAAAAACATTTATTTCCATAGATCATATCTCCGAAAATATTGCGCACCTTGATTTAAAATGTTTGCAGAAGCTTTCTCAGGATTTTGGCTTCACCTCATAAACATTTCAGCTTCTAAACCTTCATATAAAAAACGATAGAGTGAAAATTCCACGGTGACCTGTTTCATATGGCGAAATCTCTTGCATAAGGAGGATATGAGGATCACAACTTATATAAAAGCTTAAGTTGAGAGGGGCTTCAACAACTAAACGTGGGAGGGATTTTAGGAGCTTAAAAAATATTAATTATGAACTTTCAATGTCCCATGCCACAACCGCATGGGGTTTTAGCCCACTAACTGGGGTTACAAACATCAAACATGAATATATCTCAAACCGTGAAGAATTACGTGGTGTGCCATATATCAACGAAAACATATCGACAAGAAGAAACCATAAAAAGCATTATCGACTTATAATATAGTAGTTTTGTAGGTCAAAATTCCCATTTAATATTGGGGTAGCCCCTGGTGCTTCTTGGGTTGACATCATTGACAATCGTTGATCAACAATCTCCCCCTTTGGCATTGATGGAAACACAAGTACTCCCCTTGCGATCATGACACCTCTTCCTACAACATTCTCTCCCCCTTTGACATCGATGGCAGATGGTAACTCCCCCTGACACACAACCATCCTGCGAACCTGTACACACTTCCACTCCCCCTTTATATTCTGAATAAGGAAAATCTAATGAGAACTTGGGAGAATCCAAAGCTTCTGGTGAAGATATTCCAATGCTTTGTGAGTACCCTCATGATAATCAAAACTTCCTTCCCAATCTGCATCTGTAAAGGCATGAATAATGAAATTGTTACCCTTCAGATACCACAAGCCATATTTTGTTGTTCCCTTTAGATATCGAAGAATTCTTTTGATGGCAATAGTATGTGATTCTTTTGGTGCTGCTTGGAATCTTGCTACTTGTCCAACTACTTGCATAACATCTGGCCTTGAGGCTATTACATATAGAAGACTACCAATCATATATCTATACAACCTTTTATCGACATCGTTAGATGAGTTATCTATGCTCAATTTGCAACCTGTTACCATCAGAGTAAGGATGGGTTTGGAATCTTCCATTTTGAATTTCTTTAGAATTTCCTTGATGTATCTGGATTGACATATACATATTCCTTTCTCTTACTCAGATATTTGAAGCCCTAAGAAGTATGTCAGCTCACCAAGTAAATACATCTCGAAATCAATTTGCATCTTTGTATCAAACTTCTTACTTATTCGATCATCATTCCTGTTGGGAAAAATACTGAGAGGGGGGGTGAATCAGTATTTAGGGTTGAACTATTTTTCTTTTCTTTCTCTTAAAACCTTATGTTACAGTACTGCATCCAACATGTATGTTCAAATATATTATTATGTATTTACTTAGAGCATTGCATCAGATAAGCATTAATCATGAACAGAAATAACATAACAAACCATCAAACATACACAACACATATGAACACCAGGATTTAAGGTGGAAACCCAATTTGGGAAAAAACCACCACTGCTGTAATCTCAGTCTTCAATATTTATTATAGAGAAAACTTCTTACAATATATGTTGGTGCAGACTTATACCAGCACGTAGGCACCCACCTACAGAAGGCTACAACCTTCTCTCGTTTACCAGCTACCACTAGAAGGGAGCTACAACCCCCTCTCTAAAGTCTTCGACCCTCAGCACCACTGCAGACCTCGTTTCATCAATTTTCATATTGGATCCACCAGTTTCCATACGACATATCTTGCCGGTTACCAGATTTATTTATTTGTTGTATACTCATACCAGTTCTTCATGATATCGTCCGTTACTCAAACCAGAGATTTATCATTGTCAGATCATTATATTCATGGGTTCATTGTAGTCTCAGATTTATTAGTTAAGAACAGAGCTCACCCATACAAATATTCTTTTTAGAAAAAATTTCACAACCCTTACAATGCACACACCGTTCTTTCATTTTTCCTCTCCTTATATAGTTTTCCCTTTATTGAAACCATGAGTCAAAAACCATGAACTGCTAATGGTATTCCTTTTAGTTTGACCCACGGGGCTTTTGATCTCTTTTTAATTTATTTATCAATTTTAAAGAAATTGACAAATAATTATATTTACAACTTTTGAATTTCTAAGCCTTATATCTAAAGTTTAACCCTTCGGACTTTATAGAAACATTCAACGCTTCCAAATAAATTAATCTTGCGATAGACCTTCGACCCCGGGCCCACATACATAGTTAATAACCAATCCAATATGCCCATCGTACCACAGTAAACCTCGCGCAAGTCCAGCGTCCGATCACCATTAGATTAGCAAGCTTCTAGAACAATGGCATATATGCATATCGCTCGACCTTCGATGCCAAACGTTAACGGGCAATGGCCCGCTGTACCTATGTTAATCTTCGCGCACCTTCGACAAATGATGACCATCCGATAACCCCTTCCTAGATCAATGACGCTCAACGATATCGTTGGGCGTCCTGGGTCGAACTATAACGTCGGATGGCGCACAGTAAAAAGTGGTTTTGTAGAATCGTACAAGGACGCATGTCACCCGTTCTATGGAATCGCTCCCCACCTCTTGAATACCGCTTGCCCGTTGAAAGCGGTGCGATGAAAACCATAAACCGCCTTCACTGTTCCTCCTTCGTGGTTCCGCCCTTTGCTCAAGGTTTGGTTCATGATTCCAAAGGGCTAATTTGGGTTTGCGTTATGATTCTGGTCTATCTTTGGCAGGATTTCCAATAACCAACGAACAAAAGTAGTTCTTTTCTGATGGGATTTCCTTACAAACATTGACTCGTGACAATTCAATGTCATTCCTCAATTCTGCTATGATATATATAACATGTCAACCTTCCATTTCGGAGTTCTATCTTGTCACAGTTCCGTTTCTACCTGTATATTCAAAAACCATGATATCTCTGCGACCATGAATCCTCAATAGGGTTTCACTTTTAACTCCATTCGCAGAGACTCATACAGAGATTCAAGGGATTCCACACAAGAATTACATCAGTCAATAAACATATAATACACATATCCTTAACAATGATTTCATTCTTCTCAGGGCACCGTGGGTATCCTCTGCCCATTATGAAATTGATCACACAGGTCATATATATTCCAGATTTACTCATACTTAACACAATTCCACAGTTCTTCATTAACATATACAAATCTTAGCCAGATATTCAATTTTTCATTCAATCTATTACCTTGTCTCTTCTTAGTAGCTCTCCATTTTTTCATCTCCTTTGCAAACTGTATTAAACCCCTAATTCAACTCTACTGCTATGTCTCATCTGCTGCCTCTTCTACCTTTCTGTCTCTTTTGCCTCATGGATAGTCTAGGTGCTACTCCTTTCTTTGCCAATTCCTTTGCCATCAATGACAATATTTCCAACAATCTCCCCCTTTGGCATTGATGGCAATACTCTTCCTCTGATGGCCTTACAGAAGCCCTTTGTTTCTTTTCCTCCCCTTTTGACATCAATGGCAAAGATTTTAATCAAGATCATTTGAACCGATAATGCCATGCTCCCCCTGAGATCATGCTGCATCTCCAAACATAATACGACCAAAAATTCATCCTTTTCATATGACCAATGCTCCCCCTGAGCCTGTGCATTCAGAGATACCTAACAGTACCTCACAACCAATTTAATATTATGTATTTAAGTAGACTTAATCCTCTGCATGGCAGAGACTACTCCCAGTTTCTGTCTGAGATATTTGAACACTTCCTTGGGTAGAGGTTTGTTAAATATATCAGCAACTTGTTTTTTGGAGGAAACATATTCCAATTTCACCTTTTGTTCAAGCACTTGTTCACGTAAGAAGTGATATTTGATGGGAATGTGCTTCGTCTTGGAATGCATAACAGGATTCTTTGAGATACTGATAGCACTTGTATTATCACACATAATGGAGATAGGAGGTGAACATTTGATTTGAAAGTCTTGTAGGGTTTGCATCATCCAGAGAAGTTGAGTGCAACATGATGCAGCAGCCACATATTCTGCTTCTGCTGTAGATAAGGCAATGGAGCTTTGCTTCTTGCTGAACCAAGATACTAACCGAGGCCCCATATAGAATGCACCACCACTAGTGCTTTTCCGATCATCAACACTTCCAGCCCAATCTGCATCAGTGTATGCATGAAGAGTAAGATCAACATTATTTGGATACCATAGTCCAAAGTCTTGAGTTCCTTGTAGATATTTGAATATTCTTTTCACAGCCTGAAGATGAGACTCTTTTGGATTAGCTTGGAATCGTCCAACAATCCCAATTGCATGCATGATGTCTGGTCTTGTCCCAGTGAGATAAAGTAGACTTCCTATCATAGATCTGTATTCAGGTTGATTCACCGTGGGGGAATCATCATTAGAACTGAGATTACATCCGGTTATCATTGGTGTACTTACAGGTTTGCAGTCTTCCATGCCATACTTCTTCAGGATTTGCTTGAGGTATTTTGCTTGTGATAAGAATATGCCATCTGTTGCTTGTTGCACTTGCAAGCCAAGAAAGAATGTTAGTTCCCCAAGAAAAGACATTTCAAATTCTTGCTGCATATCAGAAGAAATTTTTTGACTCATAGACTCTTTATTACTTCCAAAAATGATATCATCAACATATGCAACCACAATCAATAGTTTGTCATTTTCAGTTTTTGTGTATAAGTTGCTATCAGCAGACCCTTTTGAAAATCCTTGTTGATGAAGATATTTGTCAAGACAATAGTACCATGCCCTTGGAGCTTGTTTGAGACCATATAGAGCCTTTTTAAGTCTACAAACAAGTTTTTCATCATTTCCCAATATGAATCCTTCTGGTTGTTCTATATAGACTTCTTCTTCTAGATCACCATTGAGAAAAGCAGATTTAACATCCATTTGATAAACTTTGATTTGTTGGAAGCTTGAAAAAGAAAGAAAAATTCTTATGGCTTCAAGTCTGGCTACAGGAGCAAAGGTTTCTTCAAAGTCTATACCTTCTTGTTGAGCATACCCTTTGCACACAAGTCTAGCTTTATTTCCTATAACATCCCCATTCTCATTTAACTTGTTTTTGAATATCCATTTATTTCCAATGACATTTTTGTCATGACGCCTTGGTACTAATTCCCAAGTGTGATTCTTTTCAATTTTTATCAAGCTCTTCATTCATGGCTTGAATCCAAAATTCATCTTTGCTAGCTTGACTGACACTGTGAGGTTCAATAGTGGACAGAAATGCCAGATTGCTAGTAGATCCCACAAGAATCCTTCTTGTTTGTACACCTGATCCCTTTTCTCCCAAAATTTGAGATTTTGGATGATTCTTTTCAACATATCTAGATGGAGCATTTTCAAACAAATCCTCTTCGGGTTCTTCACTGGGTTCATTGTTTCTATCATTACTATTTGATGTAGAAGGATATGTGTCATCATCATCTTCATCTGTTGTTTGCTTTTCTTCTTTTGGAGCTGCAGGAGACTCATCAATAACAACATCAATACATTCAACAATCTTCCGCAGTCTTTTATTGTAACATTTATATGCCCTACTCCTAGAGGAGTAACCAAGAAATATTCCTTCATCTGCTCTGGGTTCAAACTTGCCAAGTTTTTCATCATTATTCTTGATAAATCATTTGCTCCCAAAAATTCTAAAATGCTTTATAGTGGGAGGATTACCATACCAGAGTTCATATGGATTTTTATCACTATTTACATGAACATGTGCTTTGTTGAGAATGTTTACTGTTGTATGTGTTGCCTCTCCCCAAAATGTGTCAGGTGTTCCGGAATCATCAAGCATAGCTCTAGCCATTTGTTGAACTGTTCTGTTCATTCTTTCTGCAACGTGATTCTGTTGTGGAGTGCCAGCTACAGAGAACTGTCTTTTTATGCCATGTTGTTCACAAAATTCAAGGAATTCATTGGATGTTTATTCTCCTCCTCGATCAGATCTGAGACACTTGATTTTTAGATCTAATTCATTCTCAAATAGTGCTTTGAAGATCTGAAGTTTCTCAAATGCTTCATCTTTGTGTTTAAGCAGCCCAATCCAACACATTCTAGAGAAATCATCAATGAATAAGATATAGTATTCTTCACCACGTGGTGACTTTTTCCTCATAGGTCCACATATGTCAATATGAATGAGTTAAAGAGGCTTACTTGATGATCCTTCCTTGGCATTAAATTGTACCCTGGTTTGTTTGCCGAATTGGCAAGATTTGCATATGATATTTTCAGGTAGAGTAATATTGGGAAGATCACGAACAACTTTAAGTCTGCTTGATTTGTTGATTTGAGAGAAGCCTAGATGCCCCAACTTTCTATGCCATAGCCAATTTTCTGAAGATTTACTCAAATAACAATGTTCTTTGGGGTTCTTTAATATATACAGGTTGTTTGGAGTTCTTTTTCCTTTTATAATTGCTTTACCTGTATCAAGATCACGTACCACACATTCTTTTGAACTAAAGACAACTTCAGTTCCTTGATCACACATTTGACTTACAGTTAACAAGTTATGTTTTAATCCATCCACATACATGACTTCATTAGCTTTCACCTTTTCTTTTAGGAAAACAGAGCCTTTTCCCTTAATGACCGCGGGAGTATCATTTCCAAATGTAACATTTTTTTCTTTTTCTAGAGCACTATATGCAAGAAGTTTGTCTTTATCACCTGTCACGTGTCTTGAGCATCCACTATCAATGTACCATTGGTTTTCTGAATCTTTTGAAAATAACGCTATGCCACAATTTTCAACCTGTAATTCCTTCTTTTTCCATACTTTGGAGCTTGAAGGAACATGTTCTTTTGGCTGAACTTTGCTCCTGCATTGAGATTCTTCATGGCCAAAGTTATTGCAATAAGCACATTAACAACGGTGTATATGCATATCGCTCGACCTCCGATGCTGAACGTTAACGGGCGATGGCCCGCCGTACCTATGTTAATCTTCGCGCACCTTCAACAAATGATGACCGTCCGATGACCCCTTCCCAGATCAACGGCGCTCAACAATATCGCTGGGCGTCTTGGGTGGAACTATAACGCGCGATGGCACAGAGTAAAAAGTGGTTTTGTAGAATCGTACAGGGACGTGTGTCGCCCGTTCTATGGAATCGCTCCCCACCTCTTGAATACTGCTTACCCGTTGAAAGCGGTGCGATGAAAACCATAAACCGCCTTCACTGTTCCTCCTTCGTGGTTCCACCCTTCGCTCAAGGTTCCATTCATGATTCCAAAGGGCTAATCTGGGTTCGCGTTATGATTCTGGTCTATCTTTGGCAAGATTTCCAATAACCAATGAACAAAAGTATTTCTTTTCCGACGAGATTTCCTTACAAACATTGACTCGTGACAATTCAATGCCATTCCTCAACTCTGCTATGATATATATAACATCTCAACCTTCCATTTCGGAGTTCTATCCTATCACAGTTCTGTTTCTACCTCTATATTCAAAAACCATCATATCTTTGCCACCATGAATCCTCAACAGGGTTTCACTTTTAACTCCATTCGCAGAGACTCATACAGAGATTCAGGGGATTCCACATAAGAATTACATCAGTCAATACACATATAATACACATATCCTTAACAATGATTTCATTCTTCTCCGGGCACCGTGGGTATCCTCTGCCCCTTATGAAATTGATCACACAGGTCATATATATTCCAGATTTACTCATACTTAACACAATTCCACAGTTCTTCATTAACATATACAAATCTTAGCCAGATATTCAATTTGTCCTTCAATCTATTACCTTGTCTCTTCCTAGCAACTCTCCCTTTTGTCATCTTCTTTGCAAACTGTATTAAACCCGTAACTCAACTCTACTGCTTTGTCTCATCTGCTGCCTCTGCTACCTTTCTGTCTCTTTTGCCTCATGGATAGTTTAGGTGCTGCTCCTTTCTTTGCCAATTCCTTTTCCATCAATGACAATATTTCCAACAATTGCTACCAAAAATTATATCATCCTCTTTAGCTATTAGATGTGCTTTAGTTGCTTCATCTAGAACATATATGTCGTTTGGAGTTCGACTTGCTCTAGCCACAATTTCACCATACCTGCCTTTCCTGATTTCACATTTTGTGGAGTTGAATAGTATTGTGTGTCCTTGATCACACATTTTTCCAACACTAAGCAAATTTTGATTCGTGTTTTCAACCAATAGAAAATTCTTGGCTAGAGCATATTTGCTTCCAAGGGTGATGGTACCTGATCCTATAACAATTGAATATCCATCATTTCCAAAGGACATGATTCCATCCTTCTTCTCTTTCAGAGATACAAATTTATTTCTATCTCCTGTCATATGCGTTGAGCAACCGCTAACAACATACCACACATCTTTGTTGTTTTGAGCCTTGAGAGTGAGAGCACAATTATCAGTCTTCTTCTACTTCCATGTTCGTTTGTTTTATGGCTTGGAAGATTATTCTGGAGGATTTTCAACTCTGTAGTCTCTAGCTATGTGTCCAAAGTTTTGAAATTTGTAACATTCAACATTATTTCTTAAATGTTCAAATCTATTCATGTTTTTCTAAGCCCTGGGAGGTCTATATTTGACAAATCTCCTGGAATTGTATTTGTTCCTGGGGTAGGTGCGACATTCTATAGCTTTATGACCAAATTTTCCACATGAATAATAGTAGCCATAAAAAATATGTCGGTACCTGGATGAAAATCTTCGTTGAGGAATTGTATTCCAAGGTTGTTCTTGTGAATCTTGTCCAATGAAGTCTACATGGTTGTCAAATCTCATAGGTTCATTGTATTTTTTTGTAGAAGGTCTTGATTCTTCTTCTTTGTAGCCGATGCCAGTTCTATCATTGTAAGATCATTGATTGTTGATGAGTTCTTCCAATGCCCTTGGGATTTTGGCATAGTTTTGGATAGTTTTTCCTTTCTTCATTTCCTTACGTAGTGAGACTACTTCGGCTTCTAATTCTTCCCTTTCTTGGTTGATTTCTTCCAACTTCTTTTGAAGTGACTCTTTGAGACTTCAACTTCAATTTTGAGACCTTGAACTTGTTCTTTAAGAGTATTGGAATGGATCTTCTTCGCCTTGAGCTCTTTTATAATCTTGATTACTTCCTTAGAAAATTCTTCTATGGTCAATCCTTCTTCTTCGTTGTTTGATACCTCTTGTTTATTGTGCTTGGCCATAAACAATACTCTCTCATTGGCTTATTCTTCACTATCATTTTCTTCATCGGATGATAAGTTATCTTCTTTAGAGAGAAAGTTCCCTTTGGATCCTTGCTTGTTGAATTTCTAAAAGCCTTTCTTTCCTTTTGAGTTGCCATCACTTCTGTTTGGATAGTTTGATGCAAAATTCCCAACCTCACCACAGCCAAAACATATCAATGGAAGTTTACCTTGGAATTTTCCCTTACCAATTTTTATTTTTCTCGTAAAGTAAGCATATTCTTCATCTGAAAGACCTTCTCCATCATCTCCCTTTTCTTCACACTTGCAGGTGCATGTATTTTTAGTTGAAGGTTGTTTGTCCTTATTGGTTTTCTTATATGCAATGAACACAGTTTCTATATGCAAAGTACCCTCTTCTTTATCAAGTCTCATTTCATATGCTATGAGAACTCCATGTAATTCCTCTTTGTTGAGTTTATCCAGATTTGTACTATATTCTAAGACTGATACCTTTGGGTTGAATCTCCCTAGTAACGTTCTAAGGATATTTCGTATAATAGTCTTCTCGTCAACTAGCTCTCCCAATCCTTCCATAGTATTGGTTATTTCATCAATGTATTGGAAGTATTCAGCAATGCTGCAATATTCTTTCATTCTGAGTTGCTCAAATTTTTCTCTATAGATTTGAAGCTTTTCTTCTTTGACATTTGAGTCACCTGCATATATATTCTCAAGCTTGTCCCATACATTTTTTTTAGTTTTACAACCCAACACCTTCTGATAAGCAGGTTCAATAAGTCCACTAATAATAATATTCTTTGCTTTTGCATCATTTACCAAATTCTTCTTACCTTGTTCATCCGCAGTTGATGTAAATCCATTTTGAACAGTGTCCCATACTTCGTAACCTTGCGCGAAGAGATATACCTCTATTATTCCTTTCCAGAGTGCATAATTATTTCCATTGAATAGAGGTACACCATTCTTGGTATGCTCCATGACCTCCTTCCAGCTATTAAACTGTTATTGAAGGAACCAAGCTCTGATACCAATTGTTGGAAATACTGAGAGGGGGGTGAATCAATATTCCTTCAATTAGAGCATTAGTTAATATTCAATTATTATCAGTGTTTGTACAATGATAACAGTAAATAAAAGGGGAAAAAATGCACACATTTTTTGAGGTGGAAACCCACTCTGGGAAAAAAACCACCTATTGATTTTCTAATAATTCTTTAATATTCAACTCCAATTGAAAATAAAGCTCCGACTTCCTAGAATCTAGAAAACAATTCTTCTACATCTCCCACTGGATAGACGCTCCAATGCCCAAGATTCTTTAGTGGTCAACTGAATGGATGCCCCAACACCCAATGAGCTACAACTCACCCTAGCACCACCCTATAGAAGAATAAAACAAGAATGGACTCCCGTACCAGGGAAAATGGTCCACTTTACAATTATATAGAATGATTTAGAAGAAGAAGACAGACTAGACCATAACCCCAACTATGACACAACCAACTAATGATGATCCTACACCTCCCAAGACTGCCTCTTCAACTCTTGGCAGATAGACACTTGTACAAATTTTTACAATGAAGCATTTACATTGGCTTAGTACAACGATACCTTTACAATGATTGTATGTGGTACTGCCCACTTGAAGACTTCATGTGATGAACTTCTTGCTGCTGTTATACACCTTGGTTTCTACTCTTGTCATGCTACCCTCTACTACACCTTGCTTTGCTTTGCTGCCCTAGAAATTCTAGTCCTTCGCAGCCCTTGACAACACATGATCTAGATTTTTCTTTCCTTCTAGGAGCTCGATATTGGATCTGGTGTATCTCTGTTATTTCATATCCCCAATATGTGATTTTTGGTCCTCTAGTACTCCTCTTGTATTCTATCCAATGCCATAGGTCTGACCCAATTTGGATTCTTCAAGAGATAATTATGCCCAATCTCTCACAATTCCTAATTATGGATTGTTTCAGTATAGCAAACTTGTACGACGTGCCACGTGTCACAGTTTCTCCATTCGGCTCTAGATTTGATAGAGAGAAAACTACAGTCCATGCACTATATTCCAATTATTACAGAATTCCAATCTGATACTCAGTGAGAGAGTTATGACGATTTTCCCAAGGTCACTTCTTTGAGATGAATTTCAGGAGCTTGCAAAAACACTAACTTCCAAGATCATATCTCTGCAAATATTGCATACGTTGATCTAAAATTTTTGCAGGAGCTTCCTTAGGATTTCAGATTTTCCTCATAAAAATTTCAGCTTCTGAACCTTTGTATAAAAAATGTTAGAGCGAAAATTCCATGATGACATGTTTCAGATGGAGAAATCCCTTGCATAAGGAGGATATGAGGATCACAATTTATATAAAATCTTAAGTTGAGATGAGATTAAACAATTGAATGTGGGAGGGATTCTAGGAGCTTAAAAAATATTAATTATGACTTTTCAATGACCCATGCCACAACCCCATGGGGTTGTAGCCCACTAACTGGGGTTACAAACTTCAAACATGAATATCTCTCAAACCGTGAAGAATTACGTGGTGTGCCATATATCAATGGAAACATCACGAAAAGAAGAAACCATAAAAAGAATTATTGACCCAAGATATAGTAGTTTTGTAGGTCAAAATTCTCATGAAATATTGGGGTAGCCCCTGGTGCTGCTTGGGTTGACATCAATGACAATCGCTGATCAACACTATTTTCACAAACTTGTGTCACAAATTCCCTATACCATCATAGTCCTTATGAAGAGATATAATGTTGCTACGTATTCTAGTGTCATAGAGATGGGATTTTTATCATCATAATGAATTCTATCAGGAAGTAGCATCCCTCAGGTTTTCACACATGATGCCACTAAACTCTGATTCTTGATGATTCAAAAAGTTTTGTATGTCTTTATATAGTTCAAATCACAAATATAAATGTTCTACTTGTCATAGAGATGATCAGACTTTTCATAGATATAAATTATGTCATTAAGTGTAGCTTTAGACTTGGAATTGATGAAAATCTTGGCTTTTATTCACTGTGATGATTTTGGTCCCTTCTATAGACTATGTACCTTAGTATTTTGGTCATGTAGCATAGAGTAGATCATAGACTTTTGATTCATTTTGCACAAAGGTATAGAGATGCTCAGTCCTTTATGTCACAGATAAGACTTGTTTTGAATGTCTTTAAGTTCATTAATTGTAAATTTAAATGCCTTAGAAACAATCCACATGGTTTTGGTTTCTTTTAACTTCAGATCGCAATACACTTCTATCCTTTGTCTCACAGTGTCGTATATTTTCATTGATGACAAAGATGATGGCATTTTTAGATTTCAAAGATGGATAGTCTCCCAAATGAGTCGAGTTGCCCTATATAGTGTTAGATAGACCTTGTGTCATTTCATGTTGGTGTCATCATTGATGCCTTGAATCTTGAAATATTTGTTGCTATAGTAAGCTTCAGATACCTCATATAAGTGTCACAAAACCTTTTTGTATTGATCAAAGAATAGTACCTCAGATATTTGTTTTTTCCCAAAAAAACTTGCTTCAATCATTATGGCAATTTTGGACTTGTTCATACTCTCACACTAGCCTTTGAACTCAACAGTAATAGATGTCAGCTACAGTATTTTGGTTACTTAAACTATACAAATATCATGAATACACTTGGTCTTTTTGATTCAGAAAGGAGCCCACTATCATGCTCAGATTGCCATTGAAAGTATCGTCACAGTAGGTCGGATTCTTTTAATAGATTTCATATAAGCCATTTGGTTTTTCATTGAGTACTTTTTAGATTATAAAGATAATGACTTGTATGCTTATCATAGGAGAAGGTGCCTTTGAAATTCACATTAGTACAAGAAACTTACTTCATAAATCAACATAGAGACTCAAATATGTGTACCTATGGCAAATATTTTTTCAACAACGGGGATATGAATTTCATCCTAGATTTACAAAGATAATTCCATAAAGTCTTTGCATGCATTATAGGTCTATTTTTATAGCCCTTAAGTATTCTGATCCTTCCTTTATTGATGAGCTCAGTTCACAGGAATATTGATGTCTTTCTTCAACTTGAATCACAAAGGTAGTGTGCCTCTTTCAATTCCTATTTTAAGGAAAGGATGTCACAGAATTTGTATGATACTTTTCTTAAGGTGCCACAGGGATAAGAAAATAAGCCAACAAACTGTTACCTTCAATCTGCCTTTCCTTCAACCTATAGCTCTGATACCATGTTGAGAAATGAAGATGCTTGTAGATTACGGTAGATTTCTCTTAACTTGATAATTAATTGTGAATGTTTTTTGGCTTCTTGTTACTTATGTTATCTTCTTCATCAAGCAATTACCAAAATTACAAAACATGAAGATCAAAAAGAGACAAAGGACACAAGAAATTAGGCTCTAAGCTAGGGAAAAACCCCACAAGGGGGAAAACCCAAGAAAATCCTCTTGTTACATAATCATATCAAAGTGAGATATCCAAGACCCAAGTCCAAGACTGAGACTGCCACAAAGACCCAAGTCAACCCTCCTCCCATCCATTCCAAAAAATCATGGTAAACAGAAGTCAACGCTGGTCAAATATTAGAAATATGGTCATCTCCTGAAATTTTGAGCTTGCAATAGGAAAAAAATTAACTCAGAAAATTCCCATGCGTGAACAAAAACTAGGGCAGAAAACAAAAATTTCTCTCCTTGGAATTTCGCTAAAATTCTCCTTCTTGCACAGAAATAGAAGTGATAGATGTATGATAAAGTTAGATTGAACTATCTTGTATTTTTACATGTCCAGGAGGTCGAATGGCTGCCTCTTTAGGCCATCTTGTCCAGGAGGGCCGACTTGGTCTTTGTGGTGACATGTTTTACTCTTTGACTTGAAAAATAATTTTTCTTTTTCTTTTAAATGTCAAAATGGGACCTTGACTCAATTACATTTCATTGACTCATGATAAATTTTCTCTTGACTCAATTGACCCTAAAAGAATGAGGAACATGCTTTGACTAGAAATAAAATAATAATAACAATGAATATAATAAAATTATAAATACATCAATAATACATTTGAATTACATTATGAAGACCAACGCTAGTTACATTTTCAACAAGGTCATTTAATTAGAAAAGGACATTACAGTCCCCCCTTCCCAACAGTGCTTGTTCTCAGGAAATTGCATGTTCGTGTATTGCAAGATCTTTTCTTGCACGTATGTAGCGCACTTTAAAATTTCATGAATATATTTGAAGGCTTCATTCACTCTGCTACGATTTTATGCCTTGATTTTCCATATAAACAACTTGTGGCTGCTAAGAGATGCATAGAGATCCTTGAATTTCATTTCCACATAATAGTAAGATTGATGGTCTAGTGACTGATTGTTGTGGTGTGCCTCCACTGGACTGAAATCCTTAAACTACTCACATACAGTAAGTGGCACTTTGTTAATTTTCTCCTCAAAAATGTCATATTTATTTAGTAATAGAATGAATGGTGTCTCTCTGAAACATGAATGCTCCACAACATTCTCAAAAAGTTCTTTACTGAAGGTCATCTTATTTCTCAACCCACTTTTGGTCATATTCACTTATAGCAACACAGAAGATTACAGCTCGTACATTCTCAAATATTTCCATCCACTTACAGCTTTCATTTAATCCTTTAGTATTTACTCTAATAAGCTGATACTTCACAGTTGGAGTTGGACAATCAAATTTTTCATTATAAGGTTTTGACATTAGACTACAATCATTAGTTGAAAATTATATAAATGATAACCCATTAATTTGAGTCACCCTGACTTATAAAATGTGAGATTCTGACATATTGTATGCATTACTTGATACCTCAACAACCCGTTCCTAGAAGTGACTAGCAACATCAGGGAGGAAATGCAACTCATTTCTTCTTGATTACATAGCCTGAATTGCAGGGTCCGTCCACATTTCATCAACTATTGGGGCATACTCACATGTTGTAGCTGAGAAAAACCATCTAAATCCCCCATTGCCATAATTTCTGGAAGCCAATTGGAAAAATGTTTCAATTTTGGATTGAGAGAGTAAGTACATTGAGCAGCTTCTTTATCATCACTTTTATTTGAGGCAGAAACTTATTCATGTACACTGGAACCATCCGTATTTGCTAAGATTTCCTCCTCAAAATGATCACGCCCCTCAAGCAATATGCAAAGGTATTTATATAGGTTTCTTTGTATCATTAGTTTGATTTTTTACAACTCCTCCTGCGAAATTTTCTAACCCTTGTAGAGAAATTTTGCATGCTTGAAAATTTTACTAGCACCAGAGCCTTCATATCCAAGTAACAAGAAATTTTGAATCTTCTTCTTCTTCAATCATTCTTGGACATAACTACTTGAATGATTATCTGTATTTTCCCTCGAGCCATGATAGTTAATCTGAGGGGCATGTAATGATAGTAAGGAGCATATCAACCTTGTTGAGAAATTAGGGCGTTTAATTCAATTTCTCCTTCATGATAATTAATTGTGAACTTGTTATGCTTATTTTACTTAGATCTTATCTTTGTTAGCTTATTATTTCTTTCATCAAGTCAATTATCAAAACACAAGAGACACAAAGTTTAGGCTCTTCAAGCCAGGGCCAAAACCTCTCCCTCTTGGAGAGGAAAACCCAAAAGAAATTCTTCTTATAGATCTTCCATTGACGAGTACCATAAGCATGACATAAACCCTTGATACCAGTATGCCTCCAAGACCCTTGTCACTAATCTTCTCAACTTCTCTAGCTGATCTCTTCTTTCTACACTGCACTGCACCTTTACTAAGGAAGCTTTGTCCCTAGTATAGCAACCCCAAAATGTGTGCTTCTTCTTGGCTTCCTTTGATCTTATCCATAGCTTCCTAAAGTCTTCTTCTCGAATTACTTCCAACATCCTTTGGACATCTTTGAAAATCAAGGCTGGGCCTTTCTTCATGCTGTTGTAGCCTTCCTCTTTACTGTGATTACCTTTGGCCTCCCTGAGACCCAAACTATTCAACCATGTAGGTTTCATCCCTTCACCACCTTTCTCATTCAGGTTTCACAATCAATTAGCTCCATCCAACTGTCTTCTGTGACATAACGGCAGAAACCAGCAACACTCAGGAGGAGGAAATTCTTGGTCAACCAACTCTTTCTGAAAACCGTGGGATATGGGGCACTCAAAATGTCCTCCATTTCCAGCAATATTTCTAAATGAAATTGGGTCAAAATTTTGATGGAAATCAAAGTTCCACCAAAGTTGGAGTTCTATCCATAGGGAACTATACCCCTAAGTACTTTGGCACTCTCCAAATTTACTGAAATCCTTAAAAACCTTAAAAAAATTGGATCAATCACAACCATGCCTGCGATATTTCATTGGATTCTGGCATAGGTTGCCAGGAATGGTGCACTTTGAGTGCCCCTTGTCAAAGCTCCTGAAACCCTTCATGAAACAAGAGTTTCTTGACACTCGTCTATTGTATGATAGCATATAGTGGTTGAAGTGACATGTTTATGAAATGGAAATTTTTTATTATGGATGAAAGGAAATTTGGGTCATTAGAAATTCTGAAAGACAGATATAATTAGATATAGATATGGCAATGAGTCGAATCTTGAATGAGTAGGTCTTGCCCTGTTTTAAAGACAGGAAGATGTTCACCGAGATATTTTATTGTTTATCCCCCTTCGTCTAGTGGTTCTCTAGAATCCTATTGGGGAATGTGATTTGGAAAGTGCCTAGATTCACCAAGACAAGAATGATTGAAAATTTGAGTCTTAGTATTTAGACTAAGGTGATAGAAAATCCATAAACAACCAATGTGGACCTCCTAAGCCAACTATGAAAATGTGGGTGACTATAAACATGGACCCTAAACCTCATCACATCAAAATAAATATTAATAAGTAAACAATTCTATTTGAAAAGTCCAAATAATATGAGAGGATTTTTTTCTAAAATAATCCCAGACTTTTACGGGGATAATAATATGATTACACATCCTAAAATATTTTGGATTGATTTTATGTATAGATAAACCTCTACCCTTGCATTTCCACACAAAAAAATGTTGCATCAGCCATTTTGACTATAAAGAAAAGGAAGGGCCATCATATAATCAATTAAATCATCTATTGCATGGCAGCGTATAGTGGGTGAAGTAACATGTTTATAAGACTAAAAATTTGTTAGAATTAAAGGAGATTTGGGTCATTAGAAAACATTCTTTCTAAAAGAAAGATAGGATTAGATATAGATATGGCAATGAGTTGAAGCCCAAATGAGTAGGGCCTACCTTATTTTACTGTTCATACGCCTATCATCTGGTGGATTTATTGAATCCTTCTGGTGAAGGTGATTTGAAATGTCCCTAATTTAGCATGGAAATTATGAATGAAATTGTAAATCTAACTAGCTAGACCATGGTGATAGAAAATTCATAAAAAATCAATGTGGACCTCCTAGGCCAAATATGAAAATGTGGGTGCTTGTAAACAATAAATTAACTTCGGAGAGTGCCCTGATTCACCAAAGCCACTGCGGGTGAAATTGAAGGCATACATTTACATCAATAAATTGTCTTTATAAGTGTAACACCAGTTCATATAAATGACTCTAAATTATATATATTTATGACAAGATGAAAAACCCCCAAAAGACATCAAGAAGAATTCTATGACTTATAATAAAAAAATCCTTTCTCATGAAACCCATGATACACAAGTATTACAAAATACATTTATTATCTTTGTCTTCTTCATTACATAAATTCATAATTACAAGTCATTATGAAGACCGAAATTCGTTAAACATTCCAACATTCCCTCTTAACTAGGGAGGTATTCATAATGGTACATGGTCACTCTCAATCTGAAGAATCTCATAAGAAGAATTCGATTGGTAATCCATCTGTTATAGAATCTTATTAACCAACATTGTCAAAGTACAAGGCCTTGATTAACAACTCCATCTCCTCAAGAGACCATGAACTACAATGCTGGCGAGACCAATGATTATAGACATCTTCATCATTTTCTCCAAGGTACATACTCCACCCACGTGTTCACCGAGTATGACCTCATAGGACTATTCTTTTGGGGATAGCTAATCCTAAAATAACACTGGTCCTTTTACGACTACTCTTACCTTGGATACCTTAATACATCCCCAAAAGAGTATCAAATGCCAGATGATTATCCAATCCCACATTCTGTCTTCCAGGTGAAGACCAGAATGCTACGTCTATCTCTCCCTCTTAATTAGAGAGGACATACCCATTCCTATCAAGGAATGTTCTCAATCTCCCTCTTATCCAAGGACTTTTCAAGTCTCCCTCTTAGTCAAGGACTTGTCTAGGCTCCTAGGGACTTGCTTCCAAGATTCTACTAGGTAAGAAACTTATTACCAACCCCCCTCTTATTCACGGACCTATAGTAGCAATGATGAAAACACCGAGCTTCTCATGAAAAAATAATTTATTTGATGTCATGAATTTCTTCATTGTTGAGGAGTCTGAATATTTGGGATATCTTCATTAGGGCTCAAATCACCCATCACTTTTCATTTTTGTCCGAAAGTGATCCATCAATTTTTCATCTAGTCTACCTTCATATCATGTTTCTTTCCTTCGAACCATACTTCTTCCAAGGATCTTACATCCTGCAATATGGTTATCAACCTGTGGAAGACATATAATTCCCTTTGGCTACCCTGAATAAGCTCATCAGATATTATTCAATTATAAATATGAATACTTAAATAAATAAAAACCTTAGTGATGGTATTTCGCCATGACATCCTTCTTGTAGGCATTGACATCCTTTTTTGTCTCCTAAAGATATGTATTGTCGAGGGTCTCTATCTTTTCCAGACTTCTATTAGAGTCCACATATCTTCCCTGGATATCTCCTAGTCAAGTCTTCTTAGCTTCCTTGGATGTTTATTTCTTCTTTCCATGGTTGTACTTCCCATGATATCTTCCTTTTTCTTTCTCCACAGTTTTATTTCATTCGCAGGAATTTCCATTGTGTGGTTCCTTGATAATGTATAATCAACTCATAATCCATATGAGGACATATTATTTTGATTTCATCTAGTGTAGATCATGCCCTTTTGGCAACCTGTGCATCAGAAGAGTTTTTTATTTCTATTTTGATCATACTTCTAAAGATAGAAGTATACTACCGACAACCACTTGCCATGACATCATAGCATCCAGTGTCAAAATATATATACATGTACCTCATTCTTTTCCTTTTGAGTCATCCTATAATAGGTTTCCTTAGAGTGAAAGAGTTTCATTTTCTTGACCTGCTTCATCAACATGTCATCATATTCCAATCCCAAAATTCTGTAAGTTAGAATTCTTGATGAAACCTTTTTCTTTCTTCCTAACTAGTGAATCCAAATAGGATTCGATTAGAAAATGTGAACACCTATTTCCATATTGATTATTTAATGATGACCCTTGATCTAGATGACTACCTTACATACATATTGTTTTCAGTGAGGTTCCTAGTAACCACTTCTTTCATGGAACTCTTGTTTACTGTTGTGGTCTTACTCCTTGGAAGCTTTTATCAACACGATTGCCATGCAAGCTATTATACATTGTCTTGAAACTTCCCTATTTTTGCAGAGAATTTAGCGTCATGCTAGTGATTAATTTGATACTGTATTTTAGTGGGAAAATTCATTGTTTTTTGGTGGAATAGTTCATAATTTATTCTGATATTTTTTTGCAAGTGTACTAGTCACAATGATAAATGTGTGGTTTACTTCAGAGGGTTCTCAGTTCTTTCTAGATACGCTTTTCATCATTTCCTTTGAATACTTCTCTAGTGATTTACCTTCATATTTTATCCCCTGCACAATTGCTCCTAAGGTCCATGTTGTTAGGTTTATTAGTTGTTTCTGTGCAAACATTTTCCTGAGGTTCTGCAAGGTAAATCCAAATGCAAAAATTACTGTTTTACATATTGATATTTGTTCAAGACATTCTTCTGTCATACTTGAATTTCATAAATCTAGATTTCTATTTCATTTTCTATATCAATATATAATAACAGGCCCATGGATTGTTCATATTTCTCAAACTATGGAGTTGTTCCTTTCTTGTTGCATGTTCTTTTATATTGTTATGTTGTGATTTAAATTTCTAGTTGTGCTTTCCAATTATTCTCCTACGTAATACATGCTTTTTTAGATTATATCAAAAATTATTCTTATTATCTTTTTATTATGTATATTGAACATATTATTTCTAGTAACTTTTGATCTTCCTAGATTTTCTATTCCTTTAGTGTATCTTCGCACATTTAAGAGAAATTTCTAGTTTAAAGTCTAATTCTTTTAAGGGTGCTAGCTCAATGGAAGAGCACCTACTTTACAAGAAGAAAGTTGGTGGTTCAATTCCATCGTGCCCTGATATTCATAGGGAATGAGGATGATTAGTTTTTGGTGACCGTTGATCTTTTTACCATCACCAATGAGGTTATGGTGACATTTTTCGACCCTCACCAAGATATGAAATGGTGACGGTCAACGAACGCCACCATATATACGCATCAATAGTGACGACCATTAAAGGTCTGTCACCATAAATCTTTGTTGCTGATATGAAATGGTGAGGGTCACTGTTTTTCATTATAGTCATTATTCATGGCAGGCCTTGGTGTCACCAATGAGTTTATGGTGACGGTCAATGAACGTCACCATATATATGCACTAATAGTGACGACCATGAAAAGTCCATCACAAAAAATTGTTGTTGTTCATATGAAATGGTGACGGTCACTATCTGTCATTATAATCAATATTCGTGACGGACCTTGAATGTCACTACAACACATACTTTTGGAGACGTTCAGTTTTTTGGTGACGGAGGCTATTTTCCATCACTATTGCTCATATGAAATGGTGATGGTCACTATTCGTCACTATAAATCATTATTGGTGACAAACCTTGAATATCACCACAACACCTATACTTTCGGTGACACCACCTTTAGTGACGTTCAATTTTTGGAGACGAAGGTTTTTTGGTGACCATTTTCGCCCCTCACCAATGTTGTTTTTTCTTGTAGTGCCATCATCTTCTTCCACAACAAGCCCTTCACAAGCACCTCCACATTCTCCAAAAGGTCATGGTAAGACTCCATTTTTGAAGCTTTACATTAAGTTTTATTTGCCTATGTATGATGGAGAGGTAAATGCAAATTGATTAGATAATTCGGTGCGTCAAATTAAATTTTATTGTAGGATACAAATAATCAAGGATGATGACACAAAGATCAACTTGCTTCATTAATATTGGAAAGCGCAACTCTTATTTGGTGGGAAGCCAAAACTCAAGAAGACATGAAGAAAAATGATAAGGTATTAACCTCTTGGAATGAATTTTTTTTTTGCTTTAAAGGAGATAATTTTATCTATTAGCATGCATGCAAAAGGTTATAATGGACTGGAAAAACCTTAGGCAAGGTGAAGGACAAAGTGTGAAAAACTATACTCAAGAGTCAGGAGAAGAGCACTAATTTTTGGTGTAGATTTGACATCTCAAGAAAAAAATTTAAGGTACATTGGAGGTTTTCATAGTTACCTAAGACATACTATTCTCATTTTTAATCCTTCAAATTTAGATGAATTACATCTACATGCCACACATCTAGAGGCAAGAGGGAAACATGTTTCAGAGGAGACAAAGTGAGGATACCTAGGAGTCTGAAGAGAAAGGAAAGGGTAGGTTCAAGGGTAAAGGTAAGAAGAATGCTTCCATCAATATGGAGAAATAAAAAACTCACATGCAAACGTTGTTCCAAAGATGGGCATGATGAATATCATTTCTGGAAACATTATATAAAGATGAGACCCAACAAGCTTAAAAACAAGGAGAGGGAGAAGACAACTACTACAATAACACATAATTTAGGTTCTGATTTCGGAGATGAAACAAAGTTCACTACACTGAGTTTGAAAGGTATGGAAATTGCAAGTACGAGTTCTTCAAGTTGTCAAAATAGTACTCAAGATGATGAAACAAGAATTGAGCTTTTCCATCTTATAGTTATTTCAAAGCATACCAAGATTGACACCCTATTTAATAGTGGTTCACAAGAAAACCTTATTTCGAAAGAATTAGTCAAGAGGTTAAATTTAGAAACCATTCCTCATCCAATACCTTATCCTTTAGGTTGCATATGTAAGAAGGAAAATTTGTAGGTGAGGAGGAAGTGCATACTTAGATTTGCAATCACTGCAAACATTCTTGATGAAGTTGAACTTGATGTCGTTCCAATAGATATTTTAGATATTGTTTTGGGTAGCCCATATCTTTATGGTATGAGATTGATATTTCATCGCTATGAGAATAAGTATGACTTCTTCAAGAATGGGATTGAGTACATTGTTAGAGTGAATAGCAAGAATACGAATTTTTCTCGTATGCATGATGGACAAATGAAGAGAATTGTGAATACTAGTGAAAAATTTTCTTTGTTAATGTTTAAGCTTCAAGGTGTTATGAGTGAGGACTTTGAAGGTGATGCATCAAATGAAAATTATTAATTCATTGAGGTTGCTAATGGTTGTGATAAGATTTTACAGGAGTCTAACATGTTGCCTCCAAAAAGAGGCCAACAATATGTGGTAAAATTGCAGCAACATGCATCATTGTTGAGCAATGATGTGACCAAGATGCTAGTTCAAGGGAGTGCAAAGGTCAAAGAGCAATCAACAAAGAAATTTGGAAAATAGGGCATTGGATTAAAAAGTTCTTACTGTGGGTTTCATAATATTTTTTCTTTGAAATGGGATTTTGCGTGGTGATGGAGATTGCATTTGGTCAAGAGTCGAGCCAAGCATAAGATAAGAAAAGATAAACATTGTCATGTCAATAGTGTATGAGGTGAGCACAATTCCAGCTTGTTTAAGTTTCCTTTTATTGACGACCAAGGAGGGAACATGATTTTTTCTTCAAGGACAGTTTGTTGTTCTAAATATTCTGGGAAATTACAGCAAGATGGTGTCTACAAAAACAAGACAGGGTCTCCAGAATCAAGGAAAAAGATCAGTTTTTATGAAAAGCCCAAATTGTTGAATTCATGTAAATTCTAGTGGATTGAGACTGGAAGGGTGAGGGGTATGTATTCTCATTCAAATTTTCGGTAATAAAATATCTTTTGGGGTCTAAAATCTTCAAGTGGGGAGGACTCATTAGGTTTTCAAAAATATGCTTAATGAATTTTTTTGGAATGGTGTGAAACCTACACGATTGTGTAGATCTCATTGTTCTGAATCTAGTGGAGCTTGTTTCCCGCAAAACCGACACTATATGATCCCAGAAACACGTTATGTTAGTTTTCCCAAATAGGTAATATTAAGGAAAAAATGTGCAGACCACCCAGTCGGCAGTCTGTAGAGCTGACTCTCCATGGTTGACTAGTCAAAGTTGATTGGGTATGGTTTACCAATCAGGCAGTGTCATTTGTCTGATTTGTGTTTGTGTTGGGTGGCATATTTTTATTGGTTGGGATGGTGGCCAACCACATGTTTCCATGTGGCCCAACCAGAGGATGCCATGTGGCAACATGGGGACCACCAAAATTTTGTTGCCAAGCCAAATTGGCCTCCGGTAGATTCGAACACCAGACCACCTTGTAAACAGTGTAACGCCTAACCGGTTGAGCCACATGTTTCTTATTAAACATTGTCTCCAAACTGTTATATAATTTTAATGCGTCAAAGGCTTCAGATAAGGGGCCAGGGCATAGTCCCTCCCCCCCATATATGATACCATAAAAGCCATCACTAAGGACCGAGGGCGCGGT
Organism: Pinus albicaulis; assembly: GCA_034641835.2. Classification (NCBI taxonomy): domain Eukaryota; kingdom Viridiplantae; phylum Streptophyta; class Pinopsida; order Pinales; family Pinaceae; genus Pinus; species Pinus albicaulis. The sequence goes on along the minus strand of CM076575.1, from coordinate 1,664,623,947 downwards.
GGAGGAGGATCCTGCCCAACCTTTAATTCAATTTTTTTTCTACCAAAATTTCATATTAAATAAATGCGCCATTTTTAATTAAAAAAATAATAATTCAAACCATATCATTCTAGTTAAAAATGCATATTTTAGGCGTTATTGGGAAAATTAACTGTCTAACAACTTTTCTCAAATTTGTGCGAATTTGTTGCTCGGTTAGCGGAAAAAAGGGAAAAATTGTAGGTCGGGTCTGGATATTGGAGAAATTGTGGTGTGGTTAGCTGCAAAACTAGGGAGTCTCATAAATTCTTCAATTTTTGACTAATTTTGGAGCATAAATTGGCTAGACATGAATTTTTGGGTCTTCTGGAGCTGATGGAATAGATTTTGAAGCCATTTGAGCACTGTAATGTATGTAATCACCATTTTTAGCATAATCAATAAGGCGACATATCCCAGGAGGAGTGAACTCCTTTATCCTTCACTGTGTTGTGGTTATTTTTATGGTGTATTTTTCTATTGTTTCTTCTATTTAAAAGCTTTAAATTTTTGTTTTATGTGTTTAAAAATTTAACATAAAGGCTCATAGAACTCAGTTTTTAACACTTGCAATTTACAAACCCTTAAGCACACTTTCTTTAAGGTCACAAATAGATCAAAGGGAGAATGAGAATGAGAATGTGGCCATAAGGATAAGTAATGAGAAGAAGCCAAATTGTTAAAGGACTTATAATAAAGAGAAAAGGTAGAATTCAATTTTTTTAGAGGAATAGTTACATAACCCCATGAATGGAGAAGACAACCTAGAAAATACATCCAGATAATGTGCAAAGAATGGAACAATATATTTAGAGATAAATTCTATAGCATCTAAAATCATTTTTTCCTGAGTAACTACAAGAGTGCATTAGATGGTAATTAACTAAGGTCGATTATCTAAAAGGAGGAGAAAAATGCAAAAATGTTTTTTCAAAAACATGAGTATGTAGAAATAAATATGCCTTTAAAAAACCATAGAAGTGATTTTTTGCATAAAGATGTCGGAAATACACCTACAAATAAAATGGAACTATTTTATATAGGTGTTCATATAAAAAATGAAGATGATGAAGGTGTTCTTTTTAAAAACTTAAGGAAAGGAGAAAAGAAAATTTTTGTTATGGAGGGAGGTGAAACACCAATGTGATGTTTGATACAGACAATCAAAATACATGATGGGAAATTTTTTTATATGAGCATAATTGTAAGGGATTTCCGATGAAGAGAACATAGCATAATTGGATCATGAGGATGAAGAAAAAAATGATCCTTCATATGAAATGCTCCTAAATTTTACAGAAGAGATAAAATTGTTGGAGAGGTTTGTTGCAAGGACGTGAGAACACACCTTGAGGAAAGGAATGCTCAATAACGCCCTGCATGGAATGGGTGTTCGTTGCATCCAAGGAATGAATAGCACTACAAGGAAAAGAACCTCTACTGTAGGTTATAATGGAGGTTTTTAGTGTTAGAAAATTGGCCAAAATTGTCAAAAAACATTTTCTACAACATCCGTTTTCGGTAACAGAGGTTTTGGCTGAGCTTCTAATGGAACATATCTCAAAACAATATTCATATCAATTAATTTTTTATTAGTGCATTTGAATTTGATGTTTGGATTGATTTGTTATATCATATCATCATGTTTCACATCCCTTCATTATAATATTTTATCATCCATATATTTAATCAGTGGTGTAACACTTCACAGCGACAATGGAGAACACAATAGAATAAATAAAATGGTATTTTATTATTATTATTATTATATATATATATACATACATATATATATATATATATATATATATATATATATATATATATATATGTATATATATATATGTATATGTATATGTATATGTATATGTATATGTATATGTGTATATGTGTGTATATATATATATATATTTATATATAGATATATATGAATAAGACACTCTTTGTCATACGAAATGGGAAAGTTATTGGTATCCCTATATCTTTCAATTGGAACACTATGTCCATTACATTAAACAAAATGTCTGATTTCACAGAAAAATATGCAATGCCTTGCATTGATATCCAAACATATTTATCATAATTCTTTTCTTGAACTATTGTCACGGCTCGAGCTACTTCCATGACTTGGGTTATTTTGAAGGGTTTTCTATTCACGGTGTTGATTGTTTTCTTCTTCTTCAACTTCCATCTACAAACATAAAAATAAATTGTAATGAGTGTATATACATTAGTGAGAATAATGAAAATTGAAATATTATATAATATAAATCAACTTGAATAAAAAATAAATGAATTAGCATAGAAAGAATTGACTCATGAACTATATACATTCTTTCAAAACCAAATTTCATGTTGTATTTCAACATTTCATTTGTTGGAACAGTTCCATACTTTGTTTCCTGCAAGTTCTATACCCCATAAAAGATCATATATTTAATATAAATTTTTTTTTGTATTAATTATAGAAGGAGCTAAGTAAAACAAGATCGATAGATTCTTATGAATTCCACAATTAATTTCTGATATGCCAACATATAATCACAACCCATATTTAACCCAATGTCAATCAATTCGTCTGATGGTTTTTCTTTGTATGTTAGCACACGTTTGAAGACATTCAATGATGATTGTTGTAAAACAAATTAAAATATACAGAAATGAAATCTAGTTAAGTTGTTATAAGGAAGTAACAATTACTCACAAACCTATATATCAACCCTTTTATTCCTTATCGTCTTGTTTTGTGTGCTGAATGGGTTCCATTTTCTTTTATTTTCTACAGTAAAATACTTGAAAATTGATTTTTAATATTAAATTGTTTATTTATTGTTCCTAATCAAAAAATTCAATGATTACATATTACATTTGAAGCATGTTGTTTTTAATATGGCTCCTCGTGCGATGCAATTATATCTGTTTCTTTGACCATCTCCTTTTAAACTTTTTTGGACATTCCTATTGGCATATTTCTAATACCAGCTCATTCATCCTTTGAGATTTTCATAATCTTCTGGAAAATGTAACATGACAATAAACTATTTAAATTTTATATTGATATATGAAAGGTAAATGTAACATTAAAAGTTATATTTATAAATGATTGGTTTCTAGTAATATATACATATAATTCTAGAAATTGTTTTAAGGAAGATTACATTTTCATTCCTTATTTTTTGTTGTTATGAGATTTTGATATTAAAAGTATGAGATGTCTCATTGACCAATTCTCTAGAAAGTCATCCTATAGTTTAGTTAAATTTTGGTTCTTGGAATCATTTGATTGATTTTTGTATTGTAAGTGGAAATATCATCTATATATTTATTCCACTTGATCCCTCAATGTTTTGTAAAAGTTTTCCCCCCTTTTGTTAACCTCCAGCACTACTCCAGATGAGCTAAGGAGAAATTCATTTTCATTTACATGTTCTATTTTTTTTTTTTCCTAGAAAAACATTCCTTCTCTAAGTTGTTGGTCCATGTAGAACATTAAACATGTGTGAATTAATATATTGTTTGAAACATGTTATCTAATATTTTTAAGTATATTGTTAATGAAAATTAAAAAAATAAATTCATATTGGATCTATATTATTTGTTCATTCACCTGATTCATCCTTCTGCAATTTTTCCATTAAGCTTTTACTGTTGTGAAACCAGCTCCAAAAATAGAACAAAAGAGATATCAATGCCTTAGAAATAAGCCACTTCAAGGGGGCAACCTCCAATACATTACATGAATGAAAAATTATTGGATGATACAAATTACAGAACCTCCTTTCTATATATAGTAGTCCATGGGGCTACAATGTAATCCTTGTGGGGCCATAATGTAATCCTAGCTGACCTAACAATAATAATTTAAGGGCACAATAATAATAATATGGGGGTTACAGGGGTACAATAATAACAATAAGGGGGTTACACTAACAATAATAAGGGACTATAGTAGTAATATAGGGACCTAACATGCCCCTCTCCTTCAAAAAGGTGTTGTCCTCTATGCTTGAGTAGCTCTGGGTGCTTTTGTATAAAATTCTCATCCTCCCATGTAGTCTCTTCAGTGGGTAAGTTCTTCCACTTGATGAGATACTCTGAAATTGATCGATTCCATAGCTGTCAAGTTCTTGTTTCTGTGACCGCTTCAGGTTCCAATATGATTTTTCCTTCTTTATCAAGTTCTGGCAATATTGTTTGAACTGGAAGATTTTCACCTATAACCTTCTTTAAGCGTGAAACATGGAAAACTTGATGCACTCGTGAATAAGCAAGAAGCTCCAATTTTATGCTATATTACCAACATTTTGCTACAAACACATATTTCATTAAATTTGGAAATATTTTATTATAAGGACATCACTAGAATAGAGTTTTTTGGTTATTTTTAAATTCTAGATCCACCATTTAATTCTAAATTTAATGAAATATGTGTTAACACCTTGTAAGGACCATAGTACTTTGGTAATAATTTATTATCCTTCTTAGCTTGCTTGAGGGGCATTTGTTTGCATGGTTGTAGCCGTAAAAATACCCAGTCTCCTACATCAAAACTTCTCTCGTTGCGATGTTGATTTTCCTGTTGTTTCATTCAATTTTGTGCCAAATTCAAGTTATCCTTTAAGAGTTGGAGAACTTCTTGTTGATGCTCGATGTGATCTTCCACTGCTTGAACCTTAGAATTTTCTCTTAAATATGATGTGACGGATGGTGGATGATATCCATAAAGTGCCATAAATGGGGTCATTTTTGCTGCAGTATGGAAGGAAGTGTTATACCACCATTCAGCGAGAGGTAACCACTTGACCCATTGTGTTTTTTTATCAAATACAAAACAACGAAGATATCCTTCCAAACATTTATTTACTATCTCAGTTTGACCATCAGATTGAGGATGATAAGATGAGCTATGAGCTAATTGAGTACTCAAACAAGAAAATAACTCAGTCCAAAAATTTCCGGTAAAAATGGGATCTCTGTCGCTCACAATAACCCTTGGGTTTCCATGTATCTTTTGAATTATGTCCATAAATGTAGTAGCAATTGTACTTGCTTTAAATGGATGAGATAATGCACAAAAGTGTGCATACTTGGTAAGTCTATCAACTACCACCATGATGACACTCTTTCCTTCAGACTTAGGTAAACCTGTGATAAAATCCATTGAAATCTCCTCCCGACGTTGACTTGGAATGGATAAAGGTTGTAGAAGTCCCGGGGTATTAATTGTTTCCACTTTATTCTGCTGGCAAACCAAACATTCCGCCACAAACTTTTGAATATCAGATTTAAGGCCATCCCAAAAAAATTCTTTCTTCAACCTGTGGTAAGTTTTTAAAAATCCTGAGTGTCCTCCTAAAGGAGAAGTGTGCAATTCCAGAAGAATATTTTGTTTTAGTTGGGAATTTTTACAAAGATATAAGCGATCTTTGTACCATAAGGAATCATTTTTCCAACTAAATGTATCAGATGTACTAGGATCTTGCTGCAACTTTTGAATGAGTGTCCATACATCTTTGTCCTTCTTCCATTCATCTCTTGCTTCGGTTATCCAATCTGGTTGGATATTAGAAATGGCACAAAGCAATGCTTCCACCTCTTCATTCTTTCTTGAGAGTGCATCTGCAACAACATTAAGCTTTCCTTTTTTGTAGATTATTTCAAAGTCATAACCCAACATCTTTGTGACCGATTTTTGCTGCTCTTCTGAAGATAGTCTTTGTTCCAAAAAGTGTTTAAGACTATCATGATCAGTTTTTACCTTGAAGTGTCTTCCCATTAGGTAAGTTCGCCATTTCTTTAGTGCATGCAGTATTGCTAACATTTCCTTCTCATAAATAGGTTTCTGTAAATACTTTCCTTTGATTGGACGACTTTCAAAAGCAATCGGTCTTCCTTCTTGCATTAAAACAACACCAATTCCATTTCCTGAGGCATCACATTCCACAATAAAGGTTTTTGTGAAGTCTGGCGTAGCTAAGACCGGTGCTAAGCACATTGCCTCTTTAAGATGTTCAAAGGCCTTAGTTGCTTCAGGAGTCCATGAAAATGCATCTTTCTTCAATAACGTTGTTAGAGGTGCTGCTATTCTCCCACAATTCTTAACAAGCTTTTGATAATACCCCGTTAACCTGAGAAATCCTCGCAACTGCTTTATGGTTGTGGGGACTTTCCATTCCTTAATGGATTTAATTTTGTTAGGGTCTACCTTAACACCCTCATGAGATACAATATGACCCAAATATTCCACCTCTTGTACTCCAAAGAAACATTTGAATGTTTTTGCATATAATTGTTTCTCCTGCAATAGTTTGAGCACCCTGTCAATATGTTCAACATGATCCTTCCAAGACCTGTTGTAGATTAGTATATCATCAAAAAATACTAGCACAAATTTTCTAAGGAAGGGCTTGAAAATGGAATTCATCAACCCTTGAAATGTAGAAGGTGCATTGGTAAGGCCAAAAGGCATGACCAAAAATTCATAATGACCTCATGAGTTCGAAATGTTGTTTTTGGAATATCTTCAGTCTTCATTCTAATTTGATGATATCCTGAACGAAGATCCAACTTGGTAAAATAAATTGCTCCATGCAATTCATCCAATAATTCATCAATCACAGGAATGGGAAATTTTTCTTTAATGGTGAGCTTATTGAGCTCCCTATAATCTGGACACATTCGCCATGATCCATCCTTCTTGTGTACCAATACTACAGGAGCAGAGAAAGAACTTTGACTAGGTTGAATTATCCCCGCCTCTAACATTTCTGCAATCATACGTTCAATTTCTCTCTTTTGGACATAAGAATATCTATAAGGCCTGATGTTTGGAGGAACACTTCCTGGAATCAAATGAATAGCATGATCATGATCACGAATAGGTGGGAGTCCTTTGGGAGTTTCAAACACCTTGGAATGATTGTCCAAGACTTGTTGGAGATCTGCAGAAATAGATGATTTTGATGTCGGAACTTCTAGTGAGCATAATTGTGCAATTACGCCTTTTTGTTCTTTCTTTAGAAGCTTTGTCATGACATTAGAGCTTATTATCCTTCCTGGCTTCCCTTCAATACCCCGTAATTCGACTTCCTTTCCTTCTGAAAAAAATTTCAAGAAAAGTTCTTGAAAATTAAAAGCTACCGTCCCCAAAGATTGTAACCATTGTACTACTAGTACAACATCAGCACCTCCCATAGGAATGGCAAGCATTGGACTAGTCAATACATATTCCCCCATGGTTAGCTTGATATTATGGCATTTTCCAGAGAAATTTATAGTTCCTCAATTTGCAACCATCACTTGACATTCTGGTGCTGGGTATAGGAAACAATTCAATTCCTTGGCTACCTTACAATGAATAAAATTATGGGTACTACCTGAATCAATCAACACTATTATCTTTTTCTTCTTGATATGTCCTTCTATCTTGAGAGTTTGAGGAGTGGTAATTCCTGCCAATGCATTACACGATATGGTCGGACTCATTTCTTCCTCTTCTAGGGTTGGTTCCTGGTGTATATCCTGTTCTTGTTCATTTTCTTCTTCCTCTTCACAATCTATGTAAAATAATTTCTTCTCAGCACACTTATGACCTTTAGTGTATTTGCTATCACAACTGTAGCAAAGCCCTTTTGCTCTTTTTTCTTCCAATTGTTGTGGTGTCAACCTTGTAGGTTGTGGAAATCTAGGAGTAGCAACACTTCCATCTTTATAGAAGTGAGTGGTAGTCTTCCTTGTCACCATAATTTTACATTCAATTTTTCTTGCCAACCTGAATGCCTTCTCCAATGAATCAGGTTCCAAAACGTGAACTTCATGTTGGATGTTATCCTTTAAAGTACCTATGAAGAGATCAATCCTGTGTTCCTCTAGAATATCAATTACCCTTATATTCAATTTTTGGAAGTCCTCAATGTGCTCCCCCACTAAACCCTTTTGTTTGAGATTTATCAATTGGCTAAAGAAGGTGTTGCTCTTTGTATCCTCATAATGTGCTATCATTTCCTCCGTAAAAATTGACCAAGTGACAATTTTTTTACTGGAGCAAAGCCATCGATACCATACAAGTGTATTTTGTTCTAAATGTAAAGTTGCAATGCGTACCTTTTGTGTGTTTTGCACGTTATGGAGATCAAAATATTGCTCCATCTGTAGTATCCATGTTACAGGATCCTTTCCATCAAACTTCCTCATATCCATTTTTGGAATATGGTGGTTCTTCCCGCCAACATTAGAGTTTATGAAATCGTGATTAACATTTATTTTGTTCTCATCATGAGTTTCCTCTACTATCTTTTCACCATTAGGAAACATTTCTTGTATCAACTTTTTCAAACCTTCCATGTCTGCTTTTAGATCATTCTTCATGTTTTCCATTTTAGATTCCATGCCAGCTTCCATGCCATCTATCTTAGATTCCATGCCATTCTTAAAACCATCCATCTTATATTCCACGCCTTTCTTCAAACCATCCATCTTAGTTTCCATGCCTTTCTTCAAAACTTCCATGTCATTTTTTGTTGCTCTTTGTGAGAGCGAAATTTGTTGCACTTGCTCTTGTAATTTTGATATGTCATGTTGTCATTCTTCGTCTTCATGAGTCATAGTAGAGCCTTCTAAAGGTTTAATGGGTGTTGAATTATTTTTAGGGGCCATTTCATAATCCAATATTGATATCTATTCTACAATATGCCCTTGGAATCAATTCAACTTGATTCTTCAAACAAGACTTACGCAATTTGGAAAAAAAAAAATACACACCTTTTACTTTCTTTTGAGGAGCTTGATATTGAAATAGAATTATCTCTATACTTGCAGATCCTCAATATTTGCAATTCGGACCTATAGTAGTCCTCTGAAGTGTCTTTCAAATGCCATAGTTCTGATTTGATTTGGATTCTTCAAGGAAAAGTTATGTCCAATCTCCCACAATGACCTAATTATGGACTTATTCAGTAGAGAGAACTTGTATGACTTTCCACGTGTCACCTTTTTCTCCTTTGGGTCTGAAATTTATAGACTAGAAACTACTTCCAGTCACATATTACATAATTCCAATCCGATGCTCAGAGAGAGTGTTAAGAAGATTTTCCCACGATCACCTCTTTGATATGAAATTCAGGAGACTGAAAAAGACCTAACTTCCACAGATCATATCTCTGAAAATCTTGCAAACCAAGCTCTAAAATTTTGCGACGATGTTTCCCAGGATTATGTATTCATGCTCTAAAAATTTTAGCTTCTAAACCTTTGTATAAAAATAGTTATAGAAAAAATTTGGCGATGACCTTTTTAAGTGAAATTCAGGAGCCTGCAAAAAGCCCTAACTTCCACAGATCATATCTCCGAAAATATTGCGAACCAAGCTCTAAAATTTTCAATGATATTCCTCAGGAATTCGACTTCGCACTCTAAAAATTTAAACTTCTGAACCTTCTTAGAAAAAATGTTATAGAAAAGATGCCACGATGACCTGTTTGGAGCAGCGAAACCCTAGGATCCAAAGCTCCGATACCAAATATTGTGAAAGCGGCTCCAAAAATAGAAGAAAAGAGATATCAATGCCTTATAAAAAATCCACTTCAAGGGGGCAACCTCCAATACATTACATGAATGAACAATTCTTGGATGATACAAATTACAAAACCTCCTTTCTATATATAGGAGTCCATGGGGCCACAATGTAATCCCAGCTGACCTAACAATAATAATTTAAGGGGACAAAAATAACAATATGGGGGTTACAGGGGTACAATAATAATAATAATAAGGGGGTTACACTAACAACAATAAGGGACTATACTAGTAATATAAGGACCTAACATTTACACTCTTTTGGTCCTAGATCAGAAATAATCTTATCGAGCTTTGTCATTTTTTGGCTCTGCATGATACATAGTAAACAATACATGTTAGTTAAACTTACATATAGTTCAAAAATAATAATTTTTGTAAATAATTTAAAAAGAACTTGCCTTTTTTACTTTTTTCGATGTGCTATCAGTATCTTTTTTAATTGATCTCTTTTCAACCATTTCCTTATCAATATGAAACTTGTACCATACCATTCATTAAAATATTTTATAAATAAATCACAAAATTTTCAAGTAAAAAAAAGCAAGAAAATGGTGCGCCTTTCAAGAAGTATGCAACGACGTTGGTGGGGCGTGCTCTTATAAATGCACCGCCAAAACATTATTAACATCGTATGATGCTCTCTGTCAATAAAGAGAACTGGTGTGTTATATGTTAACCAGCGCATCAATTAACACATACAAATAAATAAATATCCTGTAGTGTTAGTTTTTGTAGCATATGATGTCATGGAGGGGGCAGTGCGACATGTTCTTACAAACACACCGAGAAAACAGGGGACCACCATATGATTCTTCTATCAACAAGGAGACCTGGCGCATTATATGTTAACGGGTGCGTCGATTAACACATAAAATAAAATAAAATGGTTTTATCAAACAGTACATGTGCGATGTGCTATCATTAAATAGCGTCAATGTGCTAATTTACACAGGGCGCATGAATTAATTTTATTTTTTTAAATTAGATATCATTTTTGGGATTCAACAACATTAAGTAAGTCATTCATCTATGACCAGTTCCATGAGAGGTAGCCGTAACTGACTAATTTCTCATGATTTTTTAATATTCAAATTAGCACTCATTGCATCAAGTGATGCTCAGAGGGGCGAAGAAGTGGGATTGAAACTAGTGAAATGAATCACATAGCGTCAATCATCACTTCCAAGGCTTGCACCCGGTAACTAGGACTTCCCGGGAGGTCACCCATCCCAGAACTCCTCTGTGGCTCAAGCGTGATTAATTTTTTTAATTTTATTTTTATCAAATAGCACATGTGTGGTGCGTTATGATAAAATAGCGCATTTGGTGTGCTATTTTACAGAGGGCGCGCCGATTAAAAAAATTATGTTTTTAAAAATTGACACAAGGGCCGACATGGATTGGGATCCGACTATGCAAGTTGTCCCATGGGTTAGATGTAATAGGCCTATATATATAGCAATATAAACCCTATAAATATAAAATGAAAAGCCTTAATTCTGAAGTCATAGAAATAGGAAGAAGCAAGGGAAGAAACAAAAAGAATCAAGGGTTACGTGTAACGATGGATATTTTTTCTTCTTTTTCTGAAAATGAACAGTAAAATTTAAATTTTTTACTTACCGCGTAAAATGTACTTCAGAAAATAAAATAAAAAATGATAATATTTAATCACCAGATGGCTTGAAATTCTATGCTACGGGGTTTGAATCACCAGATATTTTGATTTATGATTGTCTAAATAGTTATGTTCGAAAGTATTTCACTGCTCCAGAGTGCTCTCATGCTCTCTTGCTCCAGGTATGTCTCATGCAAATCTCTCCTTGAAACTTTTTGCAAAAATAATGAAATAATGAAAAGTTCTTACTATTTAAATAATTTTTTATGAAATTAGATTTTTGAAAATATTTTTCCAACCATTTTTCAATTTACCGTTTTTTTTCATTTAAAAAAAAAAGGTTTCACTTTTTTTATTGGCAGCTATTCGACACCAGTGCGTCAATTAATAACACCACACCGGTGCACAGTAACTAAAACACACCAGTGTGGTTATCTGTACATTAGCACTGATAACAATAAGTCCATTTTTAAAGCACCTAAATTACTTTTGGGTATGTACACCAAAATTTATTGTTGATTTTGCTAAAATGCAGGGAGAAAATATCATAATTCAAAATCTAGCTCATTCCATAGTATTTCTCAAAGTCCATCTAGGAGTTCTCGCTATCCAAATTGACATGTAATATTTAGTTCAAATTTTATTTATTTTTTCATTATATAATTGAATTTATTTATTTTATCCATGTCAATTAGCATAATAAAATTAATGTATACAAATTTCCAAGTTCATACAGATTCAAAAGCGAGTTCAGATGCACAAAATATTCAAACAACTCCAAAATGTTGGAAGCTCCTATGAGGAGCAACATACCGCAAGGCACATTTCGTAGATGAAAATGGACAACCGCTTCACCCTACCAATTGTAACATTCAGTGTTCTACCCACACTAATCCTGGTACAATGATGGTAATAATAATTTTTTGGTATATTAATGTAATTATTTCAATTTCAAACCAATTAATAATGTATAGTCGATGTGCTCACTAATTGATATCATAGATTTTGTAATAATCATGTTCAAATATATTTTTTGAAATTATTAGGATTCTAGTGATGATCAACGACCTACCTACCATCCTCCATTTCACCCCACGAAAATTTCAAATTGAGAGAAGGTTGAGTTAAGAAAAAAATTCAGAGAGGAAAGATACCAAGAATGGTTGAATCAACCACCTATTCAATTCCCACTATGTACAGATTCACCAATTAGGAATGACTACAGCAATAGTAGTTCTTCATAAGCTCGAAATGGAGGCAATCAAATAGAGGTTGGTATGGATGATTACTTAAGGGATACGACTGTCATGGAGACAATGTTGTTAGATGCATTCCAGAATGATGATCAGCTAGGGGATGATGCTCATATCGTTGATACCTTTATCGAAAGCCTTAAATTTTCTTCCACCACCCCTCTCTTTGGACCTGGCGATTAGTCAAATTCTACGCAGTTGGGGATAACGATTCTACTGCACAACTTGAAAGGAAAGTTTGGCTTGTCAAATGTATGTTTCTTATATATTTTGAGATAAGTTACATCAAGTCCTCCCTTATATTTTGAGAAATATAACCACACAATGAACATTACAAATGGCCAATATTATGAACGTTAATAATTATATCGGCATTAATGTACATTTAATATTTTCCATGAACACAAACTATAGGTTATTCAAAGATAAGGTTCTTCCGAGTGATAATGTCTTCCCCGGTAGCTGTGAAGAGGCAAATAAATTATTGAAAATGTTTAGTGTTGAGTCCATATCATATCATGCATTTCCAAATGATTGTATTCTATATAGAGGAGAATATGCAGAAAAAGATATATGTCGGAAATGTGGGCATGACAGGTATGATAAATAAAAAAAGAAGGGTAAATCATGGGGTCCTCCTTTTAAGATATTGAGGAACATGCCTATAATCCCAAGGATTCAAAGGCTCTTTCGTTGCAAAGAATTAGCTATGTTGTAGGGATGGCATGCCTCACAAAGAAGTGAGTTGGGGGTTATGTGAATCCCAATAGATTCAATAGCCATGAAGCATATAGAGGATACATGGCCAGAAAAATTCAAGGGTTAAGTACGAAGTTTAAGACTTAGCATAGCCATGGATGGCGTCAACCCATATTCCATCTGGAACACCAACTATTCTATTTGGCTTGTAGTAGTGATCGATAACAATATCCCCCCATGATTGCCTGTGAGGAATGAACATCTTATGTTGGCTCTCATAGTCCCTGGTAGAAGATAAGTGAATAATATGGATGTCTACTTACAACCACTAGTAGATGAATTGAAGGAATTATGGGATGGGATAAATGTATACGATGTATCAAGACCTATCACAGCAGAGAGGAGTTTTACGTTGTATGGCATATGTGCTTACACAACACATGATTATACAGGCTTAGGAGTTTTCTTTGTACAATACATGTTTATTGATTTGTTTATATACGTAACAATATTCTTTCACATATTAGTTATTTAATTAGTTGTAATTGTTCTAATCTTCATGATATTCTTTAACGTTCCATGCATATATATTGTGTACAATAATCTCGCAGGTATTGTAACAAAAGGGTATTTTGGATGTAAATTTTGTGGACCTTCTCTAAGAGCTAGATGGTCCAATGACCTACGAAAGCTAGTGTATGACTACTCCAGGGGTATTCCTCCAAGAAGAACACCCTTACATAAGAGCATGATCTTCTTTCAATGGAAAAAGAGAGAGAATCAAAGGGCCTCCAACAACTACACCAGCTGAATGGCTTAGAGCATATGAGAGAGAGAAGGAGAAGTAGTTCATAGAAATGTTCGATTAAAATGGAGAGCCTATGTTCGATGATCAAGAATTCTTCGACACCAATGTTGAGAAATTTCGCATTGGGATGAAAAATAAATATATCTTATATAACCTCTCATATTGGGAGCATCTTAAGATTACCCACTTATTAGATCCCATGCATATATTTAAAATTGTTTCATCTTCTTTATGGAGGCACATATCATCGAAACAAAGTGACACATTAGCTGTTAGGAAAGATCTTATTACTTCAAAAACTAAAAGGAAACATTGGCCAAGATGATTAGAAGGTACAGTACCAAAAGTAGGATTTGGTCCGTCTAATTCATGGTATTTCAAAGAAGGTGATGTCCCATGGATTTTAAAAAAAGATGATCTTTCTTTGGAAAAGGAAATTATAATGGGTGTGAGGGTGCCATCTTCATACAAGTCTTCTCAACGGCACTGCTTCACTGTGGATGACCATTTTTCGGGGTTGAAATCACATGACCATTTGAGTCTTCTAAGAGTACGTATAATGTCAAAAGCGTGATTTTATTATTTGTTATATTGATAGATTTTATCCCATGCAAGGATCATAAAACATAACTAATTGTGTATATTATTGCATCTGTTTATAACTTTGCAGTGTCAGTATCATTTTTTCATGTGTGGGTGTGTGAAACATGAATTCCCCCAAGACCTAGGACGTGCCATATCTAAATTATCTACATTTGTACTTTTGATCACATCAAAGGAGATTCATTTGGCTAGCATTTGACGGTGGCACCAAGAGATAGTTGAGATTGTTTGTATGTTGGAGAAGGAACTGTTGATGAGTTTCATGGAATTTCAGGTTCATCTTCTAATCCACCTAGTAGACGAGGTTGAATTAGTTAGGGTGGTTTCTTTTCATTGGATTTTTTTCTTAGAGGGGTACAAGAAAAAATTGAAATGTTTTCTTCGACAAAGGGAAAAACCAGAGGTGTCTATAGTAGAGGGGTACATATCGTACGAGTCTTTCAATTATTCCAATGAGTACATCAAGCAGATCAACAATAGAATAGGTGCACTAATTTCAGATGACGAAATGGATGAAGACAAAAGAGAACAGGAGATGCGCCAAATGAATGGAAAAAGGTGCTTGATAAAGAGCAGGCGACTTATAGTTTTACGCATTTACACAAAGTAAATATTCATGTTGATCTTCGATATAATGTATATTTTGAGCTTATATGTACTATATGTTGGTTTTATTTCATCATCGAATGTAGAAATTGAAGCAGTCAATAAATTCTCTCTTTACAATTCTTAAGCGACGCAACCGTGGGTCCCATTATAAGAAAAAAAGAGGATGACATGGGATAGTGAAAGGAAATAATTCAGATGGTTGAGTAGTAGAAGTGTGCCTTATTCCGATTATTTAAAATAAAATATGCCAAAAATATGCCCCAATAGTTGGGTTTCTGACCAAGTCAAAGAGAAATACCATGCAAACGGTTGTTTCCCGTGTGCTGAAGAGGATGCGCTAAATGTAGGGATTTGGTGCACCCACTCGGTAATAAAATATTTATGTACATTTTAAACTTAATAATGCACCTTTGAAATGTAATTACATCTATATTTCATATTTTACCTATTGGTTTATTATAAGACACATGACAATATGATTTTTTAGCTTTTTATAGGCACATTTGTTCCCATCTATTTGGGCATATGGACACCATTTTTGCACAGAAAATGCCGATGATGGACACATGATAGAAGACTGTGGAGTGGAAGTCGGGTTTGATCAATCTAATCGATCTAGCCACCGTGATCAAAACCTAGTACGAGGGACGTTAGGTTACATCGGAAAGATACAAGAAATCATTGAAGTGGGTTTCTCTTCTTTCCAATGTGTTATTTTTTGGTGCAAGTGGTGGGACACCTTCAATCGGAATAATGTAAAGGAAGAATGTGAGAGTGAGATGATATGTATAAACTCTAGAAATATGTGGGATGAAGCTAAGAAGCCCTATGTTTTCTCCAAACGCTGCAACTAGGTGTTTTTTTACCCAAATGTGTTGGATATGGATTGGTGGTTCGTATTGAGACATGAACCTAGATCAAATCATATTTTTTAGAACAATAGTGTTATCATGTAAAACAAGCTCGAAGATAATTACGGTGGTCATGAGAACTGAGAGTGATATGGTAGATGTGTTATTTCATCATTTATACTTTTTAAGATGGGTTTTTATAAAGAAGAGGGCTTAATTACCTTATAACTAAGACCTTTTTTGTCAAAACATTATAATATGCATTTTGATTTAATTGGTAATTTTCATTGTGTTAATCTTAAAATCATTTCACTTGATAATTTGTAATTATGTTGATCTTGAAAACAATGGCGTACTTTACAAAGTTCTTTTTTTTGGTATTTAACATCATAATAAAATAATGATAATCCTAAAGTACATGAATTTATTTGCATTATTTTCTAAACTTTATTATGTTACAAAAATGCATATTATTCTAGATTTATTATTTTACAATAATTTATTTTCATACAAATTTGCAATTTTACAATTATGGTAATTTAACAATATTTACGATATACATTTTACTTACGGTAGTTATGGTTAAAAAATGACAATTAATTTACAATTTTACAAATTTACAAATTTAAAAATTTTAATAAAATTTAATGATGACAATACATACAATTACAATTACAATTTTACAATTTCACAATACAATTACAATTACAGTTTTAGAATTTTACATTAAATTACAATTACAATAATTTCGCATTAATACAATTAAAATTTTACAAAAAATTTACATACAATTAGAATTACAAATTAGAATTAGAATTACAATTACAATTACAATAATAATTTTAGAATTTTACATACAATTACAATTGCAATTACAATTTTACAATTGTACATATATAAAATTACAAATACAATAATTTCACATTGATACAATTAAAATTTTACAAATATTTTACATACAATTAGAATTAGAATTACAATTACAATTAAAATTAAAATTACAATTTTAGAATTTTACATACAATTACAATTAAAATTTTACAAATACTTTACATACAATTACAATTAAAGATACAATTACAATTTTACAATTTTACATACAATTAAAATTAAAATTTCAATTACAATTACGACATAATATTTAATAAATATCATGATTTAATATTAAAAATAAACATAACGATCATGATAACCATCGCACAAACATCATATTCGACTAAAAAACACATTCAAACTCGGTAACATCATCTAATCATCGTGATCATGATCATCTAACAAAACACAAGCATTGTATAACATCATCACAATAGAAACATCAAATATATATATCATGTCAGATAACTGCTATCACATACACATCTATCTGAAAGTTTCACATTAAATCAACATATCGAACATGACCTAACAATATACACATCATGATGAACACCAAAATGTAAGTTAAGTACATCAAATGTCCAATATCAGCTGGTAGTAGATGAATAGTAGTACTAGTCGAGGCCTGCTCAGTCGATGGTGCAGCCTCAACATGCTCAGATAGATGTAGATCATCATGTGTCTACTGATGTGGAGGTGCCTCATGCTCATTATGATCAACTGTTTGCTTATGATGACTCGTGGATGGTCCAGCTTGTTGATCTGTAAATGGTGTGGTGCCTACTTAACTAATGGACCTACCTACTCAGATGGACCTACGAACTCCTCAGGATCAGGTCCCTACTCATGATCATGACTGTTGGATGCTGCAGGATTCTCATTTTTACCGTGAGGAGGAGGACGAGGTGGAGTACTAGTTGAACGACGATAATTCCCCTGATCATCAGATGATGCGTGACTCGATTGTTGGTGTACTACATCTCCATCGTGCCTACATCGATCGGCCCTCCTCGTCCACTCCAATAAACTGGTAGCTCCAACGATATGCCAACATATCATGGGGTATGCCTCTCCATATATTTGTCAACCTATAATCAGCCTGTATCTCTCTGATAGTCATCGGCCTCACTCCCTCCTCCACTAGGATTCAACAGAGTTGGTCTCCGAACTCCATCCTAAATCGAGAGTCAGGCCTACACCTCACACCTGTCGGTACCTACACATGATCATGAGGACCAGGTCTATCACCGACCTGATCCTATGCATCTAGCATCTCCTTGTCAGCAGGATCTACACATGGATCATTTGGTAGCGGTATCATCTCATCACCAAAAAATTACCCAATATCTACAAAATATATATAAGTACACAACAATAATTATAGAATTTCATTAAAAAGTTTAATAAAAAAAGTTAAAGAACGTATTAGAATAATTTTAAAGAAAACACTAATATTACCCCTCTCATTCGACGGCTCATCATCTGTGAAGAGGATGTTGGCACACCCTCACCAACCCAAACCAAAATATAGACATGACACCGAAACAAAGGCATGATCATCTACACTGGATAGCAACTCCAGTGCATCATGAGATATCCTGGCAGAAAAATCAAACTCGCCCCTCTTGGGCATCATCTAGCACCACATATCCATCTATACATGCAGCATCGTCCTATGAGGCTGCCAAACAAAACTATGCCTCATCTCTGGAAACCTATCAAAAATAAACAAAATAAATTTGAAGAAAAAGGGAAGTTCACCCTCCCATGTGCCTGAGAATGACATCTATCTAATGTTGTACAAAACTATCGCAAAAAATTGCAGACCACCGCACAATTCGTGGTGTCTATAATAAATAATCAACATAAAATAAAGGTGGGGAACTAATGTGTTGCCAGTCACTGGTATGGTGTGAAATGGTCGACAACAGTAGTGAGAGGCATCTCACCTCATCTACAACAAATGAAGCAATACATAACTAAACACTGAAGACCTGAAAATATGCAGGAGAAAGTATATTGATGCTAATGTATCTCTCGGAGGACACCAATTGACTCCCTGTTGCATAACCGATGGGGACCTCTGGGAATGAGGGAAAATCCTGCCCTCTTTCAGATAGGCCAGTCATAAAATATATGTCCCCCTTTGTGGCCATGTAGCACTGGTTAGGACCAACCCGGAAAGCTTAGCAGTGGGCATTCCACTTGAAGATGAGTTGTCGCAATAATCAATTATGGCCCTTCAAGGATGTAAACTCCTCATAGAACTTGAGGAGGCCTACCTCCCTTAGGAGAAACTAGGTGGTTTCCATAATAGGGTGAGGGTTTATAAGTCTCTCCCTCTCTCGTGCCTCCCATAGGTGAACCACCTTATACTGGTCCGCCATATGTTCTTCTTGTTCCCTCTCTTCTCTCCTTTGATGTCATTGAATGATTCACATATTAAATACATTTTTATCATAAAATGAGACATGTACTTAAATATATATATGTGTGTGTATATATATATATATATATATATATATATAATTTAAAAAAACAACAGTCAGTGCTCCAAAAAAAATAGTCATGCACCTGTACCAGTGCATTTGTTTTTATCGCACACCGTCCTCGGTGCACATGGAAATTTTCAGCGCATCGCAAAACATGAAGTGTACTTTCTTTGGCGGTGAATTGACGAAAATATCCACCCCAAGGTGGATAGTTAGGTCAATTCACCGCCCAACATTAATTCATGGTCAATGGTGCGGTCCTATAAACAACTGAACAACTGAATATATACCAGTTTCAAGAGGGCGCTGTGATGTCCAAACTATTCGCCCCGGGGAAGATAGTTTTTTCAGTGCACCACCCTCTTGGCATTAATACACAATCAATGGTGGGGTCGTTTAAAAAACTGCACCATTTACTATGCACCAGTGTTGGAAGGGCGATGCACTGATCAAACTATGTGCACTGGGGCGGAAAGTTTAGTCAGGGCACCACCCTCCTAACAGTGTTATATCTTCAATGATGCGGTCGTTTACAGGACCGCACTGTTCACTATGTTCTAGTGTCCTGAGGGCAGTGTACTAACTGAACTACCTGCCTTAGGAAAAATTGTTTAGTCAATGCACCACCCTCCCAACAATGATACATAGTCAACAGTGTGGTCATTTAAATGACCGCACTGCCATATAGGTTTTAAAAAAAAATGTTACGTCATTTTCGGTACGACACCGGACCTGGTGCGATGTCCATTAGCACCGTTCATGGTGCAACCCGTAAATTTACAGGTTGCACCATGAATGGTATGAGCCAAATGACTCGAGCACACCGCGCATGATTTTTTTTTTCTATTTTAACGATAAATTTTAACTTTTTTGACAAATCTAATCAGCTAAAAGGTTTAATTATTGATAAACAAGTAAATTACCTGTACATTTGGGCATCGAGGAGATATATTTGCTAAATAATTTGAAAAACTAAATTTGACCACCATTTTCCAAAATTCAAAATCCAAAAGGTGGGAAATGGACGACAATAGTGCGTGTAATTGGAGCACTGATGGAAGGGTGCCTCACACAAGACAAATTCGCACCAGTGCTTGAGAGATTTGGAGCACTGAAGAAGTGAAAATGCGGATTTTTTGGCTGGTAATTTTTTTTTATTCATCCCTATTTTGGTGCGAGGTTTTTTTAGGCAGACTGAGTGGTTTATGCATAGCATTTCAGGCATGTTTGTGCTTGAGCATGGTTTTTTAAGATGCACCGAGCCTATTTATGTGTAGCACACCAGTGCGCTACAGTAATGAGATGCACCAGGTGGGTTTGTACTGAGAGCACGGTGTCTCGGTGTGCCAATTTTTAGTAAGCACCTCTGCATTATGATTTAAACGCACCGGTACAGCTTATGATTAGAAATGCACCGGGAAAAAAAAATCCGCAAAAACCTCCACCCGTCAACCTCCTCTAGAGACCTCCACTACAAACGGATATCTGGGCTATTTTTGTAAGGGGTTACTCAAAAACATCCGCTATAGGGTCTTTTCCTTGTAGTGAAGAAACTTTGTTTTCAAACTGACTATATGCTTGCAGGCACGAGAGAGGAAGAACATGAAGATATACTAAGAAAAATTGAATTGATGATTTTGCAAACAGAATAAGATGATACAAGGGGAGAGGGGAAAAATCTATCCCAAATCAATGAAATTATGTTTCATATCCAATAGAGGATGTTAATTGTGGAGGTTTTTTAAGAATAATCAAGAGTTTGTAAAAATTAAACAAAGTGATCAATCAATTTTTGATAAGCATGGTATTTATTTTGAGAATGTGAAGAAGATGAGAGAAAATCTCTCATAATGCAGCCACAGAGAAAGCATGTAAGTGTGAATGATTTTTCAGATGATGAAATGAGGATAGCAACCAAATTTTTTTTACAAATGTAGTTGAACAGTGTTATTAATAGGTTCGAACAAGAAGGAAATTTGGACATTGAGATTGAGGAAATAAGGAGGCTGATGGAAAGGATACTTGACATGAAGTACTATTGGGAGAAGAAGAAAATTAGCAATATAATCCAACTAACTCTTCAAGTATACATCAACAAAGTTAGTGGTAGGGTTCAAAGAACTAATGAATTTATATCAAAGTGTGGATGCTTAGCTACAACATAGAGATTTCTATCCTAGCAAGTGGTAGATAATAGAAGCAATGTAGTAGGACAACCAAGTAATGAGTCAAAAACAACAAAAAAGTTTTGAATCCAAGAGGTACATGACCAGGAGGTCATATTATTTTTCCTCCTAGGGATTCTGATGTAGTAGCATCATCCCAAGTCATTGTCATTTGTTACAAACAAATGGGCCTTGAAATTTCCAACTGAAAACCTATGTAAATTAAGACTTAACAAGATTTAGTTTAGAGCCAAGTGTCCAAATTATGGAAGAATCCAGGGACTAAAATTTTCTAATTAGTTTGATGAGTTTTTAATTCTGTCTAATTGGCCCTTTGTATTTCTAAAGTATATTTGGAAAGGTGTCAGATAGTTTTAGATTTGCGTGTTTTCATTTCTAAACAATATTTGAAAAGGTATTAGGTAGTTTTAGAGTTGGGTCTATGCATTTCTAAACAATATTTGAAGAAGTGCTAGATAGTTTAAGAGTTGGGAAATATGTCCCATTTATGAAAATTTTTGTTGAGATATTTTCTTTTATTTAAATATTGAAGAGCTCTTGAGAAGGGACAAGAAGCTAAAGTAGTGAATCATATTTAGATATAGTATTCCAAAAGGGAGAGTATTGTGCATTCCCTTGTAAATAATATTTTAAATTTTAATGGATCTAGAATGAATCATGGAGAATTGAATTGACAAAATAAAAGTATCCCATGTGAATTCAAAAGTAATCATTAGGGAATTTTTTAGGTCTAAAATGGGCCTCCTAAAAAAATTTACAAAGAAAATAAAATTTATAATAATCAATAGGATTCAAGATGATGATGTCAACCATGGGGGATGATTCACCCTTTTTGGAGTAAAAAAGTAAAAAGGCTAAGAAATAATAAAATAATAAAACTACTTTTTCAACTCGTATTTTCAAGTTATCTCCCCAATTTTTTACTCAAATTTTGAGCCAGACTCTTCGTTGGATGCAAAATTTAATTCCTCATCCAAGGAGTAACCATGTTGCATACTTTCGATGGACCCTGCTACATGAAAAATGATAAATGCATGGAAAAATGTGATTGCAATCACCTTATTTCATGTATTTATCATTTTCGTGTAGCAAGGTTCATTGAAAGTATGGAACTTGGGTACTCCTTAGATGATGAATAAAAATTTTCATCCAAAGAGTGTTGTTGCTCAAAATATGAGTAAACCCATAGGGCAATAAGTTGAATCTACGTGCTGAAAAAATATTTCTTTCCTTCTTCCTTCTAAAATTGATGATGTAATCCAACCTTATTTTATTATTTCCACTATTATTTTATAATTTACTTAGGTGGCCTGTTTTAGACCTCAAAATTACTGTAATGATTTCAGAGAGAAGGTCTGCAAAGCTCTTTGTACATAACACTAATAAAAAATTAATACAATTTTAGAACCTTTTCCTATGTGTTTGTATATGACCTATCTACCTCTATGTAGTCTTTTATGTCGATTTGAATACTGTCTATTAAATATTGGATATCGAATCCTTTGATTTGGCCTCGATATCTACATGTGGTTTTAGGAAACAAAATGAAGGAATGTGTTTGAGAATTTCATCATTCACTGTGGCACATAATTATTATTCAATATGGAGGGAAATATCGACATAAGGAATTGGTGATTTCCATTGCATGGGTTTGGCATGAAATTTGGGGAAAAAATAGCAACTCCCGCACTATCAGAGCTATACATGTGCTATATTTGTGTTATCTGAATTTAATTGAACCCAAGTGTTTGGGACTAGCATTGTGTTCATGACATAGCATCATAATAGTTTGCCGACGAGATTAAATCAAAAGCATGGAAGGCCCTCATTGCACCAAAATCCATCAATCTCAAAAGCGTGGTTATAGAGGGGAAGAATTCAATAAGGATGAGACCTATATCGTGGTCTCGAAATTCCACAAGGTAGGTGTAGTATTTTTTTCTCATTCTCAATTTCTTAAGGGGGAAGTAACGATAAAAATTGGGTCCAAATCCAGATTTTGAAGCACATTATTTGAGTAGTCTTAACACGAAAAGGATGAATAAGGATATCAATGACAATCAGTAGTGTTGTAGTCAGGAGGTGGCCTTCGACATTTTGGTTAAACATGAGGGAGCCAACCCCCAACCCATGTCAGGACTAATATTTGATTTATCATTGGTGAAATTATCACAGATGTATATGACTTTGTTTGTGGGGTCTAGATTGGTGTGGTGAGAGAAGCTAGATCTCAGCGAGCAAACCTTTGACTTCAATTTCGTTAAGTCAGAGCCATATCTAGTAGGAATTGACATCATTTGGCAGGCATTAAGGGAGGGCAGATCCCAATCATCCCCGACTTCTGGCCGACTCCAGTTGGGATCACAAAGGTATGGAAATAACATAATTTAACTGTTCTATGTTTTGGTGCTTTGCTAGTAACATTTTTAGTAAATTTTAATTAAGTTGATTTGTTTAAATGACACATTTAAATAAGTTATTTTGCATAATTTGATTTTTTTTTTCTTAAAAAGTTAATATGAATTTGTTAGGTTTGCACGTATATAATCCACATAATTGAATTTCCTATAAGTCCTTTGATAGATAATTCTCATTATAGATTTAAAAAATCAATTTAAATCAAACAACATATAGAAAAATCAAAACATAAAATAATTAAACTATTGTTTGTAATTTTCATAAAAAATAATGTCATAATTTTTTTTTGAAATACATTGAAAATAAATGAAAATAAAATAATAAAACAAGAAAGGACAAGAATGCATAAATGGATTTAATGCCTAAATTACATTTTTAAATGCATTCTTAAGTTTGATTCCAACATATTTTACTTCCAATCTTTAACATGTTATCACAACAAATATTTACTCCATTTCAAACAAAAAGACCAAAAAATATAACTTAAAGATCGAAAATGTAGAATAGTAAAAATGCTTGAAATATTTTAATTTTATTTTCTTATATATGTATGTATGTATGTAATTGAAATATTTTGTTAATGGATCATTTTGTTCATATTAATTTGTTTTTTTGTAATTTAGATATTGTAAATACAATAGTGTTTGAATTCGAGGGACTCAACCAATTGTCTTAACCCTCATGGTCATATTTTGAAATTATGTTATTTAATGTAGATATCAAATATATTATTTATAGATGTGAGAGAGAAAGCTAGATTTTTTTACCATAACTCCTTCATAGTGTGATGTGATATTAACAAACAGATATAGCAAGCACTTAAAAGTTACTCCCTAACCAAAAAGGTGTATTCATTTCTATTTTTATTATAGACAATATTACTTTTTATTTAGAATATATTTTATTATTTTAAAAGAGACACTCATAAATTTCTCATTGATCATACACCACCCTCACATTAGGTTGTAAATAATTATACATATTTCTTTGGAGATATAATTTGTTTTTTATTAAATAATAATTTTATCTTCTTGTAATATCAATCAATATAAATATTTTTTTTATTAAATAAACTTTTTTATGTTTTTTTAATATGAATAACTAATCAAACCGACATATAGAGCGTAGTATTATTGAGGTTTATAGTGTTTTTAATTAAAACTAACCAGTATGTATATTCTTATTATTATTATCATTATAGGAAACATTGTTTTTTAATTTAGAGAATATGTTTTCCTTATTCCAAAGAGACTCTTCTCAACACCATATTCAACATGAATGTAATCATTCTTCACATTTACATATTAATATTTTCACATTAAATCGATTTAATTATCACATTCTGCATTTATTATTTACCTATAAAAATAATGTTACATGTTAGAATTTTCATATTTAATGATATTTACCAATGATGTAGATGAAACCTTCTCTAAAGCTTTGTGTTATCACTAGTATGTCGGACTGTTTGGGTTAACACTACAGCCATCTTGATAAGAAATGAAAATTTATCAGCCATTTTGATAAGAAAAACTTAATGTCCTTGAAATTGGGTGAAGTGTTCACTCCAAAAGTTGAACATACCAATAATAACACAAAACTTTCTAGAAAATTTCATCTACATCAAATTAATAGCTCTTGCAATATACATTCTAATATTTATCACCTTTTTTATAAGAATTTACAAAAAATTGAATAAGTTGATAATCTATATTAATTATTAAAATAACTTTAATATAAATATTTATATAATTATATATGATGAATTTTTATATATTTTCATAAAATCTATCTTAAAATTAAATATTATTAAATAATATATAATTAAAAAATAATAATAATAAATATAAGAAATATGTTATTTAAATTTGAATTTTTTATATTAAATAAAAATTTAAAAACAAATTCTAATTAATTAAAATTTTAGGTTAATAATTAATTTGAAGATAGTGTTTTCTTAAATATATAGAAATAGTTTAATTACAAAGATTTCTTGACACAAGTCAAACTTGAAATTCTATCAAATTCGTAAATCTGAATATTTTAAAAGAATGTCCACATCAACATCTTATAACTACGGGTTCCTAAAAGAACATAAATAGGAAAAAATAGAAAAAGATTTATTTTCCAACTCCAATCTAAACAAAAATAGAAACGTTTTGTCCATTTATTTAACTAATTTAGTGAAGCTTAGTCTATTCCAAACAAATAGAAATAGTAGAATAGTGTTCCTTCCAACATCAACTCCCACCTTAAAAACATGGAAAGCCCTCTAGTTATTAAATTAATTTAGAAACTCTTCGTCTCCTCACAAAAATCAGTCAAACTATTTGACCAGTTTAATTAATTTGAAATAAAATAATCTAACTATTCGATTAGTCTAACTTATTAGTCCCTGCCTGGACTATAGCGATCGATAGATCATTGACTTTCAATTAATTGTTGCTTTGACAGAATTTTTGCCCAGGCTAACTTTGTTTATACAAACTTTAGGAATATTTATTTTCAACAATCAATTTTATGGTAAAGTTCTTGATGGGACCTCTTATTGAACCTCTTATTGCAATGGTTTACTTTTTATGAAAAGTTAATCTATCTTGGGATGGTTGCAATTGGTTAAGTTTTTATGCAAAGTTTCTAATATGTAGTTTTTGCCTCCTTTACCTTGCGATGTGTCAACTGGTTAACAGGCAGCTAAGTTCCTTGGCTTATCAATGACGTAAACAACTTTTTTCACAGATTATGGTTCAACCCGAGAAATTGTCGTTAGCTCTGGATCTCGAAATGGATAAGATGCTGCAGGCTAAAATGGATAATATGTGGGCTAAGATGATGGAACAATGACGATGCAATCTGCCTCACTAGGGTTTATTTCAGTTTCTTTTCTATGTACCTATCTGCCTCACTAGGGTTTATTTTAATTTCTTTTCTCTGTGCCTCTGCGCATGGGTTGGGAATGGAATTTTATGCAGGATGATGACTGGGAATGGAAGTTTATGCAGCTTGCGAATGTGAAGGTAAAGCTCTAAAGCTAGTGAATGTGTCGCACAAGACTGTGAAGGTGAAGCTCTCAGGCCGACCTACGAATATGATTTCTCGTTTGTATTTTTCCTTTGTATTTTTTGAATTTAATGGTAGGTTATTCTGTCCATCCTTACTGTTGCCATGTCAGTTTGGGATAAATTTACCACTTACTGTTTCCCTCAGGTTGGATGATCTAGTAACGAAATCTGTCTTTAGGATGGTTGAGTGGTAAGGGCTGATGTGGTAAGGGCTTCTAATGAAGCATCCCCAAGGAAATTCCCATTACCATTTCATCCAATGATTCTTAAAGCTGTGTCGCTCCAAAGTGCTAATGTTCTAGGGATGGTAAAGGTAAGTCTATCTGGCGGGTAAATAACTGTTGCTAGCTAACTGAGATTTTGAGTGCCGAAAGTGTCATTGTTTCTTTGCTATGGATCTTAGTGACGTATTGCTGCCTCGTTCTGCTATAAGCCCCAAGCCCTAGACAACAGCATTGCAGCAACATTGCAATAGCTTCTAATATAAGTTCGGGTTGGAACTGCTAATATTTTAGCAGCGAACCTGAGTATTTTGATAGATTTTGGGGGAACATGGACAATTTTTTACTGTAACCTTGACTGCCATGGTACATTCAAGGGTTCCAAGGGTGGCTATAAGTTTCTTTGAGGAACATGCCTTCAACTCAACGTCAAGGAGGGACTATATAGAGCCTTCAGGGAGAGGTAGGGGCTAGAGCCTAGAGCCAGTAGGGAGGAAAGGGACAATGCTTAGAACATATTGCAGTCATTATAACATACAAAATTGACTCCACCATGAACTAGTCAATCACTTAATAAGCATTAGGAACACATCAATAGTCAATCCAAGCAGAAAACAATCATGAACTGGGATTAAACCGCTAGTTCGCTCTCCTAATCTCTGCATACTCTACTGACTATAATCATGGACTAGGATTAAATCGCTAGTTCGCTCTCCTCATCTTTGCATACCCTACTGACTGCAATCATGGACTGGGATTAAACCGCTAGCTCGCTCTCCTCATCTTCGCATCCACAATCGGAGAAGGGAAGGGGATAAGAAGCACAATTGTTTGTTTCTTTCCAATTGCTAGTCTGACTAGCATTCAACCTCAAAAAAACCCTGTACTAGCATTCGACCTCACTTCTGTTGTTTGCTTTATAACTATTGTTGTAACGGGCTATGGAACGCTTGGATCATCTGCTACTGAATCCTTCTTAAATGAATTGGTCCATTGGGAGTTAGCTAGTAGTTACGTGATTGACACCACATAAATAGGCATTGAGTTGTTGCAAAGAGGAATAAGAGGTAAGGTTATGGACCCATAGGGGAAAAAAAATGGAATAAGAGGTAAGATTGTGGGCCCATAGGAACAGACAAATGGTAGAATTCTAGGCCACATATGAACTGTATTTTGCATGTCTTACACACGTATTTATACAACTGTGTTATTTTGTTTACACAAGTGTCTTATAAGTATTTTGTTTAAATGAATATTAAGGTCTTCACTTCCTTGTCATCCGCATACCAAGAAGCTATCTGCCTGCTTGAAGGAATTGTCAGTGCTACGTAAAATTTTGCTATGTTTTTTGTTGTTGTTATGCTATGTTACTTTTGTTTTTTTAGTATTTGGCTGGATAATAGTCAAATCTGGGAACTGTGTTTTTGTTTTTATGCTATGCTTCTTTTGCTTCTCCAACTTCAATTCCTTTTGTAACACCGTAAATAAATATAGATGTAAGAGGCAATTTTTTTAACAACCAGTAGATTTTCTATGGGAAGTACAGATTCACCACTGTGAACAGTTATATTTTTTTGGCTACCTACTCATAACTCATCATAGATTGCATTGTGTAATAGAATTATGGTATATCTCGTTCCCATCCAATCTGTTTTCTGTGAGATTTTTTTTTCCATTTTGTAAACTAGTTTGCAAATCGAATTTTACTCTCCTTTTTTTCCCGAGCCCTAGCCATGCAAGGGTTTTCTGCCCTCTATATTTTGCAAATCGTTGCTATAACTTTCAGTTATTGTGTGAAGGGTAAAAATTACTCCAGCGAACTTGGTGAGGGTAAAATTACTACATAGAACCAATGGGCCTTAAAGTGAGTAAAAATTACTCCAGCGAACTTGGTGAGGGTAAAATTACTACATAGAACCAATGGGCCTTAAAGCTTCCCACTAATGTTAATTTCCTAATTCACGTGGGCACTTGGTGAGGGCAAAAATTACTACATAGAACCATTGGCCTTAAAGCTTCCCACCAATGGCCCCAAAGCTTCTCATTGCAGGAGGTTTATTAATTCAAGTGGGCACTCGGTGAAGGTATAAATAACTACTTAGAACCAATGGCATTGCATAAGGTTCCTTAATTCAGGTGGGCACTCGGTGAAGGTAAAAATAACTACATAGAACCAATGGACTTAATTCAGGTGGGCACTTCGTGAGGGTAAGAGAACTAATGGCCTTAAAAGCTTCTTGTTGTACAAGGTGATAGCCTTAATTCAGGTGGGTGCTCAGTGAGGGTAAAAATAACTACAAAGAACTAGTGGCCTGAAAAGCTTCTCATTGTAGAAGCTTATCGGTCATCGTAGAGTTTCAAATACTAGGAATTTTTAGCTTGTAATTAAATAGGATGCGGGGAGTGTTTGCTTTAGAAAATTATTAACTTCAAGCTCAATTTGATGAAAGCAAGCACATATCAAATATTTTAAATCATGTCTTCTTACACGACGTCTACAATGAACATAACTATAGATATGAAAGGGAGTAAAAAAGTTTCATGGATGGAACCTGCATTTCGAACTGTTATAAGAGGACCAACAAGGGATTCTTTAAAAGTAAAGAATATCGGTGACGTTTCCGATCTGCATGAACATTTATCTAGTGAGGGAATAAATTCAAAATGAACCCATCTGGGGGCACGGAGCACCTATTTGCAATACGAAGCTATATGCTTACATATTAATCTAAGGAAAAAATATTTCCCAAATGAAGATGGATGACATATAACACCTTTTTGAGATACAAAATCTCTCAAAAGAGATCAAACAATTGATGTTTCTACGAAAGAAGATCCATGTGTTTTCCCTATCTACCAAAATATTTGGGATAATGAAACAAAAATTCCTAAATGGAAACATGGTAATAATGGATCTATCAAGTAGCATACAAAATTTGAATGGTTGTTTTCCAGAAATGGTTAAAATCATGCAAAGGTTACATTTCCAACCTTCCAATGCATAGTTCCACCCATTTATAGGCAACATTTATTACAAATCTGTCTGAAACAATTCATGATATAGCTAAGCCAAATTCCCTGACCTAGGGTTTAGGACTATCTGGTTTAGCATTTATTACAAATCTGCATGGTGGGATGTTGATCATAGTTAATTAGTGTCTGCTCAAGAGAATTGACCTCTTAGCTCAGCAATTTTCTTATATATGTTTAAGTCAAAACAAATTATACACAAGGATCTGTAAGTTAGAAAAGCTGTAGATATGTTTTCAAAAAACCAACTCTACTTTCAATGCCCAAATAATAGTTTTTTCCAAAAGGAAGCCTTTTCCTAGTGCTTTAGAGAGAGTATTCAAAATTGGACAATAACATGTGGCTATTGATCTATTCCACTCCCCTACATCTGATTATAATTTATATAGACCCCACTAAGGCTTCAACATATTTGGTCTCATTTCCAATTGAGAGGACAATAACATGCAGCGATTGATTTTGTTTTAACTTTAGTATCGATGCAGTGTTTATCACATCGAAGAGTAATATTTGAAATATACATTCTTTGTCTGTGAAACATATAGAATGATGGTGTTAATAGAATCAGCTAGAAATTGGAAATTTATATACACTACTTTTGAGGCCCTTTATGACTCATGTATCAAAAATATCTCTGATGTCACACAAATAATCTATCGGAGAGCCTTGCCCTCTTACCTCCAATCATGTTTTTCATTAAGGGCATAAAATTTCAACTTGATAAAACCTAAACCTGTACTCAAAACTGAATAAGAATATTTCCACTGGCTAGACTGTTTCTCCACAAGTACATCAACTAAATAAATTGAGGGTTAATTAACAAAAATTTTGACTGGGACTGATTCAACATCCTCTCTCACTGTTCTTGTGCCTTTAAAGTAGTTGAATTTTTACTATACCTAAAAAATTATTCACCATTCACATTGTTCCTCCCTGAAGTGATATGGCTAAGCAATACTAACATTTCTTTCACTAGCCTGGTTGCTTCTTGCATCTTTACCATTTGTGCTGAGTGAACTAATGAGAACACTATAAGTCCTAAAGTTTGGCACTAGAAACAATAAAGTGGTATGGCTTCAGTCCCGTTTGTAGCATTTGGCCCAAGTTTGCCAATTTCTCTATATCATGCAACATAAAGTCGAATATGTATGTATGTATATTTTACTGAGCAACTCGACATTAAGATTCCTAGGAATGGTGTTCACAATGGGCACTTTGTAGGTCCATGTTCCATCCGATACAACCTTCCCATTCTCATCAATGACAAATTCCTTGTTCATGAGGAGTCTAATTGCTTCCACAAAAGCACCTTCAATATTTATCTATGTACCATTTCGAGCAGCTCATACAGATCCACATGCAAAAGGATCCACCTACAAAACTTTCTCGCTTATCTGTAGTGCATGTACTTGAAATTCCCATATCATAAAAATCATTGAAGAAGGTGCTCTCCTTATTGAACATTGATAATGCGCAGGTTATTTTGCAGTGGATAATATAATGTATGAAGTAATGTTGAATTATTTCTTGCTACCATTTCTAACTCATAGGTCAAAACCTATTTGACCAAGACTTATTCATATTTCTGCCATTTGTCTTGCTATGCCCTAGAGCAGGCCTATCTAATATTGAAAAGTGTCTAATGTGCTCCCTTTTTTTATATCTCCTGAAAATAATTACTAAGTATAATTAACACCAATGCTCCCTTTGTTGTCTTAATCATTTTAACTAACATATCTATTCTCTTGATGACTGGATACATGAGTCATAAGGGGCCTCACAAGTAGTGTATATGAATTTCAAATTTCTAGCTGATTCTATTAACACCATCATTCTAAATGTTTCACACACAAAGAATGGATATTTGAAATTTTACTCTTCCATGTGATAAACACTGCATCGATACTAAAGTTAAAACAAAATCAATAGCCGCATGTTATTTTCCTCTCAATTGGAAATGCGATCGAATATGATGAAGCCTTAGTGGGGTCTATATAAATTATAATCTGATGTAGGGGAATGGAATAGATCAATAGTCTCATGTTTTTGTCCTTTCAATTGGAAATGAGACCAAATGTGTTGAAGCCTTAGTGGGGTCTAATAACAAGGTCATATCCATGGTATTTTGGATATTTATTGTATTCAACAGAAGAAGACATTGAGTGCAACTAATTTCTCTAGAAATCCAAATCGATTACTGTGTTGTTTTACTATTTTGTGCATCTCCACGTCAATTTGACCCCAGTTGTCAAATATGAACCTCCTCTCTTCATAATCCAGAGAATTCAACCATCCACAGTCATGAGTGTTGACATGTTTAGAGTTGAAGCAGTCCAACATACTAGCTCTGATAAGGATGATAATGTCATTAGTAAGAAATCTCGTTTCCATTCTTGCTATCTGGCTTTGAAGGGGTAGGACCTCTGCCTAAAGCTTCAACCAGTTCCATTTCACATCAATGATTAGGAACATACCCTCTAAATGCAAAATATAGATCAAAATTTCAAAATAATTCCAAGACCTGAGAATTTATAGACAACCACTCAACCTGTAAGCTTAATGCATTTATTCCAATGAGATTGTCTTTCCAATCATGATCACACTGCATCATGAATCATTTAGCTCTTCTGCTGCATCATGAATCATTTAAACTACTTTCTATATATTAAAATATACTTCATGAATTAACATGTAGCTGATATAATAATAATTATAGTACAATGTAAAAATCAAACTACATATCTATGCATGAGAATATCTATATTGTTTTTGTGAAATGTAAAAATTAAACTACATATCTATGCATAAGAATATTTTTATTGTTTTTGTATAATGGTGCTATTCACTAGTTTTTTCCTTGCAAACTTAATGTTTACTATGTACCATAAATTTATTCCCTTTAAATTTTTAGCCTTTATCCTTTGTCTAGGGTCTTGGCATAAAAAATATGTGTTCTTTTTATCATTTAATTTTGTTTCAAACAATCATCTTTATTGTTTCCTGATTTCATCAATCTTCTTTGGCAAACTGTAGATAGGAGAAATAGAAGAATTTGCTAAGGTAATTTAGTTTCTGCAAAGACAATTGCATAGGTAAACTCTGATAAGTACTTGGAAATAATGGAAGAAGTAATAGATGTTGACAGATACAAATTGAAATTACAATGCATTGTATCTGATAACATTGATTGTGTATTAAAAAGCCTGGGCTAACTTTGTTTATAAAAACTTTAGGAATATTTATTTTCAACAATCAATTTTATGGTAAAGTTCTTGTTGGGACCTCTTATTGCACCTCTTATTGCAATGGTTTACTTTTTATGCAAAGTTAATCTACCTTGGCATGGTTGCAATCAGTTAAGTTTTTATGCAAAGTTTCTAATATGCAGTTGTTGCCTCCTTTGCCTTGCGATGTGTCAACTGGTTAAAAAGAAACTAAGTTCCTTGCTTATCGATGAGGTAAACAACCTTTATCACAGATTATGGTTCAACCCTAGAAATTATCGTTAGCTCTGGATCTAGAAATGGACAAGATGCTGCAGGCTAAAATGGCTAAGATGCGGGCTAAGATGATGGAACAATGACGATGCAATCTGCCTCACTAGGGTTTATTTCAGTATCTTTTCTCTGTACTTCTACGCATGGCTGGGAATGGAAGTTTATGCAGGATGATGGCTAGGAATGGAAGTTTATGCAGCTCATGAATGTGAAGGTAAAGCTCTGAAGCCAGTGAATGTGCCATGCGAGACTGTGAAGGTGAAGCTCTGAGGCTGACCTGCGAATATGATTTCTCGTTTGTATTTTTTATTTGTATTTTATGTATTTTATGGTAGGTTCTTCTGTCCATCCTTATTGTTACCATGTCAGGTTGGGATAACTTTACCACTTACTCTTTCCCTCAGGCTGGACGATTTAGTAATGAAATCTGTATTTAGGATGGTTGACTGGTAAGGGCTTCTAATGAAGCATCCCCAAGGCAATTCCCATTTCCATTTCATCCAATGATTCTTAAAGTTGTGTCACGCCAAAGTGTTAATGTTCTAGGGCCGGTAAAGGTATGTCTGTCTAGCGGATAAATACCTGTTGTCAGCTAAATGAGATTTTGAGTATCAAAAGTGTCATTGTTTCTTTGCTATGGATCTTAGCGACGTACTGCTGCCTCGTTCTGCTATAAGACCCAAGCCCCAAATAGTAGCGTTGCAGCAACTTCTAATAGATGTTCAGGCTAGAACTTCTAATATTTTAGTAGTGAACCTGGGTATTTTGATAGATTCCGGGGGAACATGGACTATTGCTAACTGTAACCTTGACTGCCATGGTATATTCAAGGGTTCCAAGGGTGGCTATAAGTTTCTTTGAGGAACATGCCTTGAACTCAACCTCAGGGAGGGACTATATAGAGCCTTCAAGGAGAGGTAGGGACTAGAGCCTAAATCCAGTAGGGAGGAAAGGGACAATGCTTAGAACGTATTGCGGTCATTATAACATACAGAATTGACTCCATCATGAACTATTCAATCACTTCGTAAGCATTAGGAACACATCAATAGTCAATCCACGTAGAAAACAATCATGGACTGGGATTAAACCACTATTTCGCTCTCCTCATCTCCGCATACTCTACTGACTGCAATCATGAACTGGGATTAAATTGCTAGTTCACTCTCCTCAACTCTGCATACCCTACTGACTGCAATCATGGACTGGGATTAAACCTCTAGTTCGCTCTCCTCATCTCCACATCCACAATCGGAGAGGGGAAGGGGATAAGAAGTAAGAAAGTTGTTTGTTTCTTTCCAATAGCTAGTCCGACTAGCATTCAACCTCAAAAAAACCCTCGAATAGCATTCGACCTCACTTCCGTTGTTTGATTTATAATTGTTGTTGTAACGGGATATGGAACACTTGGATCATCTGCTACTGAATCCTTCTTAAATGAATTGTTCCATTGGGAGTTATCTAGTAGTAACATGATTAACACCACATAATTAGGCATTGAGTTGTCGCAAAGAGTAATATGAGGTAAGGTTATGGACCCATAGGGGCAGACAAATGGAATAAGAGGTAAGATTCTGGGCCCATAGGAATAGACAATTGGTAGAATGATAGGCCACATATGAACTGTATTTTTCATGTCTTACACGCGTATTTACACAGCTATGTTATTTTGTTTACACAAGTATCTTATAATTATTTATTTTACATGAGTATTAAGGTCTTCGCTTCCTTGTCATCTGCATACCAAGAAGCTATCTACTTTCTTGAAGGAATTGTCAATGGTACGTAAACTTTTGTTGTTGTTATGCTATGCTGCTTTTATTTTTTTAGTATTTGGCTGGATGATAGTCAAATATGGGACCTGTGTTTTTTTTGTTATGCTATGCTGCTTTTGCTTCTCCAACTTCAATTCCTTCTGTAACACCCTAAATTCAATATAGATGTAAGAGGCTACTGTTTTAACAATCAGAATATTTTCTATGGGAAGTGCAGATTCACCACTATGAAGAGTTATATTTTTTTGGCTACCTTCTCATAACACATTATAGATTGCCTTGTGTAACAGAATTATGGTATATCTTGTTCCCATCCAATCTGTTTTCTGTGAGATTTTTTTCCCGTTTTGTAAACTAGTTTGCAAATCGAATTTTACTCTCCTTTTTTGCCCGAGCCCTAGCCATGGAAGGCTTTTCTTCCCTCTATCTTTTACAAATCGTTGCTAGAACTTTAGGTATGGTGCACAATCAAGAATCGTTGCTAGAAATTTTGGTTATTGTGTGAAGGGTAAAAATTACTCCAGCAAAATTGGTGAGGGTAAAAATTAATACATAGAACCAATGGCCTTAAAGCTTCCCACCAATGCCCAAAAAGCTTCTCATTGTAGAAGGTTTCTTAATTCAAGTGGGCACTCAGTGAAGGTATAAATAACTACATAGAACCAATGGCATTGTAGAAGGTTTCTTAATTCAGGTGGGCACTCGATGAAGGTAAAATTAACTACATAGAATCAATGGCCTTAATTGAGGTGGGCACTCGGTGAGGGTAAGAGAACCAATGGCCTTAAAAGATTCTCGTTGTAGAAGGTTATAGCATTAATTTAGGTGGGCACTCAGTGAGGGTAAAAATAACTACAGAGAACCAATCACCTTAAAAGCTTCTCATTGTAGAAGCTTATAGGTCCTCGTAGAGTTTCAAATACTAGGAATTTTTAGCTTGTAATTAAATAGGATGCGGGGAGAGTTTGTTTTAGAAAATTATTAACTTCAAACTCAATTTGATGAAGGCAAGCACATAAAAAATCTTTTAAATCATTTCTTCTTATACAATGTCTACAACAAACATAACTGCAGATATGAAAGGGAGTCGAAAATTTTCATGGAAGGAACCTGCAGTTCGAACTGTTATAAGAGGACCAACAAGGGCTT
Source organism: Pinus albicaulis (assembly GCA_034641835.2). Lineage (NCBI taxonomy): Eukaryota > Viridiplantae > Streptophyta > Pinopsida > Pinales > Pinaceae > Pinus > Pinus albicaulis. The sequence goes on along the minus strand of CM076575.1, from coordinate 1,664,587,206 downwards.
CTTTAAAAGTAAAGAATACCAGTGACCTTTCCGATCTGCATGAACATTTAGCTAGTGAGGGAATAAATTCCAAATGAACCCATCTGGGGGCATGGAGCACCTATTTGCAATACGAATCTATATGCTTACATATTAATATAAGGAAACAGTATTTCCCAAATAAAGAAGGATGGCATATAACACCTTTTTGAAATATAAAATCTCTTAAAAGAGATCAAACAATTGAGCCCTAGCCATGTAAGGCTTTTCTGCCCTCTATCTTTTGCAAATCATTGCTAGAACTTTAGGCATGGTGCACAATCAAGGATCGTTGCTAGAACTTTTGTCTTTTGAGTGAAGGGTAAAAATTACTCCAGCGAACTTGGTGAGGGTAAAATTACTACATAGAACCAGTGGGCCTTAAAGCGAGTAAAAATTACTCCAGTGAACTTGGTGAGGGTAAAATTGCTACATAGAAAAATTGGGCCTTAAAGCTTCCCACTAATGTTAATTTCCTAATTTAGGTGGGCACTTGGTAAGGGTAAAAATTACTACATAGAACCAATGGCCTTAAATTTTCCCACCAATGGCCCCAAAGCTTCTCATTGCAGAATGTTTCTTAATTAAAGTGGGCACTCGACGAAGGTATAGATAACTACATAGAACCAATGGCATTGCAGAAGGTTTCTTAATTCACATGGGCACTTGGTGAAGGTAAAAATAACTACATAGAATAAATGGCCTTAATTCAGGTGGGCACTTGGTGAGGGTGAGAGAACGAATGGCCTTAAAAGCGTCTCATTGTATAAGGTTATAGCCTTAATTCAGGTGGGCACTCAGTGAGGGTAAAAATAACTACAGAGAACCAATCACCTTAAAAGCTTCTCATTGTAGAAGCTTATAGGTCGTCGTAGAGTTTCAAATACTAGGAATTTTTAGCTTGTAATTAAATAGGATGCGGGGAGAGTTTGTTTTAGAAAATTATTAACTTCAAACTCAATTTGATGAAAGCAAGCACATATTAAATCTTATAAATCATATATTCTTACACGATGTCTACAACGAACATAACTGCAGATATGAAATGGAGTCGAAAAGTTTCGTGGATGGAACCTGCAGTTCGAACCGTTATAAGAGGACCAACAAGGGCTTCTTTGAAAGCAAATAATACCGGTGACCTTTTCAATCTGCATGAACATTTAGCTAGTGAGGGAATAAATTCCAAATGAACCTATCTAGGGGCATGGAGCACGTATTTGCAATACGAAGCTATATGCTTACATATTAATCTAAGGAAAAAATATTTACCAAATAAAGAAGGATGGGATAGAACACCTTTTTGAAATACAAAGTCTCTCAAAAGAGATCAAACAATTGATGTTTCTGTGAAAGAAGATTCATGTGTTTTCCCTATCTGCCAAAATATTTGGGATAATGAAACAAAACATCCTAAATGGAAATGTGGTAATAAAGGATCTATCAAGAAGCGTACAAACTCTGAATGGTTGTTTTCCAGAAATGGTGAAAATCATGCAAAGGTTACATTTCCAACCTTTCGGTGCATAGTTCTACCCATTTATAGGAAGCATTTATTACAAATCTATCTAAAACAATTCATAAGCTAGCTAAGCCAAATTCCCTGACCTAGGGTTTAGGACTATCTGGTTTAGAATTTATTACAAATATGCATGGTAGGATGTTGATCATAGTTAATTAGTGTTTGCTCTAGAGAATTGACCTCTTAGCTCAGTGATTTTCTTATATATGTTTAAGTCAAAACAAATTATACACAAGGATCTGTAAGTTAGAAAAGCTTTAGAGATGTTTTAAAACAACCAGCTCCACTTTCAATGCCTAAATAATATTTTTTTCCAAAAGGAAGCCTTTTCCTAGTGCTTCGGAAAGAGTATTCAAAATTTGGACAATAACATGTGGTTATTGATCTATTCCATTCCCCTACATCAGATTATAATTTATATAGACCCCTCTAAGGCTTCAACATATTTGGTCTCATTTCCAATTAAGAGGATAATAAGATGCAGCTATTGATTTTGTTTTAACTTTAGTATCGATGAAACATTTATCACATGGAAGCATAATATTTGAAATATGCATTCTTTGTGTGTGAAACATTTAGAATGATGGTGTTAATAGAATAAGCTGGAAATTGGAAATTTATATACACTACTTGTGAGGACCCTTATGACTCATGTATCAAAAATATCTCTGATGTCACAAAAATAATCTATTGGAAAGCCTTGCCCTCTTTCCTCTAATTGTGTTCTTCATTAAGGTCATAAATTTCAACCTGATAAAACCTAAACCTGTACTCAAAATTGAGTAAGAATATGTCCACTGGATAGACTGTTTCTCCACAAGTACATCAACTAAATAACATGAGGGTTAATTAACAAAAATGTTGACTGGGACAGGTTCAACATCCTCTCCCACTATTCTTGTGCCCTTAATGTAGTTGAATTTGTACCGTACCTAAAAAATTATTCACCATTCACATCGTTCCTCCCTGAAGTGATATGGCTAAGAAATACTAACATTTCTTTCACTAGCCTGTTTGCTTCTTGCATCTTTATCATTTTTTCCAAGTGAACTAATGAGAACACTATAACTCCTAAAGTTTGGCACTATAAATAATAAAGTGGTCTGGCTTCAGTCCCGTTTGTAGCATTTGGCCCAAGTTTGTCAACTTCTCTATATCATGCAACATAAAGTCGAATATGTATCTATGTATCTTTTACTGAGCAACTTGACATTAACCTTCCCAAGAATGGTGTTCACAATGGGCACTTTGTAGGTCCATCTTTCATCCGATACAACCTTCCCATTCTCGTCAATGCCAAATTCCTCGTTCATGAGGACTCTAATTTCTTCCACAAAAGCACCTTCAATATTTCTCTATGTACCATTTCGAGGAGCTCATGCAAATCCACATGCAAAAGGATCCACCTACAAAACTTTCTCGCTTAGCTATAGTGCATGTACTTGAAGTTCCCATATCATAAAAATCATTGAAGAAGGTGCTTTCCTTATTGAACATTGACAATGCGCAGGTTATTTTGCAGTGGATAATATAATGCATGAAGTAATGTTGAATTATTTCTTCCTGTCATTTCTAACTCATAGGTCAAAACCTATTTGACCAAGACTTATTCATATTTATGCCATTTGTCTTGCTATACCGTGGAGTAGGCCTATCTAATATTGAAAATTGTCTAATGTTCCCTTTGCTTATATTTCCTGAAAAGAATTACTAAGTAGAAGTAACACCAACGCTCCCTTTGTTGTCTTAATCATTTTAACTGACATATCTGTTCTCTTGATGACTAGATACATGAGTCATAAGGGGCCTCACAAGTAGTGTATATAAATTTCCAATTTCCAGCTGATTCTATTAACACCATCATTCTAAATGTTTCACACACACAGAATGGATATTTCAAATATTACTCTTCCATGTGATAAATGCTGCATCAATAATAAAGTTAAAACAAAATCAATAGTGACATGTTATTGTCCTCTCAAATGGAAATGAGATCAAATATGGTAAAGCCTTAGTGGGGCTATATAAATTATAATCTGATGTAGGGGAATGGAATAGATCAATAGCCGCATGTTATTGTCCTTTCAATTGGAAATGAGACCAAATGTGCTGAAGCCTTAGTGGGGTTTGATAACAAGGTCATATTCATGGTATTTTGGATATTTATTGTATTTAGCAGAAGAAGACGTTGAGTGCAACTAATTTCTCTATAAATCCAAATCGATTATTGTGTTTTTTGACTATTTCGTGCAGCTCCACTTCAATTTGACCCCAGTTTTCCAATATTAACCTCCTCTCTTCATAATCCAGAGAATTCAGCCATCCACAATCATGAGTGTTGAAATGTTTAGAGTTGAAGCAGTCCAACATACTGGCTCTGATAAGGATGATAATGTCATTAGTAATATATCTAGTTTCCATTCTTGCTAGCTATATTTGAAGGGGTACAGCCTCTCGCTAAACCTTCAACCAGTTCCATTTCATATCAATGATTAGGAACATAGCCTCTAAATGCAAAATATAGATCGAAATTTCAAAATTGTTCCAAGACCTGAGAATTTACAGACATCCGCTCAACCTGTAAGCTTAACACATTTATTCCAATGAGATTGTCTTTCCAATCATGATCACACTGCATCATGAATCATTTAACTCTTATGTTGCATCATGAATCATTGAAACTTCTTTCTATATATTGAAATCTACTTCATCACTTAACATGTAGTTGATATAATAATAATTATGGGACAATGTAAAAATTAAACTACATATCTAGGCATGAGAATATCTATATTTTTTTTGTGAAATGTAAAAATTTACCTACATATCTATGCATAAGAATATTTGTATTGGTTTTGTGAAATGGTGCTATTCACTAGTTTTGTCCTTGCAAACTTAATATTTACTATGTACCATAAATTTATTCCCTTTACATTTTTAGCCTTTATCCTTTGTATAGGGTCTTGGCATAAAAAATATGTGTTCTTTTTATGCATTTATTTTGTTTCAAACAATCATCTTTATTGTTTCCTGATTTCATCAATCTTATTTGGAAATCTGTAGTTAAGAGAAATAGAAGAATTCGCTAAGGTAATTTAGTTTCTGCAAAGACAATTGCATAGGTAAACTCTGATAAGTACTTGGAAATAATGGAAGAAGCAATAGATGTTGATAGTTACAAATTGAAATTACAATGCATTGTATCTGATAACATTGATTGTGTATTAAAAAGAAATGATTTGTTTAGATTAGATGCATTTTCATATACTATAGGGGACTGTTTGTTTAATTCATTTCAAGTGCTTCTACATTTTCTTTATACTTCAAAACAATTGTGAAATGGATTAATAGAACATTTTCGATTTTGCTTAAACAAAAATGACGTTGAAGCAATAGAGTCATGTCAATATGAACTAGCATCTGATTTTTTGTATGAGTTACATGGAATTACTGATATTGATACTTATCTTCGTAAAATGTGTTGTTCTGCATCGACAAATATAAAGGAATCTGAACGGGGGCTATGGGGGAATGGATTTTGCATACGTTGGTTAGCTAAATGGCTAAATATATCAAATGGAATTTGGTCATTCACATGAAAGACAAGATATTTGATTTTTAATCAACATCAAAATACATTTCCATATTGCATTCTCTTCCATGATGCAGATCCTGTTAGTGGTCATTATGAACCATTACTTTACAAAAACTTCCCAGTATGCATTTCTGAACAATCTAGTGTCTATTTGTCATCTATTTGCAAAGATATTGAAAACCATTGGATGCATATTGCATCTAAAATGATTTTAGATGAATTAATGATGGAAAAAAAACAACATCTAATTTCGGCAACAGCCTCTTTAGTGCAATTTACTATTTAGTAACAAAAAAATTCGACACACAATGTTTACGACTTTACATTGTCCAATACTTTTGCAATGCACTTATGCATAGAAATCAACAAGCATTACATTGTTTAGAACATTATCTGATAGTTGATGTGATACAATATACAATGAATAGGAACTGGCGACAGTATCTCATAAATATGGAAATACCATGTGAAAAGGGGCGAATAGACGGTGGACCATTCTGTTTGCAACAGATATCTATCATATTCAAAGTGAACATTCAGTTGTGGTCCTCTGTAACTAGTAAATTTTTTAGTTATATTTCTGTTCATTCGAGATGCAATCGTGTTGTTAATATCATGTCATTCAAAATAGATACATTACACATCCATTATGAGCCAATGATAGAAAAAAAAATATGATCATCATAACATTTTGCAATATGTTGTAGTAACAAAATCTACAAATGCTAATGAAAAATTTGACATGCATTCTCAAGTACATTTAAGCAATGATGTTGAATTTGAGATATCATCTCATTTACAACAAGTATGTCCAACTAAGTGCTATAAACTTAATTATCACATAATGAAGCAATTCATACATACAAGAGGCAAATCTAGTGATATGAAGCAATTCATATATACAAAAGGAAAATGCAATGGCATATGCAATAATGATAACATATTGCCTCAAAAGTGTCTACTAGAAACAAAACAATCTATTTCTGAGATAGGATTTGATTCACAAGACATCAGTCCAACTAAGTGTCCTAGACTTAGTTATCACAAAATAAAACAATTCATTCGTACAAGAGGAAAACGAAATGACATATGAAACAATCAAAATATATTGATTCATAAGCTTCTATTAGAAACAAAGCAACCTATTTATGAGATACTATCCAATTCACAATATAGTAGTCCAACTAAGTGTCATAGGCTTAGTTATCACAAAGAAAAACAATACATGCGTAAAAGAAGTAGATGAAATGAAATATCCATTAATGTTTCTGAAGCCAACATACATGACGAAACTAAGAAAATTGCATATAAAAAAAAACATTTTCTAATGAAAAAACATGAATGAAATTTCTTGCATTAAAACAAAGACTTCACAATGTTGGAAACGATAAAAAAGGTATAATAAGCAAACAAATTCGTCAAAGAAAAAATGATGCAAGATACATCTTTATGAAACAAGTCCAAGACACACCTAGAAATACATGTGCAATTTGCACCAGGTTTCATTTTGCATAAAATATGACATGCTTCACTACAGATTTGCAAGAAATGCATATGAATTTGTCATTGAACAATAGGACTTTTAGAAGTTAAAACATATGTGTTGCTTACAAAAGAGTACTTCAAAATGGAAAGCTTCCACAATTTGCAACATCTAAACAAATAAGACGTAACACTCCATTACCAATTGTAAAAGTGCTTTCAGATTTAGAAGAAAGACTTGTGCACATCGAATTGCATTTACACAAATCAGACAATGGGGATATAAGCAATCACAAATTGGCTTAACAGGATCAATTATAAATGTACCAGTTCATATGGACATTGTGCAAAAAGAATTGCCACAATATCTAAGTGATACGATGATAATTGCAGTTGCATTGAAAAGACGATTGTAGTACAAAATTGCATATAAAACAGGTAAGGTGCGTCCAATTATTGTCATGAAAGAATTGAATGAATTATGTTCTAGAAGTCTATATAAGGCTGAGAACATTTGTGTAAATGAGAATTGGACCCATATTTTACAAGAAAATAATGAAACCATCATACAAAATGCAAATAGTGATAGTGAAAGTGATACAAATAGTGATACAAACAATGAACCAGCTACCAAAACATTGATACATGGATTAATAGAGTCACAATGCATATATGATTTGCAAGACAAGATTATTGAACTTGCACTTGCTGAAGGACAATGACCACTTGGGATTTTCAAGGACAAAAATGTAGAAGAAATGAAATTTCCAACATTATTCTATGGTTATGCATGTGATGATGACATTACAAATATATTTAGCTACCAGAAAATAGTAGAATGGGAATTGTTACAAGCAAGTGGTGACTTCTCATATCACACAACAAATTTGTTTTCCAAGACAATGCGAATAATTATTGATAGAGTACTCTCTTGAATATTGGTACAAATAAGGAAAGGGCAACTAAGAGGAAGATAAATATTAGCAAAAGATGTCAAGTATCAAGAAAATTCAGAAAATTTATTGAAATTTGATATTGGATACATAGATTTCAGAAACATTCGCATCTCTCCTGATTATTTGGAACAAATTAAAAAAACCATATTTGCAATGATACGACAATTGGGACCTCCAAATTTCTTTGTGACATTGACAAGTGCAGAACATCGATGGAAACCATTAGTAGATACATTGGTCACATTGTTTAAAAATAAAGCAAGTGAAAATGATACTCATACATTAAAAGATGATGATATTGACTATCTTATAATAAAATATCCAGTCACATGTAGTCAGTACTATAGACACAGAATTAATGTTGTAAAACGAATGATATGTCATTATAGTTTCATCAGGAAAATATCTGACTACTATTTCATAACAAAGTTTCAAAATCGAGGTACTGAACATGAACATGCACTGTTATGGATAGAAAATGCTCCAATATATGCAAAGAAAAGCAATTCAGATATTGAAATGTTTCTTGATAATTATATAACCTGTGATACAGACCATTTGGAGCCAGATATTGCTAAATTCCATAAAAATCACCATACAAGAAGTTGTAAAAAGAAAAAATTAAAATTGTAGATACAACTTCCCTATGCCACAAATGAAATCAACAATGATCATTGAACCGACTACTGTAAACAATAAAAAAATCACAGACATAGCATTATTACTTTGGGCATTCTTGGAACAAATAAATTACAATGATTCAATAACCCATGACAACTTCTTGATAGAAATAGGAGTAACAGAAGATGAGTACATAAAATTATTATAATGTATAGTAAAACAACCAACAATATTTTTGAAACGAAAACCTTCTCACATTTGGAACAAAAAATTTTCAAAGGATATGCCTGCTATATGGAATGAAAATACAAATGCACAATTTGTGCTAAATGCATATGTTGCAGCATCATATTGTAGTCCATATATGACCAAAATTGACAAGTCCATGAAAAATGCATTTAGAAGGATACACAAAGAGCATGACAGAAATGAAATTGATGCTATGAAAATGATACGTAAACTTGGAAATACATTATTTAATCTGCAACAAATGTCAACTCAACAAGAAGTGCATATAGCACTTTCATTTCCATTGAGTTGTATTTCAAGAGAATGTATATTCATAAATACATCTCCAATTGATGAACGAACATTTATGCTTAAACCACCTATTCTCTTGAAACAAGAACTTGATGATTCAGAAGATGTGATGTGTCATTCCATTATTGGCTATTACGTCAAACGCCCATGCTCCATTAGCAAAATTTGCCTTGTAGAATTTGTATCAAATTACAAGAAAGATGGCACACAATATCAAAGAGGAAAAAACCAAATGTTATGCGATTTTTCAAATATAACAAATACAAAGATATTGAAAAAAAATTTAGAGAGAAATTATTGTTATATGTTCCATTTGAAAAATGTGAAAAAACATTGAAACAAGACTTCCCTACATGGCAAGCTACATATACATTACATGAAAAAATAATTTGCACCAATGAAGCTAAATTTACATATAACATCAATCCAACATGGGGTGATTTAGAGACTACAACAAATGAACTAAATAGTTCTATGAATACCAATCAAATAAATATGCAAAACAAAGAAAATAGTTCCCATTGTGAGGAATATGATTTTCAATCAGACTTGCAATTTACAAAGCAATTTGAAATGCAAAAAAGAATTAATCTTGGATTTCAAATAACTTCTCATCCATTTTTAATGGACAATAATGAGTATTACAAACTCAGAATAATGTTGAACAGAGAGCAATAAGAAATTTTAAAATATGTCGGAATTAAAAAATAAAAAACGTCAATGAACCAACGTACCTATTTATTACAGGTGGAGCAGGGGTAGAAAAAATACTGACAGCAAAATCAATTTTCCAAATGCTTATACAAATTTATGATTCGCAGAACAAAACCTATCCTATGAAACCAAAGGGTCTAATATTAGCATATATAGGAAAAGTTGCATATAATGCAGGGGGACAACAATACATTCTGCATTGCTAATGCCTTTTAACAAGTCTCAATTCTCACCACTCAGCAAAGAAGTATTAGACAATTTATCAAAGCTATATCAAGAACTGCAACTAGCTTTCATAGATGAAGCCTCTATGATTGGTAGTCGGTTCTTCTATTATATTGATAATAGACTCAAAAACATAAAACATGTCCAAACCAAATACTTTGGAAACATTGACATGATATTTTGTGGTGATTTCTACCAAGTGCAACCTATTCAAGACTCGCTAATTTTTGAACAACCAAGAATCAACAATCAAACAATAACACATGATTTCTGGAAGGATTATGTCAAGTGCTTCCAATTGCATATGACTATGCGAAAAACATATGGAAATTTTATATCAATTTTTAATAGAATGCGAACAAATAGTCAAACATGTGATGATCTAACATATATTAATACAACTTGCATGCACCCTGTACCAAATGATCCAACATTTCCCTACTTATTTTACAAAAAAAAATATGTTGCAATGCATAACAAGAAAATGTTAACACTCATGCCTGGTAATGAAATTTTAATCAATTCAGTTGAAGAAGATGAAGAGAATAGTGGCAATGTTCCAAGGCATCAACATACAGCTAATTTTCCTTCACAGCTTGTGATAAATTTGAACATGCTAATTGAAATGTATGCTTGCAATTATGATGCACAAGATGGACTAGTAAATTGTGCAGATGGAATAGTCAAATCATATACCCATACAGATAAATTTGATGTTCTGTGGATTAAGTTTCATGACCCTAATATTGGTCATCGAAAATCTAGAAAACTAGCTCATTTGTATACTTCAGACATAGCAGATGATTAGATTCACTTATTACGAATATCAAAAGCAATGTCAATGTCACCAAACATGGCTCATCTGAGGATACAGAAACAATTTCCAATTCAACTTGCATGTGCATGCACAATACATAGGTCACATGGTTTAACCATGGATAGACTTGCATTTGATCCTACTGGAATACAACTGCATGGCTTAGTGTACACAGCTCTATCACGTGTAAGAAACATAGAGTCATTGTATTTTCTAAATGCTCTGACAAAAAAAAAAATCAAGGTTAAGAAAAAAGTAAATTTTGAAATGCCACGTTTGCAAAGTACTGCCAAATGGCAATTAGAATATGATTATTCATCAATACAATCATTGCGATCCATCTCCATTCTTTTACTAAACACCCATAATCTTCATGCAAATCTTAATGACATATGCAGTAATTATGACATAATGCAATCTAACATCTTATGCTTACAAGAAACATATATGTCCCTGTCTATGCAAAATGAGTACTTCGAAAATTTCAGTTGCATCTCAAGTTGCATTAATCATGGACTAATGATACTGATAAAAAAACATATAACTATTCTTGAACACATCCACTTTGAAGAGAATATTATAGAACCATTGTTGGAAAAAATAATAGTTCATGGATCACAAATTTCAATACTCAATATATATGCATCACCACAAAATCTTAATGTCATTTAGATTTAAAGGATATCACAATTATATTGGGGGACTTCAATATTGATATGTTACAATGCAATTAGAAAACAAAAGAGCTGGAAAGCTACATGAACAATTACAATCTCCATTTTCTTATCAACAAAACTAATAGCATGCATAAATCATTCATTAACCATGTGTGGTCAAATGTAACTAATATATAATACAAAATTTTCATATTAGATACATATTGGTCTGATCATGATACAATATCTCTTGTCCTTCAGCTATGATGTACGTATGAAACATGTTACAAAATTGTAAATTTTGAATGCAGATTCTACCAATAAAACCCTTTTCAATTGAACAAAAACGAATGAGAAAAAAGATTAACAACATGGAACATGAAAGAAGAAAGCATGTACTTCTTGCTTTTTCTTTTATATGGTTTTTATATTCTTGTTAATTTTTTCCTTCTATATGGTTTTTGAAATTGAACTAAATATATGTTACTATTTTATAACAATAGGGAAACGGATGAAAAATAAAAAGAAAAAACAAGTCAAAATAGTCAAGAACAAGGAAAAAGTCAAAAAAGTCAAGAACAAGGAAAACTGATTGACCACACGAAAGAGAAAATTGAACAAGAAGCTACCAAAGAGTATGCGCACAATCATCTTCATCATTTTTTTATTTCAATTTTTCTAGTTACAAATTACTTACATTCTTGCAATCAAAAGATTTTGTATAGCTATTTAGAATAGTAATTGCATAATTGCAATAGGATAACTACTTAGGATATAGAAAACACGAGTCAAGTAGAGAAGAGAATAAGAAGAGAAGTTATGCCAACTTTTGAAAGAAAACCTAGATGCATTTTCTTGGGACTACAAGGACATGAAAGGGGTGCATCACTCGGTGTGCAGACATCATATTTACATAAAAGAAGGATGAAAGCCTATGTGCTAACCCCAAATGCGGAAGAACCCTACTCTAAAATAAATAGTCAAGAAATAACTGCATAAATTGTTGGATGCAAGTTTCATTTATCCTATATTAGATAGTGAATGGGTATCTCCTATTTTCCTAGTCCTAAAGAAGAAGGGAAAATGGAAAATTTGAGTTTATTATTGGGAACTCAAAAAAGCCACCATGAAGTACCATTTCCCTTTTCCCTTTATAAATCAAATCCTGGATGGCCTTGCAGGAAAGAAGTTCTTTTCTTTATTAGATGGGTTCAATGGGTATAACCCGATCCAAATTATCCCTGAAGACAAGGACACGACTACTTTCACATGTCCTTGGGGTACGTTCGGTTACAGAGTCCTACCCTTTGGGTTAATTTGCAATGCCCCAACTACCTTCCAAAGAGTTTTCTTGAGCATTTTCTCTGAGATGGTCCATGACTCGGTTGAAATCTACATGGATGAATTCACACCCTATGGGGATGACTTCCAAGAAGATCTCTCCAATTTGGGAAAAGTGTTGAGAAGGTGTATTGAGATTCATCTCTCCTTGAGCCCATAAAATTCTAAATTCTTGAAAAGAGTAGGAGTAGTATTGGGCCAATCAATCTCCCAAGCAGGAATATAGGTGGAACCGAACAAAATCACCATCACCAAAATGATACCTGCTCCTCAAAAGTAGAGATATGTCAGGAGTTTCTTAGGTTTAGCTAGATACTATAGAAGGTTTATGAAAGATTTCAGCAAGTAGGCTTCGCCACTATTTGGTTTTTTGGCCAAAGAATATGAGTTTACCTGGTCTAGTCTCTACCAAGAAGCTTTTGATCTCATTAAGGGAAACTTAACTACTGCCACCATTCTCTGAGGTCAAAATTGGACTCTGCCTTTCCACATCCACACATATGCATCAGACAAAGCTGTGGGGTATCCTTAGGGTAGTTAGAATACAAATTACCTTATGCAATCTATTTCATTAGTAAGAACTTGTCTAAGGCCGAAATTAATTATATTGTCACAGATAAGGAAACGTTAGCCATTGTACATGCTTTAAACAAATTTAAACATTATATCACTGGTTATTAGACCTTTTTACACATTGAACATGCAACCATCAAATATTTAATGAACAAAACTGATGTTAATACTAGAATAATTATATGGTTGTTACTATTACAGTAGTTTGACCTAACCATTGTCGATAAACCTGAAAGGAGAATGTTGTGTGAAATTTTTAGATCTGAAAATTATTACTACAATGATTGATTTATTTCACCTACTTATTAGATAAGCTATTTACATATGCTTCAGTAAATTTTAAAATAAACACAGCTGCAGTACTTCACTCTAATCAAAACCATAAGAACAGAAATAACACATATAACACAATAGAAACAACGATATGAACACAGTTCTTTTGGACAATTGTCCCCGGAAAAACCCTATGTGGGAAAGCCAGTGTAGCAGATGAGGGTTTTGTTTATCTTCAGCAATGAAAATATATTTTACAAAATTCTTCGAGAGAAAAATAAAATAGCATACACCTGGTATGAATTTTGCAGACAAACCGGAAGTATTCCTAACACACGGGATGTAATCCTATGCCCTCTGTGTCATAGCCTCTCTGTGCAGTCCCTCCCTAGACTGCGTAATTCTACGTGGAGGACCTGATGCTGCTGCTCTACACTGCCTTCCCTTCACCCTTTTGCCTTCCCCTTCTCTGTCTAATAACTTCTCCCTCCTCCTTATGTCTCTGAAAACCCACCTCTACAAACTCACTCACTGAAATCGAATTCTCTTAGTTCAAAATCGGTTTCCTTCGGGTATAGAGATGTGCTCGGCTTGATTTCCAAATGACCCTCAAGCCTCTTCTTATAGTATTCTCATTGATGAAACAACGACCAAGATTATATATTTAATCAATGGCTCAGATTAAAAGATGACTTGATCTTCATTTTCTAGAATATTCACACTCTACTTTATTAATACTCTTTAATTATTTAATTTCCCTAAGTTTAGACTTAGGGTCTACATTAAAATAATTAATTATTTTAACAAAGTAAGATCTAAGTGGAATTTCCACAAACGATTTTTGGGTTCTCTAGATAACTATTTTCCAAGCCTCTCCACCACATTTGAGACTTGGAACAATTCCTAATGCTATAAATTCAACACTCCCTCTTAGCGAGAAAAGTGTTCAATCAAGGTACCAAATGTACTGCTATGATTCTATAACATGTGTTGCGATGTTGATGTCCTAGATACTACCCCTCATCTATGCGTTGTTTCCCTCTATACTGTTGCTTGTGACACTACCTCTTCCACCACCTCATTCGTACTGCAACTCTCCCTGACTCTGTATTCCACCCGTTCCTCTAATGGAAGGGTTTCTCGACCATCCCCATATTCTCTTTGAAGTAAGTGAACTTAATCTTACTCAGATCCTTGGTGAGGATATCTTCCACCTGTTCCCCTGTAGTAGTGTACTTCAACTGCACGACTCCCCATTGGACATAGTCCCTAATGAAGTGGCACAAAATTTCAATGTGTTTCGATCGGTAATGAAACACATGATTCTCAGAGAGCTTGATGCAACTCTGATTATCACACATAATCCTGGTCGGTTCCATCCTCTTCTTGAGTAGGTTTAGGAGTAATTTACAAATCCATGTCTCCTCACACGAAGCTATGCTTGCTACCATATACTCTGCCTCAACTAAACTTAGTGCAATGGACTTCTATTTCCTACTATACCAGGAGGTCATTCCTGATCCGAGACTGAAACAGTACCCACTGGTACTTTTCTGATCCACTCTGCTTCCATCGTAATCTGCATCTGTAAACCCACTCAACTGGACCTCATTGCCCTTGGTGTACTTCAATCCATAATTGACTGTCCCCTTCAGGTGTCTAAGAACATGTTTGGCTGTTGCTGAGTGAGCCCTCCTTGGTTCCACCATGAAATGGCTGAGGGTATTCACTGCATAATAGATGTATGGTCTAGTATTGACCATATACATCAATGATCTGATGAGCTTCCTATACAAGGTGGGATCAGACTCATCATCCTCCATTGTGTCTATCTTCTTCCAGTTTATAATTATTGGCATGGCCAAGGGTCTACAATATTCCATCTAAAACCTCTTTAGGATCTTTGTAGTGTATATTCCTTGTCCAAGGAAGATTTCTCCATTCTACTGCCAGACCTCCAAACTGAGAAAATAGTGCATTTTCCCTAGATCTTTCATGTCGAGTTCAATATCCAAATTTTCCTTGTAGTCCTTGATGAGCTTAGATGATCCAGTAAGAAACATATCATCTACATATAATACTAGAATTAACCGCTCATCCCCCACTCTCAAGTAGTAGAGATTGGGATCTGCGTCACTCTTGACGAAACCCATCTTCTGAAAATATCTATGATTCGCCCATACCATGCTCTGGGGGCTTGTTTTAGACCATACAGGGCTTTCTTAAGCCTGCAAACATGAGTCTTCTACTCATGTGTCTTGAAGCCCTCCGACTATTCTATGTACACTTCCTCCTCTATCACCCTGTTCAAGAACGTTGCCTTGACATCCATCTAGTGTATCTCCCATACCATCTAAGCTTCTAGAGAGATGATGGATTTGATAGAAGTGTAGCGAGCTACAGGGGTGAATATTTCCTCATAATCGATCCCTTATTTTTGTGTGTACCCCTTAGCCACAAATATGGCCTTAAACTTATCTATGCTGCCGTCTGCAGCATACTTGATCTTATAGATCCACCTTGATCCTACAAATCAGTTGTCTTGTGGTCTAGGGAATACTTCCCAAAAATTGTTTGTCATGATGGATCTATACTCCTCTACCATGGCATATACCCACACCTAATGCTGAGCTACCTCTCGAAAGATAGAGGGTTATCCAACCTGAGCTACCAGGGCCTGGTATCAGTCTGGTTGCCTCTGGACCCTATTCCCGTCTCTAGGGGCTCCAAAAAATTCTTATGCATCCTTTAGAATTTGTTGGAGTTCTATGCTCGGTCTTCCATTGGTGGTGGGTGGTCTTACCTGCTCTCCTGCCTGCTATTCTTCAGATGAACTCTCCTTAGAATCCTTGTGTCATGTAGAGGCATTCGACCCATCCTTTGTAGGTCATTGAGGCTGTACTAGTGGATCCTCCTCAACCTACGTATATGTAGCCATTTCCTAGGATCTTCTGAAGGCTCTCTCCTCCATGAATTTCACGTCCATCATTACTATGATCTTCCTATTTTCTGGAATATAGATGTGATATGCCTTCACATTTTCACTATAGCCCACAAGGTAACCCTTCTCTGTAGTCTGATCCAACTTCTTCCTCTTCTCATCTGGAACGTGGAAATGCACCATGCTACCAAATATCCTAATATGGCTCACCTCTGGCTTGCTGCCTGTGAACACACTCTCAGGAGTTACCTTCCCTAATGCTCTATGGGGTACTTTTTTCTGCACATACAAAGATGTATTGTAGACTTGCGCCCACAAAACTTTGGGCATATCTTGGTCATATAGCATTTCCCTTGCAGCTTCTATAATGGTCTAGTTCTTCCTCTCTACAACCCCATTCTGCTCTAGATTGTTTGGAGTTTTTCATTCTCCCTTGATGCCTTCCTTTGCACAAAAATTGGTGAAGTATTTATCGATATACTCTCCACCATTATCTGACTATAGCTTCTTGATCTTCCTTCTTGTTGAACTTTCTACCAGTGCCTTGAATTATTTGAAACATTCAAAGAATTCATCTTTGGCTCTGAGAAAGTAGATCCAAGTCTTCCTAGAATGATCATCAATAAAGGTAGAAAAATAATTTTCACCACTAAGAGTGGTTGTGGACATTGGACCACAAATATCTAAGTGTATCAACTCCAATATGCTCTTGGCCCTACTGCTTCTTCTTGGAAATGTTGCTTTAGCATACTTCCCTAGTACGCATCCCCTGCAGACTTCATATCTCCTAGTACTGAGTTCTAGAGCTCCTATGACAGTCTTCTTGAGAATCTTCAAGGCTCCATGATGTAAGTGCCCCATCTAGATTATGTGCCATAACTCATTTAGATATCTTTCATCTGTACTTCCAATCAGAGCCATTGGGGATTCAAGCTGGAGCTTATATAGTTTATGGCTCCTTACTCTGATTTATGCCTTCTTATTCGAGCTAGGATGTTTGACATAAAAAAAATTTCCAATAAAGCATACGTCATAACCCTTGTTCTAGAGCTGATAAACTGAGAGAAAATTCATCCCCAACCCTGGTACATGCAGAACGTTTGTGGCTTGAATCTTGTTGCCATCTTCTGTTTGAAATATTATGGTACCTCTTCCAATGGGGGTACACTTGACCTTGTTTCCCGTTTTAATCTGGAAATTAATCTGTTCTTCTTGGTAGCTCGAAAAACATTCTCAAAATACCTTCATATGAGCATATGCTCCATTTTCAATATAACAAACACCTGGAGCAGTTGTGCTTGACACACAAGCGAGATCCTCCTCTAGTCTGGATGACAGCACAATCATGTCATGTTCCCTCTGTGTTTCTAATTTCTCTGGAGGACTACGTGAGTCCTTCTGACTATGTGAACCCTTCATAATGTCAGATCTTTGGTCCATAACAGATCCTCCCTTTCTATCTTTAGCCTTTTTACCTGATACCATGTGAAATTTTCAGATCTGAAAATTATCACAGCAGTGATTGATTTATTTTTCCTGCTTAGTAGATAAGTTATTTACAAATTCTTCAGCAAATTTTGAAAAAAACACAGCTACAATACTTCACTCTAATCAAAATAATAAGAACAGAAATAGCACATATAACACAATAGAAACAACCACGTGAACATAGTTCTTTTGGACAATTGTCCCCGGAAAAACCCAATGTGGGAAAACTGGTGTAGCAGATAAGGGTTTGTATTTATCTTCAGCAATGAAAATATATTTTATAGAAGCCTTGGTGAGCAAAATAAAATAGCATACACTTGGTATGAATTTTCCAGACAAATCGAAAGTATTCCCGAAACATGGGATGTACTCCTACACCCTCTGCGTCATCTTGTGTAGCCTCTCTGTGCAGTCCCTCCCTAGACTGTGTAATTATACGTGGAGGACTTGATTTTGTTGCTCAAAAATGCCTTCCCTTCTCCCTTCCACCTTCTGCTTCCCTGTCTGCTGACTTATCCCTCCTCTTTCTGTCTTTGCAAACCTGCCTCTACTAAATCATCCACTGAAATTGAATTCCCTTACTTCATAATAGATTTCCTTCGGGTACCGAGATGTGCCCTGTTTGATTTCCAATTGACCCTCAAGCCTCTTCTTATAGTCTTCTCGTTGATGAATCAACAACCAATATTATATCTTTAATCAATGGCTCAGATTAAAAGATGACTTGATCTTCGTTTTCTAGAAGATTCACACTCTGCTTTATTAATGCCCTTTAATTATTTAATTTCCCTAAGTTTAGACTTAGGGTCTACATAAAAATAATTAATTATTTTAATAAAGCAAGATCCAAGTGGAATTTCTAGAAACGATTTCTAGGTTCTCTGGATAATTTCTGTCCAAGCCTCTCCACCAAATTTGAGACTTGGATAACTTCTCGATGCTAAAAAATCAACACGTTGTTTCATATTTTTTTATCCAGGTTAGCTCTACCTGCATATGAAGAAGGAATGGTGGATGACTAGCTCCCGGATGAACAACTCTTTGCTATCTTAGTACTCTCTCCATGGTTTGATGACATAGTTAACTACTTGGTTGTTGAAAATTTCCCTCCTAACCTCTCCTCCAAGGATAAGAGCAAGATCATTAGAAAAAGCACCCCTTTCACTTGGATTGGGGGAAATATCTTCAAGCTGGGCCCTGACAAAATTCTCAGGAGATGTGAGGGAGGAATATTTTTTTGAGATCCTCTCTACATGTCATGATAGCCCTTGTGGAGGCCACTTTGATGCAAAAAGGACAACCTTCAAATCTTTGCAGGCAAGTTAATATTTCCCTACCAGGATGCCAGAAGATACACTAGCAGGTGTGACCAGTGCCAAAGGATGGGGAAACCTACACAGAGGGATGAGATGCCTTTGCACCCTCAAGTGGCTCTAGAACCATTTGAAAAGTGGGGCATGGAATTCATTGGACCCATTGATCCACCATCTGGCCAGAAAAAGTATATCATAGTTTGTGCTAAATACCTGACAAAGTGGGATGAAACAAAGCTATAAAGGTAAAAACCGAGGAGAACGTAGCATAATTTCTGAGAGAGAATGTGTTCTACAAATTTGGATACCCCAAAGAGGTAGTCACTGATCAGGGGGCACAATTCACATCTCATCTCATTGAGAATATTCTAAGGAGGCACAAGATAAAGCATAAGACTTCCACTGCCTACCACCCTCATGCAAATGGCCAAGTGGAAGTGACCAATAGAGCCTTGGAGAATATCATCACCAAGGTTGTGAGTAATAGCAGAAAATATTGGGCGGACATACTAGTAGAAGCTACTTGGGCCTACAACACTACTTGGAAAACAATAAAAATGTTCACTCCTTATGACTTGGTCTATGGGAAGAAAAATCTACTTTCAATTGAGTTTGAGTTCAACACCTTAAGGATGGAAGCTGAGTTAGACCTGAATAAAACAAAAGCCCAACAAGAAAGGTTGCTACAATTAAATGGGTTGGATGAGCTCAGGACGAAAGAAATCCTTCACACAGAAGTGATTCAATTGCAAAGGAAGGTCTAACATGAGAAAAAAATTAAGGAGAAGACCTTTCAAGAAGGAGATTGGGCGTTGTTTTATGACTCAAGATTCAAGGATTTCAAAGGCAAATTGATGACAAGATGGATGGGACCCTACAAAGTGGACAAATGTTATGATATTGGAAAAATTCAGATCAGGACCATAGATGAGGAGGGGATTCCCCTGCTTTCCAATGGTTACAGGCTCAAAGGTTACAAAAATCCGATGTCTAGGGATTAATTTATAAATTCCATAAATAAGGAGGTGTATGTCATTGGAGACTCCATAGTTTCCAACACCTCCCCCTCCTAGAAAAAAGAGAAAAAAAGAAAAATAAAGAGGCATGGGTGAAAACCTCCTAGAGGCGCCTAAGGCAGGCTTGTGGGTTGAAAACCTCTATGGAGGCAACCCACCTGCCCTCAAAAAAATAAAAATATAAAAGAGAAGAAAAGAGAAAAGAAACAAAAATTAAAAGAGATAGATGATACCTATGCACTCACTTTTTTGTTTTGCAAGTCATTGATCAAATATGGTTTTTGGATCGAGAGGAGAAATTTTTCCTCAATTATCCCTCTCATTTTCTTACACACTCCATGTACCACTCCAACATGAACCCATTCACTAATTTCACCTCACAGGTAGGCAGAAAATTCCATTTTTTTTCCCTTATTGTAATCGCTACAGGAAAGTCTTGCAACTATAGGATTCTTGTAGAACTACAGGAAACCATGTAATTTTTACAAGAAAATTATTTATGGGGGTGGAATATCTCTTTCTAAACTTAAAAAATAGCATGATAATTTATTTTTTTCCTATACCTACCACTCTTAACCCTCACTTCACTCCATGCACAAGGATTCACTCTCTAAACCCTATGTTGCGCCACTAGCAACTAAATCCTTTATTCCTTTGGCATGAGACCTATCCCCTTAATTCTTCATTACTCCACTCATTCCATCACTCCATCCCTAACCTCAATAAACCATTTCACTTCATCCCTAAGAAATCTGGAGCCCCAAGAAGCAAAAAGAAGGTTGCCACAAGAAGTTGGAAGTTTCCTATAACAATTCTATGTATGGCACCACACGACAAAATATGAAGATAAGTTGAATAAGATGGCTTCAGAGGACCACCATCATACTCCATGAAAGTGAAAAAACCAACCAAGTCACCTGAGGACCTCCATGCAACACCTGCAAGAAGAAAATAAAAATAAAAGGTTAAGCAACTCACTCATAAAACAATTTTCTCGCTCAGAAAATAAAATAAAAACACAGCAAGAGAAAGATTGTGTCTGCAACACCAAAATCCAGTTCCCTACACCATATCATGTTTGCACACACCAGCACCAGGTAGGATTAGGTATGACCCTTCACCTCTCACTACACACTCATAATGATCAAAATAATTTAATGTTGATGTTTAGAGACTTAAAAGGCGAAAAGGTGGCCAATTAACTTGGCCACCTTTGCAAAGTTAAACTGAATGAACATTTAAGTGCACATGCCACATGGGAAAGTCATATTAGTAAAGAGAGAGTGAAAAAGTAAAAGGAGGCGATTCTAAGGCTGGGGAAATGATTAATTGGAGTGGGACCAATGGTCCCAAAGAGGAAAACTTGTGCCAAGGACAAGTCAAGACCCCGCTCCAAATTTGGTTAAAAAGACCATAAACGTAAGATATGGCTCATTATACCCACTCCGTTGAGAATTTCGGGAGCAGTAGGAGTATAAGAAGTTAGAGGAGCCATCAGAGAGAGAAGCACCATTGAAGGCTATGTCCGAGATTAGATGCACACTCGTGCTACATGAAACAATGAAGTGCTATAGGAAACTACACATGAATATCAACATGGATAAGGAGAGAAAAACAGAGTCACCTTTGGCTAAAATTACTTCCTAAGGTCACCATCTCCCAAGAAAAAACACCGGAGGACAGAGGTAAGTGGTTTCTGCCCTCCAGAATTGTGATTTATCCATGAAATTTACTCACATTCAGTAATAATTTGGGAATTATATGGTGAAATATGAATTTTTTTGAGACCATAATCTCTAAGACCTCTTCACAAGTAACTCTAAAACAAAAAAAATCTTACCACTTTCCTATCACAGCCATAAAAATGGGAGGTATATTTAACAAAAGGGAGCCCACTGATATTAAAATAATAATACTGCATCCTCAAGTAATGGATATTTTCTGGAACCAACAATGGCTAGGTTTCTTCGAGCTTCTGAAGGGTTTTGATGAGGAGATCTCTTGAGAGTTTTAAGTGTCTCTACAATCACACTCAGAGGAGAGATCCACCACTGTGGTTAGAGGCCTAGCCATCACACTTTCACCTGAACTAATCAAGAGAATCACCACTTTTCCTTTAGGAGTCAAGTGGATGAAGGAAAGGATGTCAAGCATTGCAGCGAAAAAAAAAGCTTCATTCTGCCAGGAGAAGAGTTCATTGAGGACAAGAATGGAGTAAGCAGAGAAAGCCTTCCATACCACTGGGATGAAGTAGCCTTCCATATCATGAAATTAATTTCCTATGAAGGCAGACTTAGTGTAGTTTATGGATACCATTTCAGGTTGTTTAATGAGCTTATATTTCAAGGAGAACTCCCTCTATAACAAAGATTGAGAATCCCTCATTTCCTCTTGAACCCAATAAAAAACATGAGAACAAAGGTGAGGGAAATGAAATACCAAAATTCAGCTCATCATGGCCTTATCAAACTGATAATGAGTGATGCTCTGAGAAGATTAAACCTCCTTGTGTCTTGGTCATCATTCATAGGCATGGATAGGGAAGCCTTCATAGCCACTCAAACATGACAAACCTCTACCTCTAGTCTTAGAGAAAGGGAGGTAGAAGAAGAAGAAGAGGAGGTTGAATATGAGGAGAAAGAAGAAGAGATGGAGGTTGAAACAAAAAACACAGAGATATTAGAACCAGAGAAAGAAAAATAAAAGGAGGGAAATGAAATAGAGAAGGAAGAGATTGAGGGGAAGAAGGAAGAGAAGACAAAGGAGAAGGAAATATTGGACCCTAGGCTAGGCACTGATACCTCTCCTCAACACATAAGCATATCACCAGAGATAACATATCAATAATTGGCAACTACCCTAGCCACTTTGAACACACCAGTGAAATAAAAGAGGTAGAGACAACCACCCATGTATTTTATGACTAGGAAGAGCCAATGGGTGAGGCAGGGGAAACCACAGACTCCAACTAAAATCCCTATTACCATTGAGGAGTAACCCAAGAAGGATGATGAAATAAGGATAGAAGAAGGAAAGGTTCAAGAGGTCACCTCATCTATGAGGACACCTGTGACCTAATTAAGAAGACAATTAGAAAGGTTGGCATCCCCTACACATCTACCAACCCCCACAAACCCTCAAAAGACATAAAAAATGGGAAAAAAAGCAAGAGAGGGTTTTCCAAAGGCAAAATAGAGTTTGCTACAGGAAACTCTAGCAGACCCAAAATTAGAGAAAGAAGCCTTGGATGAGGGAGAAAAGAAACCCATGGATGGGCAAGAGGCCCAAGAAGTTGAGGAAAAAGCACAAGATGAAAGGCAAGATTCAAAAGGGGAGGAAGATAAAGGTGACAAGGAGAAGCCTACCTCACCAAAAGTTGTCCCCAAAGATGTATCAATAGTGTCACACCCTATTATTCAACCAAATCTCAACTCCTACTATAAATTTATTGAAGGGGGTAGATTGATTCCTCAGAAGTTTACAATACCTTTATTCTATCAGTTAGAAGAGGAGACGAAATGCACTCATCATTGTATGAAGATTGCTACAAACAAAGATGTGCATGACATAAGGGCCATGGAGGAGAAAGTGACTGAGTTGGGAAGGGATTTTTTTGATGTTAGGCTCAAATAATCCATGTTGAAAGAGTAGCTTCAGGAAGCCCAAGCAGAGAATGCAATATTCCAAGGTCAGATTTAGTAAAAAGACAAACAAATGGCCACCATGATAGATTTGTGCATGGAGGCCAATCAACATAGATACCCATCAGACTCCTATGCAATCTACCTCAAAGAAAAGTGACTCCTATTTCAAATAAGGACACTAGCCTCTCATGGATACTTACCTTTTCAGAACTGTAGATAATTCATTGAATTTTTCAACTAGTCAAGTATGGTAGACAAGGCAAAGATGGCATAATTTTACATGCACAATCTTGTGTTGATAGACTTTAACATTTGGGACCCTAATCCTAGAATGGGAGACATGCATTTAATGGCATTAGACTCTTCGATGGTTAATGAGGAAGCTAGAGCACAAGAATTAAGGAGGGTCATTGTTACACCATTTTTTGGTCATCTAACCTATTATCATTAGATGGACCCAAGTACACCATGTAAGACCAATTTTACCCTAAGTAAAATTTCTTTCACAATGTGAAATAACTTAATAAAACATATTTATTAGGTTGTTTATGGTCTAAACAATAAACCCCAAGTGGAAATATTAAACAAATCTATATTTGTTTGGTTTTCCTCATGGAATAATTAATTAAACAATAATTTAATTATTATTCCTAGTCATATTTAACCCAAAACAAGGAAATTAATTAGATAAATCCTTATTTATCTTCTTATTTTCTAGGAATAATTATTTAAATATTATTTAAATAATATTCCTTGTTAAATATGACTAAATCATTTATAAATAATTAAATAAATCATTATTTATTTAATTATCATTCAACCACTTCCTTAAAATAATAAATAAATCATTTATTTATTTATTATTTACAAATAAAGGAATTTGACCCAAGTCAAATACCTTTTCCCTCCAACAAATATAATAAAATATTCCATAAAAGGTGGATCTAGATTTGGTTAATATTATTTTAATCATACACCAAGATCTAGAATGACCCAATATTTTGCTATAAATAGAAGGGTTTTCTCATTCATTTGTCACCTTTCATTGCATATTAGATCACTCTGGATCTATACTCTTGGTCTGACTTTGAGCCATTATCATTGTCACATTCTCCATTATTTTCTTTGTGAGCTCCCTTTGAGTTCTATGTTTGTCTGGGTTTTCTACACCAACAAGAGAGAGAAATTCTAGATTTGAAGTGCTGAGGACTTTCAAGAACCCATCCCATTGAGGAGAATTGGAAACACCTTTCTTGTTTTCCTCCCAGGTGCCCTTAATACAAAATTCTTTAAAACATATTATTCTTGTCTTGTCTATTGGATGCATGGAGAAAAACCTTATTTTTACTGCTTAATGTCTTTTTATGCATAGATCTGGATTTGTGCAGCATTTGTCTTGATCAACTAACTGCAAATCTGAAGATATTGGCAACCATATTTGATGTTAGGGCTATAAGTTATGCATAGCTAAAGTGGTCTTTTTCCGTACACTTCGACAAAAGATTCATACTAACAATTGGCGACTCCACACGGGTTTTCAATTACGACCACTGTCATTTTTCATATTCTTGCATATCTAGTTGCTTCAGACCCTAGGGTTTCTTTTCAGATTTTTTATTTTTCTATTTTTATGTCATTTTTCACGTATAAAACCCTCAAACATTCAAATTTCTAACTTTCGTGTGTTTCTGCCCTATTGCGCACGTAACAGACATCAGCCACAACTGAGATGGCAACTTTTTTTGAAATCTGCCGCCGAGACACCTAGAGTTGTAGGTCGCACTTTTTGGCCTAGAACCTGCGACCTGGACTGCTAGACGCACTTTTCAGCCCGGAATCTACGACCTGGACAGAAAACAGGTCAAAACCTCCGACCTGCACTTTTTTCTGCAATTTTTCAGCAATTTTTCTGGGTTTGTCTGAAGCTTCTGTTAGGGTTTTCCAGCCTCTGTCTCAGCCCGTTTAGACCTGTTTCTGATCTGTTTTACTCAACTAAGTGGGAGTCTAGCCCCTTAGGGCTTTAGTACCCTTTACTTTTTGTGGAAGAGTTTTAGCTGTTTCAGACGTCTAAATTTTCAGAGTTTTAGCCTTTTTCTTTTCAGATCTGATACCTCACTTTCAGATCCATTTTAGATCAGCTCTTCCCCCTTTCAAATCACCTCATATAGTTTTTTTTGGGTTTTCCTCTAGGGTCACCTCCTTGTCCCTTCTACCTTTAGCTGATTTCCTCCTTTTTTGCAGCAACCTTGCCTCTGCCTCTTTGTTGTTTTCTGCACCTCTTTCCAGTAGATTTCTTCTTTAGATCCCTGTCCCTCCCGAACTTAGATCTATTGGCCCTTTTTTAGTGTGTTTTGACTAGATTTTTCCCCCCTTTTAGACTAGTTTTGAGAGACTCACCTTCTTGGGTTAGATCGATGCATTGTTAGCTGCTAATTTCCTGTTATTTCAGCATTATATATTGTTCTCTGCAGATTTATTTTCAGTTACGCAACACACTTTTTATTTTACTCTCAAAACGTCTGGGTTTAAAAATTAAAATTAACACACGCCACACACTGACCCTAAGTGAAGAAGAGCATGGTTAACACCGCCAGGAAAAGACTTTAAAATCAATTGACACTGCACCTCTCTACCCTTGTTTTGACATTATCATCACTTGATTCTGCACCTCCCTGCCTTTGTCGGTTATTCTTCTTCCCTTTGTGCCATCGTCATTGCACCCCCAAGGCGTATATCCTAGAGACTTCTTGGCCTTCACCCTCAGTTTCTGATCGGTCAAATTGCTCCTTCCCGCCGTTGTCGAGTTAGTCCTTCCCCGAGTCCACACTATGACTCCTCTTCTGATTCTTTGGGTTCTCCCCCTATTACCTTCACCATGTCTGGTCTAGGGCCTAATGCTAGCGGCAACCCCGGCCCTAATGCTGGGACTGTTACTAGCAGAACCACCACGAGAACTACCTCGATTGTCCCTTTTCTCCCCTATATGGCAGGTCTCAGTCTCCTCAATTTCAATCAGTTGATCAATGATCCTATCCGCCATGATGTTGGTTGGCCTGCTATGCCAACCAAGCTCCCCTCCGACATTCCCAAGTTCGAAGGCCTTGCTGGAGAAGATCCCTCCAACCATATCCTATCTTTCCACATGTGGTGTTCATCCAATTCCATTACTAATGATTCCATCCGTCTTAGATTGTTCCAATGCACGCTTACAGGTGAAGATTCTAAGTGGTATGTTGATCAGACCGCCTCTTCCCATACCACCTTTGCGACCATTGCCCAAGCCTTCTTATCTTATTTCCAGCTCCCTCTCCGATATGACACTGGCACCGAACTCTTGACTTCTTTTCGTCAATCCTCTGCGACCCGCCTTTCCGCTCATGTCCAGGAATGGCGGAGAAGAAGGAGCTTATGTCGAGCTCCTACCTTTGAAGATCAGGTCTACATAGACTGGTTCCTTAGATCTCTCTTACCTGCCATCGGCAAAGATGTCGCATCCCAGTTCCCTCAAACCGAAGAAGCCGCCCTCCAAATAGCCTTGAACTATGACCTAATCTATGCTCAATTTGGTTATGTTTATACCGTCCTTCCTGACCTCCCCAGACCTGGTGGCACTAACGCCCCAGGGGCATCTCATTCTTCCGACGATATCGTTGGAGCTCTTTCACATCCGTACGCTCAACCTCCTATGGGCTATGGTTTCCCTCCAAGAGGGGCCAACACCTCCAGCACTTTTCCCCCTCCAGGTAGCATGTATCCAGGATACGGCATGCCTCCTCCTTTTGCCCAACCTCCTGCTTACCTCAATGTTACGCAACCTAACCATTATCCTTATCCACAGCCTAGTGCCCCAGCTCCTCTAGCATTTGCACCTCCACCTCCCTTGCCTTCTCAACCCCAGCTACAGCAACTACCACCCCCCCCGGGGCAAGTATTTGCATAGCAGGGCACGACTAATCCTCCTTCTTATCAAAGAAAGAGGAAAGGCAATCAAAATCAATCTTCCCCTGGTAATCATGGACCCAATCCCTCGGGTATTGACTCTAACACTGTTAACCAGCAATAGGGCACTCATCCCAAGTCGGACAGGCCTCTTCATACAAATAAGCCTTGTTCATGTTGCAGTGTTTATGGTCATTACACTCATGATTGTCCCCTATTACCACAGATGCGGCAGATGTGGGAGTCTCAGGCCACATTGCGAGGACAACATGCCTCCCCTACTGTTCCCCCCAATTCGGCTACTTCTCAACCAGTTGTGTTTACCGATCCTTTCCCTCAGCAAGGATTCGTGGCTACCCAACCACCTCATGCACCGGTAACCACTCAACCTTCCCCTTCTGGTTCCTCCGATTACCAGATTCTCATGATGAACTTTGATCAAACTCTAACTATTGACCTTAAACTTCAAACTCGGTCTCGTTAGTACCCCAAGCCTCCCGCTCCGTCTATCCTCGAGTCATCTTCTTCAGGTTCTACTGATCCTCTTTCGACATCCAATGGTCCCTTGCATATCCCTCAGCCCAAAGTTGAGGTTCATACCAAGATTCCTAAGGGACTATTACGCCGAAATGATGCTTCTAGTCGAGCTGCTCATTCGTATAGCATAGTAGATGATTTGGCGCAGTCTCCTGCTGCCATTTCAACACTGTAACTCCTCCAGTCGTGTCCTTCTCAAAAGAAGGCTCTACTATCTGCCATGGGCGCTGTAGATCCTGCTGATGACCAATTGATTATTTTCGATACCCAATAATCAGAACATCCTCCTCTTCTTGCTTCCGTAGCTTTCCAAATACCAGTCAAAATCTAGAATGCTAACGCGTCTCGGTGTGTCATTGATGAGGGGGCATCCACCTGTGTGATGTCCGCTTCGGTTTGGAAACAACTCGGATCTCCTAAGTTGATCCCTTCCACGCTCATCCTCCGAGCGTGGGATGGCCACACCTCCCAGCCCATTGGCCTATTCCGTAATTTTCCTATCACTCTTGTGGGAAAGACTGTTTGCATTGACGTTGAAGTGATCGACGCCCCTCTAGATTACAACATTCTCCTGGGGCGAAGCTATAATTATGCCACGTCTGTTGTCCCATCCATGGTATACCGCAAGATGTATTTACCTCATCATGGAAAGATAGTCACCATTGACCAGTTGACATATCATGAGCCAAAATCCCAGACCTCCACTGAGTCGATCATCTCTTCTATCGCTAATAAGAAAACCATCGATTCTTTGACCAATGTCTCTCCCGGCGTATACAAAGAATCCTCTTTGCTTGGAACCTTCCCTGGTCTTCCCCCTCCCCTTGTCTCTGATCCCAGCTTATCGACTGTTTGCATGATGCAATCGTCTCGGGCTGCCCTTAAGCAGCCCGCTTCGGCTAGTCAGCAACCTCAACCCCGCCCGTCACAAGTTACTCCTAGCCCTTCGTCTCAGCCAGTCGAACCTCCTCCTTCTGGCCCTTCTCCTACGACTGGTACCAATGAGCCTTTCTGTCCTCCTAGGTCAGTTTCACCAGGCCTCAACCATCTTGGAGCCATCCCTCCTGGTCATTACCCCACTGGTCAGATACCTTTTCTTGCTCCCCCTCCCAGAGTCTATTCGGTTCCTATCATGGCCACCCTTTCTCTCCCCAACTTGACCCTGGGTATACCCGTCTGGTACCTTGACCCTCCAGCTGCTACCCCGCTTGGTCACCCCAAACCCTACCTTGCTTTGAAACCAGTTCAACCGGTTCCCCTAGCTTCTCCCATTGCTACAATGCCCTCAGCACCTCAACAAGACCCCTCTCCTGTTGAGCCAGCTCCGGGAAAGAAAGGCAAAGCTCGCAAGGGGGCATCCAAAGACAAGGCTACCCCGACTGACCCTGCCCCTCCTTCGCCCGCAAAGCCTTTTGCCTTGTGTGATGTCATCGGTCATGCCACCCATACCTGCCCCGAGTTGCCTCGTATTAAACCCATGGTTAAATTCACGTTCCCTGAGTCTACGGTCCCTGAAACCTCTGTTTCTTCCTCGATCATAGCCAAGAACCCAAAGAATATTCGCACCAAGAAACCCTGTGCTTTGTGTGGTTTCCATGGCCATTATTCCCACCATTGTCCCCACTTGACGCATTATCGTGCCTCTTTAGAGGTAGTTCAAGAGTACGAGATTGAACAAAATCAATCTGCCTCTCCCATACTTGCGCAGTATGCTTCAGGTTAGCTAGAGGATTTACCCACTCCCATTGACATTCCCCCTCCCGATGTCGAGATAACGAATCCTGCTGCCACCATTTTGTACCTATCATCATCCATGAGACCCTTGGTGGAAGTCCCCTTGGAGACTTCCCCTGATGTTTCGCTTGACCTCCCTTCAGCGATCACCCTAGGCTCAACATCGGTAGATCCTTTATCTGCTTACTCTTCTGTCACCCCTTGTGACGATGCACATGTGACCCTCTCTTCTCATGATGATGAGTCAGGTAGCTTCGCCACGTTAGGTGGTCTTTCTTCCACCAGTCACCCCATCTTCTATCACGATGATGAAATTATGGAAGGAATCACCTCCCCTGATTTTATCTATTCCCCCTTACATCAAACCCATGCGTTCGAACCACATACACCTTGTGGCCATTACCTTGAAACCTAATGTTTGGGTATGGGGGCACCCATATTTGAGAGACCAGGAGAAGTAATTCTCCAAAACTCTCCTAGTGTATTTGGTCATGTCGACTTTAGTACCATTCTTCTTCCACATTTAGAAGAACCTCTAGAGTCCCATATCACTTCAGGTCACTCTAGGGATGATACCCCTTATCATTCCTTCATCTTACATCAGCAACCCAGTCTCTTAGACATTGTTTTTGACCAACCGATGGGTTTCCTAGGAGAGCATCAGTTCATTATCCCCAAATCCTCTCTTTGGGATAGTGACACCAAGTATGCCAACCCGGAAACTTAAATTCCATTTGATTCATATATGCAGTACTAAAAGAGATTAGTAATCCTTCATTTCCTTTCTCAAACTGCATAACCATAACGAAAACAAATGGCGCACCACATCATTAAAATGTGTTTAGATTCCCCTTTTTCTAAATACATTTTGGCATGACCACAACATGCTTGGGGGCACCTATGCCCCTCAACCATAAAAATCCCAGATCTCAGCCAAAAACAGCACTGAAACCCCCTTTCTCTAATAGGTCACACTTTTCAGGTCATTTCCTGGGACAGGTCGCAGTTTTCTGCCCAGTACCTACTACCCCGGTCGCAGAACAGACCCCAAAAAGTGCGACCTGGCCTGTTCATGAGCTCTGGGTAATTTTTAGTTTTTAGTTATTTGATAATTCACCAAGACACATTTTTTCCAAGAAGGGTCTATTCATCTCTCCCCCAAATCAAATTTCCTCACTTACAACACTTGTACTTGGGGCACCACTTTTCCTCCTTACTTGTTCATGTTTGTGTTGATTTTCGTCATGAGATACTCTCTTGTACTCATGCTTTTATGGTCCCCCATTGGACCTTTACTGTGTGGCAGCACCATCGAGTCGCCCTTGTTTATAGCATTTGAGTTGAGTCATCATCGCATTCATGGAGTCTATCCCGAGTCCCTTTGTATCTCGCTATAGTCCTCCATCCTTCATTGCTTAGTTCCTCTCTCGTCTCACACATTATGGCCTCCAGTCCCATTGTCCCCTATCCCTCATGATATTGTGTCAGTTGTTGTCAGGTCATCCATGCCCTTTATGCTTTAACAAGGGAAGTCGTCCATTCACTACTCAGTTACCCCCATTTCATCATTATCATTGGTGTTAGTCTGTCAGTCGCTCTACTATTTTCTCTTGTGCCTTAGTTGAGGATTCCTTATTGCCTCACCTATGGCGGACCTCCTTCTATCGACATCAGCTCATTCATTCCAGAAGACAGGTCTAGAGGGTGGTGTACCTTGGTTCCAGCTTCCACTTTTGTTCGGTGCCCTGGATCAGGAAAAGGGACTCCTTATTTCCCTTTGACTTGGTTGTTTCTCACCTTCAGCTCCTTTTAGCATGATCGAGATCCGTATACTTGACGGTTCAGTGATGCAGTTGCTGATATCGGTGATTCCCGGGTGTGTGTGAGATTTACCAACCATCATGAGGGGGTGGCCCTCCAGGTAGCCCCCCACATGCCCGAATGACCTCTTCATCACAGCCTTCAATGCAGCTCCATATATTTGATTATTTCAGCCTTGGCCGCTTTCTGCGCCTCTGTGATTTTCATGTATCAGTCAGATTTTGTGAGCCCTTCCCCGTTGATAGGGGGCATTTGGGTTGTATTTGTATCTCATGTACTCTGATATTATTGTATAAGTCCTGGCTGTTATCCCAGGCACATAATGTATGCGAGATTCATCATTATATCTTTTATCTAGCTCATGTTTATGCCAGCATGTACTTTACAGTTCTGTCCCTTGTTCACTGGACGCACTATTCTTTTGTACTTTGTCTCGACGGGCATAGGTATCCCCCCCCGCCGCCTTTAACACAGGTAACCTCATAAAAAGAGACTTGTTGCACCTATAATTCTCGTCTCCTCAAGTTCTAGTTCTCCAGCACATTAGGCTACCTTACATTTCTCTCTTTGACTTCCCTTTTGATGTCTGGTGATTGAGTTCTTACAACGTACTTCGGTCATACGATTTGCTCCTAACACTCGCACGCTAGGGGGAAATCTGTTACACCATTTTTTGGTCATCTAACCTATTATCATTAGATGGACCCAAGTACACCATGTAACACCAATTTTACCCTAAGTAAAATTGCTTTCACTATGTAAAATAACTTAATAAACCACATTTATTAAGTTGTTTATGGTCTAAACAGGAAACCCCAAAAGGAAATATTAAACAAATCTATATTTGTTTGATTTTCCTCATGGAATAATTAATTAAAAAATAATTTAATTATTATTCCGGGTCATATTTAACCCAAAACAAGGAAATTAATTAGATAAATCCTTATTTATCTTATTATTTTTTAGGAATAATTATTTAAACCTTATTTAAATAACATTCCTTGTTAAATTTGACTAAATCATTTATAAATAATTGAATAAATCATTATTTATTCAATTATCATTCAACCACTTCCTTAAAATAATAAATAAATCATTTATTTATTTATTATTTACAAATAAAGGGATTTGACCCAAGTCAAATACTTTTCCCCTCCAACAAATATAATAAAATATTCCATAAAAGGTGGATCTAGATTTGGTTAATGTTATTTTAATCATGCACCAAGATCTAGAATGACCCAATATTTTGTTATAAATAGGAGGGTTTTTCCTACCATTCTTCACCTTTTGTTGCCTATTAGATCACTCTAAATCTATACTCTTGGTCTGACTTTGAGCCATTATCATTGTCACATTCTCCATTATTTTCTTTGTGAGCTCCCTTTGAATTCTATGTTCGTCTGGGTTTTCTACACCAACAAGAGAGAGAAATGCTAGATCTAAAGTGCTGAGGACTTTCAAGAACCCATCCCATTGAGGAGAATTGGAAACACCTTTCTTGTTTTCCTCCCAAGTGCCCTTAATATAAAATTCTTTAAAACATATTATTCTTGTCTTGTCTATTGGATGCATGGAGCAAAACCTTATTTTTACTGCTTAATGTCTTTTTATGCATAGATCTGGATTTGTGTAGCATTTTTCTTGATCAAATAACTGCAGATCTGAAGATATTGGCATCCATATTTCATGTTAGGGCTATAAGTTATGCATAGCTAAAGTGGTCTTTTTTCGTACACTTCGACAAAAGATTCATACTAACAGTCATGAATAGAGAAAACAGGGAGCCTCTACACATTAGGGAAAAACTATTCATCCCTAGGGGAGTCATCAAAAACCATCTCAAGATAGAAAAGGATGATGCACTTGTAGAAAAGCACCTCAACACACAAGCACAAGCCATGACCCATTTTGATGATGTTTATAGTTTGTTGGGAGATGAATGCATATTGGCTAGTGAAAGGAGTTGGAATAACCTCCCTCACAGTCTCAGAAACATGGAATACCACACACTAGAAAGATTGAGAAGTGCTCTAGAAAGGGAAACACTATACAAAAGGGCCATGAAATCTAGGAAGATTTTGTAGGTTTTAACCCTGAAGAGAAATTATCTACACACGAATCTTATAACAGAAAATAAACAATAACGAGAGCATAAAACAGATAAACACAGAGATTTTCCCCTGGATCCCAAATTGGGATGACCAACTTGATTTTTCATTATATTCCTTTGAGTGTTACAACACATATATATATACATGCTAAAGCATACATAAACCCCAATCCATTAACCCTGGATTAGAACATAACCGTAGTTCGCTTGACCGGATCTACAAAATACCAGGGGCCGAAAACCATCGTACCCCAAAACCATGTGCAAAATCATGCACAAAACACGGGTGGGTCCGCCTATGAGTGGGTCCACACACAAAACAAATTTTCATCGGGGCGCTGCCTCCCCCCTTGTGACCCCCCTGCTACGCCCGGCGCAACGTACAACACGTGGGGCTAGTCGTGGAAAGAATATAACACATACCCAACATTCTCCCACTTGTTGTTTTCTTTCCACAGAGGGCCACAGGAGAGCTTAGTCATTGGGAAAATTCTTCAACACCCATTGTTTCTCTACACCAAGAGAAATTTTGAGTGCTCATAGACTTCGTCAATGCATCTGCAACATTCTTCAAAGTGTCCACCTTTACCAGCAAAACCATTTTAGCCTCAACCATATCTCTAACAAAGTTATATTGAACATCAATGTGCTTTGTCTTTGAATGGTAAGTAGGGTTCTTAGCCAAGAAAATTTCACTTTGGCTATCACAGTCTATCCTTATAGCTTGCTGTACCAACCCCATACTTGAACACAATCTCTGCAACCAAACTGCTTCCTTGCTTGCATGAGTGGATGCTATGTATTCTAACTTTGTAGTTGAAAGAGCCACTACAGACTGTCTTTTACTCATCCAACTGACTGCGCCTCCAAATAGGCTAAACACATACCCACTTGTATATCTTCTTTGGTCTAGATCTGCAGCCCAGTCTACATCAACAAAACCACGAATGTCCAACATTCTTTCCAATCCTGGTCTTCCTTGGTAGCACGAGCCATAATCACTAGTGCCACATAAATATCTAAAAACCCGCTTCACTGCTGTCCAATTCTCCTTCCCTAGGTTTGACATAAACCTGCTCAATACTCCCACTGCATGTGCAATGTCTGGTCTAGTATAGACCATTGCATACATCAGGCTACCCACTGCACTTGCATATGGAACATGGGACATATCCTCCTCTTCTTCTTGTTTCTTGGGACATTATTCATCAAATAGCTTTACACCTACAGGAATAGGAACATTCACCGGTTTACTATCCTGCATATTGAACCTCTCCAATATAGTATCGATATACTTCCTCTGGTTTAACCAGAGCTTCCTCTTTGCCTGATCTCTCTTAATTTCCATGCCCAAAATATAGTTTGCAGCACCAATATCAATCATGTCGAATTTGGAGAACAGTTGGGTCTTCAAATCTTGGATAATTTATTTGTCATTTCCAATCAACAACATATCATCCACATACAAGACCAAATAAATAACATGGTCACCAATTAATTTAAAATAAACACAGTGATCCTCCTTGCTTCTGATGAAGCCAAGTCCCCATATATAGGTATCAAATTTTTGATACCACATCCTTGGTGACTGTTTTAACCCATACAGAGACTTCTTCAACCTGCACACCAGTTCTTTCTTACCCTTCACCATAAAGACTTCAGGTTGCTTCATGTAGATCTCCTCTTCTAGATCCCCGTGAAGAAATGCTATCTTCACATCCATCTTTTCTATCTCAAAATAAAATGCAGCAGCAACAGATAAAAGTAATCTAATAGAAGTAACTTTGGCAACAGGAGAAAAAATATCACCAAAATCAATTCCCGGCACCTAGGAATAACCTTTTGCTACCAACCGAGCTTTGTATTTATCCACATTGCGTTCTACATTCATCTTCTTCTTAAACACCCATTTTCTCCCGATGGGCTTCCTTCCCGCCGGCAACTCTACCAGATCCCATGCCTCATTTTTGTGCAAGGATGCCATGTCATCAACCATGGCCTCCTTCCAAAGTTTTCCATCCTCTGAATCTACTACCTCCCTAACAATTTTGGGATCATCATCAGTTATAGTTAAGGCAAAACCTGAAAAAAAAGAAGATGGACTATACCTTTCTGGTTGCCTTCTTTCCCGAGTTGATCTTCTCACAGCTGGAGTTTGTGGCTCTTCCTCTTCTGATTCTTCTTCTGTTGTAGATTCTGATTCATCCTCCTTTAGCTCAAACTCTATCTTCTCAGGTTCCATTGGTAGGAATTCATGTGTAACAACATCTTTCACCTCTCTAAACACCACATCTCGACTGTACACAACCTTCCTTGTTTCTGGGTTCCAAAGCTTGTAACCCTTTAAACCATCCTTATACCCAATAAAGATGCACCTTTCATATTTATTATCCAACTTGGTCCTTTTCTCCTTTGGAACATGTACATATGCATCAAATCCAAATACCCTTAGATGTGAAAGAGAGGGTTTCTTACCAGTCCATACCTCATGTGGGGTCTTATCCTCCAACGCTGATGAAGGTGATCTGTTAACTAAGTAACATGCAGTCTCCACTGCCTCTGCCCAAAATTCTTGTCCTAACCCGGTACCACCGAGCATGCTTCTTGCCTTTTCCATCAACGTTCTATTCATTCTTTCTGCAACTCCATTTTGTTGAGGTGTGTATGGAGTAGTCTTCTGCCGTGCTATACCACACTTCTTACAGAACTCTTCAAATTCCTTCTTGCATAACTCCCCACCATTATCTGTCCTCAACGCCTTTATCTTCTTCTCTGTCTGGTTTTCCACCAGAGCCTTAAATTCTTTAAATTTGTCAAAGACTTCAGATTTCTTCCTCAAGAAATATATCCATGTATTCCTTGAGAAGTCATCTATGAATGAAACATAGTACACAAACTTTCCCAGTGATGGAACTGACACAGGTCCAAACACATCATTGTGCACAAGTTCTAATATCTTGTTCGCCCTCTTAGCACCAGAAGGAAAACTCACCCCATTCTGCTTCCCATATACACAATGTTCACAGAAATCGAAATCCAGAGAGAAATTAGACGTACCTTCTACCATACCATTTCTATGTAGTATCTGAAGGCCCTTCTCTCCAATATGTCCAAGCCTTTGATGCCATAGCATGGTATTTTCTCCAGAGACAGCTAGGCTTTCCGCTCCACTTTCAGGAACCACATAACTATTACACCCATCAATAACAGTGCTACCTCGTAGCTTGTACAAAGTTCCAGTTCGAACTCCCCGCATTAATACCAGTGCTCCCTGAACCATCTTGCAGGCATCTTTCTCAAACACTGTTTTTACACCTGCATCATCCATATTGCTTACAGAAATCAGATTTCTGGCCAATGCAAGAATATGCAGAACACCAGGAAGTGTTCTAATCCTTCCACCTTGCAGATTTAGCTTGACCTTTCCATGTTCGATGATTTTGGCCTTCCTATCATCCCCTAGGAAGACATCACCATCATATTTCTCATACTCGCAGAACCACTCCCTATGGGGAGTGAAGTGAAAGGATGCACCTGAGTCAATCAAACATGACTCATGATCTACATGTGTATTTGAAGAAGAAGCCAAATACACATCCCCACCTTCATCTGGGGTGGTTTTTGCCTCTGCAGAAGGAGCATCATCAGATCCCTTTCCTTTCTCAGGAGCTTTAGATTTGCACTCCTTTTTGTAGTGCCCTTCCTTTCTGCATTTCCAGTATACCTTTACAAAATTTCCAGGAGATTTAGATCTCCCTCTAGATTTGGATCTCCCACTCGAAAAATTATTCTTGTTTCTGTTTTGGGACCTTCCTCGTACAGATAAGGAATCTCCATTCTGTCCCTCCATATTTCTCCGTCTCATTTCCTCCGAAAGCAAGGCTGAGACAATGTCATCAAAATTCAAGGTAGTTGTATTGCTACCTATTGCAATAACTAGACTATCCCACGAGTCTGGTAGAGAACACAACAAACTGATGCACTTATCTTCATTTGATATTTTAATATCAACAGATTACAGCTGACTTACCACAGTATTGAAGGCGTTCAGATTCTCTGTCACTGAGTCTCCATCCTTCATCCTCAGGTTATACAGCTTTTTCCGTAGGAACAGCTTATTCACCAGAGAAATAGATTGGTACAAATTCCCAAGTTTTTCCCACAAATTCTTCATCGTAGCTTCCCGAGATACATTCAACAATACTGAATCTGAGACACACAACCCTATTGTGCTCTTAGCCTTCCAATCTAGTTTCTTCCAGTCTTCATCTGACATTGCCGTTGATTTAGTACCTAGATCTACCGCGATCCACTGATCTTTATCCACCAGCAGATCCTCCATATTGAGCTTCCACAACTAAAAACTCTGACCATTAAATTTCTCGATCTCTATCTTTCTGCCGCTCGCCATATTCTTTCACCGCAAGAATTGATCCCGCAGATCTCCCACTGAACAGGGTCTACCTCAGGCCCGAGCAAAAAACCCTCAGCAGCAAAGGCGTCCCCTTGAAGCCAAAAAAACTCTGATACCAAATGTAGGTTTTAACCCTGAACATAAATTATGTACACATGAATCTTATAACAGAAAATAAACAATAGCGAGAGCATAAAACATAAAACAGATAAACACAGATATTTTCCCCTA
The DNA here is from genome assembly GCA_034641835.2 of Pinus albicaulis. Lineage (NCBI taxonomy): Eukaryota > Viridiplantae > Streptophyta > Pinopsida > Pinales > Pinaceae > Pinus > Pinus albicaulis. The sequence continues at coordinate 1,664,548,685 of CM076575.1, read as the reverse complement.
GATCCCAAATTGGGACGACCAACTTGATTTTTCATTATATTCCTTTTAGTGTTACAACACATATATATACATGCCGAAGCATACATAAACCCTAATCCATTAACCCTAGATTAGAACATAACCTTAGTTCCCTTGACTGGATATACAAAATACCAGGGGCCGAAAACCATCATACCCCAAAACCATGTGCAAAATCATGCACAAAACACAGGTGGGTCCGCCTATGAGTGGGTCCGCACACCAAACAAATTTTCGCTGGGGCACTGCCCCGGACCCCAATAGTGGGGGCTGCCTCCCCCTTTGTGACCCCCCTACTACGCCCGACGCAACGTACAACGTGTGGGGCTAGTCGTGGAAATAATATAACACATACCCAACAGATTTAGTGGCTTAGTTTGAAAATCAATCCACCCTTGTTGCTAGGATAGAGTGATGATAAAAACCAATATGAGTAGAACAAAGATTATGAGGAAGCAGAAAATAATGATGGCTTTTACCTTATTGAAGGGACTCCCACACTTATTCCTTGGGAATTCAAAGGTTCCATTAAAGCTTTGAAAGAGATGCATAAGGAGGACAAAGTTTCTCAGAGGATGAGCAACCATTTGGTAGGGGGTTGATGATGAGCTCCATCATTAGGTATAATTGGAGGGGTTAATTGTCACCTTTTCAACCTTATTAAGTCCCTCTTTCTCACATTTAAATTATATTATGGTATTATGTTGCTAGTGTAGATGGTGAATAAGGCTTGTCATACTTGGAATGCCTAACATGGGTTAAATTTGGGATAATCATGAAGATATTGCACTTTTTATGAATATTTTTCAATTAAACCTCGGAGTAGACAACAAGGAGATATTCTAAAAGGATTTTCCACCTCCTTAACTCCCAAAGGTAGCCAAGGGATCCTCGAGATTCCCTCCAACAACTCAAAATCAAAGGCAACCAAGCAAGTGGGAGATCAAGTACACCAAAGCTCCACTTCTCTTGTAGTTAAAGATGACACATCACCTACTTTTTAGGGAGTTATTGGTAGCTACCTTCTAGGTTAAAATAGGGCTCAGAAAAATCTCATTAGGATTCTAACTTTGAAGGAAGATAATAGACTCTTAGCTCTTATCATAGGTTTTTGAGACTTTAATGATTATGTAATGAGACTATTTTCTACAATAAGATGAGTATTCAGGTTGTCCTTCACTGATTTAGTTTCAGAGGGCTAGGCTTGTGGGTTAGGGCCCAATCCATTGGCCTTAGTCTCTCTTGTGTATTCATGCTTATTTTTATGTCATTGTAGCTAGTTTTCTTTATGAGTTTTAACTAGTTTTCTTACATTTCAATTTACTGTTTTTAGTTTGCTTCCATTTGTCTTTGTTGTAGTTAAGATTGCATAAATATTGGTAGAATAGCTTATAAACTCAGAAATATGTGTGTCAAGCATCCCTCTCTCATCTCTTTCATTGGAGCTTGAGGAGGGCAGATATTCACCACAGGCCAAATTTTCTCTTTATTTTATGATTTCTTGGAAAGAATAGTTAGGTTGTTGTAGTGTCATGAATATGTCTAGAATACTGAGTTAAATTTTTGTTTGAATGCTTAAGTAGGTTTTATTTCCAAATTCAACTCATATTTTCCATTTACTTCATCATATATTTGCCAATTTTCGTTGCATGAACATGTAGTTTTCTTGCAGGTTCAAGTAGCACAACAAAAGAGGAGTTCACCAACACCCTTAGCTTCATTTCTCACCCATCATTAACCTTTTTTCCATCAAATCACCTTCAACCTTGTTTTAAGATTTTAACCTTCACACCGTGAGCAACCCTAGAAGTCCAGAATGGGCTTCGTAAGAGGTTTTGAGCTTGAAAAAGGGGTTGGACACCTTCCATTCACCCAAATACAACTTCATTCCACCTCCCCTATGCTTTTCTCCTTCATTTTTGGCCTCATATTTCCCTCAGACTATTTCTTGTAATAATTCGGGACTTTCCTATAGCACTATAGGAAACTTGTAGCAGAATTAGTAGAAGCACCAGTGAGCCTCTCCTTAAGCCCAGAAACCATTATCCACCTCATCCAGACTTTCCAAAACCATCAAGACACCTTCAACCCTGCATCCGTGAGTTTAAGACCTTCCTAAGACACCTTAGCACTTTCTCCTCCTTGCTGCAAAACAATGCATTTACAAGCATAATTTTCTCATGATTAGATGCATGAGTAAAAACATGATAGTTAGATCATGAAGTAGACAAAGTGTGTTTAACCATTTGGCCCAACATTGTGTGATTAGATTAGTCTTCTTTCTGCGATTTAAATTTAACAATTTACTTCACGAAGATGCCTAGTTTGATTCCATTTCTTGCCATAGCTTAAATTGTAGATTTATTTCCTTGCAGAGTAGCTAGATGTACTTTCTTACTGTAGAATAGTTCTTTGATTGCTGATAGAGTAATGACTTTGAATCACTTGTAGCTCTAGGTCTAAATTTGGAAGTGTGACAGACTTCACTCAAAAACCCTAGAAATAACACCCTTTCGTAGGACTCAGAAGAGGATGACATGAGTAGAATGCATCTGCTATGTATATAGCATTGTCACCTACAATTTTGTACGAACCCCAGGTTGATAAAGTAAAGTAGAATAGCCTCTGGGAGTTGTAACATTCTTGGTGCAATACCAGGGCTCACTAGTCATTATGTATTTCTTATGCAACAATAAAAAGAAGAAAGAAAAATTATTATTTTCAAGCATGGGTTTCACGCTTATTTTTTTTGGTCTTCTAGGTAAAGCATTTTCTTCATGATTCTAGGGTTTTTCATGTCATAAGATTTATTTTCATGAGTCAACAAAGACAATATCATTTGTATAAGACAGTATTGGGCAAGTTGTATCTTGGGAAAAAAAATTATTTGAGTCTAGAAAGTCCATATGAGCCTCCAAGCAGAATTCATCCCTACCAGCAAGAAGTCAGCCTAGAGAGGGGCATTCGACCTCATGGAAATCTTATATATAGAAGTATCTTAAACTTCCTTTGAAAAAATTGGATCTACAACAAGTAGAATTTGGTATCAAGAAAGAAAAATGAACAAATAAGGTTAGAAAATAAGGAAGAAGACCAAGTGAAGAAAGGAGACCTAATTTTTATCTATTTTTGTCGACACGTGCGAGGTTAGGGTTTCTGCAGGTCGAAAACTACAGGTCCGAGTTGTAGGAGGCCGAGAATTTCATATCCAAGTTGCACGAGGGCCAAAACATTGTTTTGAACTAGATTTGACTCTCGTTGACTTTGGAGACATAGAATTGCTTGAGGAAGGAATTCTTGGAAGATTGTCATGTGCCAGAAAGAAAGATTTCAATTGTTCCAAGGGACCAAAATTGCAGATTTGAAGTAGCAGGCCAAAATTCTAAAGGGAAGAAATTTTGAAGAGGTTTGAGTTTTGTTTACTTGGTCAAACTTTGAATTGATTGGAAAATATTCTTGGAGGGCTGACTTGGTGCTTGAAGGAGGACTTGATCTAGGGTCTTGGGCCATGGTTTTCTCATTTTAAGAGGATTTTATAAGAAGATAAGAGATTATTTTTTGGTTTTCCCCTTAGAGAGGTTTTTCTTGGCTTGGAGCGTACTTGTGTCCATTGTCTTTATTTTTCTTTCTCATATCTTATAAAGAAACATAAGAAGATAACTAAATTTCACAAGAAATTATTAAGGTTAAGGATAATTTGTTTTAATAGCTTCCCTACTACATACTCCAACAAATCCAAGTACATTATTAATAGCATGGCTAGTTGTGAGGCAGTATGGCTGAGAAATCTATTTGGAAAGTTGTTTGAACATGTATTAGATACAAAAGTAATATAATGTGACAATAAGAGTGAGATTCAACTAGAAAAAATTATCATGTTCCATGAAAATTCCAAGCACATTGAGATTAAATATCACTAGGAATATGGTTCAGAGAGGAGAAATGAGACTCCATCATATTGCGACAAATGATAAGATAGATGAAATACTTACCAAGACTTTGTTGAAAGGGAAGTTATTGGTAATCAAAGAGCATATTGGACTGATGGATGTGACCTTTCCTGGTGGGGGCGTTCATGGATGATCAAGAACACTGAGCTATTATCTTCCTTCTTTTTTGAGCTCACAAGTTGGGAATGGAGCCAAGAGAGCTCCTCGGGTTGAGGGATATCTTGACTGTAGGTTGTGCATGATCCTTTTCATGTGTTTACAAGTGGTAATCCCCCCTACCATCAAGTCTAGGAATTTCCAAGAGTATACCCCATTATGCATCCTACCCAAAAGTTGGGCTTGTTTGGATTTCCACCCATATAGACAATGGGTGTGGTAAATATTGTTTGTGTGCAATCCTTGTCGTGTGTTGACAAGTGGTAATCTCCCCAAACTCTGTGGATGAAAGTGTTCTATCACTTGAATCTTATGGTAAAGCTTGGTTGTGTGTGATCCTTTTCATGTGTTGAAAAGTGGTAATTCCCCCAAGTTTGTGTCAAGGTGGGAAGATTAGTAGATATAAGGTGATAGATGAATCTCCCCCATGATTATTCTTCTTCATTATATTGAGACATCATTGTTCCAAAGCGGAGATGAAAATATATGAGTAGAGAAAGCGAAGTTATTTCAATGCAGAAAGAAATTCCTCCCTAGCTGAGAGGGAGTGTTGAAAATTGGAAGCTTAGGGATGAATTTCCTTAAATAAAATCTGAATTATAACAATTCTAGAGTGACTTTCTAAAAATAGAAAGTCATATCTAGCATCTCAAGTTTGACTTTCCAAAAATATTAAATCATCTTGAATCAATTAGTAATCAAGTATGCTTGAAGGAAAATCACTTAATTTATCATTAATCAATCCTAATAGTTCAATCTCGACTTAATCATCAATACTATTACTATTAATATTATTATCCTTTATGATACTATGATATTATTAAAAGTAACTACACATCACCTTATCTTCATCACCTCAATCACTTCACACCTCTATCCTTGATGACTCACATGGTACTACATAACTTTCTCTCTTAATGATACGCTACACTCTCTCTTATGTGAAAATTTATGAGCACATAAATCCTACTACTAACTATTGATTTACTTCTCCTACTTGATTTATTTACACAAGTTATTTAACTAAATATTCAGAAAAAATTTGAAGTAAACAAAAATAGAAGCCTACACAAATATAGATAATTTACTAAACATCACACACATATCACAAATAACACAAATTTTTCAGACAAATGTCCCCGAAAAAAACCCAATGAGGGAAAACCAGTGCAACAGATATGAGGGTATATTATTATTAAGTCGTAGTTTCTAAGTACATCTAGGGTGCCATAACTCAGCTCACCCAACAGAGAAAACTTTGGCAATCAAAGAAAAATGTGAGATATACCTCACTCTTGCAAGTCCCGACTGATTCAGATGAGCAACTGGTGAAACCACAGCTCTCTCTGTGCAGCTATTGCATCAACCTGCATATCCTTGGCTGAGGGACTGCATCACCCTAGCTTTGCATGGATCTTCTTCTCTAGAGTCTAGTTTTAGCCTTGCTAGCTTAGAAACCCTACTTTCGGTGAATTTCAGACTTCTTCTTGGAGACACTGCGCTGCCCCTACGTGGGCCTACGTCACCCTCCTAAGGGACTGTGTCACACACTCTGATGGTTTCCCTGCCTCCAATGCATCTCTATTTCCCTTACTCTAAATTGTACTCTTTTCCCTCCTAAAAAATCACTGCATTTTCCCCTTAGTACGTCTCTGAATCACTTAGATCTGATCTTCATCTGAGCATTGCTCCGTCAAAAGAATTTGATCTCTTAGATTCCGTGTGTATGTCTCCAACTAACCCCAAGCCCTTCCTTTATACTTTTCTCATTGACACATCAACAACGGTGATCTAATCTCTAATCAACGGCTAAGATTAAAAGAATTCTTGATCCACGTCACTTAGAACATTCTCATCACATGTGTAAATTAATTCACTTTAATTTTTTAATTTTCCTAAGTTAGACTTAGGGTCCTCATTAAAAAATTTAATTATTTGAATAAATTTTACACCAGATGGAATTTCTCCAAATTATTTCTGGGTCTTGGAGATCTCATGTGGTCCACCCCCTCCACCAAGTTTCAGAGCTAGAGAACCCCCGATGCTACCCTAAAATATCAACACTCCCTCTTAGCGAGGAGTGTGCTCTAGAAATACTTCCACACTAAAGCATTGCCCTAATCTCTGGCATCGGTCTCTATGTTGGTTCTTGGCCTATTACCCTTCATCCACTGTGCTACTACTATTTGAACTGCTGCCCATGTCTCTGTCACTGACACTGCAACATCTATACTGCAGCTCCCTCTCAAACTGTTGCATCATGTTGCCAACTGCTACACTGCAACTCAGTTGCTGAGAAGTAAGCAACTGAAGGACCCCTACCCAATCATTGACAGAAAATTCATTTGGGCTACATCTCATCACTGAAGCTCCCTTGACTGTTACACTACGTTGTCTCTCTGAAGCCACTGAACTGCTGTTGCTCTACACTATGTAAGCATTGCCCCTCTACACTGCTGAAGTCCCATCAGCCTCTGTGCTATTGCTTCAACGTTGTTGTTTCCACTGCACTATGCTTCTCCACTTTACAATGTCCCATATCTATCACTGCTTCATATATGATCTTTTGCACCCACTACTCCAGTCATCCTACTACTGTCTTAAGGCTCCCGTAGCTCGTATGTGATCCAAGAGTCTAGGCGCCTGAAGGATCCTACCTACCATCTGTAGCTTCTCTACAGATCAATATCTCCCCACCTCTTATCTCAAGGTACATGAGCACTCATAGCCACATCATCCTCACTAACACTATCCCCTCTAGCTACTGCTACCTTGGAATCAACAGATTCCTTGTCCTCCCTCTTAGGAAAAGTGCCGACAAAGTGTCCAAGTTCGCCACATCTAAAGGAACAAACCTTTTATAGGTATTTCTTCTTCTTCCCTTGTTTTCATTGTCCCTTTGGTGCTAGGGCTGCATCCTCCTCCTCCTCCTTCTTCACTTTTCTACTTCCACGGTTGAATTCCCTCTTGGTCATCCACCAGATCTCCTCTTGTTGAAGGATAGCCCACATGTCACTCCAATTAGTGAGTTGTGCTCTGCCCAAAATGCTTTGGAAAAAGGTCTCCTACTCATCAATGACTGCATTCAAGGCAGTCCTCACCAAGATCCATTTGTCTGGAGTTTCCCCCATGGAAATTAGTTGATCACGAATCGTCTGCAATCTGGAGAGGAATGGGTCGATCTCTTCCCCCTTATGCATCTGGAACATCCTTATCTGGTTCTCCAGAAGCATCTTCTATTGGACGGAGTTGCCTTGATACAACATGGTCAAGGATGTCCACATCTCATGTGTTGTCCTCTTTTCAACAATGTGTGGGACCACGTGATCCTTCACCCCGTCCATGATCAAGTTCTTTGTCTGTGCCTGATTCTCATTGAACTTATTTAGAGTGTCTTCATTAGTCGGCATAGCTAAGACATTTTTTGCGTGGTCTTTGATTTTGTACTCCTCTAGGACTGTCAAGATTCTAGCCTTCCAGATCTCAAAGTTGGACACACCATCCAACCTATCCTGATCGCGTAGTCAGTATAGGGCCATCTAGCTCAAAATTTGTCAAAGTCGGTACTCCTCTCCCTTCTACTACTACTTCACTCAACAGAAGGTCGGATATGGGTTTCTTGATGAGATAAACCCTCTAGAGTAGTTGCTTCCTCTGACAACTGATTTACCTCCTAGAAATCCTCTACCAAATATCCTAAATCAATCCTCTACGATCACTCTCATGATCGAATCTCAGATTTATTTGGAAAAAATGTACTGAGCGACTATTCTCCTCCCGCTTTTTCACCTTTTCTAGGCATTTTTCTGCACCGACAAAACCTATGCCACACCGGCAACTTCTGAAGATCAAAAACTACACTTCCAGCCCTAGTAAACTTCACAACAACTCTCCAACTTAGACTGCGTCACCCTCCTGGTGCCGCGTCAGCCTCTGCATGAGCAGACTGGCTCAACGCCCCTCTCCTAGTGTTGCCTCAGCCTCTGCGTGAGTAGACTGGCTCTGCGTCACCTCTCTAGAGCTGCATCAACCTCTGTGTGAGTAGAATGACTCTACGTCACCCTTGCATGGTTTGTTTTCCCTCTGGTGTTGCGTTGCCTTCTTTCGGATCAGTGCTACTTCATTTTCCCTTCCTACAACAAATATTTTTAGCCGCTTTGTTGATGGTTCAGGTTGATCTACAATGCTCTGATACCATGTGAAAATTTTTGAGCACAAAAATCCTACTGCTAGCTATTGATTTACTTCTCCTACTTGATTTATTTACACAAGTTATTTAACTGAATATTCAGAAAAAAATTGAAGTAAACACAAATAGCAGCCTACACAAATAAAAATCATTTAATGAACATCACACACATATGACAAATGACACACAAATTTTTCGGACAAATGTCTGCAGAAAAACCCAATGCAGGAAAACTGATGCAACAGATATGAGGGTTTATTATTATTAAGCAACATTTTTTGAGTACATCTAGGGTGCTATAGCTCAACTCAGCCAACAGAGAAAACCTTGACAATCAGAGAAATTTGTGAGATATACCTCACTCTCGTAAGTCTTGGCTGATTCAGATGAGCAACTAGTGAAACCCCAGCTGGCTTTACACAACGTTTGCATAACCACTGCGTCAACCTGCGTAGCCTTGACTGAGAGATTGATTCACTCTAGCTCTGCATGGATATGCTTCTCCGGAGTCTTATTTTAGTCATGCTGGCTTAGAAACCCCTGCTTTTGGTGAATTTCAAACTTCTTCTTGTAGACATTGCGTTGCCCTTGCGTGGGCCTGCGTCACCCTCTTGAGGGACTGCATCACACCCTCTAATGGATGTGATGCCTCCACTATGTCTCTATTTCCCTTGCTCTCTGTTGTACCCTTGGCCCTCCTAACCAATCACTGCATCTTCCCCTCACTACGTCTTTGAATCACTCGGATCTGATCTTTGTCTAAGCATTGCTCCGTCACAAGAATTCGATCTCTTAGATTTTGTGTGTGTGTGTCTCCAAATGACCCCAAGCCCTTCCTTTATACTTTTCTCGTTGACACATCAACGGTCGTGATCTAATCTCTAATAAATGGCTATGATTAAAATAATGCTTGATCCACGTCACGTAGAACATTCTCATCAGATGTGTAAATTGTTCACTTTAATTTTTTTATTTCCCTAAGTTAGACTTAGGGTCCTCATTAAAAAATTTAATTATTTGAATAACTTTTGCACCAGGTGGAATTTCTTCAAACACTTTGTGGGTCTTGGAGATCTCATGCGTTCCAACCCCTCCACAAAGTTTCAGAGCTAGAGAACACTCGATGCTACCCCAAAATCTCAAAATCTTATGCACTCATTAAAGACATGGCATATTCCTCTTACACTCATTAAAGGCATGTCATAAAATATTCCTCTTATGCTCTCTTTAATGCATATGTTACACCCTCCTTAACTAAGGCATGTGTTCCACTCTTAATGGAATAATTTACTAAGGCATGCGTACCGATCCTTAATGGCATAATTTTAAGGCATGTGTTTCTCTCTTTAATGGCATGAGTTACACTCCCCTAAATTGAATATGTTAATCTTCCTCAAGGCATGCATATTGCTCCTCCTTTATGACATGAATTCATCTCTCCTCCTATATATGTATCTCATGCCTTCTTACCTGATTACTACTCTGTGTGCATTGTGAAAGAAGAATTTGAACTTAACGGAGAGGCTTGGAGAGTAAGAGAAGAACTTGGTGAGCCAAGGTTGATTTAGTGCTTCAATGTTTCAGTGTTGATTCAATTGAATGGAAGGTTTATTAAGTGTTTGCATCTACTGTTGTTACCATTGATCTTCATGCTACAACTTGTTTAGATTTGGGTGAACTTACTCATTCTCTTGATCTCTCATTGTACTTTGTATCTCTACTGAACAATTGATATCTAATAGAAGAAGAATCTGGTTGGTTTTCCCCCTTGTGGGTTTTTCCTTGGCCATTGGACCTAAATTCTCTACGGTCTCATTTTTTTCTTGGTTGTCTTCTATTGTGCATTTGGTTTATGTTATCTCTACAATTGCTTAACTAATATTGCAACAAAAATAAGTTTTTGAAATAGGTAATTGTTTCAGCATGGAACATCATAATTTCAACATTTACATCTATCTAATATATCCTCTACCCCATATATGAAGCAATGGATATGACTTCTCTAATGGATGAAAAAATGGCGTCATGTGAAAATGTCTCCCCATAGTTCATTCCCTCCTTTTGGGAGAACCTTCTTGAGACAAACATGGATTTTAACTTCTAGACATTGCCATCAACTCATGTTTGATCTTATATATCCATCGAGAAGTGACCACAAAGTTTCCCTCCTACCTCAACACTATGTATCACACATCATTCCTCATAATGGAGTTATACTTCACCATGGAATCCTTCCAGACCTTCACATTTGTAACATCCTCAAATGTAGAAGGCTTAGAATCACTGATGTTTCTCATCAAGGCCATGTAACTAGAAAATATTATCGGTGGCCTTCTCTTCCTAAAAGTGTTGTTAGGAGCCTAAACATGCTCCTTAGCATCCCTCAAGGTTTTCTCATCCCATTTCATCCTCCTCCTGGTAGAGCTCGAAAGAACATATCTCTCCTCCTTTAGATCTACAAGCTATCTCACTACTATTGGTTGTGAAAAATCCTAAATCTGGATTCCTACTGCAACAAATCTGAATTAATTCTCCTATTATTTTTCATAATTATTTCATTACAGTGAAATATCAAAGTAATTACTTAAGAAATATACACAAATAATGTTTCGGAATAAATCTAAGTGATGAAACAAACTAAAAAAAATACAATGAAAAACATCCACATTTGACACAGTTATTTTTGGACTAAGTCCTTGGAAAAAACCCAACTTGAGAAAACTAGTGGAACAGATCGGAGGGTTTTGTATTATTAAGCAGCAGAATCTTGAGTACAATTAGGGTGCCAATATCTGGTTCACCCTTCAGATAAAATCTCGGCAACAAAATAAATGTGAGATATATCTTACTCTACAAGGTCCCCACTGATCTGAACAATGTTGGTGAAGCCCCTCTCTACCTCTGTGTGATGCCTACGCTGCAAATGCGTAATTCTGCATGGGTAAGATGAAGAATTGCATCACCTCTCCTCTACAAATGATCAAGCTGACCAGGAAACTAAGTTTTGGCCATCCGATCTTAGAAACCCCAGCTTCCAACTATCTTTGGACTGAATCAAGAAGGCACTGCATCACTTCTACATGACTCCCTTCAGGAACTGCGTCACTTCTGCACTACCTCTTCTACGTGGCTGCTGCCTCTCTCTATGAAATGTACTCTTGGTCCTCCTGACCAATTTCTGCATCTTCTCCTCTCTGGAACTGATCACTATGTCAAATCACTTAGCAAACCCAACCCTAGTGATTTGATCTTGATAAAAAAGTTGTGTCTCTCTCACAAGCTCGAAAATGTCAAATGCTCAATGTGTTTTCCATAGGCCCCACACCCTCCTTCTTATAATATTTCGTTGAAACTTCAATGACCAAGATTAAAACGTAATCAAGGGCTAGGATTAACTAGGAGATGATCCATGATTTTATCTAGAAGATTCACACTTAGTTTAATTAATACCCTTTAATTAATCTGTTTCCTTAAGTTTAGACTTAAGAAAACATTAAAAAACGATTAATTAATTTAATTAAACCATCTCTAAGTGGAATTTTCTAAAATAATTGCTGGGTAATATGGAATACATGTGTCTTAGCCTATATACAAATTTACAAGGCTAGAGCATATCCGATGCTACCATAAATCAGCACTCCCTCTTAGTGAGGAAAGTGCTCTAGCAAGACAACTCAATGTGTTGCTCTGACTTCCGGAACATTTGCTGTTGTGTTGTTGATGCTAATCACTAACACTAAAAAAAATTCTACATTTTTGCTGCCGCTGACTCTGCATGTTGTTGCCACTATACCGCAACTCCCTCTTAATTCTGCAACTATGATGCTGCACTACATGAGCACTACTCTACACTGCACTACACCAATGTGCACTACATTGCTGCTTCTCATCTGTTGCTCAAATTTTGTTGCTAATTGCAATAGAAAAACATATAAAATTAGATAATTAAAAATGCATCTGAATAATAATACTGACTGCTATAAACTTCTGCACTAGCTCTCTGAATATGTTGCGCTTCTGCTGCTCTACACTACATGAGCATTGCACTGCACCATTTCACTGCACTGCACTGCACCACTATGCACTGCGCTGCTGCTGCTCAACTACTGCTGCTGCCACTCCTCCTCTGCATTGATCAGGCTCTAGTATTGCTAGCCACTGCATTGTCTCTTCATATTCCATCCTGCTATTGTCTTAAAGCTACTGTAGCTTGCATGTGATCCAAGAGTTTGGAAATACTCAAGGATCCTACCACCTGTAGATTCTGGATCTACAACTCCAAGTCAACCAATTTCTCTCTTTTTAGAATATGAGCTAACATAGCACAATCAGTTTCTACCTCAATCTTGGTATCTCAAGCTTGAGGATCTTTCTTCTCCTGCTTGTCCTTTTTCTTAAGAGGACATTGTGTGGCATAATGTCCCATTTCCCCACACATGAAGAACTTGATCTTGCATAGATATTTCTTCTTCTACCTTTGTTTCCCTTTTTATGCAAGGGATTTGTTTTTTTCCTCCTCCTTCTTGACTTTCAAACTGTTGTTTCCATCCTCAATATGGATTTTTAGGAGATCTCTCCTCAGCTCTTCTTGCTGTAAGGCTGCCCACATCTCTTCCCATCCTGGAAGATTTTCTCTTCCCAAAATTATCTGGACAAAGACCTGATATTATTCTGAAACAAAGTTCAGAGTCAGCCCATTTCTCTCCTTTCATAATATGAGCTAACATAGCACAATCAGTTTCTGCCTCAATCTTGGCAGCTCCGGCTTGAGATCTTGCTTCTCCTCCTTGTCCTTTTTCTTAAGAGGACATTGTGTGGCATAATGTCCCATTTCCCCACACCTGAAGCACTTGATCTTGGATAGATATTTCTTCTTCTACCTTTGTTTCCCTTTTGGTGCAAGGGATTTGTTTTCTTCCTCCTCCTTCTTGACTTTCAAACCACTATTTCCATCCTCAATATGGATTTTGACGAGATCTCTCCTCAACTCTTCTTGCTGCAAGGCTGCCCACATATCTTCCCATCCTAGAATATTTTCTCTACCCATAATTCTCTGGAAAAAGACCTGATAGTCTTCTAAAGCACTCTCCCTTCTTCATCCTAGTATTATGCATCTTCTCCTCTAGATACATCTTCCACTGCTCAGAAGATCCTTGGTATAAATTTTCCAACCCTACCCACATTTCTCTAGTAGTGTTCTTTGCTGCTATGTTAGGTATGATCTGATCCTTCACACTATCTAGGATGAATCGTTTGGCTCTTGCCATGTTCTTCTTGAAGGCTCTCAAATGTGCTGCATCCAATGGCTCTGCAACTGCGCCGTCAATGAGGGCCTTTAGATCATGCTCATCAAGGAGAAATTGAATCCTTGAGTTCCAAATAACATAGTTGGAGGCACCCTCAAATCTATCTTGGTCATGCAATCTATTGCTAGCCATCTCCTCAAATGTCAATTTCTTCCTCTAACCCTCTTCTCAACTAGACTTACGCACTCCTTGAGGATTAATTCAATACTTTTGTTGTTGCACAGAAAACAAAATGAGTCTCTTTGAGTAAGAGAACTCTCTGAGGTCAAGAAATCCCCAACTATGTTTTTCAGAAATTTTCTGATGCTTATGCACCAACACTCACTACTGTGTAGCTATTGCGTCCTTTAGCTACACTGCCTCTTCTGTAACTGAAAAATATCAACCCTTTTTCAACTCTCTCAGAGGGAGATTTCTCTGTGCTGGATTTCGCTCCTAAGCTAGACTGCATAACTACTGGGGTAGTCTACTACTGCTTATGCAACTCCCAATCTCTTCATCATTGATCTACTAGTTCTCTTTTGTTTCTCCTGCACTTCAACTTGAATAAGTTCTGATACCATGTGAAAATCCTAAATCTAGATTCCTACTACAACAAATTTGAATTACTTCTATTATTTTTCATAATTATTTCATTACAGTGAAATATCAAAGTAATTACTGAATAATTCTACACAAATAATGCTGCAGAATAAATCTAAGTGCTGAAACAAACTGAGAAAAATAAAATGAAAAACATCCACATTTGACACAATAATTTTTGGACTAAATCCCCAGAAAAAACCCAACTCGGGAAAAACGGTGCAACATATCTGAGGGTTTTGTATTATTAAGTAGTAGAATCTTGAGTACAACTAGGGTGCTAATATCTGACTCACCCTTTAGAGAAAATATTAGAAATATAAGAAACGTGAGATATAAATCACTTTGCAAGTCCTCGAATGATCTGAACAGCGCTAGTGAAGCCCCTCTCTGCCTCTGTGTGATTCCTACACTGCAACTGCGTAGGCCTGCATTGAAAAGTTGAATAAATGCATCACCTCTCTGAAAATGATCAATCTGATCAGGAAACTGAGTTTTGGACCTCCTAGCTTAGAAACCCTATCTTCCAACTATCTTCAGAATGAATCAAGAAGGCAATGTGACACTTCTGTTTGATTCCCTTCAGGAACTACGTCACCCCTCACGATGACTGTGTTGCCTCTTTTGCGTGACTGTTGCCTCCATCTCTAAAATGTACTCCTGGTCCTCCTGACTAGTTACTGCATCTACCCCTCTCTGGAACTGATCACTGAATCAAATCACTTAGCAAAACCAACCCTAGTGATTTGATCTTGATAAAAAAGTTGTGTCTCTCTCACAAGCTCGAAAATGCCAAATGCTCAATGTGTTTTCCATAGGCCCCTCACCCTCTTTCTTATAATATTTCGTTGACCCTTCAACGACCAAGATTAAAACATAATCAAGGGCTAAGATTAACTGGGTGATTATCCATGACTTTATCTAGAAGATTCACACCTATTTTAAATAATACCCTTTATTTAATCAGTTTCCTAAAAAACATTAATTAATTTAATTAAACCATCTCTAAGTGGAATTTTCCAAAATCCTTTCTGAGTAATATGAAATACATGTATCTTAGCCTATATCTAAAGTTACAAGGCTAGAGCACATTTGATGCTACCATAAATCAACATTGGTGTTGCTAGTCCATGCTAAACATTAGGAGCCTCTTGCTCTTGATCCTCTACCCTTACTCTCTCTCTCTCTCTCATGAGACCTCTTAAAGGTGATACCCTCATCAAATCTAGCATCCCTACTAACTACCACATTCTTTATCTTGAGAGGTATATTCTATAAGCCTTTGAGACCTTGTTGTAACTAACAAATATCCCATTCTCTGATAAGGGATCCATTATATTCATCTTCTCCATGGGAACATGGACATACATTGAACTATAAAATATGCAAAAATGGACCACATCTAGTTTCAAACCTATAAACATCTCCTTGAGGGTCACATCCTCCAATATCTTATGAGGACTCTTGTTCCGTACATAAACAGTTGTATTGAAGGTCTCCACTCACAAAAACATAGGCAATTCTTGGCTAAGTATCATTGCCCTTGATGCCTCCATTATGGTGACCATGTTCTTCCTCTTGGAAACCCCATTCTACTGAGGATTTTAAGGTACTATGAGCTCCTTCTTAGTCCTTGACGCCTTGCAAAAATCTTGGAACTGATTGGAGATATACCTGCTCCCATTATCTGATCTCAACACCTTAATTTTTTTTTGGTTTGGTTCTCTATAAGAGAATTGAACTCTTGAAACCAGTTGTAGACCTCACCTTTAGTCTTGAAGAGGTAGATTCAAGTCTTCATGGAAAAATCATCTATGAATTTCGCAAAGTAAAATGAATTTATGATAGATTCAACTAACATAGGACCTATTACCACTAAAACCAACAAGGGGCCTAAGAGGGGTTCCTATAGGGGAAACTGCTAGGTCAAGGGCAACGATGGAGACTTAGCCCACTATCACCACAAATAAGACTCCCTGCTCTTTATGGACTTTCACTGATGGGAGGAGACCCAATAGTTTTAGGAAGTCACTTGTAAGGTATAGATCAATGAATAAGTGTGAAGTGACCCTAGAAACCCTTTCCCAAAAATAGAATGAAGAATGGGACTTGGTTAGCTATTAAGCAAGGGAATTGATATTTTAGGGAGAGGGTATGATGATTGGAGGGTTGAGGTAGAAGAATATGATTTTTATAGGAGGTTCTCAATCCGTAGAATCCTTTTGGAATTTGGATTCCCTAGGAGTCCTTGATAAATCAACTTTGATGAATAATGGGACCACAAGAGGCCAAGTGGACCCAACCCAGGTTAGGGGATGGATTTTGGCACCCAGTGATGTTCTTAACTGAGAAAAGGTGAAGGGAAAGGATCAAATAATACTTTTATTCCAGTGATGTCAAATTGATCCTACTAGGGTCTAGCCTTGGGTGTGAAAATTTCAACTTGAAATTCTACTGCAATATTTGATATTATTTCTCCTACTTATTATTCAGAAATACGTTATTTACAGAAATATCTTCAGAAAATATTGAAATAAATTAAATGTAGACTTCACAAAGAAAATTATAAGGAAATAATAGCACAAGAATAACACAAATTTTTTTGGACAATTGTCACCGGAAAAACCCAATGTGGGAAAAATGGTGCAGCAGATGAGGGTTTCTATTATTCTTCAGCAAAAATATTCTTGTACAAATAACAATAAGCAGTAATGAAGATAAATTCTCTATGATAACACTGGATAAATTTCTCACAAAATTTTATGATGAGAAAATGCCTCAGAAGGACCCTCCTGGGCCTCTTGAGTCACCACTACACTGGCTCTGCATGGGAAATGCGCAGAACTGTGTCACCCCTCTGCGATGTTCCCTTCCTGACCCTGCGTTGTCTCTTCCTTATATTTCATCACCTGCTCCTACACCCCAGATTGATGTTGAACCCTATTTGTCTCTCCTCCACCTACAACTCTCCCTATGGGTCGATTGTCTCTTTCTGAACTTCAAACACTAAGAAAATCGATTTACTTGGGCAATTTAGTATCTGCACTGGTGTGTCCTCCAAATGACCCTCAATACTTCCTTTACAGTCTTCTCATTGAAACATCAACAACTAAGATTAGATATCTAATCAATGACTAAAATTATAATTTGACTTGATCCATGTTCTCTAGAAGATTCACACTTTGTTTTATTAATACCCTTGAATTATTTAATTTCACCAAGTTTAAACTTAGGGTTAGATTAAAATAATTAATTATTTTAATAAAACATATTCTGAGTGGAATTTTCACAAACGATTTCTGGGTCCTTTGGAATACATGTGCCTAAGCCTACCCACATATTTTGAGACTTAGATCACTTCTGATGCTACCAGAAATCAACACTCCCTCTTAGCGAGGAAATTGCTCTAACAACATGCACGTTGCATACTACTCTGACCCTAACGCATCCTCTGCATTGTTGATTTCTGACAAGATGTCCACCAACCACTACATTGTTGCTGCAATTGTACCATTACCCATGACACTACCACTGCCCCTGCTGCATCTGTACTACAACTCCCTCTCAAATGTTGCCTTGTCTGTTTCTTCTACTGAAATGAATTTTCAATCATCCCCATTTTTTCCCTGAAGTGAACAAACTTTGTTCTCCCTAGGGCCTTGGTGAGAATGTTTGATACTTTATCTCTTGTGGGAACGTAATGCAACTGTACTACCCCCCGTTGAATTCAATCTTTGATAAAATGATACCTGATGTTGATGTGCTTCGACCGATCATGAAAAACAAGATTCTTAGAGAGCTTAATGCAAATTTGATTATCACATAGAATATTGGTCACCTCCATCTTCCATCTGAATAAATTCACGAGAAGTTTTATAAGCCATATGCCCTCACATGAAGCTGTACTAGCTTCCATATATTAATCTTTAGCTGAGATCAATGCTACAGAATTCTGCTCCATACTGCACCAGGAGATCATTCTTGATCCAATATTGAATCAGTACCCTGTGGTACTTTTCTGATCCACCGAACTTCCTTCCCAATCTGCATCTGTGAATCCATGCCATCTGATATCATTGCCTTGGGTGTATTTTAATCCATATCCGACTGTTCCTCACACATACTGGAGAATTTTCTTAGCAGTTGCCCAATGCACCCTATTTTGTTCTAGCATGAACTGACTAAGGGAATTAACATTGTATCAAATGTCTAGCCTGGTGTTGACCAGATACATGAGAGACCCTATGAGTTTCTTGTATAAGGTGGGGTCCACTTATTTATCTTCAGATGCATCTATTTTCTTCCAATTTGTAATTTTTGGAGTAGCCATGGGTCTACATTCCTGCATTCTAAATCTCTTTAGAATTTTTGTATCATATCTTCCTTTCCAAAGAAATATTTCTCCCTTATGCTGCCAAACTTCGAATCCCAAAAAATAATGCATCAACCCCAAATCCTTCATGTCGAATTCTTATGCTAGATTCTTCTTGCTATCTTTGATGAGCCTAGATGATCCTGTAAAAAAAAATCTACATACAAAACCAAAATCATTGTGAGATAGTAAACATTGGGATCGATGTCACTCTTGAGAAATCCCATCTATTGAAAGTAACCATCTATTCAACCATACCATGCTCTAGGTGCCTTTTTAAGCCCACATAAGGCTTTATTCAACTTGCATACATGAGTTTTCTTCTCATGTTTTTCGAAGCCCTCTGGTTGTTTGATGTAAACCTCTCCTTCTATCACCCCATTCAAGAATGTAATCTTAATGTCCATTTTGTGAGTCTCCCATCCCATTTGCGCTGCAAGGGATATAATGGATCTGATAAAGGTATCTCTTGATACAGGGGCGAAGGTTTCTTCGTAGTCTATCCCTTCCTTCTATTCATATCCCTTTTCCACGAACTTGGGCTTGTACTTCTCCACACCACCATCTGCAACATACTTGATCTTGTGTGGAGAAGTACCTAGAACCTACAAATGATTTGTCCTGTAGTCTAGGTACAACTTCCCAGACATCATTAGTCATGATAGAGCTATACTCCTCTACCATAACATCCACAAAAACTTGATGTTGTACAACCTCCTGAAAGTTAGAGGGTTCTTCAACCTATGCTACCAATGCTTGGTATATGTTAGACTGTCTATGCTGCCTTTTCTTGGTTCTAGGAGCCCCAAAAACTCCTCTACATCCCTAAGTGTCTGTCATACTTCTCTGTTAATTCTGCCACTAGTGGTGGGTGGCTCAATTCTTTCTTCTTCCTATTTTCCAATCTGCTACGAGCTACCTAGATCTTCTTCTCTAGAAGAAATTCTAGTACTCGTCATAGTGCTAGACCCTGATGGTTGTCCATCTGTTGGATCTTCTCCTTGCTGCCGCTGGAAAAGAGGTTAATACTCAGACTGATCGTTGGTAGTCATTTCTCGAGATTTTATGAAGGCTCGATCCTCCATGAATTTCACATCCCTCCTTACTACAGCTTTCCTATTACCTAGAATGTAGATTATGTATGGATTTGATGTCTCGCTATATCCTACGAGATACCCTTTCTTAGCAGTTTGATCTAGTTTTCTTCATTTCTCATTTGGAGCGTGACAATATGTCACTCCCAAAAATCCTGAATCGAATTACCTCCGACTTCATCCCTGTGAAGACACTCTCAGGCGTTTCCTTGCTCAATGCTCTGTGAGGGGTCCTGTTTTGGATATATATCGTTTTGTTACATGCTTCCGCCCATAGAAATATAGGAAGATCCTGGTCATACAACATTGTCTTTGTTTCCCCAATAATATTCTTATTTTTTTGTTCAACAACTCCATTCTACTCTGAATTATAAGGAGCAGTCCATTCTCTTCTGATGCCCTCCCTTGCGCAAAAAATTTTGGATTCATTATCATAATATTCCCCACCATTATATGAATGAAATACTTTGATTTTCTTCCCGGTCAAGTTTTCTACCAGAGCTTTTAATTCTTTGAACTGATCAAAGACCTCATCCTTGCTATTTAAGAAGTAAATCCTGGAATGGTCATAAATGAAGGTGAAAAATTATTCACCTCCACCAAGGGCTCTAGTGGACATTGGTCCGTAGATATCTAAGTGTATTAGTCCTAATGCACTTTTCGTCTTCTTGTTGCTTCTAGAATATGCTACTTTAGTGTACTTCCCTAGTATGCACCCTCTGCACACGTCATCATGCTTGGTGTTAAGGACTGGAACTCCCGTAACAGTTTCTTTGAGAATTCTCAGAGCTCCATGGTGTAGATTCCCCATTCATTTGTGCCATAGCTCATACATACCTGATTCGCCACTTATATTGCTGCCTACCAGAGACATTGGATACTCGAGCTGCAACTTGTATAGTCTGTTGCTTCGAGTTCCAATTTGAGCCTTCTTCTTCTAGCTTATATGTGTGACATACACTTTCCTTCCGATAAATTATACTTCATATCCCTTGTCCTATAATTGAGATACTAAAAGTAAATTCATTCCCATATCTAGCATATGCAACACATTTGTGGCTTGCAGATTGTCTCATGCTTCTGTATGAAATGCTACAATCCCTTTTCCTACAGGAGTACACTTTGTCTTGTTTCCCATAGTAATTTGGAATTCCATCTGTTCTTCTTGATAAATAGAGAAATAATATATTTCTCCAATCATATGGTTTGAAGCCCTGCTATCAATATACCAATCATATGATGATGCAGAGCAAGATAAACACACACATTCCTTTTCTAGCCTTGAGGCCAACTCTGAAATAATGCGATCTTCGATCTTTTTTTTGTTTTTCCTTTTCCTAGCAGATTTTACAAAAGGAATGAGAAATACCCCAGGAGTATGATTTGCTGCTAGAGTAGCACCACAAGTTCCCTTTAGCGTAGACCCTCCTTATTTCTTTCCCAACCTTCCTCCGATACCATGTGAAAATTTCAGCATGAAATTCTACTGCAATATCTGATATTATTTCTCCTACTTATTATTCAGAAATAAGTAATTTATAGAAATCGCTTCAGAAAATATTGAAATAAATTCAAATTTAGACTTCACTAAGAAAAAATATAAGTAAATACTAGCACAAGACTAACACAAAGATTTTTGGACAACTGTCCCTAGAAAAACCCAATTCAGGAAAACTGGTGCAATATATGAGGGTTTCTATTATTCTTCAGCAAATATGTTCTTGTACAAATAGAAATCAACAGTAATAAATACAAATTATCTATGATAACATTGGAGAAATTTCTCACAAAATTTTGCAATGAGAAAATACCTTGTTGGGCCTCCTGCATCACCACTACGCTGGATTTGCATGGGCACTACGCAAAACTACGTCACCCCTCTGCGCAGTTCCTTTCTTGCCTCTGTTTTGTCTCTTCCTTCTCCCACTCCTATAGCTTGGATTGATGTTGAACCCTCTTTGTCTCTCCTCCACCTACAACTCTCCCTCTGGATAAATTTTCTCTTGTCAAACTTTAGCCACTCAGAAAATCGATTTACTTGGGAAACTGAGTATCTGCACTAGTGTTTCCTCCAAATGACCCTCAAGCCTACCTTTATAGTCGTCTCATTGAAACATCAATGACCGAGATTAGATCTCTAATCAATAGCTAAGATTATAACTTGACTTGATCCACGTTCTCTAGAAGATTCACACCCTGTTTTATTAATACCATTTAATTATTTAATTTCCCTAAGTTTAGACTTATGGTTTCCATTAAAATAATTAATTATTTCAATAAGTGGAATTTTCAAAAACGAATCCTGGGTTCTCTGAATACATGTGCCTAATCCTCTCCATGAATTTTGATACTTAGAGAACTTCCGATGCTACCAAAAATCAACACTCCCTCTTAGCGAGGAAAGTGCTCTAACAACATGCCTGTTGCTTACTACTCTGACCCTGAAGTATCCTTTGCACTGTTGATGTCTGACAAGCTATAGACCAGCCACTGTGTGACTGCTACAACTATACTACTACCCATGACACTGCCACTTCCACTAGTGCATCTATACTACAACTTCCTCTCAAGTTCTGCCTTGTTTGTTTCTGCTATTGAAACGTATTTTCAATCATACCCACATTTTCCCTGATGTGAACAAAAATTTTTCTCCCTAGGGCCTTGGTGATAATGTCTACTACTTGATCTACTATGGGAATGTACTGCAACTGTACTCCCCCCCCCCGATTAACACAGTATTTGATAAAATAACACATGATGTTGATGTCACCTTTGACCGATCATGAAAAATAGGATTCTCAGAGAGATTAATGCAACTTTGATTATCACATAGAATGTTGGTCACCTCCATCTATTTTCTAAGCCATATAGCCTCACACAAAGCTATCCTAGCTGCCACATATTTAGTTTTAGCTGAGCTTAGTGCTATGGATTTCTGCTTCCTACTACACTAGGAGGTCATTTCCTATCCAATATTGAAACAATAATTAGGGGAATTTTGAGGTCTAAAATGGGGCTCCTAAGGAAATTATAAAATAATAGTGGAAATAATAAAATAATATTTGATTACATCATCAAATTTTAGAGGGAAAAAAGAAGAAACTACTTTTTCAACTCGTATTTTCAACTTATCTCCCTATGGGTTTACTCAAATTTCAAGTGGGAACACTAGTTGGATGCATAATTTGATTCTTGATACAAGGAATACCCATGTTACATACTTTCGATGGACCCTACTAGACGAAAAATGATAAATATATAAAAAATGTGATTGTAATCATGCTTTTTCATGTATTTCTCATTTTTCATGTAGCAGGGTCCATCGAAAGTATGCAACATGGGTACTCTTTGGATGTGGAATTAAATTTTTCATCCAATGAGTACTCCCGCTTGAAATTTGAGTAAAAGCTTAGGGAGATAAGTTGAAAATACAAGTTGTAAAATAGTTTTATTATTTTTTAATCTTTTTACTTTTTTACCCCAAAAATGGTGAATCATCCCCCATGGTTGACAATATCATCTTGAATCCTATTGCTTATTATAAAGTTTATTTTGGTTGTACATTTTTCTTAGGAGGCTCATTTTAGACGTCAAAATTTCTCTAATGACCCTATGGTACTTTTCTGATCTACCAAACTTCCTGCCGAATTTGCATCTGTGAATCCACATAGTCCGATATCATTGCCTTGGGTGTGTTTTAATCCATATCTAACTGCTCCTCACACATATCGCAGAATGTGATTAGCAGCTTCCCAATGCACCCTCTTTGGTTCTACCATGAACTGACTGGGGGAAATAACAACGTAGCAAATGTCTGGTGTAGTGTTGACCAACTACATGAGAGACCCTATGAGATACCTGTAAAAGGTGGGGTCCACTTCTTTATCTTCATATGCATCTATTTTCTTCTAATTGGTAATCATTGGAGTAACGATGGGTCTACAGTCCTACATTTTAAATCTCTTTAGAATTTCTATAACGTGTCTTCCTTTCCAAAGAAATATTTCTTCCTTCTTTTGCCAAACTTCCAATCCCAAAAAATAGTGCATCAACCCCAAATCCTTCATGTCGAATTCTTTTGCTAGATTCTTCTTGTAGTCTTTGATGAGTCTAGATGATCCTATAAAAAATAAATCACCTACATACAAAACCAATATCATAGGCTCATTCGCTACTATGAGATAGTAGAGGTTGGGATCAACGTCACTCTTGACAAATCCCGTTTGCTGCAAGTAAACATCTGTTCAACCATACCATGATCTAGATGCCTGTTTAAGCCCATACAAGGATTTCTTCAGCCTGCATACATGATTTTTCTTATCATGTGTTTCAAAGCCTTTTGGTTGTTTGATGTAAACCTCTTCTTCTATTACCTCGTTCAATAATGAAGTCTTGACGTCCATCTAGTGAATCTCCCATCCCATCTGCGCTGAAAGGGATATAACGGATTTAATAAAGGTATATCTGGATACAGGCGCGAAGGTTTCTCCATAGTCTATCCCTTCCTTCTGAGCATATCCCTTAGCCACGAACTTGCCCTTATACTTCTCTACACTTCCATCTGTAGCATACTTGATCTTGTAGATCCACCTAGAACCTACAAATTATCTGTCGTATGGTCTAGGTACAACTTCCCAGACATCATTAGTCATGATAGAGCTATACTCCTCTACCATAGCATCCACCCAAACTTGATGTTTTACAACCTCATAAAAGCTAGAGGGTTCTTCAACCTATGCTACCAAATATTGGTATATGTCAGGTTGTCTACACTTCCTTTCCCCGGTTCTAGGAGCCCCAACAAACTCCTCTATGTCCCTAACCGTCTGTCGTACTTCTCTGTTAATTCTGTCACTAGTGGTGGGTGGATCAATCATTTCTTCTTCTTACTGTCCCATCTGTTGCGAGCTACCTAAATATTCATCTCCCGAAGAAATACTAGTACTGGTCACAGTGCTAGACCCTAATGGTTTTCCATTTGTTGTATCTTCTCCCTGCTACTGTTGGAAATGAGTTTCAGCCTTAGACTTCTCGTTAGTAGGAATTTCCTAGGATTTTCTGAAGTCTCAATCCTCCATGAATTTGACATCCATCCTTGCTACAACTTTCCTATTACCCAAAATGTAGTTTATGTATACCTTTGATGTCTCGCTATATCCTATGAGATACCATTTCTCAACATTCTGATCTAGTTTTCTTTGTTTCTCATATGGAACTTTAAAATATGCCACACTCCCAAAAATCCTTAAGTAACTTACCTCCGGCTTCATTCCTGTGAAGAAAATCTCGGGCGTTGTCTTGCCCAATGCTCTGTGAGGGGTCCTTATCTAGATATATATCGTTGTGATGCATGCTTATACCCACATAAATCTAGGCAGATCCTAGTCATACAACATTTCCTTTGCTACCCCAACAATAGTCCTATTTTTTTGTTCAGAAACTCCATTATGCTCCAGATTATAAGGAGCAATCCATTCTCTTCTGATGCCCTCCCTTGCGCAAAAATATGTGAATCCCTTATCAGTATATTCCCCACTGTTTTCTAAATGCAATACTTTGATTTTATTCCTGATTAGGTTTTCTATCAGAGCTTTAACTTCTCTGAACTAATCAAAGACCTCATCCTTGATCTTTAAGAAGTAAATCCAAGACTTCCTGGAATGGTCATCAATGAAAGTGATAAAGTGTATTAGTCCTATTACACTTTTCACCCTCTTGTTGCTTCTGGAATATGATGCTTTACTGTACTTCCTTAGTATGTAGCCTCTGCACATGTCATCATGATTGGTTCTAAGAAATAGAACTCCCATAATATTTTCTCTGATAATTCTCAGAGCTCCATGGTGTAGATTCCCCATTCATATGTGCCATATCTCATTTAGATATGATTCACCACTTATATTGCTGCCTAGCAAAGCCATTGGAGACTCAAGTTGCAACTTGTATAGTCTGTTGCTTCGAGTTCCAATCTGAGTCTTCTTCTTCCAGCTTGGATGCTTGACATAAAATTTTATTTTTGATAAATTATACATCATATCCCTTGTCCTTCAATTGAGATAATGAAAGTAAATTCATTCCCATACCTGGCACATGCACACATTTGTGGCTCGAAGACTGTCTCTTTCTTCTATATGAAATGCTACTATCCCTTTTCCTATAGGGGTACACTTTGTCTTATTTCCCATTGTTATTTGGAAGTCCATCCATTCTTCTTGATAGCTAGAGAAATAATATTTTTCTCTAGTCATATGGGTTAAAGCCCCGCTATCAATATACCAATCATATGATGATGCAAAGCAAGATAAACATGCACATTCCTTTTCCAACCTTGAGGCCAACTCTGAAATAACTCGATCTTCCATATTTTTCTCTCTTTTCCTTTTCCTACAAGCTTTTGTAGAAGGAATGCATAAGCCCCCAGGAGTATGATTTTATACTATTGCAACACCATGAGTTCCCTTTAGCATATACCCTCCTGATTTCTTGCCCAACCTTGCTCTGATACCATGTGAAAATTTCAACTTGAAATTCCACTGCAATATTTGATATTATTTCTCCTACGTATTATTTAGAAATAAGTTATTTACAAAAATCTCTTCAGAAAATATTGAAATAAATTAAAATGCAAACTTCAACGAGAAAAATTATAAGGAAATGCTAGCACAATAATGACAAATATTTTTGGATGACTGTCCCCGGAAAAACCCAATGTGGGAAAACTGGTGCAATAGATGAGAGTTTCTATTATTCTTCAGCAAAAATCTTCTTGTACAAATATCAATCAGGATTAATGAAGATAAATTCTCTATGATAACACTAGATATTTTTCTCACAAAATTTTTTGATGAGAAAAGACCCCGGAAGGACCCTCTTGGGCCTCTTGCGTCACCACTACACTAGCTCTGCGTGGGCGCTGCACAGAATTGCGTCACCCCTCTACATTTTCCCCTTCCTGCCTCCACGTTGTCTCTTCCTTCTATTGCATCACCTGCTCCTACACCTCAGATTGATGTTGAACCCTCTCTGTCTATCCTCCACCTGTAACTATCTCTCTGGGTTGATTTTCTCTTGCCGAAATTTAGCCACTGAGAAAATCAATTTACCTAGGAAATTGAGTATCTACACTAGTCTGTCCTCCAAATTACCCTCAAGCCTTCCTTTACAGTCTTCTCATTGAAACATCAACGACTGAGATTAGACTTAGGGTCTCCATTAAAATAATTAATTATTTTAGTAAAACATATTCCAAGTGGAATTTTCACAAAAAAATTCTAGGTTCTCTGGAATACATGTTCCTAAGCCTCTCCACAAATTTTGAGACTTAGAGCACTTCCAATTTTACCAAAAATCAACATTGGGAACACCTAGGAAAAACTTGATCCTAGAGGTAGGGCTTGAGGTATTTGGAGATTCCACCATTGGAATTGGCCCAAATTCAGAGAAAAGTGAGGGGACCCACTAGTGCAGTTGCCTCTAGGAGATCGAAGTGGTCCTGTGCTAGATTCATGTGAAATTGATTCGCTAGGTGACCTAATTGGGCTAGACCTAGCGAAAAAGGGAAAAATGTGAAAAATAGGGGAAAACGATCACCCTTATTTGAGGGAATAGTGCTTTATTCACTTGGGGATATGGAGTCAAAGATAATAATGAAGAAGGATTCAGTTTCTTGTTTAAGGAGGCTAAGAAAGTCAACTTTGTCCAATGTTAGAGGAAATAAAATAAAAGTGACTTTCAAGAATTTATACTTCATACAAATGGTGCAAGGTTATCAAGAAAAAATGATATTTAGGACATTTCATTCAAATAAAAATAGCCCATACATAGAAAAATCTAGATAGCCACATAATTGCACATTTCAATCATGCACCAATTAGCCCTAATTATAGTGAAGTTCAATTGTATGCAAAACCAAGAAAAATAACATTAAATTTGTACTTAAAATGTTAGAGAGTATGTCCAACCAACATCACATTTGCAAATAAGAATATCCAAGATAGAAATAGCCGAAATCCATACATCCAAATTCATCCATCATCCAAAATTATTCCTCCAACGAAAAATGAAAAGTTCTCTAAAGATAGAGAGATCCCAAGTCAATGATGATACAAATGAATCCAACTAACTCCTATTTGACACTTTTAGGAGTTTGATTTAAATAATGATCCTACATTAGCCCCTAAACATAAAAGAATGTGAAAACTAGCTCAAAAATGAAATAACAAGCCTCTTAGGAGGTCAAATAATAATATATGCATGTCGTGGGGCCCTCCAAAAGGCCTCATAATGTTCAGAAGTGCCATAATGATGAATAAAATTCTCAAAATGTGATGTACAAGGGGGTGGGACCTTTTTCTCCAAGGAGTAGAACTATGGTGCTCCCACTGGGTGTGGGCACACACCAATGACCTCGTGGATCCCCATATGAGTCAAGGATACCTGTACATCATTTTTAAGGGCTCAGATGATGAAATGAACACTTCCATGTCATCATAAGAGTCTTGGGACACTTGCCAAGTGTGTGGCACTCCTATGGGGCTTGTTGGGCATAGTGTGTCAAGTGCATCATCCTTGTCCCAAAGGTGGATCTCTAGTAATATCTAGACATTGGTGGGGATCCATGGAGTGTTATCTGTTGTTGTGGAGGCCCATGACTCTCTACACACACCCTACATGTTCCAATGATCCCTCTGGGAGGTTAGGACCCCATATAGGGAAACCAAACCCAAATGGATACCATCTGCAATCTTGTATAAGATCCAATGTGTCCCCCAGCCTTCCAGTACAACAAGTCATTAAAGTAATCGTGTAAAAGATATTACAAACCATAAAAAACAAAGTGGGAAATTCATAATGGCATGCCCATCTATAGTGGGCTTTGGCATGTGATAATGTCTCCAAGCTCCAAAGGGGTTTAGCCAAGTACTTTATTAGGTGGTTTCTACCCTTAGAGGGGATAGTATGTCCAAGGTACATCCCTCAAATGGGGATTACAAGTGATAAAGAAGTGAAATGGAATAGGTAATGAGAGGGGCAGTCCTGGGCCACATATTGGGTCTCATGGGTAGCTAGAGAAGGGGGAGCACAAACCTAGGTATATAATGTGTAGGAGGGAGAAATCGTGGTACATGAGGTTCCCTGACCTTGATTTTTCCACCCTTATTTATATTCCTTTTACCTTTATGAATTTTCTTCAATTAACTGCTTGGGGCTCAAAGGAAAAGAGCATGATGTGTAAGATATGACAATGATTATCCCCTTTTAGATAAGATGATTCATTTCTCTCCAGGGGTTGGGACAACCATGGGTTCCTAAATGATAAAGGAGGCTCATCTAGGACCTATGGAATTAGGCTGATGACCATGGGTATGGGGTAGAGCTCATGTATTGGATTTTAATTAGGTGCTAATTATTTTTTTCTTGACCATCTTTCACATTTTGTGGTACAATTTCCCGTGGAACATCATTTCAGACCTGACCCAAGGTGGAAGAAGGGGATAGGGAAGATGACCCTATGTGTACCCAGGTAGGAAAAATGATGAATGGGGTTATAGTGAGTGGAAAGAGAGTAATATATGCGGATAAAGGAGCAGGACCATGCACCCAAATTCGGGGTTTCCCAAGTAGTACCAAATGGTCAGTAAAGGAGATCCCAAGGGAATAAGATCCAAGGTAATATCCAAAAGAGATCAAGGGGACAAGAGCACAAAATAAGCCCAATATCTCTACCAAATCCCCCCACCAATTATGCCTAGAAGTTTCCATGATAAGTAAACCCAATACTCAATTATTAAATTACAAGACATACCTTTGGATTCGGGAGACCCACCTTCAAACATGCGATTAATACAGATGGGTGAGGGATCACATGGTTGGCTCAGGTGGTGGATAAATGGTACAAAACTCTAGTTGAAGGTTGAAAGGGGATGCTGGCTGCCGACTGAGGTCCATCATGGAGAAAATTTTCTCCTAGGGATATCACCCATGAAGTGGTGGGTAACATCTGGCTCCAATTGGGACGTGATTTCTCGAAGAGGTGGGCAAGGCTACTCGAACGAGAGGTCACGAGAACTCCAAAAATCTCTTGGTCAATGTAGACCTATTATCTGCACATGTCAACGACCAAAACCACAAGGCAACATGTTTTTCATAGTGTCTTATGATCACCAACGCTTAATGTTAGCCCATAAAATCAACAAATAACACAAATATGAAATTTCTAATCTAAATGAAACTAGTTTATTATGAGAAATATCATATGATGTTAGTTCTAATGCAAAAATCAACATGGAATGAACCCTAATATAACATGCATATAGTACAAATTCAAGTGCCTTCAGGAAAGCACTCCTTCAGGAGTTGTCCATTTACAGGTTGGGGGACCAACTCACTTTCTTTATTCTCCAAGTGATATGAGTTTATCCCTGCTATGTCAACTATTTTGAAGGGTCCTATCCATATGTTATCCCATTCTTTTATGAATACATGTTTTCTTCCTTATTTTTTCCCACAAGAGTACAAGGTCGCCAGGTTTGAATGATCTAGTTTGTGTGTGTTTTTCAAAATAAGTTTTCATCTTGTCATGACTACATGGAAGTTGATCAAGGGCTTTATTCCTGTTTTCATTGCTTTCAATGATTTGATTAATACAGGATTGTATAACATCATGTTTTTTAGGAAAGGCTTTCAAGCACTCAAGGATAGGTAGTTGGAGATGTATAGGTAAGTTAGCCTCAGACCCATATACCAACTAGAAGGGGCTGACCATAAGGCATATTTGATCCTGTTATCCTAATCTCTCTTATGTTCGCCCATATTCCTCTTGAAAATCCTAATGGGGTTCTTGTTTCTTGATTCATCTTGGTCGTTACCCTGGGGGTAATAATTAGTGGAGTGAGACAATATTATACCATATTTTTTACACAGGGATTTGAGAGCCATATCGTCAAAATCCTTAGAATTATCAGTCACAATTTTAGCAGGAACCTCAAACCTGATAATGATTTTTCCCTCAAGGAAATATGATCTAAGTATGAATGTTATTTTTTCTGTGCTAATTTCATTTTCAAATTTAAAATTTATTTTCTGATCTTATGCTTGATGTACATAGGTTTCCTTGTTGTCAATGTGTGTCAAATAGGTAAATTAACTGAGTTTAATGGGTGAATTCAAGAGCATAAAGTATGGAAATCAAATGCTAAACAAAAAAAACATAAAGAAAAACAAACCATCACAATTGATCCATCAACACAAAGTTTTGATGAAGGAGTTCACCCCTCCTAGGCTACATCTCCTTGGTCCAGCTTCCATGGCTTGGGCCTTTGTGTTATCTCAATAGTGAAAAAAATTATGTTTTCATGCATCAAATTCTCCTGAAACATACTCCAATGAGTTCATAATGTATAAATATATTATAAATGACTTTTCATTCACTCCATTTGGCCTTCAGCTTATCTAGGCATGGCCTTCTTTCCTGGTGGCCCTAGGCTTCAGTTTTCTTCAAAGTGAAAAAAATACCTATAGAATTGTTCCTTTGCCTCTACAACATTTCCCAATGTGTTCAGAGCATGCCAATATTCTAGGAATGACTCTTCCTGAGCCAAAATTGGTCGAAAATTTCTCAAGATATGGTTCATTCAATTTTTCCCTAGAATCCTCCAAATCTGGGGAAGACCCCAGATAACCCCGCCAAAATAGCAGGCCTGCCGAAAATGGGGGTGCTTCCTAGTACTCCACTAAATTAACAATGAGTTCAATTAATTTAATCAATGTATTAGAAGGTTAATGTGCGCGCTAAGCGCAACTAATTTGGGCGTTGGTCGACAGTCATGTGGAAGGGTACGTGGGGAGGAGGGATGGCCCACTCCCTTCCGCCATTGGAGATTTTCATGAGTTTTAAATATACGTTGGGTGCAGAGGCTTTACAAGCCTTGCCTCATGGTCTTTTGGTAAGATTTATTAAATTTTGGGGGGAGGTCACGGGTTCGACCCTGACCTCCGCCCCTATACATATATTTTTCCACAGTATATATGCTCCCAAACCTTTGATTTATTTCAAATATGTGCTGTGACATAATTCCATAACTCGGACTATGGTTTAAATTTGTTTGGATATATAAATATATATATAAATATATATATATATATATATATATATATATATATATCCAACCTTAATAATTAAAAAATAATTCCAACACATAATAATTCTTCATGAACCAAAATTCAACCTTGGAGGACATTGGGAAATTACACCTTCTCAAACCCAAACTGACGAATCGTATTGTGACACTTGTCACAGTACCACTGGGAAAAAACTGAAGAATATTCCCTACATGTTATCTGGGTTGCCACATCATCAACCTGTCAATGTGTTGCAATTTTTTTTTTAATTTTCATGTTCTCAATGATGGTCAGTAGGCTATAAATTCTTCATTCGAAGTCGGTTTTCGATGAAACAAAGTGCATCAGATTCCTAACGACAGACCAGTTTCTTTTGTTCAGTTTCAATCAATTCTGAGCACTTTAATTTTTGAGCTTAATACTAAGCCTCTGATCATTCCTCCCCACTAGAAGCCTTTTGGACCCCAAAATCTCTCTGATTAATAACATGTGGATGAGGGTACTTTTCCCTCACCCTTCCAGTCTCTATCCACTGAAATTTTCCCATTTTCATCAATTAGAGATTTTCACAAAAAGTTAACTTTTTCCTTGATTCTTGTGACCTTCTCTTGTTGTCATTAACACTGTCATGCTGCAATTTTTATGAGTTTGTAGAGAAGCAAGCTATTAGTGCATAAACCATCTTGTTCCTACCTTGGTCATTAATAAAAGGAAACTTAAAAACTGTCTCACCTTGCACATTTTCACCATGGTCATTCTTAGTTGATATTGCTTTGTACTTGCATCGACTCTTGACCAAGTATCTTCGCCATTTCCATGTACCCTTTGGAAACCAAAAACATGCATTTGTGGAATTCATGTCTTCTTTGTGAAGTTTCTTTGTCGCTTTCACTTTGACCTTTGCACTCTCTTGCATTGACATCTTATTTCCAACACTGCTCAACAATGATGTTGACTACTGCAAATATTTTACATCTTGTTCACCTCCTTTCAAAGGAAACTTGTTAGAATCCTTAAACATCTCATTACAAGAATAAGAATATTTTTTAAAGGTTTTATTCAAAACATATCTTTGTTTTATCATTAACAATGTCAAATTCTGACTTGCATTCACTATCCTCTTCATTTCTCTTTCATGTATAAGAGACAAACTTGTCTTCTTCTTATGCGCTCTAATTATGTACTCAATACCATCTTTAAAAAAGTGATACTTATTCTCATGCCGATGAAATACTGATTTCCTATCATAAAGCTAAGGAATTCCCAATACAATACCTGATATCTCAAGCAGCACCACATCAAGTTCAACTTCATCAAGAATGTTTGAATTGATGGTGAATCTTAGTATGCACTTTCTTGTAACCTGCAAGTTTGCATTCTTGCATATCCAACCCAGAGTATATGATCTCGGACGTCTAATAGTTTCAAGGTCTAGCTGCTTAACCAAGTCTTCGGAAATCAAGTTAGCTTGTGACCCACTATCAAAAAGTGTATCGATCTTGGTATGTTTAGAGACAACTATAATATGGAAAAGTTATATTCTTTTATATTCATCATGAGTAACATTTGAAAAATTTGAAGAACTAGTACTTGTTATATATTTACCTTTCAAACCCATGGTTTTAATCTTTGTCTCATCTCCTGAATCTGACCCTAAGTCATGTTTAACTATAGAAATAGTTTTCCCCTTTTCTTTGGATTTCAATTTGTTTGGCTTGAACTCTGGATGATGTTGCCAACAATGGTCTTCATCATGGCCAGTCTTTGAAGAATTTTTTCATGTGAGTTTTTCCTTCTCTATTTTTACAAAGTTATTTCTCTTTCCTCTTCCATAAAAAATTCCCTTTCCTTCACCCTCACTTTCACTTTTCTAATCTATGTTTTGTTTCCCTCTTGCCTCTAAGTGTGTGGCTTGAACAAAAACTTCATCTATGTTTGTGGGATTAAACATGAGAATGGTGTGCCTAAGTTAACTGTGCAAACCCCTAACATACTTTAATAAATTTTCTTGAGAATATAAATTAATACCCAAAATAAGAGCTCTTCTCCTAAATTCATGAGTATAATATTTCACACTTTGCCCTTTCAACTATCTAAAAATTTTCCAATCCATAATTTCATTTTGCATGTAATCTAAGGGATAGAATTTACTTTTAATGGCATCAATCAAACTTGACCAATACATAGTTATCTTACTGTAGTTTTTAATCTCTTCTTGAGTCCTTGCTTCCCACCATACAAGTGCAGATCCTTCCATCCTCAAAGAAGCCAGTTGAATATTTATGTCATCCTCATGAAGGTTCTGAATTCTGCAATACACCTCCAATTGACGTATCCAATTGTCCAATATTTCTGAATTTATCTCTCCATTATACATTGGAAGCTCAAATTTGACATCAAGTTTGAGTAAGGGTGTTTTTCCTTTTGTGGCTTTTGAGTGAGTATGAGTGGTTTTTGTGGTGGAAGTGGAAGATGATGATGATGGAGATGATGACGATGATGAATATGGTGGAGATGGAGGTGGATTTTCTCCACTACCCTTTGAACTCTTCTCTTCATCCTTATTTCCATTTGAAGTTCCTTAGCCATGTGGAGGCTTAGAACCTTCTCCTACCATCCCAACATTAAATGCATCAAACATAATTTTAACCATCCTCTTTATGTCATTGAAGTCTTTCTTGATATCATCCTCTTCTCAAATACTTTGAGTATCTCCTACACCTGACATGATGGTTATGGATTCAAGCTCAACTTCGAATGCTTGTACCTCTTCAATGAACTCAGCTTCTTGTGCAGTTTGTACCTCTTCAATCTCAGCTTCTTGAGACAAAACTTGAGGTTCTTGAAGTTCAAATATGAGTGGAAATTTGGGTGAAGATGGTGCTCTTGTAGCTCTCCTTCTTCTAGCCATAATATCAAGACTTGTAACCAACAATTTCCCTTCACCTTCACAAATTTGCAACCATTAAACTTTCTCAAAACTCAAGCAACTATCAAGAAAATAACCTTTACTTTAAACCAAGCTTTGATA
Source organism: Pinus albicaulis (assembly GCA_034641835.2). NCBI lineage: Eukaryota > Viridiplantae > Streptophyta > Pinopsida > Pinales > Pinaceae > Pinus > Pinus albicaulis. The sequence goes on along the minus strand of CM076575.1, from coordinate 1,664,513,867 downwards.
CCAACATGATCCGAGTATGAATGTTATTTTTGATGTGCTAATTTCATTTTTAGATTTAAAATTTATTTGCTGATCTTATGCTTGATGTACGTAGGTTTCCTTGTCGCAGATGTGTGTCAAAAACATAAATTAACTAAGTTTTATCGGTAAATTAAAGAGCATAAAGTATGGATATCAAATTTTGAACAAAAAAAACATAAGTAATATCTAACCATCACAATTTATCCATCAACACAGAGTTTTGATGAAGGGCTTCACCCCTCCTGGGCTACATCTCCTTGATCTAGCTTCCATGGCTTAGGCCTTTTTATTAGCTCAATAGTGAAAAAAAGGTTGTTTACATGCATCAAATGCTCCTAAAACATACTCCAATGAGTTCATAATGTCGAAATATATCATAAATGACTATTCATTCACTCCATTTGGCCTTCAGCTGATCTAGGCATGGCCTTCCTTCCTGGTGGCCCTAGGCTTCAATTTTCTTCAAAGTGACAAAAACACCTATAGAAGTGTGCTTCTTCCTCTGCAACATGTTCCAATGTGTTCAGAGCATGCCAATATTCCAATAATGACTCTTCTTGAGCCAAAATTGGTCGAAAATTGCTCAGGATATGGTTCATTCAATTTTCATCTAGAGAAGACTCCAGATAACCTCACCAACATAGTAGGCCCGCTGAAAATGGGGGCGCCTCCTAAAACTCCGCCAACTTAACAATGATTTTAATTAATTTAAACAATGGATTATAAGGTTAATGTTCATGCTAAGAAAAATTATTTTTGGCGCTGGTCAACGATCATGTGGAAGGGTCATGTGGGGAGGAGGGTTGGCCCCCTACCTTCCGCCATCGGAGATCCGCATGAGTTTAAATATACGTTGGGCACAGAGGATTTAAAAGCTTCACCCTGTGGTCTATTGATAATATGTGGTAATTTTTGGGGGGAGGTCACGGTTTCAACCCTGACCTCTGCCCCTATACATATATTTTTCCATGGTATATATGCTCCCAAACCTTTGGTTTATTTCAAATGCCATAACTCAGACTATGGTTTAAATTCATTTGGAATTAAATAATTAATATATATTATTATATATACATCCAACCTTAATAATTAAAAAATAATTCCAACACATAATAACTCATCATGAACCCAAATTCAACCTTGGAGGACATTGGGCAATTTCACCTTCTCAAACCCAAACTGGTGAATCCTATTGTGACACTTGTCATAGTGCTACTGGGAAAAAATTGAATAATATTCCATACATGCTGACTGGGCTGCCATGTCATCAACCTGTCACTATACTGCAATTAAAAAAAACAAAAATTGTCTGTTCTGAATGATGGTCAGTAGCCTATAACTTCTTCATCCAGAGTTGGTTTTCGACGAAACAAAATGCGCCAGATTCCTAGTGATATGCCGGTTATTGTCGTTTAGTTTCCAATAAATTCTGAAAGCTTTCATTTTTGAGCTTAATACCTAGCCTCTGATCAAAATCCATAACCACCTGATCAGTTAATGTTTTGGGTGGTATGGCTTCTACCCATTTAGTGAAAGAGTCAGTTGCTGTGAGAATCCTCTTATGGCCATGACTTGAATTTTATTTAAACTCACTAATAAATTCAAGGCCCCACTTTTGAAAGGGGGCATCCACCACCAAATTTTCCAAGGGCATGGCGGCTAAATGCTTCTTTCCATCAAAGAATTGGAAAGGTTGGAATGTTTTTACAAAGTTCAAGGTATCAGCAAATATGGTGGGCCAATAGTAACCTGCCCTCAAAATTTTATGAGTGGTGGTTCGGGCAACATAATGTCCCCCGCAAAACCCAACATGAAATTATTTTAATAACTTCTCAGATTCTTCCTAGTTGACACACCTAAGTACCACCCCATCAGGGCTCATCCACCCAAGTACATCTTAGGTTAAGCATAACTTTGAGGTCTTTAGTCTTAGGGATCTTCTCTTGTGGTCAGTCAGGTGAGGAGGGGCAGACATGTTGTGCAAGTAATAGAGAATGTCCTTGTACCATTCATCTTCCTCAAGTTCGATAATAGTGACACATAGTTTCTCTTTCTCTCCTTATCTAATGGCTTCATTATTGCTTTCAATCGTCATTTTAGCCAAGCCTTGGCCCTGGATAATCTTCTTTGGGTAAATTTCAAGGTCATATTCCTAGATTTTGGATACCCATATTCCCTTGGATCCATGTAAATTTTTGTAGATGTTCTATGCTTGATGAAAATTTACTTTTATCCCCAATATCAAACAAAAATCACATAAACAAGAAATTAAAATGACGATAGAACATACCAGTAGATCGACATAAGACAAACCAAAAATGTACTTAACTTGATCAGCAAAATATATGTGTTGTGGTGCGTTACAATGATCAACGGGATGTTTCAACCAACAAAGTATCAATACGGTCAGCCAACCAGAAGTGTCACCCAACCCTCTCGGATAGCTATATCATTCAACCCAAAGTCAACGGTCAAAGCAAAACAGCAACAAAAAAAATTCAACGCAGCCCAGTCAAAGTCAACGGTCAACCTCGATTTCTATGCCAATAAATATGGGCTGTAGAAATCAGAATTTTGACCAATATTGGGGTCAGTTTGACCATGCGTTGGCCAAAGTCAAAGCTAGTCAACTATGCCCTGAAAACCCTAGGTCGAAAACAGAAAATCTCCTTGCTACAATTTTCCCACGTGTGGAGAAGAAGAGACTCCAAGTGATGATAAAACCTATCAGATGAATAGAGAGAATGTATGATGATGGATGAGTGAAAATGACCTCCAACATTGACCTATTTATATCCATCAATGAGGGTGTGAGACACAACTTCTAGGGCTGCAAACCTATATTTCATTTATGGCCGACCTGCAGATATTTTGAATAAATTCAAAATAAATTTTCTGCTCATCGGATCAAGATGATATTTAGATAGATATTGCACCTCTCTAAAAGAGGAATCCAATAAAAATATTGACATCTTCATCTGAGCATCACAACATGGATTTTGGACCTAGTTTTCCAAAATTAACAATCCAAGACAATCAGATTGGGACAGCACATATTTGACATAAGGGCATGGGACATATGCACATATCTTGTTGTACCCGACATAGGCCCTAAAATGTTTGACAAACTTGATAAGAGCATATGGTTGTTTTTTGTGATGGTGTATCTTGTCTCAGCATCACGGAGTGGTTTTCTCATGAAAGTTATGGGTATCTCATCTCCCTCATCATCCTTTTGGATAAGTATCCCAACAATATTTTCTCTCGAGGAAAAGGAATAAATGATAAAATTCTTAGCATAGTCAGGGCTAACTAAGATGGGAGCGGAAGAAATATTTTTCTTTATTTCCTCAAAGGCTTCATTTGTTGTAGGATTCCATGTGTATGGACTGTTTTTCTTGAAGAGTTCACTCATATGTTTCATAATTTCAAAAAACGTCGGTATGAATCTTTTCACAAAATTGATTTTTCCAAATAATGACCTTAAGGAATCTTGATTCTTGGGATATATAATATTCCTGATAGCTTGGATTCTCTTAGGCTCAATCCTAATTCCATCTTTGGAGACTACATGTCTGAGCAACTTACCCTTGTATACACCAAATATTGACTTTTTAGGATTGAGAGATATGTTGTATTGTCTACATTTCTCAAATACGTTCCTCAAATGTTTGCAATAGTATTTTCTTTCTTTAGAGGCCATGGTCAAATCATCTTGATAGATTTGCATGATCTTCCCAATGAGGTCCCTAAAGGCAAAGTCCATGGCCCTCTGAAAGGTAGACCCAACATTAAGGAGACAAAATGGCATCCTAAGGTACATGTATGTTTCCCATGGCATAGTAAAAGCAATTTTTAAGAAATATTCCTATTTGAAAATAACTTGGTTGTATCTAGAGAAACCATCCAAGAATGACACCATTTGATACCCAGTTATTCTTTTCAATAGGTTTTCCATGTTGGGAAAAGGGTAATTGTATTTTAAGCATCCACGATTAAGGTCCCTAAAGTAAATACACATCATGATTTTACCAGTCTTTTTGCGAGTGATCACAGGGTTGGAGATCCATGATGAATTTCGAATGGGGGAAATTATTCCTGTGTCAACCATATTTTGGATCTCTTTTTTTACAAGGGGAGGGAGCTTGGGATTCATATGTCTTAGTTTTTACTTAACATGCTTCACCCCTTCCTTGAGAGGAATGGTATGTTAGATAATTTTGGGGCTATATGCTTTTAGATCATCATAGGACCGGGAAAGGACATCGTTAAATTCTCTCAACAATTTTTTCGGCTCATCCCTTTCTCCTTTAGAGAGGTTTTTTCCAATCTTAATGATTTGGGTAGAGGTCACAAATCCTAGGTTTAGATACAACGTATCAGGGGTTTCTTGATTACCATTGCTAGTAATGCTAACATCATTTGTGTCAAAGTGTTTCTCATTGATCACATCCTTATCTTTTGTTTAGGGATTTTCTCAGTCTTGTAGGAAGTTATTTATGTCTTGGTCATCCTAAAAAAAATGCCAGTGCTCTTCATAGTCAGGGATGGAAGGTCTCTAGATTGTGTCAATGATGCATTTTCCTCTTCTTGCAACATCATGAGGGATGATTGTGGAGGTAGATGCGACTACAACCAAGGTCCTGGCCATTTCATTCAAATATTGGTCAAATGCTCGGAAAGATAAATCATCGAACCCCTTGAGAATGTGAGTGATCCTTTCTTTGTAGGGTTTCAACATCTCATCCTTTGTGTTAAAATTTCACCTAATTTTTGAGATAAGTATATTAGAATCCCCTATTATGATCAATTGTTGGATCCCTCTTGATTTAGCCACTTCAACACCTAACAATAGGGCCTCATATTTGGTAATGTTATTAGTGCAGGTGAATTGGAGTCTTATGGAAAAGAAAATATATTCTTTGCATGGGGAGATGATTACAATGCCAGCTACCGCCCTATATTTGGAATGTGCCCCATCAAAGTACATTACCCATAATCTTAAGGAGGGGGGGGGGGAGGGTAAAAAACATGCTCATTTTTGAAAAGCCTCAATTCTCCAATTTTGTTATATTATTCTTCTAGGCCATTTCCAGTTTCGTGAGAGGATGAAATCATAGGGGCTGAAAATTCATGCCTAGGTACCGACACATAAGATTTTTCTTTCCACGGGAGATAAATGACATATCCATCTTCACTAATGGATATGATCTTCAATCAAATTTTTGGACACTATCATTCCCCATGCTGGGGGTGTTTCTACCAAAACTATGTTGATGGAGAATCTTTTTCCGGATATGTATGAAAAAAGGTTTTCGCCCTTTCCATGATCCCATATACCTCAAGCTCATTAGAGTTCAAAATCATTTTAGCAAGACATTTCATTGAAAGCTTAAGTCCTAACTTTTTCATAATTCTTGAAGACATGATGTTGATAGGGCTGCTAGAGTTTAGGATGCAATTTCTTAAGGTGAAATCATTTAGTCCAAGGGCGATGTAGAATGGATTTATTATATCCAAGGCTAACCTCAATGGGACTTTCAGGATAATATCAAGGGGCTTCTCCTTTACTTTGGGGTTGTCTTGGGGAAGAAGATCTTCTTCATTTGGGGGAGATTCCTCATCATCAGATGAACTATCTTCCTTAATCTGTAACACATTGATAGATTTTTGCCTCATAGTTTCATCAAGGTCGAATATGATATTTTAGGCTTGGAAGAGGCTTTCAGGTTCCTTGTTTTGGGCATCAAAGGGGAACTTTCCTGTGAAAGCGTTTAGGTACACAACCAAGGTTATTTATTTTTGAGGGGCTAAGTTATATGGAAAGGCATGAATGATGGTATTAAACCGTTGATTGAATTCAACAATGGATTCATCTTCCTTCTTTGCAGTGGACAAGAGGCCTTTGCATAGTTGAACAACATCCTTTTTATGGCACCATCCATTTTCAAATGTTTCGATGAATACTTCCCATAAGGAGATAGATTATGGAGGAAGGGTGAGATACCACCCAAAATATTTCTCTATTAATATTGTGGCAAAGGAAATCATGCGATTTAATTCATTATAATATTCTCCACATGTCAAACCTTCAAATTTCAAAAGGTGTTCTTGGGGATCTTCGTCCCCACTAATTGAAGGCATGTTAGAACCCTCAAGTAAAGGGGTGATAGTGTCCCAATCATGTTTGAAAGGTTGATAGGCATGAAGATTTTATTCTTTTTTTTCAATCTATTAATATTCCTATCAGATAATGAAATATGGGACTCATGACTCTTCCTGCGATGATATGTTAAAGTCTTAGGGCCTTCCATTTTAAAGATGGGGGTTGTGGAATCGCTAAAGGAATATCGTGGATTCATCAATGAACCAATTCCTCAATTATCCACAAGGGGGCAAGACCTGCTTTCTCCCCGATAACGACGCCATAAATGTTACCACTCAAACCAACAAGGGACCTAAGAGGGGTTCCTATGGGGGCAATTTCTAGGTCAAGGGCAACGATGAAGACTTAGCGCACTGTCACCACAACTAAGACTCCCTGCTCTTTAAGAACTTTCACAAATGGGAGGAGACTAGGTAGTTTTAGGAAGTCAATTGTAAGATATAGATCAATGGATAGGTGTGAAGTGACCCTAGAAACCCTTTCCCAAAGATAAAATGAAGAATGAGACTTGCTTGCCTTTTAAGCAAGGGACTTGATCTTTTAGGGAGAGAGAGGAGGATTGGAGGGTTGAGGCAGAAGAAAAAGATTTTCATAGGATGTTTTCAATCCCTAAAATCCTTTGGGAACTTGGATTCTAGAGTAGTCCTTGATAAATCAACTTTGATGAAGAATGAGACCACGCAAGGACAAGTGGACCCAAATGAGGTGAGGTGATGGATTTTGGCACACAATGATGTTCTTAACCTGAGAAAGGTGAGGGGAAAGGATCAAATAAGAATTTTCTTCCAATTATGTCAAATTGATCCCACTAGGGTCTAGCCTTAGGAACACTTAGGCAAAACTTGATCCTAGAGCTAGGGATTGAGGTATCCAGAGATTCCACTGTCGGAATTGGCCCAAATTTGGAGGAAAGTGAGGAGACCCACTAGCACAGTTGGCTCTATCACAACGAAATTTTCCTATGGATACGTTCCTGGGAAATTGATTCCCTAAGTGACCTAATGGAGCTAGACCTAGGGAAAAATATGAAAAATAGGGGAAAATGATCACCCTTTTTTGAGGGACTAGTGCCTGATTCACTTGGGGATATGGATTCAAGGATAATAATGAAGAAGAATTAAATTTCTTGTTCAAGGATTCCCAGAATGACAACTTCGTCAAATGTTAGAGGAAAGAAAAGAAAAGTGACTTTCAAGCATTTATACTTCATACAAATGATGCAACATTATCAAGATAAAATGATCTCTAGGACATTTCATTCATCTAGAAATGGCCCATAAATATAATAAGCTAGATAGACACATAATTCCACATTTCAATGATTCGGAAGTTGATCAGTGGTTGTCATTGAAGTCAACCCAAGCAGCACCAGGGGCTACCCTGACCTTGCATAGGAATTTTGACTTGACAAATTACTCTATTCCAAGTCAAGGATATTTAGGATGGTTTTTACTTATCGAGATTTTTCTTTTGATATATGGCATGCCACGTAATTCTTCACCATTTGAGAGATATTTGTGTTTAAAGTTAGTAACCACAGTTAGTGGGCTAAAAACCGTGGGGTTGTGGCATGACACTAATCATTGGTTGTGGTCTTTGAATTATCAATAATTAATAGTTTTTTAAGCTCCTAAAATCCCTCCAAGGTTCACTTTTTGAGGACCCTCTCAACCTAATCATTTATATAAAATGTGACCCTCATAACCTCCTCAAGTAAGGATTTCGCTACTTATAACAAGACCTCATGGAATTTTCACTATAAATTTTTTTCTGTGAAGCTTCAGATTCTAAAACAAAAAACCCATTTGGGAAAAATCCTGATAAAGCATGTGTCCGAATTTCAGATATTGGTTCGCTATATTTTCATATATATGATCTAAGTAAGTTAAGGTTTTTGTAGGCTCCCGATTTTCATGTAAAACAGGTGACTCTTGGGAAAATCGTCATAAATTTCTCTCTGAGAATTGGATTCAAATTTCATAAAAAGTGATAGAAATAGGACGGGATTCTGTTTTTTGTATATCGTTTTCAGGACCAAAGGATGAAATAGTGGCACGTGACACTTCTTACAAGTTCACTCTAATGAACTAGTCTATAATCAGGTCATCATAGGAGATTGGGCATAACTATTTCTTGAAGAATCCAATGTTGATCAGACCTATGGGTTTGGAAAGAGGACTCAGAGGGGTACCACAGGATGAAATTTCAAACCTTTGAGATCTAAAATTACACAAATACAACAGATTCAATATCAAGCTTCTAGAAGGAAAGAAAAAATATGCATTCAAGGATCACTGCAGTAAAGACAACACATCGACAGTCAAGGGTAAGTCTGCTACAAAAAGGTTTGTATTATCAGTTTTTGAATTAGAATTTGAATATCATCTCTGACATGTGTTTTGGCAGGACATTATAAGTATTTTGTATGTATGTTTGGTTGGGTTTTGCTCATAAATGTTGAACGCATTCACATTTGAATTTTGAATATTTCTCTAACATATGGTTTGCATGACAACGCAAGTATTTTTTTTATATATTGGTTTGGGTATTGCATGTGTAGGAAGGAGGATGCAATAGGACAACTCAGACACATACTAGAAGGACAATGTAATGCCAAAGTACCATTACTTGAAGCAAGCACAACAATACCTCAGCAACTGCTAGTGTTCAAAGAAGCAGTGTCAAGTCAAGTATCAGGTCATGTCAAAAGTTAATATTGTAAAAATAATCATTGTAAAATTGTAAAAGAGTCAAACTTCCTAGAGTTGGAGAGGCATTTTTGCCAAGGTATACGTGTCATTTTTGGATAATGTTATGGTTGGGTTGCAGATCATAATGTCAATGGGTGATTGGTTTAGTTCAAGAAAATCATTGTGAACCATACTGTATCGTGGATCAGTTTCCCTGGTACGGGATTCCACACTCTTGTATTATTTCTGATCATTATAGGGTGGTAGGGATGTGCTAGGTTGGTGCATGAAGTCACCTATAGGCTGGAGCATGTGAACACTTCAGGGTAGTAGGTTGTTCTAGGATTTCAGGGCATCCATTCAGTTGAATATTGAAGAAACCAGGGTGTTGGGGCATCATTCCAGTGGGAGATGGAGAAGAATGCTTTTCTATAATTATAGGAAGTTGTACCTTTCATTTTAGTTGGGGCTGAATATTAAATAATTTATTATAAAAGCATTCGGTGGTTTTTGACCTAGAGGGGGTTTTCCACCTAAAATTCATGTTCCTATTGTGTTCTATCATTTATTGTTGTTACAGGATAAACATCAAGGATAATTGAAGATTAACTAATTATTTGGAAAGATTTAAAAAGTTCTAATTGATAAGAAATATTAATTCACCCCCCCTCTCAGTATTTCCAACAATTGGTATCAGACCTTGGTTCCTTCAATAGCAGTCTAACAATTTGAAGGAGGTCATGGAGTATACTAAGAATAGAGTTCCTATGTTCAATGGAAATAACTTCATACTTTAGAGTGGAAGAATGCAGGTTCATTTGTTGGCACAAGGATATGAAGTATGGGAAATCGTTGAAAAATTCTTTACAGAAACCCAGGATGAACAAGGAAAGAAAAATATGTTATATGATGCAAGGGCTAAAGATCTCGTTATCAGTGGGATTATCGAATTTATCTATCTTAAGGTACCGAGTTGTAATCTGCTAAATAAGTATGGGGCAAGCTTGAGAGTATATATGCAGGTGACTCAAACATGAAAGAAGCAAAGCTTCAAATTTACAGGGAAAAATTTGAGCAACTCAAAATGAAGGAAGTTGAAAATATTGATGCATACTTATAATTTTACAACGTGTTGATGAAATAAAAAATGCATTGGAAGGTTTGGGAGAACCTGTCGACACGAAAATTGTTGTCCGAAAGATCCTTAGAACTTTGCCGGAAAGATTCAACCCAAAGGTATTTGTCTTGGAATATAGTTCAAATCTAGCCAATCTCAGCAAAGATGAATTGCATGGAGTGATTACGGCATATGAAATGAGGATTGAAGAAGAGGATGATACATCTCACCTAGAAACAACATTCACCGCATCCAAGAAAACTAATAAGGACAAGCATACTTCAAAAGTGAAAACTTGTAGTTGTAAGGAAGAAGAAAAAGAAGAAGATGAAGAAGAATTTTCAGAAAAATAATTTTCCTACTTCACGTGAAAAATGAAAATAGGTAAGGGGATATGTTTCGATTATGGTGAGGTTGGACATTTTGCAACCAAATGTCCTCACCAAAATGAGGTTTTTACGAAAGAAAGAAAGGTTTGAGGAAGTTGAACAAGCAAGGCAAGAAGAAATGGTTTAAGAAGATTTTCTTCTCCAAAGAAGATAGCTCCTCATCTGATGAAGGCAATGATAACAAAGAAGAAATCAACAGAAGAGTGTTGTTTATGGCCAAGCATAATAAGCAAGAAGCGTCTAACGAAGAAGGAGACGAAGAAGAAGAGATGATTGAGGTTGGATTTCAAAACAAAGTGATCAGAGTTATCAAAGAGCTCAAGGTCGAGAAGAAGCATGTCAAAACTTTTGAAGACATTAAATATAGAAAGGGAGCATGTACTAAATCTTAAATCAAGGTTGAAGAATACAAACGAGTTGAAGAATTTCTCAGGGAAGAATTGAAGGAAAGAAACAAGGAAAGAGAAGCATTGGAAGCTGAAATAGTTTCTCTTCAAAAGCAAGTAAAAAATGGAAAAACTCTTCAAAAATACACCAGCATCTCCAAGGCATTGGAATAAATCATCAACAATCAACAATCAAACAGTGACAAGACTGGTCTTGGTTACAAAGAAAAATATGAAAAGGAGCCAAGTCCTTCTATGACAAAAAATGAAGATGGATATGAAAAATCTAAGAATCAGGTAAACCTTCCAGCCAACTCAAGAGATCAGGACTAGCAGGAAAAAACATGGAAGAAAATTCCTCGAATAATATTTCCTCCCAAGTATCAATCTATCTTCTATGGTCATTTTTATTCATGTGGAAGGTTTGGACATAGAGCTATAGAATGTCGCACATATGTTTGCAATAAATATAGTTTCGGGAGATCTTTCAGAAATGGATATTCTGAATCTCAACAAAATATTAACATATTTTATCATTTAAGAGATGATTTCAAATGTTACAAATGTAACAATTTTGGACACTTGGCTAAATATTGCAAACTTGGAAGTTCCTCAAAGGAATTATCGCAAAATCAGAATGAACAAATATGGAAAAAGAAGACTAAAAAATGTGCTATCGCTCTCAAGGATCAAAGCAACAGAAATGTTTGGTATGTTGATAGTGGTTGCTCAACTCATATGACTAGAGATAGGAATAAGTTCATATCCTTGAAGGAAAATAAGGATGGTACAGTGCCTTTTGGAAATGATGGGTCTTCAAATGTCATAGGAGTAGGTACAGTCACACTTGGAAGCAAGAATGCACTAGAGAAAGATGTGTTGTTGGTTGAAAATATGAATCAAAATCTGCTCAGTGTTGGACATATGTGCGATCAAGGACACATGATGCTATTTAACTCTAAGAAATGTGAAATCAAGAAAGGAAAGTTCGTTAAAATTTTGGCTACAACAAGAAGAGCTCCAAATGAAATATATATTTTGGATGAGACACCTAAAGGGCTCTTTTTGGCAAAAGAAGACGAAAGTTGGTTATGGCGCAAATGAATGGGACATATAAATTTTGATAATTTGGTCAGGATCAACAAGAAGGGAGCAGTAAGAGAAATGCCTAAAATTTCAAAACCCACCAATACGATATGTGAATCTTGTAAGCACGACAAGCATACAAAAGTTGAGTTCAAGACAAAAGAACACTTTGCATCACGTCCATTGGAATTTATACATACTGATCTATGTTGTCCTATGAGAATAAAAGGTTTAGATGGAGAATTGTATTTTATGCTAATGATAGATGATTACACCAGAACGATATCCGTCAACTTCTTAAAGAAAAATACTGAGGCATTCCCATGTTTTAGAATTTACAAGGAATTGGTCGAAAATGAAATTGATTTTAAGATCAAATGTCTGAGATCAAATAATGGTAGAGAATTAAATTTCAAGGTATTTCAACAGTATTGTGATGAAAATGGAATAAAAATGAAATTCTCAACAGCTAGAACACTGTAGCAAAATGGAGTTGTTGAAAGAAAAAATAGAACCGTGCAGGAAATGGAAAGAACAATGTTAAATGACTCAAAATTAGACGATAAAATTTGGGTTCAAGCAATCAATACAGTTGTATTCATTATAAACAGAGTTTTTCTAAGAAATAATTGTAACATGACTCCATACGAAAAAATTTCCGGTTTTTCCACCACCCTATAGAAGCACCTGTTTAAGCAGTTGTTTACCCAAATTCACTTGATCCATCAACGAAGACCGCCTAATGTCAAATACTTCAAAAAATTTGGAAGAAAATGCTACATCAAAAGAGAAGATAAAAAATTGGGCAAGTTCAATTCCCGTGTCGACAAAGGTATTTTCGTTGGTTATTCACACAAAATGAAGGCTTATAGATGCTACAATATGAGGTGAAAACAAATACTGGAAAGCATAAATGTTACTTTTGATGAATATTTTGTTACAAAGGATGACGATGAGATTTTCCCTTCAAGGAAATCTGAGGGATCTGAGGGAGAATCTGTGAAGGATGAAGAAGAAGATCTAGAACAAGACCAATAAAATAAGGAAACAACGATCAACCAAGAAGAAATAAGAAATGATTAGCAGGATGTACAAGAAAATTCTCCAAAAGATTTAAAAGAATGAAGTCAAAAGAATCATCAATCAAATCAAATCATTGGAAACATATATGAAGGAATTGGAAGCAGAAGAAGTCGACAACTTTGTTCATCACAACAAGACCACCTTGCTTTTTTAGCAACTTTTGAGCCTAGCAATTTTGAGGAAGCTAGTCAAGATGAACATTGGGTAGCAGCTATGAATGAAGAACTAGATCAAATTGAGAAGAATGATACTTTGGAATTGGTTCCAAGACCAAAGGATAAAAATGTTATTGGAAATAAATGGGTCTTCAGAAACAAATTGAATGAGGATGGAAAGGTTACCAGGAATAAGGCAAGATTAGTCTGCAAAGGATATGCACAAGTTGAAGGAATTTATTTTGAAGAAACATTTGCTCCTATTGCCAAAATGGAAGCTATTAGAATTTTTATCGCTTATGCATGCTCGAGAAAAATCAAGGTCTACCAAATGGATGGTAAGTCAACCTTTCTAAATGGTGAATTTGAAGAAGAAGTTTACATTGAACAACCTGAAGGTTTTCTTCTCTATGAAAAGGAAGACTATGTCTGCAGATTAAAGAAGGCACTATATGGTCTCAAGAAAGCTCCTAGAGCTTGGTATGCTCGTCTTGATGGATATCTACATCAACAAGGATTAAAGAAAGGAAGCACATGTTGAAAAGTGTAACTAGGATCGATCTTCATATTGACTATGTAATTATGTATTTATGTAAAGAAGAAGACAAAGATAATAAAATGTATATTTGTTGTACTTTCTTCATGGGTTTCATGAGTAAGATTTTATTATAGGTTGAATAGACTTCTTCTTGATGTCTATTAGGGTTTTATCTTCTAGGAATAAATATAATTAGGTGTCATATGTATAAAAAATCTAGTCTAAATGCTCCAAGACCTTTTCCAAGAAACCATGGAAGAATGACTCTAATTAGCCCTCACTCAAACACTGGAAGATAATCTAAAATGATGTATTAAATTATACCTTCAAATAAATAGAGAAGTCGGCCTACAAGCTAAGGTGATGGTCAACCTAAAGACAATAAAATTGTTTCTATATATACCCCTGTTATACGGTTCATTAGCAACAATATTTTCAGTCATCTCTGAAACAGAAGTGTGGATTATAGGATGAGTTTCAGTGCGATTTTTGATGTGCTTCGGGTTTGTTTAAGATACATACATCCTTGTGGTATCTTAGTGTAATAGGAGTTGCGGTTTGCTGAAACAAGAGTGTGGTCTATTCTTCAGAAGAAGTGCAGACTATCTTGAAGTATTTACAGTGATAAAGGGTCAATTTAAGGAAAATGCTTATATGTTGAAGTGTGAATATGTTTATACGTTGAAGTGCGTATATGTTTGCAGATAAAAGGTGACTTTGGTATTCATCCCCGATTCATGAAAAGTTGGAATAGTGGTCTGGGAAAAATGAGCAGTGAGAAAGTGATAGAAAGTAGGAAAGTAAATATGTGATTTAATTTCCTAACTGCAGCTTATATATATCTCAAGTATCTAAAGAATGAAGTGTTGATGCAGAACAATGCAAGTTGGTGAAGGAAAGAAGGATCAGCATTGAAGGACATAAAATAAGCAAGGGCAAGGTCTTGGATGCATATATAGGTCAAGGGTCTAATTCTTGGTCATGGTACTTGTCATCTGAAAATCTATAAGAAGAATTTCTCATGGGTTTTCCTCTCCAAGAGGTAGAGGTTTTTCCCTGGCTCTAGGAGCCTAATTCTTATGTCTCGTGTATTTTGATAATTGACTTGATGAAAGATTTAATAAGCTAATGAAGGTAATACATAAGTAACTCAAGTAACCTCACAAGTTATTATCAAGAAGATAATTTTGAATTAATCTCTAGCCCTCCAAATTCTCAACATGGTTTCAGAGCTAAGGTGTTGAACTCAAGGGCTACTTGACAAAGAGACACTCCAGGAAGCAAAAATCAAAGTTTGGGTGAAAAGTGAAATCAAGTTTGCAAGAAATACTCTCAAGCTATTTTCGAGAAAGATCTTCATCTCATTCAAAGGATCAAATTTTCAAGAAAACAATATTTTCCATCAAATATTTACATTCAAGACATTGTTAGAAGAGGACATCATATTTTGAAGACATCCTTTACCATCAAGGATCCAAGATCACCTAGATTGCATATTTCTATCCTAGAAGAAGCTCCTAACTTCTTCATCATCAAGGAAGCTGCTGAAGGAGAAATTCACTTACTTAAGTAAGTATATATGAATTTATCTAAATCTGTCAAAATGACTCATTGTATAGAGAGCAACAAATTTGTCAGGTTATCAAACTTTAATGCATGGAAGAAAAGGACAAATCTGAATATAATTGAAAATGAAGTTATGGAATTCATAGAAGGAACTACAATTCAACCTCCAAAATAATATATTCTAGCATATATCAAATACATGAAGGGATACATAAGAGCCTGAAGGATTCTTATAGAATCCATAAAAGACCCTCTCATTCCAGATGTATAAAAACTAGAATCCTCAAAAGAAATATATGATAAATTAGTGGAAATGTTCTTGAAAGGTTCTACAAAGGAAATAATATCCCTAAGAGAAAAACTATACAAATTGAGAATGCCAAATGAAGGAATAATTCCATATCTGATGGAGATTTTCACAATACGAGATCAACTACTGAAATTGGGAGAAGTAATGTCTAATAGAGAAATACTCAGTATGGTAGAACATGCTTTACTGAAAGAATGGAGAGGTTTCACTTCAAGAATAGATGGGAGAGAAGAATCTATGCCATTCCAAAGTCTAAGTAATATAGAAGAATCAAGATTGAAAGCAGGATCAAGTGTAGGGAATCAAACCTTTGCCGCCATGTCTAGGAAGAAAGGAATATTTGGTAAATTTGGTCCTCAGAATAAGAAACGAAATGTGGAAAAAGAATGATTCTTTGGATGTAATTATATTGGGCATTATCAACGAGATTGTCCTAAATTTGGAAGGGACAAGAGGAAAAAGGAAGAAGCCCATATCTCAGATATAAGAGAAGAACCTGATGCAAAGAAATCTAAGAAACAAGAAGCGAGGGATCTCCACTATGATTGAGATCATCTTCTCCTTTAAGTGATTTTTGTTGGTTGTGAAATAGTATTATAGGAAGCAATGTATATTATAGCATCATGATAAAAGCATGGTAGGAGATCTCGATGAAACAACTTCTAGAAAACCTCACGGATATCATACTGATGAAAGGCAGTTATCAAGATCAAGGGTCATCATGAAATCTAGTGTTGATATTTTATAATGAAGTTCTCTACGAATTCACCGATTAAAAAGAAAGAAAAATGGTTTCGTCAAGAACTCCATGCTACAGAATTCTAGGATGAGATGACATATTGATGGAGCAAGGCAAAGGAATGAAGTTCTTCATTCTAGTAAAACTACTACAAAATGACTTAAATGAAAAAGGTATGGGGTATGTATATATATATATATATATGCTAACACTAGATGTTTTGAAGTCATGTCATATGGTTGTAGGTAATAGAATTCTATATTTATAAGTTTGATCTATGAAGAAGGATCTCTCGGTGCACTTGTTATCACTCCACTAGATCTCTAAGGCTGAAGAAGAAATCCCACTAGAGATAACCACAGACCAATCTTTTGGCTTGGCATCTAGCCCTACCAAACTAGAGAGGGAAATATCCAAACAAATCACAGCCAAGAGGGCTAGATGAAAAGGTTTTAGGCTAGCTATGAAATGCAGAAGGTTTTGTTTTGTTTTGATTGGGTTTAATGGATGAGGATTAGGTCAAATAGGCTAGGTTAGGGAAAATAAGATGGGAATTTCATTCCATTCAATGGGGAAAGGTAGGTAGAAATATTAACACTTAAAGGTGATTTTTTGAGATGGTTTCAGACTGATGAGGAGCTAGGAAGAGCATAAGAGATGTATTCTTCCTAAAATAAAGAAAATGGACAAATTATGAAGACTTTCCCAAAACAGAGCATGAAAAAACATGTATTCTTCCTATCAAATTTAAAATCATCATATAATAGAAATGAAATGGTTTATGAGCTTACAAAAAATTCATAAAAATGAAGCAAGAGAAGAAACAATTATAAACATCCATACCACAGGTATCCCAAAGAAATAGTTGCAACTCTTCATTAATTTCTGGCCAAACTGATTACACTATAGTCCTTGATCAATACAATAGCATCCAACTGATTTCAACTTATGAAAATGAGTCAGAAATTAAAATATATAGACCTCAAACAACCTCTCCCAACCTCAAGGGTCGAATCCCTAAGTTTTAGAGCTAATCCAAAATAATGTGAACTGATACCTAGGGTCTAGGGAGGTCAAAGTGACTCATCCCTCACTTCCATGAAACTGATTCATTTGACTTCATGATGACATTTACATAATGCATTTACCCGTAGGTAACTCATCCACATGATATTTACATTTACCTTCATCAATTACTTAGGTAAAATCATTATTTCCCAAGATAAAATTCAAAAATACAGTGAACATTGGAAAATCTCATACATTTGTCAAGTGCGCCATTTTTGTGCCAGGCACGCCCTCACAGTGCCAGGGGTGCCCTCCATGTTGCAGCTCAATTTTGGATGGGTTTCAGGTGTCCAAACTGGGCTCAAGATGAATTTTTGGAAAGCCTATCTAGTATACTTTCCAGATATGTCTTTATTTTGCAAAATGGAGTTGGTTTTCCCTATCAAAAAGTGATTCTCCCGTAGCTGGTCAGGTGTGCCATTTTTGTGCCAAGCGCGTAGTGTCAGTGCGAACTCCAACGTGTAGGCCACTTTTAGAGGCCTTCCTAATGTCAAAATTGAGCTCATGATAGCTTGTTGGAAACATATCTCTATTGGATACACAATGGACCTATCAAGAATTGAAAATTATTAAGTATAGCCCCTCAAACATCAATTATCCCAATACTGGTAAAAAAGTGCATAATGAGGGTGAAAAAATGCAGTGTGATTTTGCAGGAAATGTTTGGAGACCTTTAGAAACTACAAATTGATCTCCAGATAGCTCATTGGAAATATCTGCCTCTCTAGTTATCATTTGATGTATCAAGCAAGTCATGTGGACACTCCATCTAGGAGAAATATGGATTGTACTATGGTCACTCTAGTAGTGTAGCAACTCTTTTGTGGCAACTGTATTTATGACATTCCTCCAAAACCATGACACCTGTGTAAAATATGAAGGAGGGTTTTTTTCCTTGACCTATGATGGAAAATATCCTCTTTTAGTTTTGTAAAATTCATCACCATTGGGTCAGAAACATAGTTTGAAGAAAAACTGGCCCTATGTGTGGCAAATTATTTGTCCCTTGGAATGACTTCTTGAAAAATGAGGGAGACATGGTGTTTATTAGTTGGAATGGCCTCATACTTGTTGAAATGACCTCCCTTATGCCTCCTCTACTCATATGTCTCTGATTCCATAGCAAGTGCTAATTTTTGGCAACTAGGTCCAAACTCCATCTTGTACTGCTCAGATGATGATGCCAATATTTTTATTGGATTACTCTTTCGGAGAGGTGCAAGATTGATCTAAATATCATCTTGATCGGATGAGAAGAAAACTTATTTTTAATTCATTCCACTTACGTGCAAGGTCAGCCAGATTTGTAATGTAGGCTTGAGAGCCCAACATATGTGTCACACACCCTCACAGAAGAATATAAATTGGAGAGACTTGTAGGTCATTTCATCATCATCTCATCACACACATTCCTCAAGATCTAATTAGTTCGTTCAACCTAGAAGATTGAAGTAAATTTGCATTAAGCATAGAACATTTTGTCTACCAAAAGTTACATGGTATCAGAGCTGAGCCCCCAGGGCTTAGTACAAGAGGATAGATAGCTACTTGATGAAGTTTGGCTTCACTCGAAGTAATGTTGATCAAACCTTTACTTCAAGGTTGATAGAGAAAAGCCTATCATTTTGGTTCTCTATGTGGACAATCTCTTCCTGATAGGTGTCGACCCTCTCATTCATTAGTGTAAGAGGGAGCTCGATTTCGACTTTGAGATGAAAGACCTAGGACTGATGCATTACTTCCTAGGCTTGGAGGTTTGGCAGAGACCTGGCAAGATTTTCATCTCTCAAGGAAAATATATTGTGAACCTCCTAGAAAGATTTGGTATGGTGGACTGTAAGTCCGTTTTAACATCGATGGAACTCAAATTCAAGAATTTGTGTGGAAATGTTGTTGGGCCCGCATTGGGAAATCCTACTGAGTATCGTCAACTCATAGGGGCATTGATGTTCTTACTGAACTTCCGTTCGGACATATGTTTTGTAGTGAACACTTTGAGTCAACACATGGTTGATCCTCATCACATTCACTAGGTTGGTGCCAAGAATCTCTTGAGATATCTTCGGGGCACGATAAACCATGGGCTGAGATACAATTCCGGGAGTTTGAGACTCCATGGATACTGATGCTGATTGGGCTGGCAGTGTGGTGGATTGCTAGAGCACATCTAGATGTTGCTTCCATTAGGAGAATTTTGAGGTCTAAAATGGGCCTCCTAAGAAAAATGTACAACCAGAATAAACTTTATAAGAACCAATAGGATTTAAGATGATGATGTCAACCATGGGGGATGATTCACCATTTTTTAAGTAAAAGGGTAAAAATATTAAAAAATAATAAAATAATAAAACTACTTTTTCAACTCATATTTTCAACTTATCTCCCAAATTTTTTACTCAAATTTCGAGCAAGAGTACTCGTTGGATGAAAAATTTAATTCCTCATCCAAGGAGTACCCATGTTGCATACTTTCGATGGACCCTGCTACACGAAAAATGAGAAATACATGAAAAAGTGTAATTGCAATCAAGTTTTTCATGTATTTCTCATTTTCCGTGTAACATGGTCCATCGAAAGTATGCAACATGGGTACTCCTTGGATGAATAATTAAATTTTGCATCCAATGAGTACTCCCGCTTGAAATTTGAGTAAAAACATTGGGAGATAAGTTGAAAATATGAGTTGAAAAAGTATTTTTTTCTTTTTTCCCTCTAAAATTTGATGATGTAATCAAATCTTATTTTATTATTTCCACTATTATTTTATAATTTCCTTAGGAGGCCCATTTTAGACCTCAAAATTCCCCTAATGACACTTGGTTTTTCTTCAATATCTTGGATGAGAAGGAAGTAGAAGTCGGTGGCTTGAAGCACCGTTGAGGCTGAATACATTGCAGCGAGTATGGCCTATTGTGAAGCTATTTGGTTGTGAAATCTCTTCAGTGAGATGTTCGGGCATGTGCTAGATACCACCGTTATCCCTTGTGATAACCAGAGTGGGATTCGTTTGTCAGAGAATCCCATGTTAAATGATCGATCCAAGCATATTGATATCAAGTACCATTTTATTAGGGATATGGCATAGCTAGGCGTCGTAAGGCTTGATCATATAGGAACTGATGAGCAGGTCGCGGATATTATCACTAAGCCCTTGGGGAAGGTCAAGTTCCTAACCTTCTATAAGAATCTTGGAATTGTGGAAGGACCCTATTTTGAGGGTCCTGTTGGACGATGAGCTCTAGGAGCTCCAAGAAGCTTTGGGGATAGCTTCTTGGAGCTATAAGCAACCATAGGGCTAGGCTTGTCGAACCTTGTTGGTGTGCTTCTGCCCCACTATGATGATATTGAGTTGGTTCACCTCTCTTTGATCTATGCCCCGTATGCATCCTACCCATGGAGTTTCAGACTCATGGGAAGTACCTCTCATCTTGGCTAATGAGGTGGGAAATTTGGATAGAGACCAATAGCAAGACCGATGGACGCATCAGAGATTGTCATATTCTCTATGTCTAGGATGGCACATGTTTAACCACTTGATCTGGGATCAATTCTAGTGAGGTTTCGGACCTCCAACTGACTTTGGTTCAGTTAAATTAACTTTGGGTTAGTATATGACTCTTTTGAGTCCAAGTGAGGTTTCAGACCTCCCACTGACTTCGGGTTAGTGTATGACTCTTTTGAGTCGAAGTGAGGTTTCAGACCTTAAGCCGACTTCGGTTCAGTTAAACTAACTTCAGGTTAGTATATGACTCTTTTGAGTCTAAGTGAGGTTTCAAACCTCCAAATGACTTCAGGTCAGTTAAACTAACATCGGGTTAGTATATGACTCTCTTGAATCCAAGAGAGGTTTTGAACCTCCAACTGACTTTGGGTTAGTCTAAGACTCCTTTGAGTCCTATAGAGGTTTCAAACCTCTGAGTTGACTTTGGGTCAGCTGCGACTGATGTCTTTATGACTCACCGTTTCAAATAAAGAAGTCAGCAAAGCAAGTTACGGTGGGATGATGCACGATGTTTGGATGGAACTGGTGGATGGAGTTATCCCTAGTTGAGAGAGAGTGTTAATTTTGGGCAACTAGGTCCAAAATCCATGTTGTACTGCTCAGATGATGATGCCAATATTTTTATTGGATTCCTCTTTTGGAGAGGTGCAAGATTGATCTAAAGATCATCTCGATCGGATGACTAGAACATTTATTTTGAATTTATTTCACTAATGTGCAAGGTCGGCCAGATTTGTAATGTAGGCTTGAGAGCCCAATAGATGTGTCACACACCCTTACAGATGGATATAAATTGGAGAGACTTGGAGGTCATTTCATCATCATCTCATCACACACATTCCTCATGATCTGATTGGTTCGTTCAACCTAGAAGATTGAAGTAAATTTGCATTAAGAATAGAACATTCTGCCTATCCAAAATTTACACAAACCTTAGCTCAGTGGGAGAGGAAATTAGGGTTTGGTGTAGGCAAAATAGGGGATTTGGAAAATTTATAGGAATGAAGGGAAAAAAAGGGGATAGGGTGCTTCTAAATTCCTAGGAAAATTTTTGGAGGTAGGGAGGGATGTTAGGAAGTAGGGGAAAGTGTAGTTTCAAGGTTGAGTGAGGGGAAGGGGTCCAAAATGGAAAAACAAAACCCTAACCTAGGAAGATGTAAAAAGTGTAGCAATAGGCTAGGGTTTGTAGGAAAGTGAGGGAAATGAGAAGAATGGGCTTGGGAAAGGGTTAGGGGAGGTAGATGGAGTGTAGGTGAGGGTGAGATGGATAGCTTAGAGCGCAAATGAGTGCCTCTTTGATGTTTTAATGGCCTTAATATTTGATGGATTGAATGAATTAGTTCTTGGGACCCATTTTTCTATGTTCAAATTTACCTTTAAACTTCACAATTTAAACCCCTTCACTTTGATTTCTTTCCTTTGACAATTAATCATTTTGATGGACTAGGAACTCTTTTCACTTTGATTTATTTCCTTTGACAATTAATAATTTTGATGGAATAGTAATTCTTTGCACTTTGATATTTGATTTGTTGGCATGTGGAACTCTGAGTTGGCAGCTTTGGGAAACTGAGTACTTATTACATATAATGGACATAAAATTACATAAATAAAAAATAAAATTACATCTCTGTTTTATGGAATAAACTTACATTTTGGAACGAAACTCACACTTGAAATCAAAATTACAACTTTGGAAACCATATTTACATGCCTACAAATCCTCTTTATATGGTAAAGGGATATTATTTGGACCACTCTCATAATTTTGTTGACCTTATGCAATGGAATGGATTTTTTATTGAGACTTTTGAAACCCTAGTGACCTAATGAAAACTTTGAGTGACCAGACTTCATGGTAACCTGACTGACATAATGACATGATGAAATGGACTTTCATGACTGAAGTATGCTCAACAAGACATGAAGGTGGGCCAACAAGGATGAATTTCGAGGAAGAGTGAAATTTTTTACTAGTTCTACCTTCAGTGAGTAAATTTTTGAATGAAGACCTAGGTGAAATGACAAAAATTTCTAAGCGAGACCCTAAAATGATATGAAAAGAGTGTTTTTTATCACTGATGGTAGGATGAAAATACTGACACTAACAACAATGATAAATGAAATCAAAATAATATATCCTGATGGAATATGAGGTGGTTGTATATGAACGAGGAACTAGAAAATTTGTAAGTTCCTGGGAATGAAGAATGTGCACAAAGGAAGAGATCATGAAATGTAACCATGTCAAGAGGCAGTTATCATCTGAAAGCCAAGAAGATGTGAGTAGGAGATCTCCTAGGATGATATGTAGAATTTGATAGAAGTCTGGTAACGAAGAATACCCTTGACAAAACATATCATTAGGAGATGTGTCAATTTTAATAAAGGATTTTGATGCCTATAGGTAGATGTCATGGTGAAAGATCATCACTAAGGTAAATTTTGTTTTAAAATTTCATATGTATATGTTTATCTGGATGAATTTTTGTAGGGCTGCTAATCATGAGAAAGGATATATGATCCTTGGAGATGATTTGAGGGAAAGCAGCATGGAATAAAGGTGGACTAGATGAGAAATACTGATGAATCACTTTCTGATGGTTGACATGAATTGTGACTGAAATTGATGGCTAATTTGTGCCCTTTGAAGCCAAAGGTCGAAGAATCCTCAATATCGAAATCCATGACATCGAGGGGAGGAATTATTCATGAGTAGCTGGGTGTCTCACCATTGCTGCTGCAGGACCCTGGTTGAGAGGGAGCCTGGTGGTAAGTTTCTTACTTGGAAGAAACTTGAAGTATGTCCTTCCTGAGTTAAGAGGGAGTGACATATGTAATTCTCTAAAACATGTGTCATGCAGTAGACCAGGACTAAAAGTCGTAAGTCTTAGTGAAGGCCATGTGGAGAGAATGGATAGACACATCATTCTGGTATTCACCTAGAGGATAGAATGGAGGATTGGGTAATCATCTGGTATTCAATAATCTTTGAGAATGAGACAGGGCATTCAAGATAAGAGTAGTCAAGGACCAATATTCTTTGATGGTTGGCTACCTAAGAGAAGAATAGTCCAAGAAGGTCATACTATGGGAACACCTGAGTGGAGTATGTAACTTGGAGAGACAATGACTATGGTGTATATAAGTCATGTGTCTCGCCAACATTGTAGCTCATTGTCTTGTTGAGAGATGGGGTTGTTAGTCAAGGCCTTGCACTAGTACAATGTCGGTTGATATGATGTTATACAAATGTGATTACCAATCTGATTCTTCTTATGAGATTCTTTAGCTTGAAAGTGACCATGTACCTATATGAATACCTCCCTAGTTAAGAGGGAGTGTTGAAAAGTGTAACTAGGATCGGTCTTCATATTGACTATGTAATTATGTATTTATGTAAAGAATAAGACAAAGACAATAAAATGTATATTTGTTGCACTTTCTTCATGGGTTTCATGGGAAAGATTTTACTATAGGTTAAATATACTTCTTCTTGATGTCTATTAGGATTTTGTCTTCTAGGAATAAATATAATTATGGGTCATATGTATGAAGAATCTAGTCTAAATGCCCTAAGACCTTGTCCAAGAAACTGTGGAAGAATGACTCTAATCAACCCTCACTCAAATGCTGGAAGATAAGCTAAAATTATGTATTAAATTCAACCTTCAAACAACTCGATAAGTCAGCGTACAAGCTAAAATGATGGTCGGCCTAAAGATAGTAAAGTTGTCTCTATATATACCCCTGTTCTGTGGTTCATTAGCAACAAGATTTTCGGTCATCTCTAAAAAAAAAGTTCAGATTATAGGACAAGTTTCAGTGTGGATTTTTTATGTGCTTCAGGTTTGTTTAAGATACATACATCCATGTGGTATCTTAGTGTACTAGGAGCTGCGGTTTGCTGAAACAAGAGTGCGGTCTATTCACCAGAAGAAGTGCGGACTATCCTGAAGTATTTACAGTGAGAAATGGTCAATTCAAGGACAATGTTTATATGTTGAAGTGCAGATATTTCTGCAGATAAAAGGTGACATTTTTATTCATCCACGATTCATGAAAAGTTGGAACAGTGGTCTGGGAAAAAGGAGCAGTGAGAAAGTGACAGAAAGTAGGAAAGTAAATCTACATATTTCTCAAGCATCTGAAGAAGGAAGTGTTGATGCAGAATAGTGCAAGTTGGTGAAGGAAAGAAGGATCAGCATTGAATTACATAAAAGAAGCAAGGGCAAGGTCTTGGATGCATATAGAGGTCAAGGGTCTAATTCTTGGTCATGGTACTTGTCATCTGAAAATATATAAGAATAATTTTTCGTGGGTTTTCCTCAACAAGAGGGAGAGGTTTTTCCCTGGCTCTAGGAACCTAATTCTTGTGTCTCATGTATTTCGATAATTGACTTGTTGAAAGATTTAATAAGCTAATGAAGGGAAGACATAAGTGACTCAAGTAACCTCACAAGTAATTATCAAGAAGAGAATTTTGAATTAATCTCTAGCCCTCCAAATTCTCAATAGTGCCGACAACAATCTCTATGTGAAAGTGGATCAAGATAACCTAAAAATTATCGAGGTATATGTAGAAGATATAATTTTTGGAAGAAATGATGACAGATTAAGTAAAAAATTTGCCACAAAGTTGTAAAGTGAGTTTGAAATGGCTCTACTTGGTGAGCTGACATACTTTTTATGGCTTCAGATATCTCAGCAAGATAAAAGCATATTTATATATCAAACCAAGTACATCAAGGAAATGCTCAAGAAATTCAAGATGGAAGATTACAAGCCTATCATTACCCCAATGGTATAGGTTGAAAGTTAAGTTTAGATGATTTGTTTCAAAGTATGTGGACCAGAGGTTGTATAGATCTATGATTGGCAGTCTTCTATATGTGACAACTTCTCGTCCAGACATAATGCAGGCAATTGGACAAGTAGCAATATTCCAAGTAGCACCAAGATAATCTCATATTATTGCCGTCAAAATAATTCTTCGATGTCTTAAGGGCATAACAGAATATGGTTTATGGTATCCCAAAGGAAATAATCTAGCTATCCAAGCTTATACAAATGTAGATTTGGCAGGAAGTGTTGATGATCGAAAGAGTACCAATGGAGCAACATTCTATCTAGGTGGCTGCCTTGTTTCATGGTTAAGTAAAAAGCAATCTTCAATCTCGTTATCCACAGCAGAAGCAAAATATATCGCGGTAGCAGCCTGTTGTACTTAAGTTCTCTGGATGAAGAAAATTTTGCAAGATATTAAATTCAAGATTGATGAGCCTATTCCCATATTTTGTGATAACACTAGTGCCACCAATATCTCCAAGAATTCGGTGATGCATTCCAAAACAAAGCACATTCCGATCAACTATCAGTTCGTTAGAGAGCAGGCCACCGAAAAGAATATCAAGCTTGAATATGTTGGCACAAAGGAACAAATTGCTGACACCTTTACCAAACCATTACGTCATGAAGCATTTGAGTATATTCACCTAAAGCTTGGGATTCTCCCAAGTTCTCATTAGACTCTTTATCTTTTCTAACTAAGTAAAAAAAAGGGGGGGAGTTGAGTTGTGTACATGTCTGCAAGATGAAATTTGTTAGGGTGAGTTACCCTTTGCCATTGATGACAAAGGCGGAGAGAATGCTATAGGAAGAGGTGTCATGATCGTAATGGGAGTACTTGTGTTGCCATCAATGCCAAAGGGGGAGATTTTTGATCAGTGGTTGTCATTGATGTCAACCTAAGCAGCACCAGGGGCTACCCCGATCTTGCATAGGAATTTTGACTTGACAACTTACTCTATTCTGAGTCAAGGATATTTTGGATGGTTTCTACTTGTCGAGATGTTTCTGTTGATATATGGCATGCCACATAATTCTTCACGGTTTGAGAGATATCCATGTTTAAAGTTAGTAACCCCAGTTAGTGGGCTAAAACCCCATGGGGTTGTGGCATGACACTAATCATTGATTTTGGTCATTGAATTGTCAATAATTAATAATTTTTTAAGCTCCTAAAATCCCTCCAACATTCACTTGTTGAAGACCCTCTCAACCTAAGCATTTATATAAATTGTGACCCTCATAACCTCCTCAAGTAAGGATTTGGCTACTTATAATAGGCCATCGTGAAATTTTTGCTATAACGTTTTCTCTGTGAACCTTCAGATGTAGAAACAAAAAACCCATTTGAGAAAAATCCTGATGAAGCGCATGTCTGAATTTCAAATATTGGTTCACTATATTTTCGTAGATATGATCTGATGAAGTTAGGGTTTTTGCAGGCTCCCAAATTTCATGTCAAACAGATGACCTTGGGAAAATTGTCATAAATTTCTCTTTGAGCATTGGATTAAAATTTCACAAAAATTGATAGAAATAGGATGGGCTTTCGTTTATTGTATATCGTTTTTAGGACCAAAGGATGAAATAGTGACATGTGGCACTTCATACAAGTTCACTCTACTGAACTAATCTATAATCAGGTCATCATAGGAGATTGGGAATAACTATTTCTGAAATAATCCAATGTTGATCAGACCTACGGGGTTGGAAATAAGACTAAGAGGGCTACCACAGGACAAAATTTCAGATATTGGAGATCTGAAATTACATAGATACAACATATTCAATATCAAGCTTCTAGAAGGCAAGAAAAAATATGCATTCAAGGATCACTGCAGTAAGGACAAAAAATCGACAGTCAAGGGTAAGTCTGCTACAACAAGGTATGTATGATTGGTGTTTGAATTTTAACTTGAATATCATCTCTGACATGTGTTTTTGCAGGACAATGTAAGTATGTATGTTTGATTTGGTTTTTCTCATAAATGTTGAACGTATTTACATTTGAATTTTGAATAATTCTCTGACATATGGTTTGCAGGATAGTGCAACTATTTTGTTTGTATTTTGGTTTGGTTCTTGCATGTGTAGGAAGGATGACACAATAGGACAACTTAGACACATACTAGAAGGACAATACAATGCCAAAGTACCATTACTTGAAGCAAGCATAACAATACCTAAACAACTACTAGTGTTCGAAGAAGCAGTGTCAAGTCAAATACCAGGTCGTGTCAAAAGTTAGTATTGTAAAAATAATCATTGTAAAATTGTAAAAGAGTCATTATTTTAAAAGAGTCAATTTTCCTAGAGTTGGAGAGGCATTGTTGGGAGGCATAAGTGTCATTTTTGGATAATGTTATGGTTAGGTTGTAGGTCATAGTGTGATTGGGTGATTGGTCTAGTTCAAGAAAATCATTGTGAATCATATTGTATCGCAAATCAATGTCCTTGGTACGAGACATTAGGGAAATTTTGAGGTCTAAAATGGACCTCCTAAGGAGATTATAAAATAATAGTGGAAATAATAAAATAATATTTGATGACATCATCAAATTTCAGAGGGAAAAAAGAAAAAACTACATTTTCAACTTGTCTCCTAAAGTGTTTACTCAAATTTCGAGCGGGAGTACTCCTTGGATAAAAATTTTAATTCCTCATCCAAGGAGTACCCATGTTTGATACTTTTGATGGACCCTACTACACGAAAAATGAGAAATATATGAAAAATGTGTTTGCAATCACGTTTTTCATGTATTTATCATTTTTCGGGTAGCAAGGTCCATCGAAAGTATGCAACATGGGTACTCCTTGGATGAGGAATTAAATTTTGCATCCAACGATTATGCTCACTAAAAAATTGAGTAAATACTTTGGGAGATAAGTTGAAAATACGAGTTAAAAAAGTAGTTTTATTATTTTATTATTTTTTAATATTTTTACCCTTTTACTTAAAAAATGGTGAATCACCCCCCATGGTTGACATCATCATCTTGAATCCTATTAGTTCTTATAAAGTTTATTTTTTTTGTACATTTTTCTTTGGAGGCCCATTTTAGACCTCAAAATTCCCCTAATGTTCCATACTCTTTTCTTATTTCTCATAATTATAGGGTGGCAGGGAGGTGCTAGGTTGGTGCATGAATTCACCTACAGGTTGGAGCCTGTGAACACTTAAGGGTGGTAGGTTGGTCTAAGATGTCGGGGCATCCATTTAGATGGCTACTGAAGAAACCAGGGCATTGGGGAGTCCTTCCAATGGGAGCTGGAGAAGAATGATATTCTAGAATTCTAGGAAGTCGTACCTTTCATTTCAGTTGGGGTTGAATATTAAAGGATTTATTACAAAAGCGTTCGGTGGTTTTTGAACCTGAGAGGGTTTTCCACCTAAAATTCGTGTGCCTATTGTGTTATATTGTTCACTATTGTTACTAGATAAACATCAAGGATAATTAAATATTAATTAATGCTCTGGAAATATTTAAAAAGTGCTAATTGATAAGAAATACTTATTCACCCCCCCTCTCACTATTCCAACAACAACAGTTAGCCCTAATTATAGCAAATTTCAATTGTATGCAACAACAAGAAAAATAGCATTAAATTTTCACTTACAATATTAGAGAGTATATCCAAAGAGCATCACATTTGCAAATAAGAAGCTCCAAGATAGAAATAGCCCAAATCCATCCATCAAAATTCATCCATCATCCAAAAATAATCTTCCAAGGAAAAATGTGAAGTTCTCTAAAGATAGAGAGAGATCCCAAGTCAAGTGATAATACAAATGAATCTGACTAACTCCTATTAATAAACCTTTTAGGAGTTTGGTTTAGGTAATGAGCCTACATTAGCCCTAAACATAAAATAATGTGTAAATAAACCACCTTTTGGTTACAAGCCCACCAAAATAGCTCAAAAATGAAATAACAAGCCTCTCAGGAGGTTCAATAATAATATATGCATGACGTGGGGCCCTCCAAAAGTCCTGATAATGTCCAAAAGTGCCATAATGATGAATAAAATCCTCAAAATGTGATGGACAAGGGGGTGACACCTTGTTCTACAAGTAGTAGACCTATGGTGTTCCCAATATGTGTGGGGGCATACCAATGGCCCCATGGGTCTCCATATGAATCGAAGATGCTTGTTGATCATCTGTAAGGGATCAAATGATGGAAAGAACGCTGCCATGTCATCGTACAAGTCCTAGGACACCTTCCAAGTGTGTGGTGCTCCTGTGGGGCCTGTTGGGCATAGTGTACCAGGTGAATCATCCTCGCCCCAAAGGTGGATCTCTTTATATTCCTTTTGTCTTTATGAATTTTCTTCAATTTATTGCTTGGGGCTTAGAGGAAAAGAGCATGATGTGTAAGATACGACAATGATTACCCCTTTTAGGTAGGACGATTCATTTCCCTCCAGGGGTTGGGACAATCATGGGTTCCTAAATGATAAAGGAGGCACATCTAGGGCCTATGGAACTAGGGTGATGACCATGGGTATGGGGTAGAGCTCATGTATTGGATTTTTCCCACATGCTAATTATATATGTCCCATAGCATTAAAAACTGGCTGGGTCAAATTGGAAATCGGTCAGACCCCTGGTTAGTCAAAATGGGTCAAAAAACCCGGTTGATCCCCCTACTTCACATGAAATTCTGGTCAAACTAGTTCTGAATGGCCGGTTAAGGACGGAACTGACTGGTTTATGGATAAATCGACCGGTTCCATCCTGAACTATTTGGTTAGCTTCTAACCTGATGTTGGGACCCATGCATGTATATAATGCCAGTTTAGGGATGATTTCGAGGGAAGGGGAGGGTTGTTTCCCTCTAAAAACACCCTTCCCAATCCTTTATAAGCAGGGGAAGCCTCTCATTTGTCTCACACCATCTCATTTGCAACTTTTGTGAGTTTGATTGAGAGCTTGGAGAGTGTTGAGTGTTTGTTGGAGCAGTGATCTTGGAGGCTTGGAGTTGGAGTTGGAGCTATTTTGGAGATAGTTTGGAGTTGTCAGTAGAGTTGGCATCTTAAAGAGGAGGCTAAGGAAGCTAGTTTGCATTGCTAGATAAGGATTTTCACTTGAAAAATCCATTATTTCAATGTTGTTCATGTATTTATTTTCTTATGTGTTTAGCTATGCTATTACTATCAAATTTCTAGTTAGTATGCTATCAAATTTTGTATGTTTGAATGTGAATTTTGTTTCATAAATTTATCCTTGGTTGTCCATTTATCCTAGCTGCAAATTTTTTAAATGGAAGATTTATTTCCAAATTTCAATTATTTCAAGTCAAGATGACTCCAAAATCCAAGGACAATGCATGGGGCCATTGTGATGTGGTTGATGGAAAGATGATATGAAAATTTTGTGAAAAACCTATTGGAGGTGGGGGTATTCTTACATTGAAACAACACTTGGTTGGGATAAGAGGCCAAGTAAAGCCCTGTGATGCACCTAATGAATTGATAGGTCCTATTAGGGCAACATACCTTGCCAAGTTTGAAAAGTTTTAGGAGACTAAGGCTAGGGAGAAGGCCATCCAAGATGAAATTGCAAGGAAGAGGGAACTAATAGAAACCCTGAGACATAGTGGATATGATGATTATGACATTCAAGACTCCACTTCTATCCCTTCCACCAATGACCCCTTTCACTATGTTCCTCCTGTCAGCCAAAAATAAAAACCAAAAAAGAGACCCAACATCCAGAGTTATTTCTCATCCACTGCTAATCCCACAACCACTTCCTCCTAGCCAAGTCGTCAACCCACTTTGGATCAACATTGGAAAAAACAATGCAATGAAAATTCTTATCAATACATTGCTAGATGGTGGTATGATGAAGATATCCCATTTAATGTTTCTCGCTCACCTTATTACCAAGCTATGTGGGACTCTGTTTTAGCTACACGAAAGGGCTTCAAAGGCCCTACTACGCATGACTTGAGGGGATATCTTTTTCAAAAAATATTTGTTCCATTGATGAGTATTTGGTTGACTATAGAGAGTCATGGCTCGAAATAGGTTGTTCCATCATTTCAAATGGATGGACTAATGGAAAGAACCACATTATCATTAACTTCCTTGTTTCTTTCCCTCAAGGAACAATTTTTTTGAGATCAGTTGATGCATCTGATAAGGTGAAGGATGCAACCCTTCTATTTGAGATTTTGTATGAGATTATTCAAGAAGTGGCCCGAGAATAATGTTGTGTACATCATCACAGATAATGCTTCAAACTATGATCTTGCTGGAAAGATGCTTGAGTCCAAGTATAGGACCATATTTCAGACTCCATGTGCTGCACATTGCATATACCTCATGCTTGAGGACATAGGAAAAGTGGAGTGGGTAAAAAAAAATGTAGAGCATGGAAAGTTCATTAAAAAATACATTTACAGCAACTCATGGGTATTGATCCTAATGAGGAAAAAAACTATGGGAAAGGAGCTTGTTAGGCCTGCAATTACAAGATTTGAAACTCACTTCCTCACATTGCAATGTCTCAATTCTCAACAGAAAAACCTGCAGAAAATGTTTTCTTTTGATGATTGGACTGAATCTTGGTGGGCTTGTAGACAAGGTAGAAAAGACATCAAAAAGAAAGTCTTTGACAATTATTTTTGGAGAAGGTCTTCAGAGCTTGTAAAAATTATTGAGCCCCTTGTTAAGGTGCTAAGGATGGTGGATGGGGAAAAGATGGCAATGGGATACATTTATGAGGCTATGGATCAGGCAAAGGAGTAGATACAAGTAGTTTACAAGGATAGGTTAGCTAAATATGGCCGTATATGGGAGATCATTGATCACAGATGGAACAATCAACTCCATCGTCCTATACATGTAGCTGGGTATTTTTTGAACCCAAAGTATCATTATAAAGCTCTACTAGGAGAAAAATAGGATGGGGAGGTCAGATCTGGATTGATTGATTGCTTGGACCGCATGGTACCTATCAGTGCAGACCTGTTGGAAACACATAAACAACTTACTCTTTTCAATATGGCAGCTGGTACCTTTGGAAAGAACTTGACGAAAAATAGCAAGAGATGTGGATCAACCAGGTAAGTAATTCCAATTTGTTTTTCTTTTCAAGTTAATTTTTTTGTAAATAAGTAATGGAATAAAAAATGTTACTAATTAATGTCTTTGTCTTTGTAGCACATTGGTGGGAGTCATTTGGTGGCCAATTTCCTCAATTGAAAAATTTTGCAATTAGAATCCTCAGCCAAACTTGTTGTGCTTCAGGTTGTGAGTGTAATTGGTCTATTTTTTAGCGCATACACACAAATAACAGAAACCATTTGGAACAGAAATGGTTAAATGATATTGTGTTTGTGCAATACAACCTTTTCTTGAGGAGGAACCAACTGATGAACAAAACACTTGATCTAGATCCCATTATGTTGGACTATATTGATCCAACATCAGAATGGGTGGAGGAGACTGAAGATCCAATGTTTGAGGTAGATTTTTATTTTGATGTAGCATTAGCGGGGGATGAACTTGAAGCAGATTTTGTGGTGCCATTAGAGGGAGACCCAGGTTTGGTAGCTGCATGAAGGAAAGGCAAACAACCAATGGAAGGCACTAATCATGCAGCTCGAGTAACTCGTTCTTCCATTAGGTCCACTGCTATTGTCATTGGTGGCAGTGGTATTGAGGTTGCAGATGAGCCTGAGGCTAAGGCATCCTAAGACTCTGATCCAGATGATGTCTATGCAACTGCCAATGTTGATCCTGTGTCTAGTAGTGGTGATGAATTTTATGATTGATATGATTCATGTGTACACTATAGAGTCTAGACTCTAGACTTGTAGTCTTGTATTATGCCAATGGCATTGTATCATTGTTTTTGGATTTTATGGGCCATTTGGAGCCTCATTGCTTATGTAATTTTTGATGATATGTATTGCACGTGGTGCCATTTTGATATATTCACATTTACATGGTATATAAATGAGAAAAATTTGCATATTTTGTCTCTATTGGCTTGGAATCATGGTCGAAAATCTTAAAAATATTTTTTTTATTAAAACATAATTATGTAATGTATTTTTTTTAAAACCAGTTCGTTTAGACCTGACCAGTACTGGTTAGTCCGGTTCTAATCAGAAACCCAGTTCATTAGGTCCATTGGTTCTAGTTTTTAATACTATGATATGTCCCGACCATCTTTCACATTTTTTGGTACAATTTCCTATTGAATGTAGCCATTTATGCTTTTAATTTTTCTTTTAGCTGCTTCAACCTCCAGGGCATCATTCTAGGCCTTACCCAAGGTGGGTGCAGGGGATAGGGAGGTTGACCCTATGTGGACCCAGAGAGACAATGTGGACCCAAGTGGGAAAAAATATGAATGGGGGTATAATGAGTGGAAAGGGAGTAATATATGCAGATAAAGGAGTGAGACCATGCACCCAAATGTTAGGATATTTCGACACATAGGAAATAGTTAAGTATAACTTGGTCTAGTATAGAGTTAGGTAAAGTGTGTTTCTTTACTATATACATTTGTAACTTATAATCTGACGGTCACGATTTGTAGTGATTCAATGGTTCACTCTCTCCTCAGTATTAACGACACTTAATCCATGGCTTAACACCTGATTGGTCCATGATCTCTATTTAAAGAGCATGGAGGGTCATTTTTCTAGTAACCTTTTATGTGAGAAACATATGTAAACTTTATTTTAATATTAATAAATTGTCTGAAGTGGCCGTGTTGGCACAGGTTGTGGACTGTTTCCCTCTTCGAGGGTTTTAACCATATGATATACTAGTGTACTGATTTGTGATTTGTTTTTGAGCGGTGACCTTTGGTGTTTGATCTAAGGAACTTACCCTTTAAATTCCAAGATGGGTCTGCTATACTCAAGATGCAGCAGGTTCTCTTGTAGGTGACCCCACAGATCGATGACGTACATGTTCTCAATTCGAAAGAGCCTCTTCCTTACTGGCTCAAGTTCTAGAATGACACCTAGAAAACCAATTATCTAATAGAAATCTATCCAATTTGGCATACCAAGCATTAGAAAGTGACAAGACATACCTTTAGATTTAGGAGGCCCACCTTCAAACATACGATCAATAAGATGGGTGAGGGGCCACATGGTTGGCTCAGGTGGCGGAGAATTGGCACAACAAGATAGTTGAAGGCTGCAAGGGGTTGTTGCATGCCGACTGAGGTCCATCATGGAGAAAAATTTCTCCAAGGGATATCACCCACGAAGTGGTGGGTAATAAGAAAAAAAATGTTTGAGTGCACCAATTCCAACACTCCTTTAGACTTGGTTTCACAGTGAGGAAACATGACCTTGCCTTTCTTAACAAGCACACACCCTTTGCACAATCATTGCTCCACTCTTACCTCTAGAAAACCTATAACCATTCGTTGTGACAAGAGAAGAGCCATGTAGTGTAGGTGCCCCATCCTCCTATGCCAAGTATTGCTTTGGCTATCACTCTCATGTATGAGAGCCTTCACTGACTGTCCTCTCAACAGATAAATATTATTCTCCTTCTCCCAACAAATCCTCTTTTGATGGGATCAACTTCTTTCTTCCTGTTGGCTCCCCATGATTTACAAGATTGGAAAGAAAAACTCTGCAGGGAACCACATCATACTGCTTTAAAGTCCAAGGATCTAGCCTTCTTGAACCTAGAGAGGGCTCTCTCTATTTTTATGTTTTTTAATGATTTATATTTATGCTTATGTTTTATAATTTTAGGCTATTTATGAAGTTCTAGGACTGTTTGTTTTGTTTTGATTGGTTGATAGATTATTTGATTAATTGATTGATTGTTTCGGTTGAATAGATAGACTGTGAGAAGCATTAATTCATTGGGCTATGGAGTCATAAAAGGATTTAATTATTCATCAACTTTGCAGGGGTTTTCATAGGACAAGCTAACTATATCAAGTGGATATTTTAGATTAGATGAAATATGAAATGAAAATAAGTTGTGAAATTAGTAAAACTAAAGGGAAATTAAGAATCCTTTAACTATACTTCAACAAGAAAAGCCTTTTAGGTAACTATTTAAGAAAAACCAAAGGACAGGGCAAACCATAGACTTCTTTGCCCAGACTCTACTAGGTAAACCTTAAGACAACAATCCAACAATCCTAGAGAGAAGGAAACCCCTGAATTCTCTAGTTATTACTTTCAGACAAAGAAAAAATTTAAGATAACAGTCAGTGAAATTAAAGAGCAGGATACCCCTAAATTCTTTAATCAAACTTCAAAGAAGGCATTTAAAGCAACAGTTTAAGAAAAAACAAAGGACAGGGAAAACCATAAAATTATTTGGCTGGACTCTACTAAGTAAACTTCAAAGAAGGCCTTGAAAATAACATGTCAAGCAAAACCAAAGGATATGGCAAACCATAAAATTTTTTGGATTTACTGTACTGAGTAAAATTCAAGGTAACAAGCTAGGTGGAACTAAAGAGGAGGAAGAACCTGAATTCTCTAATCAGACCTTGTAGAAGAAAAAATTAAGATGAATGAAGTAGACAAAATTAAGATGCCAAGACAACATATCTTAATATAAAATTTATGTTCTTTTATCAGAGAAATGATGGACAATATGGAAAACAAAAGAGAAACAATGAAAAAGAAGGATAACATCACCATTAACATAGCTCAATAATGAACATTCTTGTATTTCTGATGTCCAAAATAGTTACATTACTCTAGTGCAATAACCTTTGCAGCTCAAAGTCTGATCAAATCCAACCTAGTAGCCATTCCTCTAATCAAGCATCCAACCAACCAACACTAAAAATGAACAATACATGCAATATTTATCTGCAAAATGAGGAGGTTTCCCTAATCTAGGGTGAGAGAATAGTATTTATTACATATTTAACGTAATCTTGACCTTTGAGACCATGCAAGGCGCAAGGAAAAATATCTGTGGCTGACTCACTATAACAATAACTTTTAATTTAACTGCTGAGCTAACTTTGGGATATTTTTGAATTTTTGGCTTTTCATTAACTTTTACAATAACTGTTTGAGCTACTTAAAATATCTCTACCTTTTTTAATAACTATAGCTGCTTTTATTGAAGTGAAATAAGGCTATAGGTGGAAAAATGTGTTTTGAAAAAGTAATTGCTGATTTGCTTTATCATTTGGATCTGTCTTCTCTGTTAATTTGCCTTAGATTTGTATTTAAACATCTGATTTGGTCTTTAACTTGTATTTGTCTCTTTTTTACTTCTGCTTTCTCATTTAATTCCTTTAATCTGCCTTTTTTCTTCACTTCATCTTCTGATCTTGCTTTCAACCTTTAACATTTGATTAAACCTTTAATCTCTTTTTCCGGTCATTGCCACGTTTCTTTAACTGTGTTGTTCCTTTGCCTTTTATCTCTGTGTTATTGAAACATCTCTTGCTACTTTGGAGTGTTTGAATGACCATCAATGGTCATGATCCATTGATGATTTTTCTTGGTCTTGCGCTCTCAATCCCTTTAATGAACAAAACTTCTGGATCATCACGCAGAGGACATGTTTAAAACAATTCTTGGACCTTAGAAACACAATTTATGCATTTTCGCCATATATAATCACCTGCACACTAAAAACCACTGTTAATTAAAACCTGCATTTGTGGACAGGGCCCGGGAAATGAAGGTTTGTAGGGGCATATATGGCAGACGAGGCTTATCACAATAGGTCATGGCTTCAAAACATTTTTAATGGGGTGGTGGTTTTGAGTTATGGTGGGGAGGTGGTAAGCAGTTTTTGCATAGGACAATGGTGGTAAATGGTTTTGGCAGAAGGTGTGCGATGCCATTGAGGGGATGCCATGTGGTAGGAGGGACATGCGATAATACCGCCAATATCGCAGGGTTTAATGCTACTAACCTCCATGCTTTTGGATGTGCGACGAGGAGCGACGACCGTCGGATGGGGAGATACAGATCAGATGACTGTCGGGTAATCTGATTGTGGGTGTGAAGTATGATGTGGGGCCTGTGGGTATTAATGGAGCAGAGGTTTTAAATGTAACGTAGGGTTATGGTATAATCCAGGGCCGAGGAATTTTATAAATTGAAGGCGCTTTATCATAAGGTGGGGGCCAGGTGTTAAATGCGATGTCGGGTTTGAATGTTTTTAGCACGGGGGGTTAACAATGCGGGGCCTGGGGTAAGAATATAAGCGGAAGCGCTTAATACAAAGGGGCCATGGTTATATGATAGCAGGGGTGTTTTTAAATGTTTTTTCAATGGGGGGCTAAAGCATATAAGGGGTTTCGAGTATTTAAAACAAAACAGGGTCTTATTTTAAATAGTGGGGCTCGAATGAAAAATAAAACTTATTCAAAAACAATGAAAAAAAAGGGTTTTTAATTGTTTTAAATGGAAAGAGGGGGATGAGTGAAAGGAAGGGGTTGAATGGGTTTTAGGTAATGGGGAAAAGGTAGAAATGAGGGATTTAGGGTCAAAACATGGAATTTCAAAGCAAGAGAGGTATCTGAATGGGTGAAATGAGAGACAGTGAATAGGTTAAATGAAAGTAATGAAGGCAGTGAGATTTCTGAAAATAGATAATAGTCAAGGAATGTTGTTTTCAGCAAACTATAGAAAATGCATAGTCACCTAGTGATGTTGTAGAATACAGGAGGATAATAGTGGCTCCAACTGGGGAGGGCAACTCCTTTTAAGGAGGTGTCAAGAACCTCATATTCCAGATCTCTAGTCTTCGTAGATCAATTCCTTACTCGTACTTGGTTGATTCTTCATTATGAAATTGCTGATCTGCTACAATTCTTTGTGACTGTGACCTTTTAAATTTTGAAAAGCATGCTTCCTGCAGATCAATTCTACCTACCCATCATTCCATTCTTGCATTTTTTTCTTCATTTGGGTGCATTTAGACTGGCGAACCCTTAACATCATTTTTATTTTGAAAGTAAAAACTATCTAAATCTACCCTTATAACTTCCAAAGGCTCAGATTAGACTGATGAGCTCTTTTTATTCTCTACCTAATCTACTTATCTGTCAAGATTAAATAGTTTGACATATTTTATTCTCTATCTACCAACATGAAATTTAAAGCATGACTGACTCAAGATTGAACAGTTTGGTCATAATGAATTGTGGCATTTTGGACAAGTTGCACACATTATTTATTTTGCAAAAAGTAAACTAAACTGAGGGTTTTGTGCTTGGATCTACCATTTATCATTTATCCCTCTCTTTCCCTTATTGGTTCCAGATTTAAACTTTCGAAACAATGTCATTTTTTACAGTAACCGATAAGCCAAGTTTAAATGGTTTGGCAAATCTTCATTTTCTAACTTATCAACAAAAAATTCAAATTTTTTTCAATCATGATTAGGCTGTATGATTGAACAAGACTTCCTTTTCAAAAAGTAGTGGCATTTGGACTTTCACACTTTCAGAATTCTTATTTTTTGGTATGGGGCTTTACCTTTTCTCTTTTTATCTGCCCTCTTTTCTTCTCTTTTTGTATCAATTTTTTTGAGATTTTTGTTCCAACAAAGTTATACATAATGAAAAACTTAAAACTAAGAATATGCTCATAGTATTGAGGTTATTTTCACACCTACCTATACTAGTCTAACTTGGAGATTATATACACTAGGTGAACTCTTTTCTCCAATGCAACCAATCAAGTAAATAACTACATGGTTGATTTTTGTTCAGCCCTTTGGGTATGATGAAAAGACAAAAAGGCTACTCCCATCTCACTTGATTTTGAACAGAAGTTCTCAAGATCTTCTTTACACTCTGCAAAAAAACATTCCTTGCATAGCATGTTCCTTCTTTAGATGCCTCTAAGAAAACAACAAAGGGATCTTGAAATAATACTTGGCCTTGATGTTTTAAACAATAAGCTTCATCTAGGACTATCCCTTGCTCCACCTTGTTGTACTTGGGATTATTTTGAGAAATAATCTCTTCCCCCTCTTCATGACCATCTATCTTGTCAGCCTCATAATGCACTGCTATGTTTTCCTCCTACACACCTGATATGCTCTGATTGAGTGGGCTGAAATTTGCCTGAAAGACATCATTCTGATGAGTAGGAGCATTATCTAGTAATAGGTCTTCTTGAGCAGGTTGTAAAACATCAATATCAAACTATTTTTTTTTTTCTTCATGAGGCAAAGCTGCAATACATAACTCAACAGTATAATAGACATAAATAATTTCTTTACATAAAAACTTAGAGGCGGGTTGCATGCTTAGAATCTGATTGATTTCTTTTTTAGTTAAGGGATGAGGGAGTCCTTGTTTTCTTTGTATTGGACAACAATTATTTTCTTTCTTTTGTGAAGGCCGATATTGAGGTTGAATGTCTTCCTGAGCCTCACACAAAATAGATGATGAATCATCATTTGTCCCTTCAGAGAGGTCTTGTGGGTCTTCTTCCATTTCCTAATTAATCCATCCTCAACCAACTTCTCTTGGTTGTCATGATAGTTAACCTTAGCATGAAATTCATGAATTTCCTCTAATAGATCCTCAGGATTCCAATTTCCCAAATGTTCATCAATGTCTACAAGGTATTGTATGAGATCTTCAGATTGATCACAACAATTTTCAGCTAATGATAAATATGGAAAATTTTCTTTCTAATGCTCATAAAACACCTTGTGGAAATCATTTAAAGAAAAAAAACTACCAAGATTTAGACCTTCATACCATTCCCTTTCTTTCCCTTATAATGTCCCCATGAACATTTTCATGAGGCAGTCCTCAGGCCATTGAACTCTTAACCTCCATGGGTGTATATGAAATTTAATGAGATGTAACAAGGGGTCATCAAACTTTTCATCCTAAAACATACACAGGTTTTTGACCCAATTTATCTAAGGCATCTTGTGTGGGAATCCAGGGATGTGACCTTTGTTCATTGGAGCATACCTGCATTGTATTCTTAGATCCATTTTTGTTGATTAGTCAAAAAAAGGGTTACTGCATCTTTTTACAGTCAAACTGGATTCTTTTGCTAGTGGAGTCTTTAGGCTTTCTGAGAGATGTCGAGTCGCCAGGTGGATGATTTCAACTTCTTTAAGGCCGGCTGCTATCCACCATCAATAACCAAATATTCTGCAAGTCTTTAAGGTTTTCAGGTAAGGAACTTGCTTTGTGAATTGGTCTGCTAATAGTTGAATTTTTAGATCTAGGATATTTCCTAAGGATGCTCTCAGGGTTGTCAACTATTTTCGATGCCTCATAACCTTGATTCTCCACCTCTACTTCTGCAAATATGTTTTCTTCCACTTGTCTTATAGACACAAGTGAGTTTATCTCACCAAACAACCACGACCATCCTCATGAGAAGAAATCCAAAAAGAGGCCCGCAGCAAAAGAAACCAAAGGTCGAGATGTAGGGGGCCTAGAACCTGGACCACCTCCACCACCTCACATAGCTCCAGCAATAGGTCTTTGACCAGCTCCAATGAGAAGCAATGTCCATGTATTCTTGGTATAATCTGAAAGTCCTCACAGAGTGTGACCCTAAAACCATCGGTGGAAAACGAGCCCGAAAACCCTAGACTAAAGAGATATTCGTCGTGTTGCAGAGCCATTTTCTCTATCACTTTCCACTTACCAAATCCTGTTGTCAATATAAACGACCGCAATCACCTTTTTTGTTTTTTTTTGTTAATAAGGTTGTTTTGGAAATTATTTCTTTCTCTCCTTATCCACCTATTAGTTAATAGATATGATTTTGATAAAATTTAATCAATGATATAATATTTTAGCATAATAGAAACTTCTCAATTTAAACATAAAATAAAATTGATTTATGTATACTATAAAATATTCTAAAATATTTTATGTACATTAAATCTTTATTATTCACCTAAATAATTATTAATAATTAAATTAAAATTATAGAAATACTATACCAAAATAATCACTGGCATTAAATATATATATATATATAGTTATAGTAATAATAATAATAATAATAAAACAACACTATTATTATTGTACCTTACCTATAATTCTACCTTAACTAGCTACATTCGTGGGTACTTATAAAAAAATGTATTTACCTCCAACATATTAACAATGAAATAGAACTTTTGTTTCATTGTACATAGTTCATACGATGATAATTGGTTGGGCTCCAAACATGGTGTAGATTGACCAATTTTTCTAAGGCATTAAATGTTTATGAAACATTATAAGACTAGCTACATAAATCAAAATACATATAAACTAAGCTCCTCCAATATTTAATCATTGAGATTGTGTGTTTTGAATGTTTAGAGAGAGGCGTGGTATTAATCATCGAGAAATTTAAACATTTACGTTGCATCCTTTGAAAGTTTGGGGAGAGGCAGGGCAGGGCTGTTGAGGAAATATCAAAATTTATATATAATTTGGTAAAAGTTGTATAATTTAATTTATTAAAATTATATAATTATTTTGTAATATAAATTGAATTGTAGAGTAATAAATTGATGAATTTAGGATATTTTCATCATTGTATGATTGTTTAAGTTTTTTTAAGGGGACTTCCATCATCATTGTTTTATTTAGTTAAATGTGTTTTGTTTAGTTGACAATTCAGAATGTAGAGATAAATATAACAAGAGTGGTTGTAGAGGCAACAAGTTCTTGTCAATATGTTCAAGTTCAAGTGCTTGACCCTCCTTTGTTTCATCTCGTCTAACCTCAAAAGCTATAAAGAATACACAACAAATAATTCATATTAATGCATTATTTGATCCTCCTATAATAGAATGCGTAGTGCACAACAACTAATACAAATTAATGCATTATTTTCTCCTCCTATAATAGAATTCGTAGTGCAGATATGTAATAAAACCACATTTTTCTATGAGCAGTCTCCAGTATTTGGAGAGAAGATATTACGTAACTTGCAACTTTAGATATTAACCATGATGTAACAATGAAAACTTACTTATCACTATGGAATTCGACCCCTTTAAAATTGAAGAAGAAAAATGAAATTTAATAAACTTATCCCTATCACAAAACCATTTAATATAAACTTCCATAAAAAAAATCATACATAGCATATAAATATAAATCATCACTTCTTTATTAAAATAATATTACAAACATAATGATCTAAACTTCCATTAAAAAAAATCGTACATAACATATAAATATAATTCATCACTTTTTTATTAAAATACATATTACAAACATATTGATCTAGTAATCAATGAAAAGAATTAGTAATCAATCAAAAAGATTATGGTGCAATAAACCAAGATCCATATTACAAACATACAATAGTATTGCTCTTGTAATAAATAAATAAAAATATGGTGCAATAAATCAATATCCATATTAAACCAATATCCATATTTTGTTCGAACGAAGATATACATGAGTAATATATATGATAGAGGAACGGAAAAATCATCCTCCATCCCACTTGCATTTCTTAATAGATGACTCGTTCTAATTGACTCTCCATGGGCTCCCTCCTTGTGCATTCCCAACTTCAAACAAATTATTCCCAACTTCAGAGAGATTTTTTTCAAAATCCTGAATTAGGTTTTCAAAATAATGGCCCCTCGATTTTGTGAGCTCTTCAAGCCTTATATAGAATTTATCAAAATCGTCCAAAGCCCTTTTCCCAGTCTTAGTATGAGTTTCAACTTTAAGGGCACTATATATATGGTGTTGCAGAAGCCAGTGAAAATATATAGCAAGTTTAAAAAGGAAATGAAATTAGGTGGGAGATAGAGGCGGTGACAATAGATGGCAGGTTGAAAGAGGAAATGGGAGTAGGTGGTAGATAAAACTGGTATAGGTGGCACACCACAACCGTTTTCGATAGGATTAAAATATTGTATCATTTAAGACATAAAGCTTATCCAACCTCTATAAGTTTAAAAGAAAGTGGGATCCTTTTAGTAGTAAAGGTTTACAAATTAATGCTAGTGGGAGATCCCATTAATGGGAGTGAACTTTATTCAATATAATATAAGGTTTTTTTATCCATATGATGCCATAAAACAATTCATTGAAGTTCAATGGATATAATTTGGAGGAATTAACATAGAATTTGGAGTAACCAATAAATATTTGCATATTTCATATATCCTTGTAAATCGTATCCTTAGGATCCCCTGTAATAAATATTGATTTTGATTTACTCATGAGTCATCTTGATGCTCCTCCAAAAGACTTGATAATCTTATGAATGAGATACCATTCATGAATATCATATTTCCCTGAATAAAAAATCATCTACAAACATCAAATGCAATATGGTTGTGTGCCTATTCACTCTGGCCCCCGAGATTAGTCCCATGTCCTGAGAATCCTCCACCTTGCGACTCAAGCAATCGATA
The DNA here is from genome assembly GCA_034641835.2 of Pinus albicaulis. NCBI lineage: Eukaryota > Viridiplantae > Streptophyta > Pinopsida > Pinales > Pinaceae > Pinus > Pinus albicaulis. The sequence goes on along the minus strand of CM076575.1, from coordinate 1,664,469,858 downwards.
ACCAAGAGAAAGAGGAGGGGAGATAGGGCACAAACTTTTCATAACCAAATGAATTCTTTGAATAAAAGTGAAGGGAGGTTGTTGATGATTACCACAAAATTTGTTGTGATTGTGCAGGATATCATCCATCTTATGTTCTAATGTTCAATTCCACCCTTATATAAAATCAACCTCAGGAACTCCCAATCTACAGAGTTATATGCATTAACCAAATCAACTTTCAACACACATGCCTTGATCTTCCTCATATTAGTATAGTGTAAACATTCTTAAGCAATATCAATGACGTCCTATATATGTAGGCCTTCCAGAAACCAATATTGTTCACGAGTAATATGTAGGGACGAGACCATCTTCAACCATGAAGCTATGAGTTTCGATATCATCTTACATACAAAGTTACACAAAGATATAGGAAGGTAATGTGTAAGGGAATTAGGATCCTCATTTTTAGAAATAAGAGCTATAAATGTGGCATTTAAAGCCCTAGACATATGAACTAGGATCTTAGTCTTTAGAGCTATAACTAGCAGGTCTAGGATCACCAACTCCATAAAATGAATGAATAACTCCACTCCCTATCCGTCGGGGAGAGGAATCTTGTTCCTAGCACATTCCTTTAGAATATTATCTATTTCTTGCCTCATAACTAGCCTTTCCAATAGGGAATTATATGATTCAACAAACATTCTAGGAAATTATGAAATGTAATCCATCTATGAATTGAAGTCGTAAGGATGTTCAACATAAAAATTTCTGAAGTGACGAATTTTCGCCCCTTTTATATCCTCATGGTCAAAAAATATTTTACCTTCTTCATCCCTGATCTCTTGGATGAATTTCGTGAGATTTCTTTTATTTATGAATAAATGGATTTTTTTGTATTTTTATCCCCAAAAACAACCCAAATAACCCGAAATTTAGGCACCACTCGAACTCTTGGGACATCAAAATTTTGGACTTTTCTCCCTCCAGAGCCAGGATACTCAATCTATAAAAATTAGAGAAAAACATGGGGTCTCCAGGATCATTGTAATCCCTGAGAGCTTCTTTAATCTTGAGAATTTATTTAAATTCGACATTTTTTTTTTGGCAAAAGAACAAATTTCCATTTTCAATGCTGACGTTTTTTCATCTATAGATTCCATTTTACTAATAGGATCTGGATATATAGGCCGCAAAAAAAATTCCCTTACGAGAGCTTCAAATTTTTTTTGCTTCATCCATTTTGAATTAAATTTAAATGGATAAGATATTTGTTTTCCACCATCCTTCCAAGACAACATAATCGTTTGGTGGTCCGAGATTAAAGAGGGAATAATCGAAGAAGAAATCCCCTCTAGACTATCATTTAAAGTTTTATTGATAATGAAACAGTCCAATCACTTAGAAATCCCCTACTTCCCAGTGTGCCCATTCCACCAAGTTGGAGTGAGAGGGAATGAAGCAACGTCCCAAAGAGTATGTGTAGCCAACATTTTCTTAATAAAATTTGTCAAATTAAAGCTTGTCTAAGTAATTAATGCACAAGAGATACAAGATTTAAGATAAATTTCTTTACGGTTCCATAAATCCCCATCCCACTCGATAGTCCTGCAACATTTGACAGAAAAGAAAACCAATCTGTAAAATTAGATTACAAAATCTCCCATGCTTTTTATGTAGGCACGATGGTCTCCTATATGAAAATCACTAAGGGTTGGTGAAATCTGATAAGACCTTTCAAAGAGTTGCAATTGGGGGTTTCTCCTAATCCCTGAATGTTTAAGGGTATGAACTTCATTAAGGAACCTGAAAAATGGGTGGATCCCCTCCAATGGACTGAGAACCATTGTAGTTAGAAATCGTCATTTGTCCCAAAATATTACCAGAACCCAGATATAATTTATAACTTGATGATTACCCAACCTCTTGAGAAAAATTAAAACCCTCTTGGTTACACATGGACACTACTTTTCTAATTGATGGATGAAGAGGAAGTCCATACAATCATCTAGATTCAATAAGTTTTGTAGCTAGTGTAGAAAGCAGAAAGTTGACCTTAGTTATTTAGTATGCTAGCATGTTTCAAGTTTTGGAAATCCTTGTAAAGGTTGTAGCAATAGAGGTTGGTAAAATATGCAAAGGAAGCACACAAATTGGGAGCTGAGGATGACATGACGAATGATGTTGAGGTTATGGTCTTGTGAACTTTTGTGGATTGTATATTTATAGAATATTTTCGAATTTGACAATCAGATATCAAACAATTGGTCCCTCTTTGTTGTCAGATTTTGAAATATTGTTTGAGTCTGCATTCCACATAAAAATGTCCCTTGAGGTCAAAGAAAAAAACGACAATGATGAATTGGAAATGAGTGGCCGAGGGTGGGGTCAAAGAAATGGTGAGGAGGAAAACCCTGAAGACAATCAGGGATGGTGTAGATCAAGGCTTCAATGGTGGTGGATGCTTTGTTGAATTTCGTTGTAAATATAACTATCCTTACAAAGTAAATGGATAAGGAAGCTCTCCCCAAACACCAATACCTTCATATGGACAATGAACTAAATCAGTTATCACATGACTGCACTTCCCATCAATAGTTCGAAGACACTAATATCTACACTGGCACAATGTACTCATTATAACATATGAATGTATACACATGTAGTGTAACTGGCAACACAAAATTCCAACTAAGAATTCACTAATATCAGAAGGAGTGGAAGCTTAGAAGGCATGGCATGGAAGCTCAAAAGGCATAAATTGATACTGATAAATATAAACTTCCACCAGAGAAACCAAAAACTCTAGTTCTGTAGTGCTCTCATATGCAATGATGATTTACAATGCAGATTTCCATGGGAAAAAGAATAAAAAACAATGGGAAAGGCATACACTACAATGGTATGAAAGGTCATGCGATACCTCAATTTCATGGAGACACTCGAGAAGTAACAAAACATAGAATACAACAAAATGGATTAGACTTCAGTGATCTCTCAACTCCAAGGAGACATCCACAGAGCATCAAGATCAAATAGTGAAAAATGCATATTTTAAATTTTTGAATAAAATTTCAATATTGACAAATTTATGAAAAAAGTAAAGCACACATCAACTTAATTATTTATAATTAATTGTTTTGAACCAATTAAAAATTACTATTAAGGATTACTCTAGTGATATATATTAAATAGTTAGTAAATGGCTATACACATCAATCATAATGAATATTGAAATAATTACTTCATAATAAATCTGAAGTTGCTAAAATTAGAATTAATATACATGTAACAAGATTTATAACTATGGATATTCACCCCACCTAATCATGTACATTCTCAATCTGTAAGTAGTTTTTGTTACACTATCATGAGCAATATATCGCTCATCAATACTACATGCCTAAACTAAAATGTCTCATTTCATATGACACAAAGATGTGATTTTTTTTTAATTAATGAATTTCATTAAAAAAGAAAAAAAATGCATGACTAGTCTAGAAATAAATTTCAGTTTTAGATTTTCTCCAATGGGGATCAAGGCGACATAGGGATTGGTCCATTTTGACTTCACAATTCCTCTAATTTCTAATGGTGATTGGTTGGATTTTTATTTTGAAGGTCTTCTAGTTTCACTTTCCTTTTTTATTTTGTTTAATAAGGTTGTTTTGCAGTTAGTTATTTCTCTAAGTATCCACCTTTTGATGAAACATTACGTTGTATATCGACCAATATTTCTAAGGCATTAAATGTTTATGAAACATTATAACACTAGTTACATAAATTAAAATGCATATAGACTAAGTTCTTCCAATATTTAACCATTGAGGTTGTGTGATTTGAATGTTTAAATAGTTGTGGTTTTAATCAACACGAAATTTAAACATTTACGCTGCATTCTTTGACGGTTTGGAGAGAGAGGTATGATTGTTAAAGAAAGACCAATGTTTTTTAATAAGAAATTTAAATGTATCAAAGCTAACATAACTTTTTCCAATATTTATAATTTTAGTAAAATTTGTACAATTTAGTTTCTTAAAAAGTGATATAATTATTTTGTAATATAAAACTTTTTCCAATATTTATAATTTTAGTAAAAATTATACAATTTAGTTTATTAAAAAGACATATAATTGTTTTGTAATATAAATTGAATTGTAGAATAATATGCTTATGATTTTAGGGGATTGTCATCATTTTTTTATTTTTTTACTATTTATCTTTTTATGGATTGTCATCATTGTTTTTATTTAATTAGATGTGTTTTGTTTTATTGGATATTAAGAATCTAGAGATACCGATAATGAGAGAGGTTGTATAGGTTATGTTCAAGTGAAAAGATTTTTTTTGTTTTAAATTCATTATCTATAACAAATATAGAACAAGTCATGCAGATTGATGCATTGTTTACTTCTTTTGTAACAAAATTTGTGGTGTGCATATGTGATAAAACCACACTTTGCTATTGGAAGTCTCAATTATTTGGAGAGATATATTACATAGCTTAAACCTTCATATATTAACCATGATGCAATTAAGTTACAAGATAAGTATAATTTTGAGTTTAATCTCCAAAATTTTGCTTGAAAATTCGAGTTTAGTCTCCAAAATTTTTCTTGAAAATTTGATAGTCGTAAATTGTGTTTGGATCCTTATATTGTTCATGTGGTCATTGAATACCTCAGTGAAACTTTTTCTTACCTCTCGGTGAAACTTTTTCTTACCTCTCGAAATCAACCTCTTCGAGTGGGAAACCTCCTTTACATTACATAAATGAACAATTATTGGAAGATCATGTTGTTGGAAGCCATATTATATTAACTCTACTCTAAAAGATGTGAATCCAATGGCCTTGTTGATGAATGTGCAAAATATACAACAAGTTCATTTGCAACACAATATTATAAAGAACAACAAGAAAATTAAAATATTACAATGTAGGAAACTTGAATCAAATTGTGCCAATTACCAAAGTTTTCACTACAAAATGCACAATTCCATATATTTTACAATAAATATTTCAAAGAATTCTCTCTAAAAGATGCTTTATCAAACTTCCTAGAATTGGAATCGGAATTGGATTCATTCCCATTATCCTCAGGCATATATTGGTTGCAAGCAAGGCTATTAGATCCATGTTTACACCATTCGCCAAGGCATAACCAACATAATTTAAGGTCACACAGGGGCCTACATGTCATGTGCATACACCCTTGATTTTTCTGTATTGGTCGTTTACACCTTGGACAAGCCTTGGAATTACAAAGTATCCAATACGAGCTGAGTGAATCACTATCATTAATTTGATCAACCCATTTTTTTACTATGTCGCAGTCTATTGGATGATGAGACTCCTCTAGACAATTCCAGCGAAATTTATGGGAGAAATTGTAGACAACCTCCCTAGGTACATTAGAAACAGAGTCAACCTCTACACATTTTACACAGTCGGGTGTTGGACGCCATTTAACCCTACTATATTGTTCAACATATGACCTCACAAGATATGATGTATATTTTCTCTTACCCTCATCACATAACCCCAAAGAAAAAACCATGTCTTCACTCACAATGGCATGACATGGTGGATCTTCATGTGGACATCGTAAGCTGAGGCATCCTGAACCATCATTATTTATTGCTGTACAAATAAATGTTCGCCAACAATCTTGGAAAAATAAATGGTCACAGTACTTGAGTGCTTTCATGTCTCTGATGTTGTGACGATCAAAGCATATGGGATATTTAATTAACTGCTCCCTTTCTTTTTTTCAGTGTCGAGCTACAACGATAATGATCCCACAAAATTTCTTACTTTCTCCTCGTATGAAAACCATTCATCATTGGCATTAATATAATTCCAATCGAAGTTATGAAAAATAATAGTTCCCTTGGCTTCAGACATGACAAGCACACTGAAAACGCTCATGAATGTCATTCAGACGTAAAATGATGTAATTCTTGGGCTTGTTATTATCATCCTGACTGAATTCTTTTTTCAGCATGCGGTAATATCTCACTTCTTCATTATCGCTTTCATTGCTAAATTCACTTTCATCACTTTCGTTGTCATATATCTCATTATCGTTATTAGACATTTCATCGTAAAGCGCCATATTGGTGGAAATCGAGTAGATCACAGTCTAAGTCTTGTTTTATTTTTTTTCCTGGCCTCGTGGAATCCACAAAAACAAAACACTCTAAATGTGTTTTTATTCAAGTTCCCCGCAAAGATGTGAAGAAACTTCGTCCACTTCACCTTTTTCTACTAAATCAATCTTTTATTAGCTGATATTGTTAGTATGAATCTTTTGTCGGAAAAATACCACTTTAGCTACTCATAACAAATAGCCCTAACATCAATTATGGCTACCAATATCTTCAAATCTGCAGTTAATTGATCAAGACAAAGCTACACAAATCTAGATCTATGCATAAAAAGACATTAAGCAGTGAAAATAAGGTTTTGCTCCATGCATCCAATAGACAAGACAAGAACAATATTTTTGAAAGAATTTTTTATATTAAAGGGCACCTGAGAGGAAAACAAGAAAGGTGTTTCCAATTCTCCTCAATGGGATGGGTTCTTGAAAGTCCTCAGCGCTTCATATCTAGCATTTCTCTCTCTTGTTGGTGTAGAAAACCCAGACAAACATAGAACTCAAAGGGAGCTCACAAAGCAAATAGTGGAGAATGTGACAATGATAATGGCTCAAAGTCAGACCAAGAGTATAGAACGAGAGTGATCTAATATGCAACAAAAGGTGACAAATGAATGAAAAAACCCTTCTATTTATAACAAAATATTGGGTCATTCTAGATCTTGGTGTATGATTAAAATAATATTAACCAAATCTAGATCCACCTTTTATGGAATATTTATTATATTTTTTGGAGGGAAAATGTATTTGACTTGGGTCAAGTCCCTTTATTTGTAAATAATAAATAAATAAATGATTTATTTATTATTTTAAGGAAGTGGTTGAATGATAATTAAATAAATAATAATTTATTTAATTCTTTATATATGATTTAGTCATATTTAACAAGGAATATTATTTAGATAATATTTAAATAATTATTCCTAGAAAATAATAAGATAAATAAGGATTTATCTAATTAATTTCCTTGTTTTGGGTTAAATATAACTTGTAATAATAATTAAATTATTGTTTAATTGATTATTCCATGAGGAAAATCAAACAAATAAATATTTTTTTAATATTTCATTTTGGGGTTTCCTATTTGGACCATAAGAAACTTAATAAATGTGTTTTATTAAGTTATTTTACATAGCGAAAGCAATTTTACTTAGGGTGAAATTGGTCTTATAGGGTGTACTTGGGTCCATCTAATGATAATAGGTTAGATGACAAAAAAATGGTGTAACAGATATTTATAGTCATGTCTCATTAAAGAGCCGACCATGGTCATTATCTTCTTGCCTGTAAATGTAATTTACATTAATGCTTGCAACCTAAGTAAAGGGGTTTCCCCATATTATATTTCATGGTTACTTTTGTTATATGAGTTTCACACAACACCATTGTCAATATTTTCAATTCATTTCCATAAAAAAAATTGTTTGGGTGCTCATGTCACTTTGCTGCTTTATGTGATAGAATTTCTCATTTTCTTTATGTAGTTTTGGTCACTTTAATGTTCCATTATGTAATATAATTTCTCACTTTGTTTATGTAGTTTTGGTCCTAATTTCTTTAAGTGTGTCCTTATTTCCATGGACCAACTTTTTCTACTATGAATTTAATTGTTTTTAAATTTAGAAGAGTGTTTCTCTTAAGGTTAACTTCTCTACTAATTTAAAAATGTGTATTAAATTAGGTGGGAGATGGGATGGTTAAGTAACTAATGTGATGTATTAATTTTATCAACACCTATTTCATGTTCCTAAACCAATATCATATGATCCACCACTAAACACTTGTGGTAAGTAGGACCCACATCAACCCAACAAGTTAGCAACTTTTACCACACAGGTGACAAATAAACCCACACCCCCACCATAGAATACAAGGTTGTATGCCCATCCATAAATGCCTTCCCTTGACTCATTTCTAACCTCCTTTTTAAAATTCCCAAGCAACTAAAGATCCCAATGAGTATAAATGCATTTGAACTCTGGGGCAAGTTAAGAAAGGATGTTGATGATCGTAACATGGATATTCTTATCACTCTTCAAGAGTTTACCTTGCTAGTCAAAAAAGACTCACAATGGGATTTTTTATCTCATTTTCACTCTCCCTCCCTACCCACACTCTCATTCACTCATTCCCCTTCTAAAATCCATCTTCTCCTTTCAAAGACCCCTTTTCTTCATCCCCTTCCTCTATTTTTCCAAAACAATGTAAAAAACCCTATTTTTTACATTTTTTTAATTAAAATATTTTAAATTATCGGGACCCCACCTTTTTTGAATAAATAAATGTTTTATTTGTTTATAAACCTGACCCCTTAAAGGTTTTTAAGCCCCTTTTCCCTTAATTCCTCACCCGCATACATTCAAACCCCACACCCACATGACCCTAACTCCACCTATTTTCATAGCCCCCGCACATTATTTTAAAAATCCCTTATAAACCCCTTATTTACGCTTTATAAACAATCTCATATGTTTGGTTTGTAAATATCGTGGGCCCTGCTTTTCCTCAAAACCCGTGCTCCAACCATACTCCATCACGTCGTATTCCCCCGGGCCCTATCGTAAACCACTCCGCACTGTTGATCTCCGCCCTCGAGATCTGACGGTCCACACCGCATATCGCAAATATAAAACATTGAAAAATAAGAATTTTAGCCCTGCCACGCAACAAGCGTTGAATCGTAAAGCACCCCCACCCCAAAAACCATTACTGCCTCCTCCACTGTGTGAAAATCGCTCCCAGTTTTCCGAAAACCACTTATCCCTCCGCGCCATATTTCAAATACGTCCGCCCTCTGTTCAGATTTTTTTCTGGTTATGCCTATGGAACCAAGCCCATAGCTCCATTCTCTGCCCTCCCACAGCCCAAAAACCCCTGAAAAACGCAGTAAACCCTCCCTACATGGTTTTAAATATAATTATTTTCTTTAGTGTGCAGGTTTAATGGTGGATATGCATGAAATGCATTCCTATGGTCCAAAAATGCCCAAATAAATGTCTGGGTGACAATTCAAAGGTTTGATTTGAATTCAAAGGGACCAGAGGCTCTATTTTCGAGATTTATCATCGATTAAACATTATCATCGATGGTTTTTTAACCCTCCAGCAACATAAGATATGCGTCCCTACACCAAAAAAAATACAAACAGAGACACGGTGAAGAAATAAAACAGTTAAAGGACTGTGACAAAGGTCAAAAGGATTAAAGGGGCTAATCATATGTCAAATACAAATCATGAAGGATTAGCCACAAAAGTAGAGATTAAAGGTAATAAAGACAGGTAGAGAAAAGAAAAAAAGAATAAAGGTTAATCAAAAGAATTAAGTCATAATGTAGAATAAAGAGAAAAGACAGTGAGACAGTTTTTAAAGGTTAAATCATAGTTTAAAGGCCCAATACAGAGTTTAAAGATAAAACAAAGGCAGATTAAGCCCAGAAACACATTTGAATGACTAAATCCAAGCAGTTACTTCTTCAAAGGATACTTTTGCCACCTACAGCATGTTTTATTTCAATAAAATATCAAACAGTTATTACATATAGTTAGAGATATTTTTCATCTACCAACAGTTATTGTAAAGTTATTGCAAAAAGCGTTAAAGTCAAACATTTCACAGAGATTAACTCAGAAGTTAAGTTAGGAGTTATTATTTCAAAGAAACACCTTCAGATATTTTTTCCTTGGGCCTTGCATGGTCTTAAAGGTAAAAAATCGTTAAATCTATAATAAATGACATTCCAAACCCTAACTTAACACCACCTCCTCATTTTGCAGATAAATACTGCATATGAGATTCATTTTTAGTGTTGGTTAGTTAGTGATTATTTGACTGATTTCTACTGTTGAGCTAGCTGAGGATTACTAGGTTGGATTTGAGAATGCTCTAAATTACCGAGAATTATTGTAACATGGAGTAATGTAACTAGTTTGATCATCAATAATACAAGCAAGTTCATAGGATTCTTGAGCTATGTTAATGGTGAATTTTTCCTCATTTGTCATTGTTTTTCTTATGTTTTCCATTCTGTCCACATTTCTTTGATAAAATAATAGAATTTTTAGAATAGGATATGTTGTCTTGGCACCCTATTTCCGTCTACATTCTTTATCTTTATGTTTTCTTCTGCAAGGTCTAATTGGAGGATTCTTAATTTCCCTCTAGTTCCATCTAGCTCGTTGTCTTAGAAATGATTCAATAGAGTGAAACCAAGGAAATTTATGGTGAGCCCTGCCCTTCGGTACATCTTAAGATATTGTTTTTAAGACCTTTCTTTGAAGTATACTTAGTAGAGTCTAAACTAGTGAAGTCTATGGTATGCCATGTCCTCTGGTCTGCCTCAAAATGTTGCTTTGAATATTCTTTTGAGTGTTGAGTTAAAGAGGACAGGCTTCAGTTTTCTCTTTAGTTGCTCTCACTGTTATCTTAAATGTTTTCTTTTGTCTGAAAGTAGTCTTAGGATTGTTGTATTGTTGTCTTAAAGGTTTGCTTATTAAATTCTAGCCAAAGAAGTCTATGGCGTGCCCTGTCCTTTGGTTTGCCTCAAAAAGTTACCTTAAAAGGATTTTCTTGTCTAAGTAGAGCTAGAAAATTCTTAACTAACTATAGCTTTGCTGCCTTCACAACTTATTATTGTTTCATATCACAATCTAATCTAAGAGATCCACTTTATATAGTTAGCTTTCCCTATGAAAACCCTTGTAGAGTTGATGAGCAATTAAATCCTTTTATGACTCCATAGCCCAGTGGATCATTGTTTTCTCATTGTCTATCTATTCAGTTGAAACATCTCTTCAACCAGTCACACCAGAAATCTGTCAATCTATCAATTAATTCAGCCAAAACAAACAACTCCTTAGAACTTCATAACTAGCCTAATATCATAAACAAAAGCATAAAGATATATCATTTGAAAACACTTATATAGAGATATCCCTCTCTGAATCTAGGAAGGCTAGGTCCTAGGATTCCAAAGTGGTTCTGATGTGGCCCCTGCAGTGTTTTTTCTTGCCAATATTGCAAATCACACGGAGCCAACATAGTGGAGACCATAATTGGGAATATTGAGCAATAAACAACCTCAAAACTCAGAAAAAAAATCATTTTAAACTTACATGAATTAAGTGTTAACGAAGAATGGTTTCTAATTGCTGCTGGTGGACAACAATCAGCCATAAAACCAATAAAAATCCTCCACCTGGTGACTCCACTATTTTTCAGTAGCCCTGCTAACTCCATTGGTTTTCCATAGACTCCACTGGGAAACTTATTCTATCATCAAAACATCAACAATACCCAATTATTAAGAATACTTTATGGATTAAGTATTTCTTTCATAGTTTGGTTTGTGTCCCAAGATTGTTATATCTCTTAACCTTTCTGATTTGTTGGGTCCACATTTATGGCTTCTAGAAGAGTTCATACTAGATCCTATCCTGACCCAAATCCTCCTTCTATAGTTGACAATCCTGAAAGCATTCATAGTAAGTCTCCTAGATCTAAAGACTCAGCTGTTAGCAGACCAATCCACAAAGCAAGTTCCCTACCTGAAACCCTCAAAGACTTTCATAATATCCCCTCTAACTCACCCCTAAAACAAAGATTTTCTAGGACTAGATCTCATATTTGGATAACTCAGATAGTTTTAGACTCCTCCACCTTGCAACAAAATTCTTTTGTACTAACTTCATCCCCCACTGTTCATCTTCCTCCAGTTAACCCTATACCTCCTGTTGTAAACCCTCCACTTGTTAACCCTATATTGTTTCCACAACCTCTTATCATGACAACATGGTATGCTCCCTTAGTCCTTCCTTTACCTCTAGTTGTTCTATGATGGGATTATCAATCCAATATTCCTTTATATGATGCTATTAGTTCTACTGCCACTCAACAACATGTGGGCAAAATGAATGAATACTTTGACAGAAAAGAAATATATGATGAAACTATTAAACTTCGAATTCTTGCTCAAAGTTTAGGGGGAGAAGTAAGAAAATGGTTCAAAGGCTTAAACCACTAATAGTATAAATGACCTCCCCACTTTTCATCAACTATTGTTAAATAAATGGGAAGTCAAGAGAAATCCTCTTCAAATCCTGTCAGAATATAATGACCTTAAAATAAATGTTGGAGAGAGTGTCCAAGATTACTGTAATATATTCAATAGTGTTTACAGTGCACTCCCTCCCCACATGAAATCCCCACAAGGCCTAGCTTTAGTGAAATTTCCTGAATAATTTGACCCAGACATGTGTTATCAATTAACAGAAATTGATCCCCTAACCTTAGAGGACATGCAAAGAGGAGAAATAAGTGTAGAAGCTAACCTAAATGCCAAAAGGGCTAGATTGAAAACTGAGAAAAACGTTACCTACAAAGATGAAGCTGGACCCTCCACATCTGATGCTAAAATTGATAGCTTAGTTAGGAAAATGGAGAGGATGAAGGAGAGAATAAGAATAAATTAGAGAGCTTATACTAGAGAAAACCTAATAGCTCCTCAAAACATAAATCAAAATCAGAACCAAAACCAAAAATTTAGAAGGAATCCCCCTCAAATTACAAAAAGAGGTCATGATCAGCAAATCAGACCTCCTTTCCAAGAAAATTATGTTGATGAAGATGAGGGAGTGATTGAAGAAACATAGGAAAGTCACATAAATTTAATGGGATTCAACAACGAGGATATTGTTTTCCTCACTAAGGAAGAACAAGGCATATTTACACCTTATGAAGAGGAGAGCTTAGAATATGAAAACTACAAAACGAGGCTTTGAAAATGCTATAATGGAAGTGCACAAAAAATATGACCTTAGGAGCAAGAAAAACCAAGACACTCCCAAAATAAAAACCTCTGAAATTTTTGCTAGGAATAATCCTGAAAACATTTCTAAAAAAACAGTAGAAAACAATAACATAGTGGTTGAAAGTTCTGATAGAAACAAAAATAAAAACAACCAACTTAGTGGCAGACATAGTGGTGACCAAAGTATCACTAGCAACTCAGCTAGTGCTCCTAATAAAAAAAAATTAACTGTTGTTCATAATAAAAACTAGCAAGCTGAATTTGTTGAGAAAACGATGACTAAAAAGGCTGATTTAAGCATTTCGAAAACTTAGACACCTTTCAGTATAGAGAGTGAAATTTCCAAGATCAAGATCTCTATCCCTCTTACCGAAATAGTCACCCAAGATGTATATAAAACCCAAATTTTGAGAGCTTTAAACATAGGAGAAAATTTTGATTCTGTTAATTTAAATGATGACAAACTTGAGCTTCTGTTTGGACCAGAAGGGGAAGGGAAATTTCAAGAAGGAGGTGTTCCTCCATTTTATGTCAGTTTAAGCATCCATGATAAAATTTTACACAATGCCATGTTAGAATCTGGTGCCTCACACAATCTAATGCCAAAAGTAGTGATGGAAAGACTAGGCCTTGAGATAAATAGACCTTACAAAGATTTACACTCTTTTGATTCCAGCAGAGTTAAATGTCTAGGCCTAATCAAAGATTTATGTGTCAACTTAGCACAAATACCAGCCAAGAGCCTAGTAATGGATATTTTAGTGGCTGATATACCTCTTAAATATGGCATGCTACTTTCAAGGTCATGGGGTGCTAAAATCCAAGGTACCCTAGAAATGGACATGACTTATGCAACCATCCCTGTCTTTAGTCAAACAAGAAGATTATATAGGGAAACACACATTAAATACATGGTTAGTAGTCAAGAGAAACCAGATAACTCCCCTCCTTATTCTATTCATACATACCTTGATTCATTTATCCTTTATAATGATGAAAACCTTAATGAACAAGTGATATAAAATGAGCAAAAAACAGTAGAAAAAGAGGGAAAGGAGGAAGAACAGTCAAAACAGTTTGCTAACTATGAATATTACATCAAACACAGTGGAAATCATAGGAAACCAAGCAACCATCAACATAGGGTTGACCATGAAGAACAAAGAAAAAACACTCAATGTAGTGAATATCATGATAAACAAAAAACTAATCAACATAGTGCAGACCCTAAAAAATAGCATGGTGAACCACATAGTGACAACCACTGTAAACAACATAATAAGGACAGTAATGAATTTAATGAAAAATCTGAAATTGAACCTCTTTGGAGTATGCATTTTGATGATTCTGGTAGCAACACTCGTTCAGGAGCAGGCATATGGGTACATAACATAGAGAATAATCATGCAGAAGGTCACTCATACAAGCTAAGATTTCAATGCACAAATAACATAGTTGAATATGACGTGCTCCTCTTATGACTACAACTACTGAAGAAACTAGGAGCCAAGAGGATAACTGTTCATGGAGATTCAGAGTTAGTCATTAGGCAAATAAATGAAGAATACATAGGCAAACATCCAAGATTAAAATCCTATAGAGATGATGCTATTGACCTCTTGAAAACATTCATAGAATATGAGCTTACTTTTGTCCCTAGAAACCAAAACATCCTAGCCAATGGTTTAGCATTTGCTGCTAGTACATGTCAAAAACCTTATGAAAGAAAAAAATACACTGTCCAAGTGAAATATAGACCAGAAGTCCCTGACAATATAAAATACTGGCAAGTTTTTGAAGGAGATAAACAGATAGAGGATTTCCTGCAGTCCATAAATGGGTTTGAAGTGCCAAATTCATACTCAGGGTATGAAGAAGACTGCCCTACTGAGGAAAAATCTTACAAATAAGAACCTTCTGACACTATTGGTATAAATTTGTTAACTAAAGAACACATACAGAAAATAGAACTGTGCACTAATTTAGAAAAAGAAGACTTTGAAGTGCTGCAGTCTAATACTGATAACTTGCCAAAAGGACTAGTGCCCCTAGATATTTTTTCGACTTTAATGATGTTGCCAAAAAGCCAAAAATGGAACCAACTGAAACTGAAATAGAAGAGTGCAATATAGGCAATGAACAAAAACCCAAAATGATCAAACTATCTAAAACACTATCTGCTCATATAAAACTGAAATATCTTGAGCTTCTTAGAGAATTTATGGATGTTTTTGCTTGGAGTTATGAAGATCTAAAGTCTTATGATACAGAGATAATTCAGCATAAGATACCCCTCAAAGAAAACTAGAAGCCTTTTAAGCAAAAATTGCACAGAATAAACCCTGTGCAGCTAACCCTAGTTGAGAAAGAAATCAAGAAAATGTATGATGCTAGAATTATAGTCCCTCTGAGATACTCAGAATGGGTTTCATTGTATCAGTAAGGAAGAAAAGAGGAGAGATTAGGTTGTGCATAGACTTTAGAAACCTAAACAAATCCTCCTTAAAGGAAAACTACCCTTTACCAAAAATGGATCATATCTTACAAAGGGTAGTGGGGTCTAAAATAATTTCTTTTCTAGATGGCCTTTTAGGATACAATCAGGTGTTAGTGCACCCAGATGATCAACACAAGACAACTTTCACTACACCTTGGGGCACTTTCATGTATGTGAAAATGCCTTTTGGGTTAATGAATGCTAGTGCCACCTTCCAAAGAGCCATGGATATTGCTTTCTCAGAGGAAATAGGTTACTTCATTATGATTTACCTTGATGGCATCATAGTATATTCTAAAACAGATGAAGAACACCTAGCTCATTTAAGAAAAGTCATTGAAAAATGCAGAAAGTATGGTTTGTCTTTGAATCCCAAGAAAACTCTATTTGGCCTCCAAGAAGGAAAAATTTTAGGCCATATTATATCTGAAGAAGGGATCAATATAGACCCAAAAAGGATTGAAGGAATATTTAAAATCAATCATCCTAGAAATATCAAAGAACTGCAATCTTTCATTGAAAAGATAAATTTCTTAAGAAGGTTCATACCAAACCTTGCTGAACTCCTTAGAAACATGACAAACATGTTGAAAAGAGAGACAAGAGTTAAATGGGCCATAGAAGCAAAGAAATCCTTTGAACAGGTTAAACAAGCACTCACCCAAACACCAGTTCTAATTAGCGCTGATTTTACCAAAGACTTCTTCATATTCTCCTTTGCATCAGAACATACAGTTGCTGCTATCCTATTACAGAAAAACATAAAGGGACAAGAGCAACCTATTGCATTTTTTAGCAAAGCATTAAGAGATGCACCTATGAAATACAACATAAAGGAAAAACAAGATTTTTCCTTGATCAAGGCATTGAAAGATTTCGAGTTTACATTTTACACTCACATATCATTGCATTTGTGCCTAATTCAGTGGTAAAAGACATCTTCACACAAGATCCTGATGGCAAAAGAGGAAAGTGGATTGTTGTTATATTAGAATGTGATTTAAAAATCAAACCCACTAAACTCATCAAAGGACAAGGTTTAGCTAAACTCATGGCTGAAACAAACTTCCAAGCACTAGACATGAACACAATTGATGCATCAGATGAACAAGAGGAGTTGGCAACTTCACTTATTAAAGATTCATTTCTGAATTCATCTTGGTATGTTGATATTTTATATGTGCTTCTTAATCTTAATGTTCCTCCTGGTCTGTCTAAAACAAAAGCAAGATTCTTAAAGTTAAAAGTTGTAAATTACTGCATTTTAGATAAATTTTTATATTGGAAAAATGCTAGTGGTATATTGCTTAAATGTTTGCCTGAGAATGATGCAGATAAGATCAAACATGAGTTTCATGAAGGAGAATGTGGAGGCCACCTCTATTGGAAAATTATTGTCAAAACAATCCTTAGAGCTAGCTACAATTGGCCCACCCTCTTTCAAGACATCCATAAAATGGTAATTTCCTGCCATAAGTGCCAAATCTCTGAAGGCAAAAGAAAATTGTTGCCCTTACCTCTGCATCCTATCTCTGTTGAAGCTCCTTTTCAATAGTGGGGCCTAGAATTCATTGGGGAAATCCATCCTGCTTCATCTTCCCAACACAAATGGATCCTCACTACAACTGATTACTTCACAAAATGGATAGATGCCATCCCTTCTAGAACTGCCATAGATTTAGTCATCATTAAATTCCTTGAAAACCATATTTTGTCTAGATTTCACTGTCCTAGAAATATTATCACTAACAATGTTGTTTCCTTTAGATCCAAGAAGATGGTGGACTTTTACCACAAATATCATATTACATTGGGTCATTCTACAGCTTATTACCCTCAAGTTAATGGGTTGGCAGAATCCTCAAAAAAAAAAATTGGTGAACATCATCAAAAAGTTGCTAGAAGAAAATAAGAAGTCATGGCACAACAAGCTAGTACATGCATTATGGGTAGACATATTAACAAGTAAAAAATCAATTGGAATGTCTCCCTATAAACTAGTTTATGGAGAAGATGCAATTTTTCCAACAAGTTTAGGAGTGCCATTTATGAAATTGATCCAAGAAGTACATTCTGAAGAGGATGGCATGATAAGAAGGATAAATCAGATTGTACAATTGCAGCAAACCAGAGAGGAAGTATATAATAGAACACAACTAGTGCAGGAAAATATCAAGAAACTGTTTGACAAGAGGACAAAATCAAATGATTTCAACATTGGTGACAAAGTGCTCAAATGGGACTCAAGAAGGGAAGACAAGGGCAAGCATGGAAAAGTTGAAAATATGTGGAAAGGTCCATACATCATCCATTCTGCCAAAGGTAACAACGCATTTTTCTGTAGGAGATGGATGGAACAGAATTATTTGGAGGTCCTGTCAATGTCAGGATGGTCAAGCATTACTTTTGTTAAAAATACTCAGTTTAAAGCTTTATTCATTGAATATAACATTGTTTTAAGAAAAGATCAGAAAAATAAACACAAAAACAAAGAAAAAGAAGAAAAAGAGGGCAGGAAAAAGAATAGGTACAACCCCATACCAAAAAAGAGTACTTCTGAAAGTGTGCAAGTCCAAATGACACTACTTTGAAAAATAAAAGTTTTGTTCAGTAATATAGCCTAATCATGAATGAAAAACGTTAAATTTCTGCTGATAGATTAGTGAATTAAGATTTTCCAAACTGTCTAAACTTGGCTTATCAGTAGATTAGATTAGGAAAATATATTCGTTCCAAATACTCAAATCTGAACCAAGAAAGAAAGAGAGGGATGAATAACAAATTCCACATTACAGCCCTCCAAGTTTTAGTTTTTAATTTTCTGCAAAATAAAATCCATGTACAGACTTGTACAAAATACCGTAATTCATGACAAATCAGATTGTCTAATCTTGATTTGGTTATGTTTTCAATTTCTTGTTTTTAGAATAGAGAATGAAGGTTTGTCAAAAAGCTTAATCTTAACAGATAAATAGATTAGGTAGAGAATAAAAAGCTCATCATTTTAATCTGAGCTTTTGAAGATATAAGTGTAGAAGTTGATAGTTTCTTGTTTTCAAAATAAAATAATGTCAAGGGTTGGCTAATCTAAATACACCCAATGAAGAAAAAATGTTAGGAAAAGTAGGATGGGTAGGTAGAAGTTGAGTTTAAGCAATCATGTTTTTCAGATTTTGAATATCACAGCTTCAAAAGTATGGCAGCAAGTAAGCAAATTGAAGAAAAGGAGTCTGTCAAAGTGAAAATCAAGGCACTGGTCTACTTATTCCAAAGGTTTTCTCTCTGAGGTTCTTGACACCTCTTGAAGGAGCTACCCTCCCCAGCTGGAGCCACTGTTATCCTCCTGTATTTTACAAAATTCACTAGGTGACTATGGATGTTCTACAAGCACCTAAAGATAGCATTATTTTCCTATCAGCTATCTTTATAAATCTCACTTCCTTCACTATCCTAAATAAACCTATTTCACTATTTTTCATCTCTGCCCTTTCAAGAGTTTACCTTGCTGCTCCAAAAATACTCACCATGGGCTTGTTTATCTCATTTTCACTCTCCCTCCCTACTCACACTCTTATTCAATCATTCTTGCTTTTTAACCCATCTTCACCCTTTCAAAACCCCTTTTCTTCATCCCTTTCCTCTATTTTTCACAACAATGTAAAAGAACCTCTTTTACATTGTTTTAATTGAAATAATTAAGCTGTCGGGACCCCGCCTTTTTATAAATAAATCTATGTTTTATTTGTTTATAAACTCGAATTTGTGTTCTAACCCGACCCTTTAAAAGGTTTTAAGCCCCCTCACCTCAGAACCCTCACTCCCTCACACTCACATAACCCTAACCCCGCTCATATTCTCTTCACACTAAGCCCCTTCCCCTTAAGCACTCGCCCACATGCACTTAAAACCCTTATGGTCATATAACCTTTACCCCGCTCATTTCATAGCCCCCGACCTTATTACAAACAAATCCCACGTATGTTTTGAACCCCACGCTAAACGAGAAAGCTCTTCCACATCGTCTTTCCCCGGGCCCCATCTTAAACTGTTTCGCACCGTCAATCTTCCCCTCCAAGATCCGACGGCCCACACCACATATTGCAAATAAAAAAACACCAGGGTTAATGTTTTTAAACATTGCGATATGGGTGGTTTCACTTTGCTATGCAGTAGTCGTTGAATCATATCGCACGCCTACCCCGAAAACCATTACCGCCTCCTCCACCATGCGAAAACCGCCTCCCGGTTTTCCAAAAACTACTTATCCCTCCATGCCAATATTCAAATATCCCTGCCTCTGTTCAATTTTCCTGCTGGTTCCACCTACGAAACCAAGCCCACAATGTCATTCTCTACCCTCCGACAGCCCGAAAACCTCAAAAAACACAATAAACCCTCCCCGCATGGTTTTAAATATAATTATTTGTTTTTGTGTGTAGGTTTAATGACGGAGATTAATGAAATGCATTCTGATGGTTCAAAAATGTTTAATAAAGGCATGGGTGATGATCCAGAGCTACATTTATTTTATTAAAAGGGACCAGAGGCCCTATATTAAATATTAATCATCAATGGTTAATTAACCCTCCCGCACAAAAGGAATGCGTCCCTGCAACAAAAACAAACACAGACAGAAAGCAAAGTAGGAAGAAAAGACATTCAAAGGACTGTGGAAAGACTAAAGGTTAATCAAAGGATTAGCCACGAAAGTAGAGATTAAAGGTAATAAAGACAGGCAACAGAGGTTTAAATACTAAAGGTTAATCAAAGGATTAATGAACAAAAACAAAGGCAGATTAGCCCAGGAACACATTCGAATGACTAAACCTACAACAGTTACTTCTTCAAAGGATATTTTTCCACCTACAACATGTTTTATTTCAATAAAACATTAAACAGTTATTACAAACAAGTCAGAGAAATTTTTCATCTACTAGCAGTTATTGTAATATTGCAAAAATCCTTAAAGTCAAACATTTCACAGAAATTAACTCAGAAGTTAAGTTAGGAGTTACTATTTCAGAGAAACACCTTCAGATATTTTTACCTTGGGCCTTGCATGGTCTCAAAGGTCAGAAATCATTAAATCTCTAATAAATGACATTCCAAACCCCAGCTTAACACCACCTCCTCATTTTGCAGATAAATATTGCATATGAATTTCATTTTTAGTGTTGGTTAGTTGGTGGTTATTTGACTAATTTTTGTTGCTGAGCTAGCTGAGGATTGCTAGGTTGGATTTGAGAAAGCTCTAAGTTGCAGAGAGCTATTGTACATGGAGTATTGTAACTGGTTTGATCATAAATAATACAAGCATGTTCACAGGATTCTTGAGCTATGTTAATGGTGAAGTTTTCCTCATTTTTCATTTTTTTCCTTATGTTTTCCATTCTCTCCATCTTTCTCTGATAAAATAACAGAATTTTTAGAGTAGGATATGCTGTCTTGGCACCCTATTTTTGTTTGCATCCTTTATCTTTATGTTTTCTTCTGCAAGGTCTGATTAGAGGATTATTAATTTCCCTTCAGTTCCATCTAGCTTGTTGTCTTAGAAATGATTCAATAGAGTGAAACCAAGGAAGTTTATGGTGAGCCCTGTCCTTCGGCATGACTTGAGATATTGTTTTTAAGGCCTTTCTTTGAAGTATACTTAGTAGATTGTAAACCAGGGAAGTCTATGGTATGCCCTATCCTCTGGTCTGCCTCAAAAATTTGCTTTAAATATCCTTTTGAGTGTTGAGTTAAATAATATAGGCTTCATTTTTCTCTTTAGTTGCTCTCACTGTTATCTTAAATGTTTTCTTTTGTCTTAAAGTAGTCTTAGGATTGCTGGATTGTTGTCTTAAAGGTTTGCTTATTAAAGTCTGGCCAAAGAAGTTATGGTGCGCCTTGTCCTTTGGTTTGCCTCAAATAGTTACCTTAAAAGGCTTTTCTTGTCTAAGTAGAGCTAGAGTATTCTTAACTGACTATAGCTTTTCTTCCTTCACAACTTATTACTGTTTCATATCACAACCTAATCTAAGAAATCCACTTGATATAGTTAGCTTGCCCTATGAAAACCCTTGCAGAGTTGATGAACAATTAAATCCTTTTATGACTCCATAGCCCAATGGATCAATGTTTTCTCATAGTCTATCTATTCAGATGAAACATCCCTTCAACCAGCTACACCACAGATCTGCCAATCTATCAATTAATTCAACCAAAAAAAACAAATCCTTAGAGCTTCATAACTAGCCTAATATCATAAACAAAGAGCATAAATACATATCATTTAAAAACACTTATATAGAGAGATCCCTCTCTGAATCTAGGAAGGCTAGGTCTTAGGATTCCAAAGTGGTTTTGATGTGGCCCCTGCAGTGTTTTCTCTTGCCAATCTTGCAAATCATAGGGAGCCAACAGGTATTAGCCAATATTGTTGTATCTAATGATAGAGATACATAGTTAAAGTTTCACTTAATTCTTATTCACACCAAAAAGGTTTATTTATGTAATCAGTCTTATAATCTCCTCGAATGTGATTTTTTATTAACTTTTAACAATAAAATAAGGTGGGCACCACTAAAAAACATCCTAGACCTAAGTCTTGAATATTTTTCATATTTTCCTTGAATGTTTCATCACTTATATTTACGACATTTTTTAATCCAATGATACCACAACTATATCTCTTATTAACCTTTTGAACTCACTCTAGTAAGGACCTAAGTAAAACTTCCCCAAGATTTATATTTATTTGTTTTGAAATTGGTTCAAACTAATATTACTAAACTTACAATGATATCTTCACTAAGAAAAATCGCAGATGAACATATACTATTGTGAATTTGTATTTATGGAAAACAAATATTACTCTTTAAATGATGCAAAAGATTGAAATGAAAAAAGTGATATTACTAAAGTTACAGCGAACCAAAGATGAACATCTATTATTACAAATTTGTATTTATGAAAAAAAATATAACTATTTAACATGCATGATGATCAAATTTGAAATTCACACATGGGCAGTGAAACAAATAATTTTCTTTTACTTAAAAATTTCCATTACAAGTTTATAAATGTATAATTTCTTTTCATTAATTTTTCATAACTCGTTAAAATTAAAATTACCACATAGGTAATTCAATTTCCAATATTGAGAATTTTTGTATTTGATATTTTAAGGCAATTATCAAATTTCCAATATTGAGAATTTTATACTTGATATCCTATAAGGAAATTATTAAATATTTGACAAAACATTTAAATTTTAGCATTGAAAAAAACATGACCTTATAAATTATGTCCCTCTTATATTATGGGTATTATTTAATAGTAATATTCAATTAAGGAGGTGGTCTTGATTAAAAAAAAAAAACTTTATATGATATATTGTTTCTCACATTATGAGAACTTAGGCATAAAATAACAACAAGATAAGGTATGTAGTGGTTAGAA
Source organism: Pinus albicaulis (assembly GCA_034641835.2). Taxonomy (NCBI): domain Eukaryota; kingdom Viridiplantae; phylum Streptophyta; class Pinopsida; order Pinales; family Pinaceae; genus Pinus; species Pinus albicaulis. The sequence continues at coordinate 1,664,446,965 of CM076575.1, read as the reverse complement.
TTTGTTATTAATAATATGTTAAAAGAAAATAGGATATATTTTAAAAACCTAAATAAAAATGTTTAAGAGCTTCGTATACTTGTTTATTACTTAGAAAAGGTTCTATATACTTTAGAATAAAATTTATCTAATTAGTTTCTATAGTGACACCATGACACTATTTTATGGTGTTAGCCACGTTGTGTAGGGTACTTGATGATCGATGCCACTTTTCTTATTTTTCCTATGGTATTTTGTACATTAAGATTGATAAAGCATGGCAACTCAAGTTTTTGTTAAATTTACTAGTACCAACTCATAAAATATTTTTAAGGGAGAGGATTGATGGTCTATATTTCTATATCTATCGTATAAAATAGATGCATGCCAATGCAGGGATGCTAAGAAATAACAAGTTGATCCAATGCTACCTACCCTAGCCATAGAGGGAGCTTGGTAAGACGATAAAGGAGGTAGGTTATGGAAGGGCTTGGAACTGCAACTAAATGAGAGCACTTAGGACTTGATAATGTGACCAAAGGGAGTTGGTGTAAATGGGTAGTTGTGTAAGAAAGTGAAGAGAGAAGAAAATTATGGGTTGTGCTTAAAGGGAGGAAGCATAAATTCAATTATTTTCCACTTAATGTTACGTGTTATAAGGAGGATTAAGTTCCTACTGCCACTTCAATTATTATGGAATGGAAAAAAGAGTATTAACAAGACCTAGAAAATGCATGCTTAGTAAAAGTTAAATCTTTCATATTTTTATATATATTGTGTACAATAATTCACACTTCAAATAGAAATTGTGCAAAAAAAAAAGACATTAAGCCTGCTCTACATATCATAGTATCTTCCGTCTTATCACACTCACAATAGAATTATTTGAAAAAATGTTGGAAACACCATGCTAGGCAGAACACTGTTATGGCTACCCTTTGACCTAACATAGAATTGCATGAAACAATTTTCCAATGATAGACATTGTTAGGAAATAAGATGTGTTTATCCCAAAGAATAAATTCAAGATATGAATTTTAAATAAAAAGTGTATAATTAATGGATAAGAAAGGCTAGAAAATACTAACTTTATAATTAAAATATGAACGTAAACTGACATATTTCCATACTCTCATTATCTTCACCTTTTAAACAACTAGAGATTGATGAGATCCATCGAATTTTCTTTTATTTGTAACTTATTTCACTTCTCCATGTGCAACATGCATTGAAATTTATTCTTGAATCTTTATCATCCATTAATTCCATTAAAATTAGTGTTTTATGTAATGCATCAATAGTGGAAGTTCTATAAAATGGATATAGTTTTCTTTTACATGTGATGAATCATACCACCCTCTATCCCATAGGTAAGAGTAAGATATTCCATAGGGCGCAAGGTTGTACAATAATAAGGCTTCAAGCTATGAGCTCAGCATGCCATTTGTGGAATTGAACCTAGGGAGGATAAAAATAGTTCCTCCTAATAGCCCGATATAAACCTAATTGACATTCAAAGTGATTGTAGTTATTTATTGTTTCTCCTTTCTTATATAATTAATTATTAATAAAGATATTGTAAATAAAATTGTGAAAGTTTCTTCAATAAAAAATTATGTACATAGTAATGGTAATATTACCTTTGCATTAGTGTTTATTATTATTGCATGATAATAATTATTAACTCTTTTCCAAATAAATAGAGTTGTACCAAACTATTTGTAATTGAATTCAGCAAAAATTGACATAAAGTAATAAATCAGGAGAGATGTTACATTATTTACTGTTGTAATCATTTATTATAGAGATTCTAGAAGCATATAAGAAACCAAAGAACCTGTAGCTTCCAATAGTGAATGAAAAATAAACTAAAGAGATCTCACTATATCAGCTCATGGTTGTAGAATGAGGATATAATATTGGCATCAATATTCCATCCAATGTAAAGTTATACATTATTTCAAAAATAAGAAGGTGTAGCATAATGGTGTGAAGATTATGTCCATCCTAAATTTATACATCATCATTTACTGACAAATAGAAAAAATGAAAATGAGCGTGTCCCTGCATTTATGTGCATGAAGGGGTGTTCTAAAGTACACATGGATTGTTGCATGATTAAAATTTCAAACCTCAGCTCCCATATTACTCTAATGAATTTTCTAAGTTTACTTCCATATCATAAAATGATGATGGCAGAGGGAACCTAAGGAATGATGATGTCAAAGGCATTTTAAAGGTGAGTATTCTTAAATTGATTTGATTGAATGGCATGAAAATACCCAAGTTTATATTAGCTTTCATCTTTACTGACACATTTCTATTCTCTTAAGAAATTTTCTAATTTCTTAGATTTTAATGTTTTTTGAGGCACTTCTACTAATATTTTCGATGATTTTTTATGATTTTTTTTAGATCTTTCTATCTGCTTGTTTTTCTATTTCTCCTATTGAAAAGGTTTAATTCCTTAATTTTCTCCCTCTCAAGTTATAAAACTATTTAAGTGTTACTCTAATACCCCACACAATGATAAGACTATCGACAAAGTCTTGGAGAGATTATGGCATTGAAAGAAAAAGTCGATAATAAATTTGTTTGAGATTAAGTCTATAATCAATCTATCTATTCCTATATCTACTCCAAGTAACTTCGTGTCACTGGTTTCTTTTCCCACTCAACACACCCCTTGTATATATATATATATATATATATATATATATATATATATATATATATATATATATAGATATATATATATATAGATATCAGATGAAGATGAAGAAATTCATAGGGAACACTGCAATAAATTACCTCTTTTTACAGATATATGAAGGCATTATGCATTCCCGACACTTGTCCGGCTGATGAATGAAGAGGAAGTCCATATAGTCATCTAGAGTCAGTAGGCTTTGCAGTAGATTAAGTGGGATTAGTAGCCAATATAGAAAGAGGAAAGTTGACCTAAGTTATTTATTATGCTAGCATGTTTCACGTTTTGGGCATCCTTGTAAAAGCTTAAGCATTAGGGTTGGTAAAATATGCAAAGGAAGCATCCAAATTGGAAGTCGAGATTGACGTGACAAGGAAGAAGAGAAAATTGATGCTAAGGTTATGGTGTTGTTAATATTGTATATTTCCATAATATTTTAGAATTTGATAATGAGTGATCAAATAATTGATCTTTCTTTTGATCCTAATATTTTGCAATATTCTTTGAATTTATAAGCCATACAAAAATACCTTTGGAATAAAGGAAATGGTTAATTAGAAACTAGTAGCTAAGGGTGAGGTCAAAACAATGGTGAGGAGGAAAACCCTGAAGATGAACAGCGATGGTGCAGGGATCTAGGCTTTAGTGGTTGTAGAGGATTTGTTGGAGATGGCGTTTCTTTGAGATGGTGGGTGACTATAGCTATGATTGTGATGTCAATGGATAGGGCCGCCCTCCTCAGACACCAATACCTTCATAGGTAGAGTGAATTGAATAGGTTATTATGGTACCACCCTTCCCGTCAGTAGTTCGAAGATACCAATACTGATACAGGCACAATGAATTGGTTATAACATGTAGCGTAGATGGAAACAACAAATTCCAACTAAGAAGGAATAGAAGCTTAAAATGCATGGCATGGAAGCTCAAAATTCATCGATTGATATTGTAAAATATCTCCTTCCACCAGAGAAAGCAAAAAATCCAGTGTTTCAATGCTCTCGGATGCAATGATGAACTACAATGCAGATTGCCATGGGAAAAATAATAAATTGTAATAGGAAAAACCTAGACTATAGTGGTAACACACGTCGGGAAAAAGAGACACTGGGAAATGAACAAAGCATAGACTGCAACAGGAAAGGATTAGAGAGCAATGAGACATCGAGAGAGCATCAAGGTCAAACAATGATTTTTTTTAAAAGAACATTTATTTTTTTCCAATAGTTATAAATGTATTATAAAAAATCACAGACCAAGGTAATTATTTCCAAATTTTTTAAACCAATTAAAAATTATTATTAAGGACTACAATAGTGATATAGATTAAATGGTTTCACTACAACTTAGAGGGGATTTAAATACAATATTTGAGACAATTTTTGGGTAAATTGTCCTAACTAGAGACCAAAAGAAATTGATTATTGTCTTAAATATGGTGTTAAGTAGTGTCTCAAATATTTTATTAAAAATTTGTCACTCTAAAGACAATATATAACATAGTATGACTCTAATTCCCCATTCAATGATAAGACTATTAAAAAAGTATTGGAGATATTATGACATTGAGAAAACAAGTCGATAATAAATCTATTTGAGATCAATTCTATAATCATTGTGACTATCCCTATATATGCTCCAAAGTGTTAATGGTTGCTTTTCCCATTCAATGAGCCCCTGAATGTTTATATCTGATGAAGATGAAGAAATCCATAGGGAAAGCTACAATAAATTCCATGTTTTCACATATAGTCTCTATAGATTAAGAGAAATAATAAATAATGGGTGAAGTGTCAAATGTCAGGTATGAAGCCTCCTATAAAAGAAGGGACAAGTTGTGGGAGAAATGACTTTTCTTTACCCTATTGTTGGGTGGATGAGATTATGTTATTGTGAGTGAATATGAGCTATAGTGACATTGGTGAGGTGAAAGTATTTAGAGAGGGAACTCTTGAGCCAAAGAGTACTCAACCCCATCACCTAGCATTCTTTATGTATTTTACAACCTCATTACAGCTCAGGGATCAATAGGGAAGAAGAGTACCCAAGGAGTAGACTAGGAGTTTCACTAGTGGGTCACTAAATTTACAATGTAATAATATACTATATGTGGAATTTGTTGTATATTATGGATACTTGATGCAAATGCCTTAATTTTTATGTGCTTCCAATATTGGTGGGTTTTTATGGTATTATGTGATCTTGGTACAAATGTCGCTGGCAAATGATTAATGAAATTGAAAATAATTATTTTCTTATGGTTGTATTCCAAACATAACTACATTATTTATAGTTTAAAAAAAAAAAAATTCATAATGAACGTCCATACACTTGGTATCAAAGAGAATTTTAACCCTTGAGGGCTATGGTCCCATGCATTCATATCTAGTTTTGTTAAAGATTTATTAAATTCTAACCCTAAAATTGTGTATGACCCTAAAACTGTGTATTCAGACTACCATATTGCTCTTAGATTTTAGGATAACATGATGATCCTTCAAAGAGATGGTCCTTAACCCAAAATTTGAGTTTAGATCAACTCCAACTTAGACTCTAGGTGCGTTGTGGTTATTTTTATAACTCAAACTTGCAGTTATTTTTTAAATTTATCTTGTGTGTTTTACACAGCTCTTGGTTAAACACTCTATCATGTTAATTTGTTTCATGACAACCATTCCCCCTGTTTTCAATATAAGTGTGCACACCAAGTTTAAAACAAGCATTATTGAGCCCTGAAAATACTAGGATGTACCTATTTCTTTTTCTTCTAAGAGGATGAAGGTTTCGAGAATTATTGTCTACCATGTAGCTATATAAATCAAGCCTTCTATGATATATATCACTGAGCCTTCTATGCTATATATCACTGTTAATGTGTAGAAATGTCACAACTTCCAAAATTATTTACATATAATATCTATTGGCCTTTTATGGTTGTTCTCGTTTTTATCGAATTTGCAAATTTGTGGGAGTGAGGTTGGATATTTTTCTTTCTCACCTTTTAGATGATAGTATAAGCGTTAAATATAATCTCTCTCAAGGAAAATTGTAAGGATGGAAGCTTATCTTAATGTTTGAAAACCTTGATGAATATTGCTACTCCTTTGTATGGAAATTGTAAAATGTTTGGCAATATTTTTGTCAGATATTTTTCTTTCTCACCTTTTTATTAAAATTAAAAGTGCTAGAGATAGTTCGTACTACCTCTGGTTGGGTTAGTCAAAAGACACATAACGAACAATGAAAAATGTAGTTGTGCTAATTTAACATGAAATCAAACATTAATTTAGAGAACTTCAACTTTAAGCAACGAACTTTGCAACTGCAACTGCTTTACAACTCGGAATCTACATCCTTACTATGCATCTTGCTTGTATGCCTGATCTACATTTATAAAAAAAATAAGTTTTTTACTGCCCCTTTTATGTTGAAGATCTTAAGGCGGTGGCACCCCTTCAATGCTGAAGAGGTTAAGGCGGTGAGACAGTCCAAGAGGTGAACGCAGTGAGGCGGTGGCAGCGCGTTGATGAATTGAAAGACATAATTAATTTCAACACTCCCCCTTAATTACAACTGAAAAATTAACCATGAATTAACATAAATTTAACATGCCTACTGGTCTAAGTCCCAGGTAGGCTTACAATGGATCAAAAACATTGACGTTAGCTCTTTAGCTAAATTTCTTTTCCCTTTTCTTCCAAATCTTGTATCCTATGAATAGCTTCATCTTTGTCTTTTTGGTTTAGGCTCCAAATTTTTGTTTCTTCATTTTTTGTTGCATCTCGTCCATCGTTAAATCTTTGTTTATCATAAAATAATGGAAAATCATTTCAGGTTTTCCATGGATGTCCTCTATGCCTTCAAAAATTTCTTCATAAGTGGAATGCTCCCACATCTCATCCTCTATAGTTTTTTTTTATCATCAATCTTCTGATTGTCAATTTTCTGCAACATAAGTTCATAATAGAATTTTATCTCTTCAGGATTCCAATACATAAAAATTTCATTGACATTTTCATTTTCAACATTGTTCATTTTGTCTTCAACATTCGTTGTTGCAACATCTATGCGGGCATCGTCAACACATGGTGTTTCAAGTCATGTTTCAAGGAATTTTAATTCTTCTTCATATTTTTTTGCTTCTTCCTGGTTTCTTCTAACATCCGGATACACAAAATAAATTTTAACTTTATATGAAAAAACATCTTCAGAACCATATTGGTTTTGTTCATTTTGCGCTGGAATGAAATATTTCTTCTTTTCTTATTTCTTTGACTTTGTCGATTGATCTGGATTTATGCAGGAACGTAACAGAATACACAAATAACCATAAATACAAAGATGCAATGGAAATAACACTTCGTTTCATTAATATAAAAGAACTAAAATTTGCTTACAGACAGAATGGAAATAAACTAGCTAGGGTGTTGGTAGTGAATCTCTCAGAAGAGATGTGGCGGCTACAAACCTCTGAACTATGTTACAATGAGGCTCGAGGGCCTATTTATTATTGAGAAACAATGGAGAACTCTGAACTTCCAAAAACCTAACCCTAGGAGATGAAGCGCCAAAACTATGGGCCCCGTTTGGGTAAATTGGTGTTTCAAATTCCCGGGGACGTAACTTTGTCATACAATATTCGTTTGACGCATATGATACATCGTTAGAAATATCTATTCAAGGACTACAACTATTTCCACAAATATAAATTCTAGAATGGAATCATATTCACTGGAAAAAATGTCGTTTAGGGCCTCGAAACGGCTCCAGAAGTTCAGGACCCGAAAAACTGCTAAAAATAGTAAGTTGTGCCAAAACTGAAAAACTGAAAGAGACAATGTTGAGGCCCCAAGTGGAATAGGAAGGTGGCCACCAATATCCACCTGGATCATTCCTCCCCCCTTAGGAAGCAATGGTCCCCATTGCGTTGAGTTCCTCCATGAGATGAGGAAAGTTCTGTTGAACTTGGTCCCTGGTGAACCACTTGCCTTGGTGCAGGAGTTGGCCAACTTTGACAACCCGATATAGTTGGATCTTCCGTTGGTGAGTGTTCTTGATTTGCATGTCCATGATACAATCTATGGTGGCCTATTCCATGCAGTCTGGGTTTAACTCTTTTGGTGTGAGTTCTTCTGTAATGTCAAAGGTGTCCAGTAAAGGTGGGAAGTAGGGACAAAGGTGGTCTACATTGAATCCTAGGTACAGACCAAGGAATGGTGGAATACTGAGCTAAAATGCATTGTTCCCTACAACCTTAGTGATGGTGTATGGCCCATATCGGAGCGAGCAAAGCTTTCGGTGGTGTTCAGTGAGGCGCTCCTTCTGCAAATGTAGCCACACTTTGTCGCCCACCTAGAAGTTGTGTGGCACCCGATGTTGATCATGTCATTGCTTGTACTTAGCATTGGCTCTATCCAATATGTCATGAACCTGTTGGTGGATGTGCTGAATGCGCTCGATGAAGTTGTTAGCTTTGTCAGCTTCAGACTGGACATGAGCCAAATTGCCCGGAGTAGCCACAAATGAAATGGCTGCGTCAATGGGACATAGTGGATAGAATCCCAAGCCCACCTGAAAGGGGTTGTGACCGGTTGAGCTGTGGAGATCCTGGTTATAATTTTTTTGTACATAGGGGAGGCTCTCATCCCATGTGCGTGGATGCTTTGAATTTTACATGCGCAGAATGTGTACAATCATCCTATTGACGACCTCTTTCTGGCCATCAATTTTGGGATGGAAAGCTGTGGAATTGGTGAGCTTGGTGTCCAACATTGACCAGAGGCTAGACCAAAATGTGCTAAGGAACCTGCTGTCACGATCTGATATGATAGACTGTGGGATCCCAAAGTGAACCCACACTCATTCAAAGAAGAGTTTAGCAGTGGCTTCTGCTATGATATTCTTCTTGTAGGCTGCCATAATGGCCATCTTCGAGAATCTGTCGACGACCATGAAAACACAGTCATTTCCATGCTTAGTAGAAGGAGGGCCTGACATGTAATCCATGGAGATGGATTCCCAAGGTCGACTAGGGGTAGGTAGTGGAGTATAGAGCCCTTGCTTCTTGATGGTCGGTTTGGTAATGGCGCAAGCAGTGCATGATCTGATGTACTTCCCGACATCATGTCGAAGGTTCGGCCACTAGAAATACTTCTGCAGTACTATCACTGTTTTCTCGACCCCAAAATGCCTAGTGAATCGACTGTAGTGTGCTTCCCATATCATCTTGACATGCTCGCTTGAAGGAACACAAATGTGTACTAGGTGACATAACAGTGCATCTTGGAGGTGAAAATTTAGAACTTGCGTACCCCCCAAGAGTGCCTTGTATGTGTGGCTGAATTCTGGATCGCTCTTATAGAGAAGCGGCCAATCAGAAGTCTTATGCCCACAAGAGTTGAGAACTGTGGTTATGGCCAGGATCGGTGGTCAACTGACGCAGTCGGAAACATTATTGGTGCTACCCTTCTTGTACTTTATGTTCAAATGAAATTTTTGCAGATATGTGGACCACTTCTGATGTCGATCGTTCTGTAACTTCCCTTGTGTCCATATGAATTGCAGGGGTCGGTGGTCTATGTGGATGATTGTTTCCTTCCCCAAAATTTAATGCTTCCATTGTCGACAAGCCTACACAATGGAATACATTTCTTTTTCATAAGTGGGATACTTGCGAACTGTGTCAGAAAATGTCTCACTATGATATGCCACTAGATGCCCCTGTTGAGTAAGAACTACCCCAATAGCATAGTCAGAGGCATCTGTCTCGATCTCAAATGATTGTTGCAAATCTGGTAATGTGAGCACTAGGGCAGAACAAAGGCGATGTTTCAATTCTACGAACAGCTTCTGTTGAGATTTCGACCAAAAGAATTTTTCTTTCGCTCCTCCCTTGGTGACTTGACTCAAGGGCCAAGTGATATGAGAGAATCCCAACACGAACCTACGATAGAAATTAGCAAGACCCAGAAAGCTTTGAAGCTTAATTAGAGTGGCTGGGGCTGGCCAATCCTGAATGACATGGATCTTGGCTGGATCCACATGCACCCCCCTTTCATCAATATTATATCCCAGATATTGAACCTGGGTCATGCCAAAAGTGCACTTCTCCAAATTGGCACAAAACTTGTGTTTCCGTAGTGTTTGGAGGACTTCTCGGATGTGGTGGAGGTGCTCTTCCCAAGTCTGGATGAAGATTAGAATGTCATCCAAGTACACCACTACAAATGAGTTAGTGAATGGATGCAAGATGTCATCCATCAACCTCCTGAAGGTTGCGGGAGAATTCGTCAACCCGAAAGGCATGACGATCCATTCGAAAAGGCCCTCCTTGGCTTTGAGGGCAGTCTTCCACACATCAAAGGGTTCGATTGGTACCTGGTGATACCTAGACTTCAAGTCGAACTTACTGAAATATTTTTCCCCTTTGAGTTGGTCCAAAAGGTCATCAATCCGTGGGATCGAGTACCTATTCCGGACAGTGATCTTGTTCAGCGCCTGATAGTCAATACAGAGTCTCCAAGTCCCATCCTTCTTCTGTACCAACATGATCGAGCTCCCATAGGCCGATGAACTTGACTGGATGTGACCTTTCTGCAGTAGCTCCTAAATCTGCTTATTGATTTCATCGCTCTCCAAAATAGAGCGCCTATAGATCGGTCCATTGTGTAGCGGTGCACCTGGGGTCAAGTCAATGGGGTGCTTGAACTGACAATGTAGAGGCACCCCTGTGGATGAGGTGAAGATGTCCCCGTACTCCTGGACAACCTTGTCCATTTGTTTTTTTTGTGCAGAGGAGCCATGTCTGGAGGTCATGGCCACAATATTCTTCTTTCCCTAGGGGCGGATCATCAGGAAAAAAAATTTCCTGGTTTGGGAAATGAGCTTACTACATTGTTTTGCAGTAACCAAAGAGATAGTGGGAGGCGGTGGTACCTCTGGTATCCTGTACAAATTATTTCCCAAAGTAACAATAACAACACGAGGCTGAGACTCATACACAGCATGTCGCTTCCACAAGTATGGTTGGCCTAATAATACATCAAAAACATCAATAGGTCCAACAATGTCACACAATACCTCATCCGTGAAGGGCTTGATGCTATAGGGAAGGCGACACTGCTGGCTGACGCGGAGATCCCGTCCTTGGTGAAGCCACCCGATGGTGTATGGTTGTGGGTGCACTGTGGTTGGCAAGTCCAATCGCTTCATGACATTTGCTGAAATGAGGTTCTTTTGGCTCTCGTTGTCGATAATGAACTGTAGTAGGGAACCCTTTACCCACATCTAGGAGTGGAAGAGACGCTTTTCCTCCTCTGGATCTTCTGGTTCCTCATAGTGGCAACAATGGCGTTGGGCTCTGCATCAATAATCTGCTTCCCTTTGTCATTCCCCTTGTCAGGTTCTGATTCAGAGTCATAGCATGCATCTGATTCAGAAGCCCTCATCTCGACCACCAATGACTACTTGGCCCGACACTCATTTGCGTTGTGAGTGGAGCTCTTATGGAACTCACACCACTTTCCCATGTCCTTCTTTGGCTTTGCGGTGTTGTTTTTTGCTTGCGGCTTTGGCAGGTTTTCTTGGGCCGCCATGCCTTGGCTTTTTCCTTTGTTTTGCGGTTTGGGGGCACCTTTCCCTTGCTTTTGATTCGCAGATCCAAAGTCTCGCTTCTTCTGTTTGAATTTCTGCTCAATCTTGGCAACATACCGGTAGGCCGTACCAAGTGAGGAGATGTCGAGGAACTACATTTCCTCCTGAATGTATCTGTGCAAACATACTTTAACACCAAATGTTTCTCTGAATCTTTGATACCCAACTTTGTGTGCAAGGTATGGAACAGATTCGTCAACTCATGCACATCTTGATCCTTTTGTTGTCACAGCGTGGTCCATTGTATGTACTTGTCCTCATAGCTCACCACTGGATAGTATTGTTCCTTGATGGCATCCCGAAAAGAATTTCAAGTGGGTACAGCTGAGAACGTATAGGGTTTTGTCTCATCCTTTCTCTCACAGTAGGTTTCCCACTAGTCCTTGACATGGGGGGTAGCTTTGAGGAGTGCAAAAATAATCTTCTCCCAGTCGGAAAAGTCATGAACCAAGAAATATCCTTCTAATAGATTCAACCATATATATACAGCATCTACATCTATTTTAACCTCAAATATGGGAATGTCAAAGTTTACTAGTACCTTAAAGGGAGTCGCGCCTCCAGAGTGGCTGCTGGATGCAGATGCGCAGCCGGTGGGCAGTCGTTGAAGGATCTGGCCAAAGTTATCCATCATCGCGTTCCTTTGTTTTTCGAGGGCCTCCTCGAGCAATATTTTGATAGGATCTCCTGCTCCCTCATCTTTCTTTTCGTTCCCCATGGACGTCCATCAGGGTTTGCGAGGCTGATCTTGCAAAGGTTCCACCAAATCGAGCCCTAACTCCTTATACCTCGACCTTGTTGGGGACATGCAAAGAAGGATCGAGAAAAAGCAGACCGCTCTGATACCACTGATCCGAACTTATGCAGGAACGCAACATAATACACATATAACCATAAATACAAATATTCAGCAGAAATAACACTTCATTTCATTAATATCAAAGAACTAACATTTTCTTACAGACAGAATGGAAATAAACTAGCTAGGGTGCTGGTAGCGAATCTCTGAGAAGAGATGTGGCGGCTACAGACCTCTAAACTATGTTACAATGAGGCTCAAGGGCCTATTTATTATTGAGAAATAATGGAGAACTCTAAACTTCCAAAAACCTAACCCTACGAGATGAAGCGCCAAAACTATGGGCCCCGTTTCCCGAGGACGTGACTTCGGCATACGATCTCCATTTTACGTGTATGATACAACGTTAGAAATACCTATTTGAGGACTACAAATTTTGTTTTGAATATAAATTTTAGAACTGAATCATATTCACCAAACAAACAATGCCCAAAAAACATCGTTTAGGGCCTCAAAACGGCTCCGGAAGTTCAGGACCTGAAAAGCTACTAAAAATAGTAAGTTGTGCCAAAACTGAAAAACTGAAAGAGACAATGGCGGGGACCCAAGTGGAATAGGTGGGTGGCCACCAATATCCACCTGGATCATCGATGCCTCATAACCTTGATTCTCCACCTCTGCTTCTGCAAATAGGTTTTCTTCCACTTGTTTTCTAGACACAAGTGAGTTTATCTCATCAAACAATTAGAACATATCAGTCAGACGTTTTTGTTGCATCATTCGCAACCACTCATAAGTGGTGCATTGTTCTTCATCAAAGTTAACACAAACAATTTCAATTGTTGGATCCACTAAATCTACTGCTCCTCCATTGGTGGCATTAATAATATTTTCCATATCTCCCTTAAAAAAAAATGTGATTTTCAATATGTGCCCCAATAAAGCACAAACTTCACCCAAAAAACCGTCATGCTTGACAAAACACCAAATAAATTTTGTAGACCCAAAGACTTTACAAAGCCTTAAGCACTTTCTAAAAAACCTCTATTGTTTATGATTCTCCTTTTAAAATATCTTCACATAAAATTCTTTATAAACCATGCAAGATACATTTTTAAAATTTATCACCAAACATTTCACACTTAATAAACTACTTCAAGTATTAAAACAAACCCTTCAAATATTCACGCAACATTTAATAAATTCCTTCAAAGAATCCCTTCAAATATTAACACAACCTTTAATAAACTCCACACTTAATAAACTACTTGAAGGAAGCCCTTCAAATATTCACTTGAAACCTTTGATTAAATGTTTCATAATCCTTTAATATCTTGTCCACAAATGAATTAAAAAAAATATATCTCTTTTAACAACATTCGATATCTTAACACTTTTTAAAATACCTTTTATTTCTTAAATAAAAAAAACTTTCAAACCTTTGACTTGAGAGGTAGCTTCAAAGTCCTTCCACGTCAAGAACAAGTTTCAGCCGCGACCATCACTCACTTCAAAATAAGAAAATATCACGTATCTCTACTCCTTCATGCATGGCACAATGTTCTCACCCTTCAACTCCAAGAGTGTGGATCTATCGACAACACAAACAACAATGGCGAGTCCATGATTCTATCGTTGCACACTTTAGCTCGATATTTACAAAGGCTCCTTGGATGGCCTTCAAACACAAAGACAAAAACTTCACGGATTCAACAAAAATATTCAAGAAGCAGGCAAGCAGCAATGAGGTAGGCAGTCTCCGAGTCTTTATCCTAGCTCGGCTTCACAACTTCACCACTACCACTCACGTCCTCAGCCTCGAGCACTCTATGCCCACACTTACTGCAGGCTCAACACACAACAAGTTCAATCTTCTGGCTTGGCTTCCTCCAATCGCAAAAGAGACACCAGATGCTCTATACTTCACACGGTCTAAGAAATGCAAGATCAACCACTTTATAATAGTATCTCCTCACAGCTCACCTAAGCTTTGATACCAATTTAAATACACAGAGAAAACAACGAAAAATGTAGCTATGCTAATTTAATAGAAAATCAAACATTAATTTAGAGAAATTCAACTTCAAGTAGCGAACTCTGTAGCTACAACTTCTTTACAAGGTGAATGGGTTTTTTCAAGGTTTTGTTTAACTATTAATGTGACATACATAAAACATCCAAAAGAAGATTATTGAATGGAATACATGGTAGAGAAACTTCCAAGCTGCAAAGAAATATGTTAAAGAAGAAAAAAAATGTAGCTTTTTTTAACACGCTAATATGTTATGCAACCAACTCACAAAATAGAAGAAACTATAGATCAACGACTTATAAATGAAGCTCTTCGAAACCTCCTTTACATTACATAAATGAACATTTAATGGATGATCATGTTGTTGGAAGCCATATTATTTTAACTCTACTATAAAATATGTGAATCGAATGGCCTTGTTGATGAATTTTCAAAATATACAACAAGTTCATTTGCAGCACAATATTATAGAGAACAACTAGAAAATGAAAAGATTAGAATGTAGGAAACTTGAGTCAAATTGTGCCAATTACCAAAATTTTAATTACAAAATACACTATTCCATATGTTTTTCAATAAATATGTCAAATAACTCTCTCTGAAAGTTGATGTGGCATGTTTACCTATGTCAAGTAGCCAAGAAAGAATAAATAAATCCTCATTTTCTAAAATATTGCAGTGAGAAACAATGTAATGAGTCAATTTAGATGCATTACCTTTTCCGAGATTTGGTGTTTTTCATTTGACTTTTCTTTAACCTTTTTTTTGTTTAATCATCTGCCATGAGACTCTACATGTACTCCAATAATTTCCATTTCATGAATTATTTAAGATAGTTCCCCTTATGAGTTAGCACCATGTCAACTATGGAAAAGGGGGAATGCATCTTCAAAGGAACTCTAAGATGATAAAATATCTATGTAAAATAGTGATCTGTAGGTTTTTCTTGATTTCCAAATTATAGATAACAATAAAAAAAATATGCAACCTCACAAGATCTTCACAATTCTACAAGAAACTTTCACAAACTTCAAAGTACTTGTTGATGTTGGTCTACAACCTTTATAATTAGAAATAAATTTTCATAGTTTCTCTCGTGCATAGAATTATTTTACTTTCTCGATTAGGTGGATTTGAAATTAGGAATGGTCATTTCACTTGACAATAGTTATATATTTCTAATTATTAAATACTTCAACTAAAGTTATCTAAAATAATATTGTTTTCTCATTGAAAAGGTCACTTAATACCACCAAAATATGTTGGAGAATGGAAGATAAAATATTGGTGTTTTTCTTAATCTTGAATCTTGAGAATATCTACCTCGTATTGTTCTTATCTTATGCATGGTTTTTGTCCTCCTCATTCCCCTTGCAACCAAAATGACCCACCAAAGAACTGAAAGAGAACATTGAAGAAAATTAAAAAGAAGTACATGTGTTACTATTAGGAAATTGACAAATATTTTTTTGTTTGCTATCTACTTGAAGCTTGTGTAGTAGCCTTCTCCTCCTAGATACAAATGATTATGATTAAATTTGACATGGAATATATGGATACTTGTGATAATGATCATGGGGAACCTCCAACCCACTTGCGCTACTTAATAGTTGACTCGTTCTAATTGCCTCTCCATGGGCTCCCTCCTCGAGCATTCCCAACTTCGGAAATATTATTCCAAACTTCGGAGAGATTGTTTTCAAAATCCTGAATTAGGTTTTCAAAATAATGGCTCGTTGATTTTGTGAGCTCTTCAAGTCTTATACATAATTTATCAAAATCTCCCAAAGGCCTTTTCTCGGTCTCAGTATGAGCGTCAGTTTTAAGGGAACTTTCTATATGGTTTTGCAGAAGGCAGTGAAAATGTAATGCAAGTTGAAAGAGGAAATGAAAGTAGGTGGAAGATAGAGGCAGTGACAATAGATGGCAGGTTGAAAGATGCAATGGGAATAGGTGGAAGATAAAACTGGTATAGGTGGCACCCCCAACAATTTTCGATAGGATGAAAATATTGTATCATTGAAAACATAGATCTTATCCAACCTCTATAAGTTTAAAATAAAGTGAGATACTATTAGCAGTAAAGGTTTACAAATTAATGCTAGTGGGAGATCGCATTAATGGGAGTGAACTTAATTCAATATAATATAACGTTTTTTAATCCATATAAAACCATAAAACAATTCATTGAAGTTCATTGGATAGATTTTGGAGGAAGTAACATAGAATTTGGAGTAACCAACAAATCTTTGCATATTGCATATATCCTTGTAAATCTTATACTTAGGATCCCTTGTAATAAATATTGACTTTGATTTACTCATGAGTAATCTTGATGCTTCTCCAAAAGACTTGATAATCTTGTGAATGAGATACCATTCCTGAATATCAGATTACCCCGAATATAAAATCATCCACAAACATCAAATTCAATATGGTTGTGTGTCTATTCATTCTAGACCTCGAGATTAGACCCATGTCCTGAGAATCCACCACCTTGCAACTCAAGCAATTGATAACCAAGAGAAAGAGGAGGGGAGATAGGACACAACCTTGTCGTAAACCACTGAATTCTGTGAAAAAAATTGAAGGGAGGTTTTTGATGATTACTAAAAAAATTGTTGTGATTGTGCAAGATATCATCCATCTTATGTCCTAATGTTCAATTCCACCCTTATATAAAATCAACCTCAGGAACTCCCAATCTCCAGTGTCATATGCCTTAACCAAATCGACTTTTAACACTCATGCCTTCAGCTTTCTCATCTTAGTAGAGTGTAAACATTCTTAAGAAATATCAATGGCGTCCTATATCTGTCGACCTTCCAGAAACCTATATTGTTCACGATAAATATGTAGGGAAGATGCCATCTTCAACAGTGAAGCTATGAGTTTCGATATCATCTTATATACAAAGTTACACAAAGATATAGGAAGGTAATATGTAAGGGAATTAGGATCCTCCTTTTTAGAAATAAGAGCTATAAAAGTGGCATTTAAAGCCCTAGATATATGAACTATGATCCTAGTCTTTTGAGCTATAACTACAGGTCTAGGTTCATCAACTCCATAAAATAAATGAATAACTCCACCCCTTATCTGTCGGGGCGAGGTCTCTTGTTCCTAGAACATTCCTTTAGAATATTATCTATTTCTTGCCTCATAACTAGCCTTCCCAATAGGGCATTATTTGCTTCAACAAACATTCTAGGAAATTATGAAATGTAATACATCTATGAATTAAAGTCGTAAGTATGTTCGACATAAAAATTTCTGAAGTGACGACTTGTCGCCTCTTCTATATCCTCATGTGTAAAAAACATTTTACCTTCTTCATTTGTGATCTTTTGGATGGATTTCCTAAGCTTTCTTTTATTTATGAATAAATGGATTTTATTTTTATTTTTATCCCAAGCAACAACCCAAATAACTCAAATTTTACACACCATTCAAACTCTTGAGACATCAAAATTTTGGACTTTTTTCCCTCCATAACCAAAATTCCCTTACGAGTGGTTCAATTTTTTTTGCTTCATCCATTTTGAATTAAATTTAAATGGATAGGATCTTTTTTTTCCACCATCCTTCCAAGACAACATAATTGGTTGCTAGTCCAATATTAAAGAGGGAATAATCGAAGAAGAAATCCCCTCTATACCATGATTTAAAGTTTCATTGAGAATGAAACACTCCAAACATTTAGAAATCCCCTCCCTCCCAGTGTGCCCATTCCACCAATTTGAAGCGAGGGGGAACAAAGAAACATCCCAGAGAGTATGTGTAGCCAACATTTTCTAAATAAAATTTGACAAATTAAAGCGTGTCTGGACAGTTCTTGCACAAGAGATACAATACTTAACAGAAATTTATTTAGGGTTAAAAAATCCCCATCCCTCTTGATAGTCCCACAACATTTGACACAAAAGAAAACCAATATGGACAAATAGATTACAAAATCTCCCATGATTTTTCTGTAGGAACCATGGTCTCCTGTATGAAAATAACCGAGGGTTGGTGCAATCTAATAAGACCTTTCAAAGAGTTGCATTTTGGGGCTGCTCCTAATCCCTGAATGTTTAAGGGTATAACCTTCATGGAGGAACCTGGAAAAATGGTTTATCCCCTCCAATGGACTGAGAACCATTGTAGTCAGAAATCATCGTTTGTCCCAAAATATAAACAGAACCCCAACGTAACTTATAACCTGATGATTCCCCCACCTCTTGAGAAAAATTAAAACCCTCTTGTTTACACATGGACACTACCTATATGACTGATGGATGAAGAGGAAGTCCATATAATTATCTAGATTCAATAAGTTTTAGAGTAGTTTAAGTGGAACCATTAGCTAGTATAGAAAGAAGAAAGTTGACCTTAGTTATTTAGTATGCTAGCATGTTTCGAGTTTTGGACATCCTTGTAAAGGTTTTAGCAATAGGGTTAGTAAAATATGCAAAGGAAGCATACAAATTGGGAGCTAAGGATGACATGATGAAGGATGTTGAGGTTATGGTCTTGTGAATTTTTATGGATTGTATATTTCTAGAATATTTCTAAATTTGACAATCAGAGATCAAACAATTGGTCCCTCTTGATTGTCATATTTTGAAATATTCTTGGAATCTACATATGATGAATTGGAAATGAGTGGTTGAGGGTGGGTTCAAAGAAATGGTGAGGAGGAAAACCCTAAAGACGATCAAGGATTGTGTGGATCAAGGCTTCAATGGTGGTGGATTCTTTGTTGGATTTCATTGTAAATATAACTATCCTTACGAAGTAAATGGATAAGGATGCTCTCCTCAAACACTAGTACCTTCATTTGCACAATGAACTAAATAGGTTATCACATGACTACCCTTCCTATCAATAGTTCGAAGACACCAATATCTACATTGGCATAATGAACTAGTTACAACATATGAATGTATACACTTGTAGTGTAACTGGTTACACAAAATTCCAATTAAGAATTCATTAATATCAGAAGGAGTGGAAGCTTAGAAGGCATGGCATGGAAGCTCAAAAGGCATCAATTGATACTGATAAATATATACTTCCACCATAGAAACCACAAACTCTATTTTTGTCGTGCTCTCATATGCAATGATGATTTACAATGTAGATTTCCATGGGAAAAAGAATAAACTGCAATGGGAAAGGCATACACTACAATGGTATGAAAGGTCATGCGATACCTCAATTGCATGGAGACACTCGAGAAGTAACAAAACATAGAATCCAACAAAAAGGCTTAGACTTCAGTGATCTCTCAACCCCAGGGAGACATCCACAGAGCATCAAGGTCAAACAGTGAAAATTAATTTATTTAAAGCATGTTTTTTAATTTTTAAATAAAATTTCAATATTGACAAATTTATGACAAAATTAAAGCACACATCAACTTAATTATTTCTAATTAAATGTTTTGAACCAATTTAAAATTACTACTAAGGAATACTCTAGTGATATATATTAAATGGCTGGTAAATGGCTATATGCATCAATCATAATAAATATCGAAATAATTATTTCATCATAAATGTGAAGTTGTTAAAATTAGAATTAATACACATGTAACAAGATCTTTAACTATGGAGATTCACCCCGCCTAATCACAGACATTATTAATCTATAAATGTTTTTTGTTACAATGCCATTGGCATTATATCGCTCATCAATACCATGTCTCGTTTCATATGACACGAACATGTGATTTTTTTTTAATTAATGAATTTCATTAAAAAAAAAAAAAACATGACTATTATAGAAATAAATTTCAGGTTTATACTTTTTCCAATGGGGATCAAGGCGACATAGGGATTGGTCCATTGTGACTTTACAAATCCTCTAATTTCTAATGGTCATTGGTTGCATTTTTATTTTGAAGTTCTTGTAGATTCACTTTCCTTTTTTATTTTGGTTAATATGGTTCTTTGGCAGTTAGCTATTTCTCTAAGTATCCACCTATTTATGAAACATTATGGTTTAGATCAACCAATTTTTCGAGGCATTAAATGTTTATGAAACATTGTAACACTAGTTACATAAATTAAAATTCATATAAACTAAGTTATTCTAATATCCAACCATTGAGGTTGTGTGATTTGAATGTTTAAAGAGAGGCGTGGTTTTAATCAACACGAAATTTAAACGTTTACGCTGCATTCTTTGATGGTTTGGGGAGAGAGGTATGATTGTTAAGGAAAGGCCAATGTTTTTTAATAAGAAATTTAAATGTATCACAACTAAAATAACTTTTTCCAATATTTATAATTTTAGTAAAATTTCTACAATTTAGTTTATTGAAAGGTGATATAATTATTCCGTAATATAAAACTTTTTCCAATATTTATAATTTTAATAAAATTTACAATTTAGATTATTAAAAGGTCATATAATTATTTTGTAACATAAATTGAATTGTAGAATAATATGTTGATGATTTCAGGGGATTGTCATTATTTTTTTATTTTTTAACTATTTATGTTTTTAGGGGTTGTCATCATTGTTTTATTTAATTAGATGTATTTTGTTTTATTGGATATTAAGAATATAGAGATATGGATAATGAGAGTGGTTGTAGAGGTTATGTTTAAGTGAAAATATTTTTGTTTTTGTTTTTTTAATTCAATATCTATAACAAATATAGAACAATTGATGCAGATTGATCCATTATTTACTTATTTTGTAATAAAATTTGTGGTGTGCATATTTGATAAAACCACACTTTGCTATTGGAAGTCTCAAGTATTTGGAGAGAATATATTACATAGCTTGAACCTTCATATATTAACCATGATGCAATTAAGTTACAAGATAAGTAAAATTTTGATTTTAATCTCCAAAAATTTTCTTGAAATTTTGATAGCCTTAAATTGTGGCATTTGGATCCTTATATGGTTCATGCAGTCATTGAAGACCTGAGTGAAACTTTTTCTTACCTATAATATTCCATTTATATGTGCTCATCAAAGGAATCATTCAACATTGAGAATTTCATTTCAGGTGAAAGGGTTTTTTCATGGTTTGGTATAACTATTAATGTGGCACACATAAAACACCCAAAAGAAGGTTATTGAATGCAATACATGGTACAGAAACTTCCAAGCTACAAAGAAATATGTTAAAGAAGAAAAAAAATGTAGCTTCTTTTAACATGCTAATATGTTATGCAACCAACTCACAAAATAGAAGAAAATATAGATCAACAACTTAGAAATCAACCTGTTTGACTGGGAAACCTCGTTTATATTACATAAATGAACAATTATTGGATGATCATGTTGTTGGAAGCCATATTATTTTAAATCTACTATAAAAGATGTGAATTGAATGGCCTTGTTGGTGAATGTGCATGTTTACTTATGTCAATTAGCCAAGAAATATTAGATAAATCCTCATTTTCTAAAATATTGCAGTGAGAAACAATGTAATGAGTAAATTTAGGTGCATTACCTTTTGCGAGATTTGGTGTTTTTCCTGTGCTTTTTTTCAATTTTTTTTTTGTTTAATCATCTGCCATGAGACTCTACATGTACTAGAATAACCAAGAGTTTTATGCAACTCTGGTTATCACAATGTCTTACCGTCAGATTCTTCTGATGACCAAACAAACCAACAAGAATCTTTCTCATCCATATGGCCTCACATGCAACCGGACTGACTGCCATGTACTCCACATCGGTTGAAATGAGTGCAACTAATCTCTACTTCCTGTTATACCAAGAAACTGTTGTCGATCCTATGTTGAAGATCACTCCTGATGTTCTCTTTCTCTCTGATGGACTTCCTGCCCAATCTGCATCCGTGAAGCCTTGAAGCTTAACTCCCTCTATCCATCTATACCATAATACATACTCTGTAGTGCCTTTGAGATATATCAAGACATGCTTCCCCGCCTTCCAAAATAGTGTGGCCAGCTTAACCATAGCTTGAATAAGTTGGTTAACTAAGTAGCATATGTCTGGTCGTGTGTTCACCAAGTACAAGAGCGAACCCACAAGCTTCTTGTAAACAATAGCATCCACTACCTCATCTAAAGTAGCATCCTCTTTCCTCCAGTTTCCTACAAGAGGAGTCTCTATGGGTTTACAACTCTCCATGTGGAACTTACTCAGAATCTATTTGGTATACTTTCCTTGAGAAGCAAATAGCTCACCATCCCACTGCCATATCTCCAAACCAAGGAAATAGTGAATGAGTCCCATGTCCTTCATCTAAAACTATCTTGTAAGATCACCTTTGAAAGAAGTTATGAGATGCTCATCACCTGTCAAAATAAGATCATCAACATAAAGTACGCTAATCAAAAGCTTACCATCAACCACAATCTGGTACAGGTTTGCATTCGCTTCACTCTTTGTGAAGCCCAACCTGGTGAAATAGCTGTCAATCCTCGTGTACCAAGCACGAGGTGCTTGCTTTAGCCCATATTGTGCTCTCTTGAGTCTGCACACATGTGATTCATTGTCAGAGGTCTCAAAACCTTTTTGTTGCTCAGTGTACACTTCTTCCTCAATAAATCCAATGAGTGATACAGTCTTCACATCCATATGATGTATCTGCCACCCCATCTATGTTGAGAGTGCAAGGATAGATATAATTGATGAGTACCTTGCAATTGGTGCAAAAGTCTCCTCGTAGTCAATCCCCTCAACTTGTGAGAATCCCCGAGCTAAAAATCTAGCCTTGTACTTCTCCACACTCCCATCTGCTTCCTGCTTCACCTTATAGATCCATCTAGACCCAACCACTGACTCTCCAACTGGTCTTGGGACATCTTCCCATGCACTTTTTTTGATGATGGAATCATACTCCTCAACCATGGTGTCAACCAAAATTGGTTGTTGCACTGATTCCTCAAAACAAGATGGTTTTGTCACAACACAATTTCTCATAAGAGCCATGTATCCAGTAAACTGGTCTGGTGACTGTCTTTGTCTACACAATGATGTAGGTGCTCCTACATGTTTGGCCCACATGCGCACCCTGTTCATCCACCATGTATCCCAGATATTTCATTCTTTGCATGCCGAATGAGTACTTTTCCAGATTGGCATAAAACTTGTGTTGTTGTAGGTGGTGTGCCTTCTAACATGTCTAATGGATGGCTCTGCATGAGTGGTTTCCTCCACTCCATGATCCTCCGCATGTGGCTCCTCCACATCTTGAGGTTCTTCCTTTAGAGCCAAGAGTTCCTCATCTGCATGCAAATCAAGCTCCCTCTTAAGGGACAATCGCATGGCTTTCTCGTCACCAAATTTTACATCCCATCTGACAATATTCATCCTGTTTTTCGGAAAATACACCCGATATTTGTGGGAAGTATCAATGTACCCCAAAAATATCCCAATATCATTTGTTGGTTCTAGCTTCTTTCTGGAATCTTTGGTCACATGGCAATAGACAGATGAGCCAAAAATTTTAAAATATGAAACATCAGGTTTCTTACCATAAAAATCCTCCTCTGGTGTACTCATGCTAAGTATCCAATGAGGACTAGGGTTATGCACAATTACCTTTGTGTTGCATGCCTATGCCCACAGATCCAACTATAGGCCCTGATCATGCAACATCGTTCGTGGCGCACCCACAATTGTTCTATTCTTTCTTTCTGCAACCTAATTCTGTTGTGGGTTATCAGGTGCAATCAACTCTCTTCGAATTCATTATTTTCTAATGAAGTTATTGAATTCATTAGAGATGTAATCACCACCATTTTCACTCCTCAAAGCCTTCACATGCTTCCCTGTGTATTTCTCAACCAGTGCTTTGAACTCAAAAAAATTTGAGAACGTCTGATCTTTCTTCTGCATGAATTAGATCCAACAATTTCTAGAAAAATCATCAACAAAAATCACATAATACCTGTGCTTTGATATAGAAACTATAGAGAATGGTCCACTCACATATGAGTGAACTCTCTCAAGTATTTTCGCTGCTCGGTTCTCCTTCTCATGAAAAGTGGCCTTTGCGTACTTCCCCATGGTACATCCTTTGCACGTGTCTATCTGCGCAAGAGTACCCTTTGGAAGCCCTGTAGAAATCTGTCGCATGACCTTCAAAGCACCGTGGTGTAGATGACTCAATCTCCTGTGCCATAACTCACCCTCATCCCAGCTCACGACATTTTCTGCTTTACCCATCAATGTTGCGCAACCATATACATCAAGTTTGTAGATATTCATCACATGAATCCCAATCTTCTTGCCTTATCCTTTGGCTTTGTGATGAAGGAACACTTTCCCTTCACTAAAAACCACATCATATCCTCTATCTTCCAACATAGCAACTGAAACTAAATTATTTTTCAAGATTGGTACATGTATGACATATTTTAATAAGAAGGGTTTACTTGATTGTCTCTGGAAAGTAACTGTACCAATCCTAGTAGTGTTATACCTCCCGTCATCACCCATTTCTATATGCATCTCGATATCCTTCTCCTCCAAGATACTAAAAATTTCTTTGTCTCGCGTCATGTGGAAAGATGCACAACTATCCAAGTACCACACTAATCCCATCGCACAAGACACCATGCATGCAATGAGTGAGAAGTCCAAATCAAATTGTGAGGCCAAAGCCTCACCCGCTGCAGATCCTGAAGCCTTCTTGTTGTTCTTCTTCTTCTGTGGAAAATTAGTGGCATAATTTCCATGCTCGTGATAGTGAAAAATTTTAGTCTAGGCATGTCACACTTCTTGCCTTATTTTCAGATCTTAGATTTGGAATAGGATTTCTTTCCCTTCCCCTTCGTTTCCTTACTAGCCAAGGGAAAATTTTACTCATCATCTATTTTAGATGAGGATCCATCCTTGGTATTCCGCCTGAATTTTTCTTGTAACAAATCTAACCAAAGTCGCTCCTAATCTCGTAGATTCTCCCTCCCATTCATAGAGACCTGATAACTATGCCAACTCTTGGGAAGGCCTATAAGAGCTAGGCTCACCAAGTCATCATCTGTTATAGTAATCTTGACACTCCCAAGCTCATCTTGACATTGGATGAACTTGGTTAAATATTTCGATATAATGTCGCCTTTATCCATTTTGATTTTCCTGAGCTTGTCCTTCAGTGCCAATTTTCTGTGGTCACTACTGCTCTGAAACAGATCTGTCAAAGCCATCCACATTGCGTATATATTTTCTTTTCCATGGAGACTCGAGACAATGTGGTCTCAACCTCCCTCTAATAAGATCCTCCTCACCTTTGCAACCTTATTTTTCCAAGCAACAAGAAGAGCGATATATCCTACTATGGGTTTGGAAATATCATTATTAATGATTTATTTCAACTCGTCCTCAATAAATGTCTCCATTCTGTCTTTCCATGAAATATAATTAGAACTGCCATCACGTGCATATTCCAATCTTAAGCCACTGAAATCCATCTTGATCTGCTTGTCGCACCAAATAATATTTTGCAAATTCAAATGCTATTCAGCACAAAGTCGATTTCTTCTCCACTATATTGATTTCCTGTGCTCTGATACCATGTAGAAATTATACAAACAATGTGTATACCAATGTATTTAATCCGATCATGCAATATGCTAAAGAAATATAATGGCTCATTCTACAAATTAATTGCGGAAAATAAAACGATTGCACAATCACACCAAGTAAAAGAAAGAATAAAATCAATCCACAACACATATATTTTTCCCAGGGAAAGCTTGCTGCTCAAAACCCCTCTATCTTCTCTTGTATATTCAACCAAGGAATCATAAAACAATTACAATGCACTCTTCTCATAAGAGTATGTTGCACTCTCACAACTGTCTCACACTGATCCGGACAAAATCAACCAACACTTATCCAATTTCCTGTGTCTGCTAAGCCTGCCTTTCTTCCGCAATTCGTGATGAATGTAATCCCTATTCTTTAGTAATTTCATGTTAGGTCCCTATATTACTAGTATAGTCCCTTATTTTTGTTAGTGTAACCCCCTTATTTTTATTATTGTACCCTTGTAACCCCCATTTTGTTATTATTGTGCCCTTAAATTATTATTGTTAGGTCGGGTAGGATTACATTGTGGCCCACTAGGATTACATTATGGCTCCATGGACTCCTATATATAGAAAGGAGGTTTTGTAAATTGTATCATCCAAGAATTGTTCATTTATGTAATGTATTGGAGGTTGCCCCCTCGAAGTGGCTTATTTCTAAGGCGTTGATATCTCTTTTCTTCTATTTTTGGAGCCGGTTACACAACATTTGGTATCAGAGCTTTGGATTCTAGGGTTTCGCTGCTCCAAACAGGTCATCGTGGCATTTTCGCTATAACTTTTTTTCTACGAAGTTTCAGAAGCTGAAATTTTTAGGGTGCGAAGCCGAAATCCTGAGGAAGCTTGTCTAAAAATTTAGAGCTTGGTTCACAATATTTTTGACTGACGATTCGTAAAAAAGAAAGCCTTTGCCTCAAACACAGTCACGGAATTTGCGTCATAACTTTTTTGCTACGAAGGTTTAGAATCTAAAATTCATAATGTGGAAGCAAAATCCTGAGGAAATTTTTCAAAAATTCAGAGCTGTATAAATGTTTTGGGAGATATGATCTGTGGAAGGTAGTGCTTTTTCAGGCTCCTGAATTTCATCTCAAAGAGGTGATCGTGGGAAAATTTCAATAACTCTCTCTCTGGGCATCGGATTGGAGTGTCGTAAAAAGTGGTCATAAGTACACAGACTGTAGTTTCTTGGCTATAAATTTCAGAGACAAAGGATGAAACAGTGACACGTGGCAAGTCATACAAGTTTTCTCTAGTGAACCAGTTCGGAATTAGGTCATTGTGGGAGATTGGACACAACTATTTCTTGGAGAATCCAAATCAGGTCCGACCAGTGGCATTAGAAAGATAATTCAGAGGGCTACGTTGATACCGAAACTCAAATATTGAAGTGCTGCAATCATAGAGATAATCCAATTTCAATATCGAGTTCCTCAAAAGCAAGAAAAAGGTGTGTATATTTTTTTGTTCTTTCCAAATTGCATGAGTCTTCTTTGAAGAATCAATTTGAATTGATTCCAAGGGCATATTGTAGAATATATAGCAGTATTGGGTTCTAAAATATGCCCCGTAAAAATAATTCAACACCCATTAAGCCTTCAGAAGGCTCTACTATGACTCATGAAGATGAAGAATTGCAACATGATCTATCAAAATTACAAGAGCAAGTGCAACAAATTTCACTCTCGCAACGAGCAACAAAAAATGAAATGGAAGTTTTGAAGAAAGGCGTGGAAGTGAAGATGGATGGTTTGAAGAAAGGCATGGAAGCTAAGATGGATGGCGTGGAAGTGAAGATGGACGGTTTGAAGAAAGGCGTGGAAGCTAAGATGGATGGCATGGAAGCTAAGATGGATGATCTAAAATCAAACATCGAAGATTTGACAAAGTTGATACAAAAAATGTTTCCTAATGGTGAAAAGATAGTAGAAGAACCTCATGATGAGAACAAAATAAATGTTAATCGTGATTTCATAAACTCTAATGTTGGCGGGAAGAACCACCATATTCCAAAAATGGATATGAGGAAGTTTGATGGAAAGGATCCTGTAACATGGATACTACAGATGGAGCAATATTTTGATCTCCATAAAGTGCAAAGCACACAAAAGGTACGCATTGCAACTTTACATTTAGAACAAAATACATTTGTATGGTATCGATGGCTTTGCTCCCGTAAAAAAATTGTCACTTGGTCAATTTTTACGGAGGAAATGATGGCACATTATGAGGATACAAAGAGCAACACCTTCTTTAGCCAATTGATAAATCTCAAACAAAAGGGTTTAGTGGGGCAGCACATTGAGGACTTCCAAAAATTGAATATAAGGGTAACTGATATTCCAGAGGAACACAGGATTGATCTCTTCATAGGCACTTTAAAGGATAACATTCAACATGAAGTTCGCATTCTGGAACCTAATTCATTGGAGAAGGCATTTAGGTTGGCAAGAAAAGTTGAATGTAAAATTATGGCAACAAGGAAGCCTACCACTCAATTCTATAAAGAAGGAAGTGTGGCTACACCTAGATTTCCACAACCTACAAGGTTGACACCACAAAAATTGGAAGAAAAAAGAGCAAAAGGGCTTTGCTACAGTTGTGATAGAAAATACACTAAAGGACATAAGTGTGCTGAGAAGAAATTATTTTACATAGATTGTGAAGAGGAAGAAGAAAATGAACAAGAAGAGGATATACACGAGGAACCAGCCCCAGAAGAGGAAGAAATGAATCCGACCATATCGTGTAATGCACTGGCAGGAATTACCACTCCTCAAACTCTCAAGATAAAAGGACAAATCAAGAAGAAAAAGGTAATAGTGTTGATTGATTCGGGTAGCACCCATAATTTTATTCATTGTAAGGTAGCCAAGGAATTAAATTGTTTCCTATACCCAACACCAGAATGTCAAGTGATGGTTGCAAATGGAGGAACTATAAATTTCTCTGGAAAATGCCATAATATTAAGCTAACCATGGGGGAATATGTATTGACTAGTCCAATGCTTTCCATTCCTATAGGAGGTGCTGATGTTGTACTAGGAGTACAATGGTTACAATCTTTGGGGACGGTAGCTTTTAATTTTCAAGAAATTTTCTTGAAATTTTTTTCAGAAGGAAAGGAAGTCGAATTACGGGGTATTGAAGGGAAGCTAGGAAGGATAATAAGCTATAATGTCATGACAAAGCTTCTAAAGAAAGAACAACGAGGCGTAATTGCACAATTATGCTCACTAGAAGTTCCGACATCAAAATCATCTATTTCTGCAGATCTCCAAAAGTCTTGGACAATCATTCCAAGGTGTTTGAAACTCCCAAAGGACTCCCACCTATTCGTGATCATGATCATGCTATTCATTTGATTCCAGGAGGTGTTCCTCCAAACATCAGGCCTTATAGATATCCTTACTTCCAAAAGAGCGAAATTGAACGTATGATTGCAGAAATGTTAGAGGCGGGTATAATTCAACCTAGTCAAAGTTCTTTCTCTGCTCCTGTGGTATTGGTACACAAGAAGGATGGATCATGGCGAATGTGTCCGGATTATAGGGAGCTCAATAAGCTCACCATTAAAGATAAATTTCCCATTCCTGTGATTGATGAATTATTGGATGAATTACATGGAGCAATTTATTTTACCAAGTTGGATCTTCGTTGAGGATATCATCAAATTAGAATGAAGACTGAAGATATTCCAAAAACAACATTTCGAACTCATGAGGGTCATTATGAATTTTTGGTCATGCATTTTGGCCTTACCAATGCATCTTCTACATTTCAAGGGTTGATGAATTCCATTTTCAAACCCTTCCTTAGAAAATTTGTGCTAGTATTTTTTGATGATATACTAATCTACAGCAGGTCTTGGAAGGATCATGTTGAACATGTTGACAGGTGCTCAAACTATTGCAGGAGAAACAATTATATGCAAAAACATCCAAATGTTTCTTTGGAGTACAAGAGGTGGAATATCTGGGTCATATTATATCTCACGAGGGTGTTAAATTAGACCCTAACAAAATTAAAGCCATTAAGGAATGGAAAGTCCCCAAGACAATAAAGCAGTTGCGAGGATTTCTCGGGTTAACAGGCTATTATCGCAAGTTTGTTAAGAATTATGGGAGAATAGCGGCACCTCTAACAACATTATTGAAGAAAGATGCATTTTCATGGACTCCTGAAGCAACTAAGGCCTTTGAACATCTTAAAGAGGCAATGTGCCTAGCACCGGTCTTAGCTACGCCGGACTTCACAAAAACCTTTATTGTGGAATGTGATGCCTCAGGAAATGGAATTGGTGCAGTTTTAATGCAGGAAGGAAGACCCATTGCTTTTGAAAGTCGTCAAATCAAAGGAAAGTATTTACAGAAACCTATTTATGAGAAGGAAATGTTAGCAATACTACATGCACTAAAGAAATGGCGAACTTACCTAATGGGAAGAAACTTCAAGGTAAAAACTGATCATGATAGTCTTAAACACTTTTTGGAACAAAGACTATCATCAGAAGAGCAGCAAAAATGGGTCACAAAGATGTTGGGTTATGACTTTGAAATAATCTACAAAAAAGGAAAGCTTAATGTTGTTGCGGATGCACTCTCAAGAAAGAATGAAGAGGTGGAAGCATTTCTTTGTGCCATTTCTATTATCCAACCAGATTGGATAACCGAAGCAAGAGATGAATGGAAGAAGGACAAAGATGTGTGGACACTCATTCAAAAGTTGCGGCAAGATCCTAGTACATCTAATACATTTAGTTGGAAAAATGATTCCTTATGGTACAAAGATCGCTTATATCTTTGTAATAATTCCCAACTAAAACAAAATATTCTTCTAGAATTGCACACTTCTCCTTTAGGAGGACACTCAGGATTTTTAAAAACTTACCACAAGGTGAAGAAAGAATCCTTTTGGGATGGCCTTAAATCTGATATTCAAAAGTTTGTGGCGAAATTTTTGGTGTGCCAGCAGAATAAAGTGGAGACAATTAAGACCACAGGACTTCTACAACCTTTATCCATTCCAAGTCAACGTTGGGAGGAGATTTCAATGGATTTTATCACAGGTTTACCGAAGTCCGAAGGCAAGAATGTCATCATGGTGGTAGTTGATAGACTTACCAAGTATGCACACATTTGTGCATTATCTCATCCATTTAAAGCAAGTACAGTTGCTACTACATTTATGGATAGAATTCAAAAGCTACATGGAAGCCCAAGGGTTATTGTGAGCGACAGAGATCCCATTTTTACTGGAAATTTTTGGGCGGAGTTATTTTCTTGTTTGGGTACTCAATTAGCTCATAGCTCATCTTATCATCCTCAATATGATGATCAAACTGAGATAGTAAATAAATGTTTGGAAGGATATCTTCGTTGTTTTGTATCCGATAAACAAACACAATGGGTCAAGTGGTTACCTCTCGCTGAATGGTGGTATAACACTTCCTTCCATACTGCAGCAAAAATGACCCCATTTATGGCACTTTATGGATATCATCCACCATTGATCACATCATCTTTAAGGGAAAATTCGAAGGTTCAAGCAGTGGAAGATCACATCGAGCATCAGCAAGAAGTTCTCCAACTCTTAAGGGATAACCTGAATTTGGCACAAAATCGAATGAAACAACAGGCAGATCAACATCGTAGCGAGAGAAATTTTGATGTAGGAGATTGGGTATTTTTACGGCTACAACCATACAAACAAATGTCCCTCAAGCAAGCAAAGAAGGATAATAAATTATCGCCAAAGTACTATGGTCCTTACAAGGTGTTGGAAAAGATTGGTACTATGGCATACAAATTGGAGCTTCCTGCTTCTTCGCGAGTACATCCAGTTTTCCATGTTTCATGCTTAAAGAAGGTTATAGGTGAAAATCTTCCGGTTCAAACAATATTGCCAGAACTTGATGAGGAAGGAAAAATCATATTGGAACTTGAAGCGGTCACGAAAACAAGAACTTGATAGCTACGAAATCGATCAATTTCAGAGTATCTCATCAAGTGGAAGAACTTACCCACTGAAGACTCTACATGGGAGGATGAGAATTTTATACAGAAGCTGGGCTATCAGTGTTGAGCCTTTTTGAAGGAGAGGGCATGTTAGGTCCCTATATTACTAGTATAGTCCCTTATTGTTGTTAGTGTAACCCCCTTATTGTTATTATTGTACCCTTGTAACCCCCATTTTGTTATTATTGTGCCCTTAAATTATTATTGTTAGGTCGGCTAGGATTACATTGTGGCCACTAGGATTACATTATGGCTATGGACTCCTATATATAGAAAGGAGGTTTTGTAAATTTTATCATCCAAGAATTGTTCATTTATGTAATGTATTGGAGGTTTCCCCCTCGAAGTGGCTTATTTCTAAGGCGTTCATATCTCTTCTTCTATTTTTGGAGCTGGTTACACTACATTTCAGCCTTCCAAAACTGTGTAATGTTCATGGGCAATCCTATGGATGTATTACTATAAGCGAGCAGTTTGTTGATATTACAACTTATAGTTAACTTCCCTTTAACCTTTGTCTCAACTGGGTCTTCATCAAAACTGACATGCATGCAACTATTAATAGTAATTCATCAGTTACTTGACATATCACTGGATGTGAATTAAATCTGATTTAATTCACTTCACCTCTCACTAGTGCAACAATCAATTAGAACTAGTTAATTGAGTTAACTGATTTCTCATGCATTAAACTAATGCACTAACTGTAATTTGGACTAAAAAACAAACAGAATCACTTTGTATGCCTCACCAACCACCCTCAACTCGAAATTAATGAGCTAACTGAGTTTATCACACTCAATTAACTATTACAAGTGATTATGAGATAAGATTACAATTTATTGTCATATTTAATTAAATTAGAAACACATTTCTTGTTGACTTTTCAACACATTTTTTTAATTTTCAAATAAAATTTCAATATTGGAAAATTTATGAAAAAGGTAAAGCACACATCAACTTAATTATTTCTAATTAATTTTTTTGAACCAATTAAAAGTTGCTATTAAGGATTACTCTAGTGATATATATTAAATGGTTGGTAAATGGCTATGCGCATTAATCATAATAAATATCGAAATAATTACTTCAACATAAATCTGAAGTTGCTAAAATTAGAATTAATATACATAAAAGATTTTTAACTATGGATATTCACCACACCTAATCATGGAAATCCTTAATATGTAAGTAGCTTTTGTTACAATATTAAGACCAGTATATCACTCATCAATACCACAAGCCTAAAATACCATGTCTCATTTAATATGATACAAACATGTCATTTTTTTTTAATTAATGAATTTCATTAAAAAGAAAAAATGCATTACTACTCTAGAAATAAATTTCAGTTTTATATTTTCTCCAATGGGGATCAAGGCGACATAGGCATTGGTCCATTTTGACTTCTTAATTCCTCTAATTTCTAATGGTCATTTGTTGCATTTTGATTTTGAAGGTCTTATAGTTTCACTTTCCTTTCTGATTTTGGTTAATAAGGTTGTTTGACAGTTAGCTATTTCTCTAAGTATCCGCCTATTTATGAAACATTATGGTGTATATCTCTCGTGAATAGCATTATTTTACTTTCTCAATTAGGTGGATCTGATATTCGGAGTAGTCATTTCACTTGACAATATTTAGATATTCCTAAGTACGTGACGATAGTATGCATGACCCTTTGTAACGTGGGAAAATGTGTGATTATATTTAAGCAAACGTGATACATCATACATTATTCTCAATGGAAGAAAACATGTTTAAAAAAGTAAACATAAAACAATTCATTGAAGTTCATTGGATAGAATTTGTTGTGACCAACAAATCATTGGTTAAAAATTGAAACTTTGCATTGATTTTTGTGTGAGTATAATACGGACTAAACAAAACGATCCTCAAGGGAGTAATAAAAGGGACCCTGCAGCCTACTTGCACTCGTTGTAATTATTGAGTGGTGCATTCCCGGACTTCGGAGAGATTGTTTTCAAAAGCCTGAATTAGGTTTTCAAAATAGTGGCCCATGGATTGTGTGAGCTATTCAATTCTTATACAGAATTTATCAAAATCGTTGAAAGCCCTTTTCCCAGTCTCAGTATGAGCGTCAGCTTGAAGGGAAATATCTATATGGTGTTGCAATTTACGTTTAGCGCAATCATGAAGATGTTCTAAACTTCTTTCAGCTTCACCTTGCAGGAATTCGAAAATATTTTTCTTTTTTTTGAAGAATATGATCACTATCATTAATTTGATCAACCCATTTTTTCACTGTGTCGCAGTCTAATGGACGATGAGACTCCTCTAGACAATTCCAGCAAAATTTATGGGAGCAATTGCAGACAACCTCCCTAGGTACATTAGAAACAAAGTCAACCTCTACACAGTACACACAGGGGGGTGCTGGACACCATTTAACCCTATTGTTTTGTTCAACATATGACCTTACAAGATATGATGTATATTTTCTCTTATCTTCATCACATAACCCCAAAGAAAAAACCGTGTCTTCACTCACAATGGCATGGCATGGCGGATCTGCATGTGGACATCATAAGCTTAGGCATCCTGAACCATCATTATTTATTGTTATACAAATAAATGTTGGCCAACAATCTTGGAAAAATAAATGGTTGCAGTACTTTAGTGCTTTCATGATGTTGTGACGATCAAAACATATGGGACATTTAATTAACTGCTCCCTTTGTTTTTTTAGGTCCCATTTAATAAGCCCACAACATTTCTCACTTTCTCCTCATCTACAAACCATTCATCGTTGGCATTAAAGTTATGCAAAATAATAGTTGCCTCAACTTCAAACACAACAAGCACACTGGAAACGTTGTGTAGCATTGTGTTGACGCTTACGAATGTCATTCAGAGTTAAAATGTTGTAATTCTTAGGCCTCTTATTATCATCATGACTGAATTATTTTTTCAACATGCGATAATATCTCACTTCTTCGTTATCACTTTCATTGCTAAATTCACGTTCATCGCTTTCACTATCATACATTTCATTATCGGACATTTATCGTAAAACACCACATTGGTGGAAATCGAGTAGATCACAGTCTGAGTCTTGTTTTCTTTTGTTTCCGGGTCTGGCGGAATCCACAAAAACAAAACGCTTTGAACGTGGTTTTATTCTTCTGATTCACCTTTTTGTACTAAATCAATCTTTTCTTCGCTGATATTTATAGTCATGTCTCTACTTGCCTGTAAATGTAATTTACATTAATTCTTGCAGCCTAAGTAAAGGGGTTTCCCCATCTTATATTTCATGATTACTTGTGTTATATGAGTTTCACACAACACCATTGTCATTATTTTCAATTCAATTCCATAACTAATTTTGTTTGGGTGTTCATTATTTTCAATTCAATTCCATAACTAATTTTTTTTGGGTGCTCATGTCAGCATGTCACTTTGCTGCTTTATGTGATAGAATTTCTCATTTTCTTTATGTAGTTTTGGTCATTTTAATGTTTCATTATGTCATAGAATTTCTCACTTTGTTTATGTAGTTTTGGTCTTGATTTCTTTAAGTGTGTCTTTATTTCCATGGACAAACTTTTTCTACTATGAATTTTATTGTTTTTAAATTTAGAAGAGGGTTTGTCTTAAGGTTAACCTCTCCAATAATTTAAAAATAGGTCTTAAATTAGGTGGGAGATGGGATGGTTAAGTAACTAATGTGATGTATTAATTTTATCAACACCGATTTTATGTTCCTAAACCGAGATCATATGATCCACCACTAAACATATGTGGTAAGTATGACTCACCTCAACCCAACAAGTTAGCAACTTTTACTACAGGTGACAAATAAACCCACACCCCCACCATAGAAGACAAGGTTGTATGCCCATCCCAAAATGCCTTCCGTGGACTCATTTCTAACCTCCTTTTCTAAATTCCCAAGCAACTAAAGATCCCAATGAGTATAAACGCATTTCAACTCTGGGGCAAGTTAAGAAAGGACGTTGATGATCGTAACATGGATATCCTTATCACTCTTCTTAATGAAGGTAACACCATGGAATGTCAAGGGTCTCACTATCCCCTGCATATAAATATTGATATATAAGATTCAATCCCAAATTTAGAGTCATAAAATTTTATATGTGGGAAGTTAATGTTTCGGCTTTGTTTTAATTAATACATTGAATTATATTTGTTAAATCCAGTCACCTTTGCATTCATGCATTATGAAGGAAAAGGTGGAGTAGTTGGAAACCTTATCCCACCTTAAATGTTCTCTTCTATTGTGTACTAGAGAATTCACCCTTCCCATAGGTTAGGTTGGTGTACATCATTCTATCTTTGGTTAAATGTTGGTACTAGCCAATATTGTTGTATCTAATGATAGAGATACATAGTTCAAGTTTCACTTAATTCTTATTCACACCAAAAAGGTTTATTTATGTAATCAATCTTATAATCTCCTTGAATGTGATTTTTTATTAAATTTTCACAATAAAATAAGACGGGCACCACTAAAAAACATCCTAGACCTAAGTCTTGAATATTTTTGATATTTTCCTTGAATGTTTCACCACTTATATTTACAACTTTTTTTAATCCAATGATACCACAACTATATCTCTTATCAACCTTTTGAACTCACTCTAGTAAGGACCTAAAATTCCCCCCCAAGATTTATATTTATTTGTTTTGAAATTGGTTCAAACTAATATTACTAAACTTAAAATGATATCTTCACTAAGAAAAATCGCAAATGAACATCTACTATTGTGAATTTGTATTTATGAAAACCAAATGTTACTCTTTAAATGATGCCCAAAATTGAAATGAACAAAGTGATATTACTAAATTTATAGTGAACCAAAGATGAACATCTATTATTGCAAATTTGTATTAATGAAAAAAAATATAACTATGTAACCTGCATGATGATCAAATTTGAAATTCACACATGGGTAGTGAAACAAATAATTCTATTTTACTTAAAAAATTCCTTTACAAGCTTATAAATGTATAATTTCTTTTCATTAATTTTTCATAACTCGTTAGAATTAAAATTACCTCATAGCTAATTCAATTTCCAATATTGAGAATTTTTATATTTGATATTTTAAAGCAATTGTCAAATTTCCAATATTGAGAATTTTATACTTGATATCCTATAAGGAAATTATTAAATATTTGATAAAACATTTAAATGTTAGCATTGAAAAAAACATGACCTTATAAAATATGTCCTTCCTAGATTATGGGTATTATTTAACAGTAATATTCAATTAAGGAGGTGGTCTTGATTAAAAAATAAATTTATATGAAATATTGTTTCTCACATTATGAGAACTTAAGTATAAAGTAACATCAAGATAAGGTATCGCAAAAGATGCTTTACACGGAGGTAGGATTCTGCATACCCGCCGACATGGCTGCCTCTTTCGGATCTGCCGCTGTGAATACTGCTCTCGCTCAGAATGTTTTCGTGGCTGCCTTTTCCTCCAAGATGAACGATGCTACTGAGGTTGCAGCGGCTAACCCATTTTTCTCAGAACTCAAAGCTCACGACCGCAACCCCTACAGTGCCACCGACAGCGCTGTTAGCGATGGCTGGGCGAATAACTTGGCTCCCACGGCAGCTTTTGTGTTCGTCTCTGCATAAAAGATTGCAACAACCGCCCTAGGCAGTAAGGCAAGCCAAGAAATAAGGGCCTCTTCCGCAACGGAGGCCACAACACAACACAGCCACTCGGATCTACACAAATTGGAAGCTGAGGTTGAGGTTGCATTGCCCTCTGAAAAAACCCCAGGCTTTCAAATTTAGATCTTACTTTTCTCTAGCAAAACATTATTGCTCTGGGTATGTGCTTCGGATTTGGTGCATGGCCTCCTGTGAGATCTTGAACTCAGGTTGGGCATCCCCTCAGCTCTTCTGAGATTGATCTACAAAGGTAAACAGCTCGAAGACCCTATGCCCTTGTCTTATTACAGTATTGAAAGAGATGCTTTGATAGTTCTTACTCTGCATTTGCGAGGAGGAGCATCTAGGCAGACCTCTTTGGTCCCTGCTTTCTCCTATAAAGATGTGGTTCATGCAAAACCTTCCAAGAAGTCTTCCCAGCAAGCTGAGGCCCCCAGGCCTTTCTTGGTGGAAAAAATGGAAGAGACCCCCTCCATTGAGATCAACCATCCATCTTTGGATGATCAATATCATATGTTTGCAAAAACAACCATCATCTGTAGATTTAATGGATTATGGCCCCGTATTGCTGACTTATATCAGTGGATCCACTCCAACTGTACCAACAACAACAAGGTCTTATTATGCTTGAAGGGCTTCTTTATTGTAGCCTTTTCTTTCAAAGAAAATTACCAGAAAGCCTTAACAGGAGGCCCTTGGTTCTGGGGATCAGCAGGACTATTCCTCACCCCTTGGTTTCCATATTTTGACCCCTCCTCTGCTGTTATCACCAAGCTTCCCATTTGGGTTCGGCTTCCAAACCTCCCTGTGCATCTATGGCACTTCGCTGTCTTTTAAGGGATTGGGGACACCTTAGGCCGCTTCCTAGCAACAGATACCTCAAGGGGGGAGAAAGGCATATACACTTTTGGAAAAATATGCGTGGAAATAGACATTAGTAAAGGGCTACCTGATCAGATCAACCTCAAGGTTTGGGACTTTCATTGGACGCAAACCTTGGACTATGAGAACACTGCCTTCAGGTGTCGCCATTGCCATCAGACAGGGCATCTCCAGAACACATGTGCAACATTCCTCGACAAAAAGAAGAATAGCTATCACAAATTTAAGTCTAAGAGTTGGAAACCATGTGATAAACCCCCTATGGATGACTTAGACTCCTCCAGCTTTGATGAGGAAGATATTGAAGTGGAAGGGGAGAATCTGGACGCGCCCCAAACCTACCCCTGGGATCTTACAGCGCCTCCGACTTCGCAAAAACGCACTCATGAGTCTTCTTCCTCCGATTCAAACAAGGATACTCCTCCTTTAGTGCAGAGTAGTTTGCAAGTGGTTCCTGTCCAGCCAAGTCACAATGGTTGGGTCAAAGTCAGTAAGAAGAAAGGGAAAAAATGTCGAATAGGAGATTCCACCCATTCTGGGTCGACTCCTTAGTCTGGCTACCCATTTTCTGTCCTCCTTGTTATCTTTTTGCTAATGCCGTAGTTTCTCTTTGGGACCGAGGTTGATAGTCTATCATTTCCAGCTCCCTTGCTATTTAGCTTCACTTTCATGCAAGATCTGATTGTACGATATGTTTTTTCTTAATAGAATTAGTCTTATTCAAAAAAAAAAAAAAAAAACCATCAAGATAAGGTATGTACTCGTTAGTATTTGTCATTAATAATAGGCTAAAATAAAATAGGATAGATTTTAAAAACCTAAATAAAAATGTTTAAGAGCTTCGTATACTTGTTTATTACTTAGAAAAGGTTCGATATACTTTAGAATAAACTTTATCTAATTAGTTTCTATAGTGACACCATGACACTATTTTATGGTGTTAGCCATGTTGTGTAGGGTACTTGATGATCGATGTCACTTTTCTTATTTTTCCTATGGTATTTTATACATTAAGATTGATAAAGCATGGCAACTCAAGTTTTTGTTGAGTTTACTAGTACCAACTCATAAAATGTTTTAAGGGGAGAGGATTGACGGTCTATCTTTCTATATCTATCGTATAGAATAGATGCATGCCAATGCAGGGATGCTAAGGAATAACAAGTTGATCCAATGCTACCTACCCTAGCCATAGAGGGAGCTTGGTAAGACGATAAAGGAGGTAGGTTATGGAAGGGCTTGGAACTGCAACTAAATGAGAGCAATTAGGACTTGATAATGTGACCAAAGGGAGTTGGTGTAAATGGGTAGTTGTGTAATAAAGTGAAGAGAGAATATAATTATGGGTTGTGCCTAAAGGGAGGAAGCCTAAATTTAATTATTTTCCACTTAATGTTACATGTTATAAGGAGGATTAAGTTCGTACTGCCACTTCAATTATTATGGAATGGAGAAAAGAGTATTAACAAGACCTAGAAAATATAAATTGTGTACAATAATTCACACTTAAAATATAAATTGTGCAAAAAAAAGACATTAAGAGGCTCTACATATCAGTGTTTCTTCCATCTTATCACACTCACAATAGAATTATTTGAAAAAATGTTGCATGCTAGGCAGAACACTGTTATGGCTACCCTTTGACCTAACATAGAATTGCATAAAAAAAAATTCCAGTGATAGCCATGGTTAGGAAATAAGATGTGTTTATCCCAAAGAATAAATTCAATATATGAATTTTAAATAAAAAGTGTATAATTAATGGATAAGAAAGGCTAGAAAGTACTAACTTTCTAATTAAAATATGAATGTAAACTGACACATTTCCATACTCTCATTATCTTCACCTTTTCAATAACTAGAGATTGATGAGATCCATCACATTTTCTTTTATTTGTAAATTATTTCACTTCTCCATGTGCACCATGCATTGAAGTTGATTCTTAAATCTTTATCATCCATTAATTCCATTAAAATTAGTGTTTTATGTAATGCATCAATAGTGGCAGTTCTACAAAATGGCTATAGTTTTCTTTTACACGTGATAAATCATCCCACCCTCTATCCCATAGGTAAGAGTAAGATATTCCATAGGGTGCACAATAATAAGGCTTCAAGCTATGAGCTCAACATGCCATTTGTGGAATTGAACCTAGGTGGGGAGGATAAAAATAGTTCCTCCTCAGAGCCCGATATAAACCTAATTGACATTCAAAGTGATTGTAATTATTTATTATTTCTCCTTTCTTATATAATTAATTATTAATAGAGATATTGTAAATAACATTGTGAAAAATTCTTCAATAAAAAATTATGTACATAGTAATGGTAATATTACCTTTGCATTAGTGTTTATTATTATTGCATGATAATAATTATTAACTCTTTTCCAAATAAATAGAGTTGTACCAAACTATTTGTAATTGAATTCACCAAAAATTGACACAAAGTAATAAAGCATAAGAGATGTTACATTATTTATTGTTGTAATCATTTATTATGGAGATTCTCGAAGAATATAAGAAACCAAAGAACCTGTAGCTTCCAAGAGTGAATGAAAAATAAGCTATTAGGGATATTTTTGAACAAATTCAAATTGAAAGATATCTCACTATATAAGCTCATGGTTGTAGAATGAGGATATAAATTGGCATTAATATTCCATCCAATGTAAATTTATACATTATTTCAAAAATAAGAGGGTGTAGCATAATGGTGTTAAGCTTATGTCCAGCCTAAATTTATACATCATCATTTACTGACAAATAGAAAGAAAAAAAAATGAGTGTGTCCCTGCATTTATGTACATGAAGATGTGTTCTAAAGTACACATGGATTCGAGTTGCATGATTAAAATTTCAAACCTTAGTCCTCATACTCCAATGCATTTTCTAAGTTTACTTTCATATCGTAAAATGCTGATGGCAGAGGGAACCTAAGTAATGATGATGTCAAAGGCATTTTAAAGGTGAGTCTTCTTAAATTGATTTGATTGAATGGCATGAAAATAACCAAGTTTATGTTAGCTTTCATGTTTACTCACACATTTCTCTTCTCTTAAGAACTTTTCTAATTTCTTAGATTGTAATGTTTTCTGAGGCACTTCTACTATTATTTCCGATAATTGTTTATGATTTTTTTTAGATTTTTCTATCTGCTTGTTTTTCTATTTCTCCAATTGAAAAGGTTTAATTCCTTAATTTTCCCCCTCTCAAGATATAAAACTATTTAAGTGTGACTTTGATACCCCACGCAATGATAATACTATCGACAAAGTCTTGGAGAGATTATAGCATCGAGAGAAAAAGTCGATAATAAATTTGTTTGAGATTAAGTCTATAATCAACCTATCTATTCCTATATCTGCTCCAAGTAACTTCGTGTCACTAGTTTCTTTTCCTATTCAACGCGCCCCCCCCCCCCCCATATATATATATATATATATATATATATATATATATATATATATATATATATATATATATATATATATATATATATATATATATATCGAATGAAGATGAAGAAATTCATAGGGAACATTGCAAGAAATTACCTCTTTTTACAGATATATGCAGGCATTATGCATTCCTGGCACTTGTCCGACTGATGAATGAAGAGGAAGTCCACATAATCAGCTATATTCAGTAGTTTTTGCAATAGATTAAGTGGAATCAGTAGCCAATATAGAAAGAGGAAAGCTGACCTCAGTTATTTATTATGCTAGCATGTCTCGCGTTTTGGGCATCCTTGTAAAATTTGAAGCATTAGGGATGGTAAAATATGCAAAGGAAGCATCCAAATTAGGATCTGAGATTGACCTGACGAGGAAGAAGAGAAAATTGATGTCGAGGTTATGGTGATTTTAATATTGTATATTTCCATAATATTTTAGAATTTGATAATGAGTGATCAAATAATTGATCTTTCTTTTGATCATGATATTTTGCAATATTATTTGAATTTATAAGCCATACAAAAATACTTTTGGAATAAAGGAAACGGTTAATTGGAAATCAATAGCTAAGGGTGAGGTCAAAACAATGGTGAGGAGGAAAACCCTGAAGAGGATCAGCGATGGTGCAGGGGTCCAGGATTCAGTGGTTGTAGAGGATTTGTTGGAGATGGTGTTTCTTTGAGATGGTCGTAACTATAGCTATGATTGCGATGTCAATGGATCGGGCCGCCCTCCCCAGACACCAATACCTTCATAGGCAAAGTGAATTGAATTGGTTATTACGGAACCACCCTTCCCGTCAGTAGTTCGAAGACATCAATACCGACACAGGCACAATGAACTGGTTATAACATGTAGCGTAGCTGGAAAAAAACAATTCCAAATAAGAAGGAATATAAGCTTAAAATGCATGGCATGGAAGCTCAAAATTCATTGATTGATGTTTTAAAATAGCTCCTTCCACCAGAAGAAACAAAAACTCCAGCGTTCCAGTGCTCTCGGATGTAATGATGAACTACAATGCAGATTGCCATGGGAAAAATAATAAATTGCAATAGGAAAAACCTAAACTACAGTGGTAACACACGTTGGGTAGAAGAGACACTGGAAAATGAACAAAGCATAGACTTCAATAGGAAAGGATTAGAGTGCAGTGAGACATTGAGAGAGCATCAAGGTCAAACAATGATTTTTTTTTTTTAAGCACATTTATTTATTTCCAATAGTGATAAATGTATTATAAAAAATTACAAACCAAGGTAATCATTTCCAAATTTTTTAAACCAACTAAAAATTAATATTAAGGACTACAATAGTGATATAGATTAAATGGTTGCACTACAACTTAGAGGGGATTTAAAGACAATTTTTGGGTAAATTGTCTTAACTTGAGACCAAAATAAATTGAGTATTGTCTTAAATATGGTTTTAAGTAGTGTCTCAAAATATTGTATTAAAAAATTATCTCTATAAAGACAATATATAACATAGTATGACTCTAATTCCCCATTCAATGATAAGAATATTGACAAAGTATTGGAGAGATTGTGACATTGATAAAACATGTCGATAATCAACCTGTTTGTGATCAGTTCTATAATCATTGTGTCTATCCTTATATATGCTCCAAGTACTTGTGAATCAATGGTTGCTTTTCCCATTCAACGAGCCCCTGTATCTGTGTATCTGATGAAGATGAAGAAATTCATAGGGAAAGCTACAAGAAATTCCATGTTTTCACATATAGGCTCTATAGATTAATAGAAATAATAAATAATGGGTGAAGCGTCAAATGTCACGTATGAAGCCTCCTATAAAAGAAGGGGCAAGTTGTGGGAGAAATGACTTTTGTTTACCCTATTGTTGGGTGGATGAGATTATGTTATTGTGAGTGACTATGAGCTATAGTGACTTTGGTGAGGTGCAGGTATTTAGAGAGGGAACTCTTGAGCCAAAGAGTGCTAACCTCCATCACCTAGCATTATTTATGTATTTTACAACCTCATTGCAGCTCAGGGATCAACGAGGAAGAAGAGCACCCAAGGAGTAGACTAGGATTTCAACTAGTGGGTCACTAAAGTTACAATGTAATAAAATATTGTATGTGGAATTTGTTGTAGATTATGGATACTTGATGCAAATGCCTTAATTTTTATGTGTTTCCAATATTGGTAGGTTTTTATGGTATTATGTGATCTTGGTATAGATGTCGTTGTTAAATGATTAATGAAATTGAAAATACTTATTTTCTTATGGTTGTATTCCAAACATAACTACATTATTTATAGTTTGAAAAAAAATTAATGTCATAAGGAAGGTCCCTACACTTGGTATCAAAGAGAAGTTGAACCCTTAAGGGCTATGGTCGCATGCATTCATATCTAGTTTTGTTAAATATTTATTACATTATAACCCTAAAATTGTGTATGACCCTAAAAATGTGTATGCGGACTACCATCTCGCTCTCATATTTTAGGATAACATGATGATCCTTCAAAGAGATGGTCCTTAACC
This sequence comes from Pinus albicaulis, assembly GCA_034641835.2. Lineage (NCBI taxonomy): Eukaryota > Viridiplantae > Streptophyta > Pinopsida > Pinales > Pinaceae > Pinus > Pinus albicaulis. The sequence continues at coordinate 1,664,402,737 of CM076575.1, read as the reverse complement.
CAAAATTAACCCAAAAATTGAGTTTAGATCAGCTCCAACTTAGACTCTAAGAGCGTTGTGGTTATTTTTACAACTCAAACTTGCAATTATTGTTTAAATTATCTTGTGTGTTTTACATAGCTCTTGGTTAAACACTCTAACATGTTAATTTGTTTAATTACAATCATTCTCCCTGTTTTCAATATAAGTGTGCACACCAAGTTTAAAACAAGCATTATTGAGCCCTAAAAATACTAGGATGTACCTATTTATTTTTCTTCTAAGAGGACGAAGGTTTCGAGAAGTATTGTCTACCATGTAGCTATATAAATCAAGCCTTCTATGATATATATCACTGAGCCTTCTATGCTATATATCACTGTTAATGTGTAGAAATGTCACAACTTCCAAAATTATTTACATATAATATCTATTGGCTTTTTATGGTTGTTCTCATTATTATCAAATTTGGAAATTTGTGGGAGTGAGGTTGGGTGTATGGAAATTGTAAAATGTTTGGCAATATTTTTGTCAGATATTTTTCTTTCTCACCTTTTCAATAAAAGTAAAAGTGCTAGAGATATTCCCTACTCCCTCTGGTTGGGCTAGTTGAAAGACACATAACAAACATCGAAAAACATAGCTATGCTAATTTAACATAAAATCAAACACTAATGTAGAGAACTCTAACTTCAAGCAACGAACTTTGCAACTGCAACTGCTTTACAAGTCAGAATCTACATCCTGACTATGCATCTTTCTTGTACGCCTGATCTGCATTTATACAAAAAATAAGATGGTTACTGCCCCTTCGATGTTGAAGAGCTTAAGGCGGTGGCACCCCTTCAATGCTGAAGTTAATACAAACAAATTCAATTTTTGGATCCACTAAATCTATTGCTTCTCCATTGGTGGCATTAATACTATCTTCCATATCTCCCCTGAAAAAAAATGTGATTTTCAATATGTGCGCCAGTAAAGCACAAATTTCACCCAAAAAATCTTCATGCTTTACAAAACACCAAATAACTTTTGTAGACCCAAAGACTTTACAAAGCCTTAAACACTTTCCAAAAAACCTCTATTGTTTATAATTATCCTTTTAAAATATCTTCACATAAGATTCTTTATAAACCATGCAAGATACACTTTTAAAAATTTATCACCAAACATTTCACACTTAATAAACTCCTTCAAGTATTAAACTAAACCCTTCAAATATTCACGCAACCTTTAATAAACTCCACACTTAATAAACTACTTGAAGAAATCCCTTCAAATATTCACTTGAAACCTTTGATTAAATGTTTCATAATCCTTTAATATCTTGCCCACAAATGAATTAAAAAAAATATCTCTTTTAATAATATTCGATAGTTTAACAATTTTTAAAATACTTTTTATTTCTTAAATAAAAAAAAACTTTCAAACCTTTGACTTGAGTGGTAGCTTCAAAGTCTTTCCACGTCAAGAACAAGTTTCAGCCGCGACCATCACTCACTTCAAAATAAGAAAATATCACGTATCTCTACTCCTCCATGCATGGCACAATGTTCTCACCCTTCAACTCCAAGATTTTCGATCTATCCACAGCTCAAACAACAATGGCGAGTCCATGATTCTATCGTTGCACACTTCGACTCGATATTTACACTGGCTCCTTGGATGGCCTTCAAACACAAAGACAACTTCACAGATTCAACAGAAATATTCAAGAAGCAGGCAAGCAACAATGAGGTAAGAAGTCTCCCAGTGTTTATCCTAGCTCAGCTTCACAACTTCACCACTGCCACTCATGTCCTCAGCCTCGAGCAGTCTATGCCCACGCTTACTGCAGGCTCAACACACAACAAGTTCAGTATTCTGACTCGGCTTCCTCCAAGCACCTCGACTTCCTCCAAGCGCAAAAGAGACACCACATGCTATTTACTTCATGATGCAGGGGCATTAGACACTAGCCAGCAATGTAGGAGGTTTTGTCCACATGTTGTAGCTAGGAGGGTTTTAAATCTAAGTTATAACAGCTAGGTGTCAATACCTCAGCTGACTGTATCATTTAGATTAGTCAGAGTTGTAGAAGTCGAATAGTTCAGTTAGTCCATCTGTCATGTTTCAGTTAGTTGAATTATTGTAATTAGGCTTTTGATTTTCTAAAACGGTCCTCACAGAGGAACCGAAGGGACACATTGTAATGTATATAATTTGTATTCCTCGATGTATTGGAAGAGGAGGAGGGAGAAGAGAAGGAGAGAGAGATTTTCTGTAATAAAATCTTTGTGTGCTAACAATTGTTTCTAGTTAAATAATTTCAGTGCTCGTTGGCCATTGAATTGTCTCGAATTGTTAATTGTGAAGAATTGTTTAACTGTGAGGCGATTGTGTACTGGTAATTCCGCTTTTCTCTGTCTATTTTTCCCGTGAATTGTTTGGGTAAACCCTACAAATTGAATTCCAATGCAGTCCTCTATCTGTATTACTATGAAACTCCCCACCGAATGATCGGACCGAACTCTATTGAAATAACCCCGAGTTGTGAACCTGAGTTAAGGCATACGAAGGATTACACAAACCGACATGAACCATGGTTAATCACTGTACCAAAACTCGCGAGCGGATTGACAAAACCACCCTGCCCATATCGCACTGCCTTTTGGCGATAAGCAGTATTTCCTGGTTGGGGAGCGATTCCATAGAGTATTCGACACGTGGCGAGGTGGACCCATAGAATACCACCATTGCTGCGCGTCATCGCACGTTATTGTTTGACTAGGGAAGCCGAGCGATATCGTGGAACGTCGTTGATCTGGGAAGGAGCCATCGGACGGTGATCGGTTGATAAAGATGGGCGGAAGATAACCAGGTACGGTGCAGGAATTTGATTGGACCATTGATATATATGTGGGCCCGGGGCTGAAGGTCTATTGCGACGTCATTTGGTTATAAAGTGTTGGGATATTAATATAAAATTCAGAGATATAAATTAAAATTCAAAGGTTGTTAATAATGTTTGTTTATCAAATTCCTCGAATTTGATAAATAAGATCTCGAGAAAAGGAAGAAGACCACGTGGAGGTGAAATAAGCTAATTATGGGAATGTTGACAGAGCCACGACTACAGTTGACAATCTCTCCTCAGGGGTGACTTTCAGTTTTGTTGTTGTCATTTGTGGTATCAGAGCTGTTGTTTCCGAGTTTTTTTTGCAGGGAGCTGACATGGCAATCCGAGTTGGTAGAGGTGCTGGCAGAAGGAGACCTGTTGCCAACGCAGAGGTGTTGGGGATGTTGTAGAGGGTCGAGGCTAGAATGGATGCCATAGAGCGAAGACAGCCCAGAGATCCTGAAGACATCAGTGAACCTGAATTAGAAGAAGCGGAAGAAAATGTTGAGATTCCTTCTAACATGAGGCTCCTCAGAACTGTTCTGGGGTCTGCAGTTAAGCCCAGAATTGAAGTGTCGAGTTATGCAGGGGGACTGAATCTAGAAGAACTAGTATACTGGATTAATGAAATGAATAAGTGCTTCGATTATGAAGAAATAAGCAAAGATAAAAAGGTCAAGTTTGCAGTGACAAAGCTGAAAGGACATGCTGCACTTTGGTGGGATGGAGTGCAGGTAGAAAGGAGGAGAGTTGGCAAGCAACCTATCAAAAGTTGGACCAGAATGATGGCTAAATTAAAAGGTAAATTCTTTCCTAGTGATTATCAACTGACATTGTATAGGAAAATGCAGAACCTGAGACAGAGGTTGCTGACAGTAAAAGAATACACAGAGGAATTCTGCAGAGTAAGCATAAGAGCTGGGAAATTTCAGGACACACCAGAGAAGACTGCCAAATATGTGAATGGTCTCAAGCTGGAGATCCAAGATGAGATTGGTCTCCTGTCTCCTAAGATAGTTGAAGAGGCCTATCAGATGGCCTTGAAAGAAAAGGAGAAACTCCTGAGGAAATATTCTGCCAAGAAGAGAGGTACCTTCCGTGGAAAGGGAAGTCAGGGTGGTAAAGGAAATCCTACTGCACCTAGGGATGGAGCTAATAGTAGCTCACCTCAGAATGCATCTACAGAGGATGATGCAAGGGGCAGCAGGGGTTCTTACAGAGGAAAGGGAAGAAGAGGCAGAGACAGAGGCAAGGGTAGAGAATTGAGGTGTTATAGATGTCAGCAAGTGGGACATAAGAACTATGAGTGCCCAGAGAATGTGGGTGCTAGTCCAAGAAATGTTGTTGTTGCCCAGGCTGGAGAAGAGGCAGAAATTGAAGAATAAATTCTACCAGAGAGGGGAGAGTCCTTGGTGGTTAACAAGGTCCTGCTAAAGCAAACCAAAGAGGCCACTAAGCCTACACAAAGGAATACTTTGTTTAGGAGCATATGCAAAGTCCAAGGGAAATGCTGCCAGCTAGTCATTGATAGTGGCAGCACAGACAATCTGGTTTCCACTGAGGTGATAGAAAAGTTGAATTTGAAGACAAGGGAGCATCCAACTCCCTACACGGTGTCCTGGCTGCATAAAGGGCACCAGCTGGTTGTAAAAGAACAGTGTGAGATAGAGCTGCAAATGGGCAAATACAAAGATAAGGTCCTGTGTAATGTAATGCCCATGGATTTGTGTCATATACTGCTGGGTAGACCTCGGCAGCTTGACAGAGCAGCAGTGCATGATGGCAAGAAGAACACTTACAAGTTCTTCAAGGATGGGGTACATCATACATTGATACCCATGGAAGAAGGAGAGCCATCCAGCAGAGTGATTGATCCAAAGACCTTGTTGCTGAGTGGGAAGGAATATCTGCAGCAGATAGAAGAAGAAGAGGTAAGTTTTGCTTTAGTTTGCAAGCCTAAGGTAGTTCTTACTTCTACAAAGATTTCTGATTTGCCAATAGAAATCCAAGAGATGTTAGATGATTATTGTGACATTGTTGTGGATGATTTACCTGATGAGCTGCCACCTGTGAGAAAGATCAGCCATCAGATAGATTTTATCCCTGGTTCAAATCTGCCAAATAAGGCAGCCTACAGAATGACTCCCACAGAAAATGAGGAAATCAGGAGACAAGTACAGGAATTAGTGGACAAGGGACCGATAAGAGAAAGTTTGAGTCGATGTGTAGTACCAGCAGTATTGAGCCCAAAGAAAGATGGAGGCTGGAGGATGTGTATTGATTCCAGAGCAATCAATAAGATCACAATCAGGTACAGATTCCCTTTGCCTAGAGTTGAGGATTTAATGGACTGTTTGAGTGGTGCTAAATATTTTTCAAAGATAGATTTGAAAAGTGGATATCATCATATTAGAATAAGAGAGGGTGATGAGTGGAAAACTGCCTTTAAAACAAATGAAGGACTGTATGAATGGATGGTAATGCCTTTTGGGTTGTCAAATGCACCTAGCACTTTTATGAGACTTATGAATGAAGTATTGAAAGAATTCATTGGTAAATTTGTGATAGTGTATTTGGATGATATATTAGTTTTCAGCACAACTAAAGAAGAACATTTAAGGCATCTCAACCATGTCTTGAAAAAGCTGCACCAAGACAAACTGCTGATAAATTTAAAAAAATTCTCATTCATGAAGGAAGAGTTGGTGTATTTGGGTTTTGTTGTTTCTGCAGAAGGATTGAAGATGGACCCAGAAAAGGTTAAGGCAATTGTGGAGTGGCCTTCACCTAGGAATGTTTTTGAGGTAAGAAGTTTCCATGGACTTTCTAGTTTTTACAGAAAGTTTATAAGAAACTTCAGTAAGATCAATGCACCCATAATTGAGACAATAAAGAAGAGAAAACAACCATTTAAGTGGACTGCTGAAGCAGAAAGAAATTTTAAACTTTTGAAGCAAAAGATAACTGAGAAGCTTGTTTTGATCCTACCTGATTTTACTAAACCATTTCAAGTGAAGTGTGATGCCAGCGGGGAAGCCATTGGAGCTGTGTTGAGTCAGGATGATAGGCCTGTATCCTATTTCAGTGAAAAACTGAATGACACCAGGAGAAATTATTCCTCTTATGAGAAGGAATTCTATGCAATTGTTCAGGCATTGAAAAAATGGAGACATTATTTGATGTCCAGGGAATTTGTATTGTATTCTGACAATCATGCTTTGCAGTATATTGTACAGCAGCCCAAGTTGAAGCATAAGCATGCCAAATGGGTTGAGTATCTCCAAGGTTTTAATTTTGTTTTGAAACATATAAGTGGCCAAGCAAATAAAGTAGCCGATGCTTTGAGTAGGAGGCACATGCTTGTTCAAGAAACTAAATTTGAAGTTGTAGGATTTGATTTTCTCAAAGAATTGTACAAAGCAGATTCAGATTTTAAGGAAGCATTTGAGGCATGTTGTAAGCCTGTTTTAACGGATAGAAGCCAGTGGCTGGATTATTTCTTGCAGGAGGACTTACTATTCAGAAGAAACCAACTGTGTGTACCAAAATGTTCCATGAGAGAAAATTTGATCAAAGAGAAGCATAGTGGTGGACTTGCTGGGCACTTTGGTACTAGTAAAACCTATGAGCAGCTGAGTCACTTCTATTACTGGCCCAAGATGAGAACAGAAGTGGATAAGTTTGTGAAGAATTGCAAAATCTGTCAATATGCTAAAGGAAGGAGCCAGAACGCAGGATTGTACAATCTCTTGCCTATTCCAGACAGGCCTTGGGACATGGTGAGTATGGATTTTGTTCTAGGACTGCCCAAGACTTAGAGAGGGAAGGATGCAGTATTTGTTGTAGTGGACAGATTCTCCAAAATGGCACACTTTATTCCGTGCTATAAAACTAGTGATGCCACCCATGTTGCTAACTTGTTTTTCAAAGAAGTTGTTAGATTGCATGGGTTTCCCAAGAGTATTGTTTCAGACAGAGACACCAGATTTGTGGGTCATTTTTGGAGGACACTATGGAAGAAACTTGGTACCAAACTGAGTTTCAGCTCAGCTTATCATCCCCAAACAGATGGACAAACTGAGTTAGTGAATAGGAGTCTGGGAAATTTGTTGAGAAGTCTTGCAGGAGAGCATCCCAAGTAGTGGGACCATATTTTTCCCCGGGTAGAATATGCATATAATGACTCACCAAACAGAAGCACGGGGAAGAGTCCATTCCATATTGTTTATGGAATGCACCCCAGAGGAATATCAGAGTTAAGAAATCCGGGAAAGGTAGAGCTAAGGAGCACAGATGGTGAGGAATTTGCTTCAGAGATCCAGGCCATACATGAACAAGTGAAACAGCAACTACAAGGCAGCAGCATCAAATACAAAAGCAAAGCAGACTTGAGCAGAAAAGAAGTTCATTTTGAAGTAGGAGATCTGGTTTTGGCACACTTGAGAAAGGAGAGATTCCCAAAGAAGTAGTATAACAAGTTGAAGTTCAAAAATATTGGGCCATGCAAGATACTTAGAAAGTTTTTTGCAAATTCTTATGAGATTGAATTACCTCCTGATGTTGGAATATCTCTCATTTTTAATGTTGCAGATTTGTACAAGTATGAGGATGATGGTGCAAAAGAAGGATCAGCAGACAAGGAACAGATTGAGTGGAAAGAGCAGCTACCTCCAGCGCAACCATTACAACCAAAGAAGATATTGGACAAAAGAGTGTTCAAGAGGACCAGAGGACAAGAGTACTTTCAGTACTTAATCAAATGGAAGGATAAGCCAGAGGAAGATGCCACTTGGATGACTGAAGGAATGTTGCAGAAGATAGGAAGATCAGTGGAAGAGCTCATGGATAGGAGCCCATAAAGAAAATTGCCCTCGGGAGTCTGATGCAGGGGCATTAGACACTAGCCAGCAATGTAGGAGGTTTTTTCCACATGTTGTGGCTAGGAGGGTTCGAAATCTAAGTTATAACAGCTAGGTTTCAATACCTTAGCTGACTGTATCATTTAGATTAGTCAGAGTTGTAGAAGTCAAATAGTTCAGTTAGTCCATTTGTCATGTTTCAGTTAGTTGAATTATTGTAATTAGGCTTTTGATTTTCTAAACCGATCCTCACAGAGGAACCGAAAAGACACATTGTAGTGTATATAATTTGTATTCCTCGATGTATTGGAAGAGGAGGAGGGAGAAGAGAAGGAGAGAGAGATTTTCTGTAATAAAATCTCTGTGTGCTAACAATTTTTTCCAGTTAAATAATTTCAGTGCTCGTTGGCCATTGAATTGTCTCGAACTGTTAATTGTGAAGAATTTTTTTACTGTGAGGCGATTGTGTACTGGTAATTCCGCTTTTCTCTGTCTATTTTTCCCATGAATTATTTGGGTAAACCCTGCGAATTGAATTCCAATGCAGTCCTCTGTCTGTATTACTATGAAACTCCCCACCGAATGATTGGACCGAACTCTATTGAAATAACCTCGAGTTGTGAACCTGAGTTAAGGCATATGAAGGATTACACAAACCGATGTGAACCATGGTTAATCACTGTACCAAAACTCGCGAGCGGATTGACGAAACCACCCTGCCCATATCGCACCACCTTTCGGCGATAAGCCGTATTTCCTGGTTGGGGAGCGATTCCATAGAATATTCGACACGTGGCGAGGTGGACCCACAGAATACCACCGTTGCTGCGCGCCATCGCACGTTATCGTTCAACTAAGGAAGCCGAGCGATATCGTGGAACGTCGTTGATCTAGGAAGGAGCCATCGGACGGTGATCGGTTGATAAAGATGCGCGGAAGATAACCAGGTACGGTGCAGGAATTTGATTGGACCATTGATATATATGTGGGCCTAGGGCCGAAGGTCTATTGCGATGTCATTTGGTTATAAAGTGTTGGGCTATTAATATAAAATTCGGAGATATAAATTAAAATTCAAAGGTTGTTAATAATGTTTGTTTATCAAATTCCTCGAATTTGATAAATAAGATCCCGAGAAAAGGAAGAAGACCACATGGAGGTGAAATAAGCTAATTATGGGAATGCTGACAGAGCCACGACTACAGTTGACAATCTCTCCTCAGGAGTGACTTTCAGTTTTGTTGCCGTCACTTCACACGGTCTAAGAGATGCAAGATCAACCACTTTATAACAGTATCTCCTCACAGTTCACCTGAGCTCTAATACCAGTTTAAATACACAAAGAAAAAAACAAAAAGTGTTGTGCTAATTTAACAGAAAATCAAACATTAATTTAGATAACTTCAACTTCAAGTAGCGAACTCTGCAGCTACAACTTCTTTACAACTCTTCTTCGTCCTCATTATGCATCTTGCTTCTATGCTTGATCTAAATTTATATATAATAATTAAAAATTTGGTTACTTACCCTTCAAGGATGAAGAGGTTAAGGCGGTGGGGCCCTTCGATGATGAAGAGTTTAAGGTGGTGAGACGGTCCAAGAGGTGCAAGTGGTAAAGTGGTGGCGGTGCATTGGCGAATTGACAGGCGTAATTAATTTCAAAACTAGTTTGGAAAAGAGATCAAAGATCGTTGTTGTTTTTTTTTTTTTTACCACACCCATTATTTTTCATGAAAATAAGAATAGAAATTTTCAGTAAAATAGATCTCATAATAGATTATACATTTTTCTGGACAAATATTTCTTTCAAAGTTGCATCCTTCCTCAAGCTATTATTCTTGTTGTTTCTGGCCAAGGGGCCGACTAATAATATAAACCCTGAGTCATGTAGTGGGTAGACTGCTTCCGGAAACCACATATAACGTTTTTCATGATGAAGGCTTTCACAATTGTTTGATCTTAGATTGAAATGATTCGTGCAACAAACAGGAAGGTTTATAACTACCTATATCATCTCTCTAAGGGAGCTACTATTGGATCCATGCTTGTAAGAGATTTGTCTACCTTTGAATTGTGTACTATAACGAACAAAATATATATGTATTGTCTTAACTATCTGTTAAAACTGGCACGCCCTTTAGTGAAGAAGCAAGCAACGGAGATATTAATTGTTGCATGGATAGTCAAACATTTTAATGTAATGCTAGAGATGGGGTTGTATCCCCTACTTCAGTTATGGGAATAGGCGTTTGGATATGTCCATCTAACCCCTAGCATATGGGCATCAATTCTCAAGGGACTGGACACCACAGGTTCTTGCATAAATATTTGTTCAGATATACTCTTGCAATTTTAAATAACGAATGTTTTTCTCTTATTCTAAAATTTTAATAGAAACATGAAAGTCAATTTTAATTTAAAATGTTGATAAAAATTCTTTATTTTTTTTCCATGAGTATATTACAATTTACACCTATACAATGATAATATAGAGATAAATATAAATATTCTTTTTTTTTATATCTGCTTTTATTCATTTGATAAAGTAGGACCATTCTTGGAATGGTGTGTGAATACAATGCTAGCGATATTAGACTACCTAATTTTATAGATTTATTTTATTAATTCTCCAAATTTGCTTTCCAAACCACCAAAGTTTCAACTTTTTATTTCAGGTTCAATGATTCCCAATATATTTGAACATTTATGTTTTTCTTTCACGTCGAACATAACCCTCCCTCTGCACGTTTCATACCTTTGTTGAATTTTACAATTTAATGTTAATTGAGATGTATTTAGATGTGCAATGGTCAAACATAATAGTGCCTATTTGAATATATACTAGGGCTATTATTTGTGTATACTATTTATAGATTTAGATGGCATCAAATGCAAATATGTTATTAATGAAGTTTATTGAAGATATCCATTATTTAATATTTAAAATAACTTTATCAATATTTTCCAAATAATAATATTTAAATGAGATGAGAAAATTTTGACTTTACGCACATCTTAAAAATATATGCATCCTTGGCAGGGTGTGACCAGTCAACCGACCCTAAACTTTTGGGTTATAATGTGTAAAAAAAAAACAATAATAATAAATAAATAATGTAAAAAAAAATAGTAATAAATAAATAATGCAAATTATATTAGTTAGTTTTTTTTTTCAATTTATGAAAGGAGTTTTAGAATTATATAATAGTTAAGATATATGAACATCTTATTATCAAATAAGTTAGAGGGATTTATCAAATTCATTTCATTTTAATTTCAATATAGGGTAACTTGGAAAAAGGCACGTTAACAACTTATGTTATTATTTTGGGTTAGCAAGAGCTTTTGGAATTTCATATTACTTTAAGGTTTATGATATTATCTCAAAACAAATTTTTAGGATGAATATTAGTATTCCTCTCATGAGATCTTGACTTAATAGTGATCTTTATGTAGATAGACAAACTTTTCAAATTTTTAGAAATCTTGTTTGCTACTTTCGAAAGAAATTTGAAATTTGGAAGACTCGAGTGAAACTTTTTCATACCTCTCATATTCCATTTATATGTGCTCATCAAAGGAATCATTCAACATTGAGAATTTCATATTTCAGGTGAATGGGTTTTTTCATGGTTTTGTTTAACTATTAATGTGGCATACATAAAACATCCAAAAGAAGGTTATTGAATGCAATACATGGTAGAGAAACTTCCAAGCTGCAAAGAAATATGTTAAAGAAGAAAAAAGATGTAACTTTTTTTAACACGCTAATATTTTATGCAACCAACTCACAAAATAGAAAAAAATATAGATCAACGACTTAGAAATCAACCTCTTCGAAACCTCCTTTACATTAAATAAATGAACATTTAATGGATGATCATGTTGTTGGAAGCCATATTATTTTAACTCTACTATAAAATATGTGAATCGAAGGGCCTTGTTGATGAATTTCAAAAGATACAACAAGTTCATTTGCAGCACAATATTATAGAGAACAACAGGAAAATGAAAATATTACAATGTAGGAAACTTGAGTCAAATTGTGCCAATTACCAAAATTTTCATTACAAAATGCACTATTCCATATATTTTTCAATAAATATTTCAAAGAACTCTCTCTGAAAGTTCATGTGGCATGTTTACCTATGTCAAGTAGCCAAGAAAGAATAAATAAATCCTCATTTTCTAAAATATTGCAGTGAGAAACAATGTAATGAGTCAATTTAGATGCATTACATTTTGCGAGATTTGGTGTTTTTCATTTGCCTTTTTTTTTAACTTTTTTTGTTTAATCATCTGCCATGAGACTCTACATGTACTCCAATAATTTCCATTTCATGAATTATTAAAGATAGTTCCCCTTATCAGTTAGCACCATGTCAACTATGGAAAAGGGGGAATGCATCTTCAAAAGAACTTTAAGATGATAAAACATCTATGTAAAATAGTGATCTGTAGATTTTTCTTGATTTCCAAATTATAGATAACAAAAAAAAATATGCAACCTCACAAGATCTTCACAATTCTACAAGAAACTTTCACAAACTTCAATGTACTTGCCAATGTTGGTCTACAACTTTTATAGTTAGAAAGTAGTTTTCATAGGTTCTCTCGTGCATAGCATTATTTTACTTTCTCGATTAGGTGGATTTGAAATTAGGAATAGTCATTTCACTTGACAATAGTTAGATATTTCTAAGTATTAAATATTACAACTAAATTTATCCAAAATAATGTTGTTTTCTCGTTGAAAAGGTCACTTAATACCACCAAAATATGTTGGAGAATGGAAGATAAATATTGGTGTTTTTCTTAACCTTGAATCTTGAGAATATATACCTCCTATTGTTCTTATCTTATGCATGGTTTTTTTCCTCCTCATTCCCCTTGCAACCGAAATGACCCACCAAAGAATTGAAAGAGAACATTGAAGAAAATTAAAAAGAAGTACATGTGTTACTATTAGGAAATTGAAAGATATTTTTTTGTTTTCTCTTTACTTGAAGCTTGTGTAGTAGCCTTCTCCTCCTAGATAAAAATTATTATGATTAAAATTTACATGGAATATATGGATACTTGTGATAATGATCATGGGGAACCTCCAGCCCACTTGCACCGCTTAATAGTTGACTCATTCTAATTGGCTCTCCATGGGCTCCCTCCTTGTGCATTCCCAACTTCGGAAAGATTATTCTCAACTTTGAAGAGATTGTTTTCAAAATCCTGAATTAGGTTTTCAAAATTATGGCCCATCGATTTTGTGAGCTCTTCAAGTCTTATACATAATTTATCAAAATCATCCAAAGCCCTTTTCCCGGTCTCAGTATGAGCGTCAGTTTTAAGGGCACTATCTATATGGTGTTGCAGAAGGCAGTGAAAATATATGGCAAGTTGAAAGAGGAAATGAAAGTAGTTGGAAGATAGAGGCGGTGACAATAGATGGCAAGTTGAAAGATGCAATGGGAGTAGGTGGCAGATAAAACCGGTATAGGTGGCACACCACAACCATTTTCGATAGGATGAAAATATTGTATCACTGAAAACATAAAGCTTATCCAACCTCTATAAGTTTAAAATCAAGAGAGATACTATTAGCAATAAAGGTTTACAAATTAATGCTAATGGGAGATTGCATTAGTGGGAGTGAACTTAATTCAATATAATATAAGGTTTTTTAATCCATATGAAGCCATAAAAAAATTCATTCAAGTTCATTGGATAGAATTTGGAGGAAATAACATAGAATTTGGAGTAACCAACAAATATTTGCATATTGCATATATCCTTGTAAATCCTGTACTTAGTATCCCCTGTCATAAATATTGACTTTGATTTACTCATGATTAATCTTGATGCTTCTCCAAAAGACTTGATAATATTGTGAATGAGATACCATTCCTGAATATCAGATTTCCCCGAATATAAAATCATCCACAAACATCAAATGCAATATGGTTGTGTGCTTATTCATTCTGTACCCCGAGATTAGACCCATGTCTTGAGAATCTGCCATCTTGCGACTCAAGCAATCGATAACCAAGAGAAAGAAGAGGGGAGATAGGGCACAACCTCTTCGTAACCCACTAAATACTGTGAAAAAAAAGTGAAGGGAGGTTGTTGATGATTACTGCAAAATTTGTTGTGATTGTGAAGGATATCATCTATCTTATGTCCTAATGTTCAATTCCACCCTTATATAAAATCAACCTCAGGAACTCCCAATCTGCAGATTCATATGCCTTAACCAAATCGACTTTCGACACTCATGCCTTCATCTTCCTCATCTTAGTAGAGTGTAAACATTCTTAAGCAATATCAATGGCATCCTATATATGTCGACCTTCGAGAAACCTATATTGTTCACGAGAAATATGTAGGGAAGAGACCATCTTCAATCATGAAGCTATTAAATTCAATATCATCTTATATACAAAGTAACACAAAGATATAGGAAGGTAATATGTAAGGGAATTAGGATCCTCCTTTTTAGAAATAAGAGCTATAAAAGTGGCATTTAAAGGATAAAGGTTTCAAGAAGTATTGTTTACCATGTAGGTATATAAATCGAGCCTTCTATGATATATATCATTGAGCCTTCTATGATATATATCACTCTTAATGTGTAGAAGCGTCACAACTTCCAAAATTATTTACATATAATATCTATTGGATTTTTATGGTTGTTATCATTTTTATCGAATTTGGAAATTTGTGGGAGTTAGGTTGGATATTTTTCTTTCTCACCTCTTAGATGATAGTAGAAGTGTTAAAGATAATCTCTCTCAAGGAAAATTGTAAGGATTTAAGCTTATATTAATGTTTAAAAACCTTGATCAATCTTGCTACTCCTTTGTATGGAAATTGTAAAATGTTTGGCAACATTTTTGTCAGATGTTTTTCTTTCTCACCTTTTCAATAAAAGTATAAGTGCTACAGTTAGTCCCTACTCCCTTTGGTTTGGCTAGTTGAAAGACAGATAACAAACAATGAAAAATGTACCTGTGCTAATTTAACAGAAAATCAAACATTAATTTAGAGAACTTCAACTTCACGCAATGAAATTTGCAACTGCAACTACTTTACAACTCGGAATCTACATCATGACTATGCATATTTCTTGTATGCCTGATCTACATTTATACAAAAAATAAGTTGGTTACTGCCCCTTCGATGTTGAAGAGCTTAAGGAGGTGGCGCCCCTTCAATGTTGAAGAGGTTAAGGCAGTGAGATGGTCCAAGAGGTGAAGGCGGTGAGATAGTCCAAGAGGTGAAGGCGGTGAGGCGGTGATAGCGCATTGGTGAATTGAAAGACATAATTAATTACAACACTCCCCCTTAATTACGACTGAAAAATTCACCATGAATTAACATAAATTTAACATGCCTACTAGTCTAAGTTTCAACTAGGCTTAAAATGACTCAAAAATATTGACGTTAGCTCTTTAGCTAGATTTTGTTTTGCTTTTCTTCCAAATCCTGTATCCTATGAACTGCTTCATCTTTGTCTTTTTGGTGTAGGCTCCAAATTTTAGTTTTTAAATTTTTTTTTGCAGCTTTTCCATCGTTAAATATTTTTGTTATCATAAAAGAATGGAAAATCATTTCAGGTTGTCCATGGATGTCCTCTACGCCTTCAATAATTTCTTCATATGTGGAATGCTCCCACATCTCATCCTCTATAGATTGTTTTTTATTATCAATATTCTGATTGTAAATTTGTTGCAACATAAGTTCATAATAGAATTTTATCTCTTCAGGACTCCAATACATAAAAATTTCATTGACATTTTCATTTTCAACATTGTTCATATTGTCTTCAACATTCATTGTTGCAACGTCTATGCGGTCATTGTCAACACATGGTGTTTCAAGTCATGTTTCAAGGAATTTTAATTATTCTTCATATTTTTTTGCTTCTTCCTGATTTCTTCTAAGATCCGCATACACAAAATAAATTTTAATATGAAAAAACATCTTCAGAACCATATTGGTTTTGTTCATTCTGCACTGGAATGAGAGATTTCTTCTCTTCTTCTTTCTTTGACTTTGTCGATGCCTCATAACCTTGATTCTCCACCTCTACTTCTGCAAATAGGTTTTCTTCCACTTGTTTTCTAAACACAAGTGAGTTTATCTCACCAAACAAGAACATATCAGTAAGACGCTTTTGTTGCATCATTTGAAACCACTCATAAGTGGTGCATTGTTCTTCATCAAAGGTGATGTACGTACTAGGGCTTGAGAAGAATTTACTCTCAATGTCCCCTATGGAAGACAGGTATTTTGAGGTTTAATTTGCAGGTGGATAGGTACTTAGCATGCCAAGGGGATTTTGACCTTAGCTCAAGAAGAGTAATTAGTGGTAGAGAGGGTAACCTATAATTGTTGATAGGGAAACTAGTACAAGCCCTAATGCATGATAATGACAACATATGTAAGTTGTGGCACAGGAGGATGGGTCACTTGCAGTATAAAGCTTTACCATTGGTATGGGAGATGGTCACAAGTCTTCCAGAGTTTAGTATAGAGTAGGATAAAGTGTGCAAGGGATGTGCACTTTGTTGAATTCCAGTTGCAAGATTGAATTTCTAGTCATGATAATTAGTTGTGAATATGTTTAGTGTTCTCAGTTTTTCCTTATTATTCATCAAGAAATTACCATTCACATACAAGAAAATAGAGATCATAGTGCACAAGACACACTAGATATTAGGCTAGAGGCCAAGGAAAAACCCACAAGGGGAAAACTCGTCATTCCTTTCCCCTTTCCTTACAGGTTATTTGTCAACAAGAGAAATCTAATTCAAACTAACCAGTGATCCAAGTGCCAAGCCAAACCTCCAAATATTTGAAACTTGCATCATCAAGTAGGTTTGAAACTCACATCATCAAGTAGCTTTGAAGCTTGCATCATTATAGGAAAATGTATATCTGAAACTTGCATCTTCATGTTGCTCTGAAATTTGCATGATCACAAAATTTTTGTTCCTCAACTTACTCAAATATCTTAGAAGTAGGTGCCTCAACTTTATTGAATACCATAGAAGAAGGTGCCTTAGAAATCTCACTATGTTTTATAATATATGTGCTCAGATTCCATGCCACAAGCCCTAATTATCTTCTACAAAAGGATACCCTAATTTCTTTCCAAATGGTGGAGGATAGGTTTTAATATATATTTGTTCCTTCATGTGAAAATATGCCTCAAATAGCAAAGTCGACTTGATGGGTAAGAGGACTGACTTGGAAACCTGGAGGGACAAATGAAACTTACAAAAATTCAAGTTTTATTTCTTTTGCAAGGGTCGTGAAGAACATGCCCTTTTACATTTTCTTTTGACCAAAAGAAAGCATGAATAACATGCTTGAAGATAAAAATAATAATAATATTTTTTTCTTATTTTTTTTTTTACATGAAATACATATTGATATAAGTACAATGACAATTATGAAGACCAAACCTAGTTACAATTTCAACACTCTCTCTTAACTAGGGAGATATTCATAATGAATCATCAAGATATTCTCAAGTTGAAGAGTTCTATAGAAAGGATCTGGATTGATAAGCATCATCATAACCAACGTTTTCAAACTACCAAGGCCTTGACAAGTAAGCTCTATCTCTCCACTAGATCAGAGTACAATGCTGAGAAACATTCAATAGGACACCACACCACTTCTCCAAGGACATACTCCACCTAGGTTCACCAAAGTATGTCCTCACAGGACCATTTCCTAATCCATTGTCATAATACTTGACACAAAAAAATATTGGTCCTTCGAACCATTATTATATTAGATCAATGCACTTTACTTATGGTGGTTAATCCTAGTCATAATACAAATCTCAAGAATGTCGGTCCTTGATGCTTATCCAATCCACCATTCTCCCTATCCGTGTTCATGTATTAGGCTTACCACTGTTAGTCTTGGCCATAGTATGTGATACATGATAAGGTGTCCATCCTCACTCCCTCTCAATTTGGGAGAAGATATCTGCAAGCCCAAGCTTTTCTAAAAAATACTCATCCTTTCCCTTTGGAAGGGACTTCATCAATGCATCGACCACCTGTCCATTTGTGGAGATCTGGTGTAGCTTCTCAGCTCCTATTTGCACCATAATCTTGAATCATAAAGCACTTTGATCTTCTATGAAAAGCTAGGTTCTTGACAATCTTAGTGCAGTATCACAATCAAATCCAATACGTCATCAAATAGTCCATCAAATATTTTATGGAGCCTGACTATTAGAGGCTTATTGTGCTAGCGCCCTATCTTTTACTCACGATGCAATGGAATCACACTTCATGCTTTTCGAAACCATATCAGGTATCAATACTATCTCTACTCGTAATCATCACCCTTGGCTTAATCGATGTATCCTCAAGTCCCAAGTTGTAGTGTAAGATCCTTTATGTCAACTACTACTTCCAACTCCCTTGAAGTTAATATTTCTACCTTGACTCATGAGTTCTTCATTCCCAAAGTATGAGGTCTTCTTTAATCATGAGGCTTCTTTAAAATCAAGGATGACTCTTCTAACTGAGACAATCGTATTAATATTATCCTCTTCCTCTTACCAGAAGAACCTTCTTGCTTCTAAGCTGTCATTTGGTGCATGCTAGATTTTGACTTCTCTAATGCACACTTCAAACTTCCCTCTCCTTCTGCATTCACACCTTCTATGGTTCAGGAAAGTCCTTTTGCTATTTTCTTCCAAATCTCCTATCAAGTCTTATCATTGACCTACAAGCTTTATTAAGAAGCTATGGAAGAATAAATGTGATAAAGCAAAGTGTAAAGGATTATCCAAATATAACAACAACAATAGTAATTGAGGTAACATGATGTAGAGTACTTATATTTTGAGAAGTGAATCAACTCCCTCTTAATCTAGTACGTCTTGTAATCATCCTAGTCCTCATATCAACATGATTCCAATTCTGTCATTCTCAAGAGCTAGGGCTTCTTATTTTAGCGGAAAAAATGGTCCTAGGGTTTTCAAACAAGCCCTATATGCTTCAAAAGTCTTCAAGATTTGTCAAATTTCAAATTTCAAGTTCTGTTTTCCATTTTTTCCTTCACGTTATAACTTCCCTGGGCCTCTTCAAAGAGAGACGCTTTCAACAAATTCATAATTCTCATTCAATTCTTTGAGTTTTTCATAAAGAGTAGCTTCATTCCTTCAACCACACTTCTCTTCAAGGATTCAAAATTTGAAATTCTCATCTGCTTAGGAAGGAGAAGAGTTATGAAGACGCAACAAATGCTACTTCAAACATAATCTACATACCTTCGATTTACCACACGTACTTGGCTTTACACACAAGGATCGTAATCCTAGCTTTGAATCATGTCACTGAGAGGTGATGTAATTCAAACCTTCTTTTAAATTGATCATTGTAGATATATTAGACTCTAATCAGCGTAGAAAAACTTAGATCACACTTTAGATATATAACTTGGATGTCATCAGAGTTGTAAACTCGGATCATCACACCAATACACCAACACAAAACTCGAATTATTGAATTTGTAAATAATGCCACAGGGCTTGCATGAGAGGTGTTACAAGGTTCACATAATATGCCACATTGATGATTTTTTATAATGCACTAATCACAAATCATAGAAGCTTGGATTCCACATATATTTGACTTTAATTCCAATGATAATTCGCTTAGTACCACATTCATATATGCCCTCAGTTTCGAATGAAATCAAGAGTAGTAGAGTGTAATGTTCCTTTTTCAGGAATTTCAGCAATCAACAATCTATTCTAGAGATTGACTAAAGGAGAATTTACCGGTTGTGTCACCTTCTCAAGGAAGTGTGAGATCTGGAGGCTATCTGGCCCTTTTCAGACTCTGTCTATAGAGCTTCTTGAAGAATCCCACTCAAAGTGAGCTACAACAACATGCAAACATAAACATGAGCATACCATGAAGAGGCAGTGTTATTCAATGAGTTGTGAGACAAGAAGACGTATGAATAGCCAAGAATAATGTTATAGCATTAAAAGATTACAAGTTCTTGAGGAAACAACCTCTCAAGAGAGGCAATGCAAGCCTCAACAATACATGTACATGGAAATGGAAGAACACTGCTATTTTTGCATAAAAACAGGCTATGAGGACGCAGTCTATGATAGAATACTATTGAAAAATGATGTCAATACATGAATTTGACAATATATGGGTCAAATAAAATAGGGGAGAAAATCTCTAACCCTTAGAAGAAAAAATACATCAATCCTCCGAGGGATTGGCTGAAATACACAAAATGGAAAAAATGTCAGAGTTGTTGGGAAGCTACTGCAACTCAAATCTGGAACTCAATGAAGAAGGCTAAATAAGATGATAAATCTGAAGTAGACCCTCTCCAATGGATCTCCAAAGTGGAAGGTTGATCCTTACACTTGAGATCTCACCCTCCAATCAACTCTGCAAAACCCCGCAACAAATGCACTATGAAAATAACGTAGTTACTGGATAAAACTGCACAGTAGGGGAAAGAATATGGATTGGCCTAATGCCAAGATCTGAAATTAGTGTTAAAACCTTCCTCACTAGCTTCCCAAAGGAATGGAGTCTCCCTCCTCTGAAAATCAGCTCCGGAAGTGGTGTTGTGTTCCTCCACTGCAACACCTTACAACACAGAGTTATGTTGCTGTAGCAATAACGTTGTCCTGGAGGAGGATGCTTTGGCCTTCAGCTAGGATATGTGAAAAATGAAGAACCAAACTTCAAGAGGCCTCTCAAGAAGGTGAGAAAATCCTAAACAGGAATTTCCCGGCAATTCTTGCTAAACAGCAAAGAATGCACAATGTTTGAATAGACATGAAATCATAAACATATGCATGAATAACAATGGCTCTCCTCCTCTCCATATATAGAAAATGAAGGCTCTCTCTCCATGGGCCCCATCCATTAGGGTTTCCTCCATAAAGGAATATTCCCTCCTCTATCTCTGCGCTGTCCCATGTAGTGATTTCCACCTCATACACTGCGCTGGTTGACCTGGTCAAACCTCTTTGCAAATATCTCTTTTCACACATGAGGGTGTGAAATCTGGTTCCATGACTGATCCCCTTTCATACTAGATGTATTTTATCCATGTTTTTATTATAAATGGGTCTTCTCACCCAATTATTCATCTCCTAAGTGAAAATAGACAAAATTAATGTTCCAATTTATTGAAGCAAAAATTTGGAACATTACAGTCCTCCCCTCCCAAATGTTGCTTGTCCTCAAGCAACTGCAAGGATAGAACTAAGAAACCTCCACTCAAGGCATGGAATTAGAAATGTGATGAGGAACATCTTCCCCATGTGGATCCTCCATCCCCAAGCAATCATCCAAACAAAATGAGCCACCTCCCAATAAAGCAACTCCTGAAAATCTCCTTCCACCTCAAGCTCCGGAAATGAAAGTGGGCTGAAAATCTGAACTTGGTAAGCATCATAGCTCACCCCATGCTGTCCTTCTCTCCACTCATGATAAGTGTAGAGTATGTGCTGATCATGGGCTGCAAAAGTATTGCCCTCAAGTGGCAAAGTGAAGAACAAACCTCCAAAGAGTGATCCTCCAACAATGAAGAACAAGCTAGCCCAAAACAATCCATCCATGATGAATAGGATAAGATCATCATAGAACATCCTAATGAGATGTTTGCAGAAGGTTTTACATAATGACACATGATGCAAACATTGCCTCACAAGGATACCGCGTAGTTTCATCCACTACAACCTCTTAAAGTTACATGGCAAGCAATGTACAAGATTCATCACATCTACTAAAGGATAGTAAATGGCTGAATGTAACAAAAATACATGATCAAGCACTTGCCCATGGCTGTACAATGGATGAATATCAATCTCATGGCCCACCTCAAAAGAGAATAAATATTTGGCTATGGTAGACATATCTCCTCTCATGCTCCCTTTAGAACATGTAGTGTAGAAAATGTGGGAATTCTCCCCACTCAAGGACACATCCAACTCATGTTTCTCTCTCATAATCATGCTTCTTATACAAATTTGATTCATTTCAGAAAATGAATTCATTATCAGCAATAAAATGAACAAAACGCTGAAGGTTTCAAGTGTTGCAAGAAGGTACCAACAACTTTCCCAGTAGTGACAACGTATTTTTACAAGTTGTTGCTTGATAAAAGTACATGGAAAAATGTTTCTTTCTACATGGTTAATCATGCATGTCCTCATATGATACATGTTATAGTGCAACAACTGAACATACATGTGATGATAAAACATTTTCCCAAGGCCACAAAAGAGATGGCTACCTCCATCATGTAGATTGGCCCAATAAAACTCATGGAGCAACGTGACAAGCTTGCCCTCTTGTGAAGCAATGCACCGCATGAGAATGGTAAGAGTGTGAAAATCAATGAATGTATATACAAAATCTCTCCATATGTTGGAAGTAAGATGTTACATGGATCCATGAATGAGTCCTCCATAGTGTGTTGGTATGCTATGAAGAAGAATGAACCATGTGCTGCAAGAAGATAATCCTCCTCATGCTTGGATGCCCAAGTTAAGAAGAATATGCCATAGTGATAGATGTCTCTATCATCATTACCTCCTCTTTGTTCATCAAGTGCAATAATTTTGAAATGATCCTGGGACCTTTGGGTTATGGATCCACCACTTTTCTGCTAGGCACACTTCATCCATAAGGCTTTGCTCCAAAGTGACAGCACCGTGAGCTTATGCAAAGAATCCCCTGTCAATACCAAACTCTGTTCTTTGACATGCTCCTTGTCAAATATCCCTCTAATAATGCTGCAAAAAATATGGAATACTCCCCAAGATGGAAGAGCTCCCAAATCATGAAATACCAAGGAGATAATTCCATCTCCTCCTTCTGCAACATCATGCAACGTGTGAGAGCAAATATGCTCTTGCTCTCCTAGAAACAAGAAAAGCAACAAAACATTTTGTTGCCTCCCCATACCTCCATCATACAACTCATGTGATGAAGACATAATGAATGATATGAGTATCACATCAACATCATGCATCCATACTCTATGCTGCTCAATGATGCAAGTATCTTTCCTCCTAATCTTAGGAAGAGTGTTTGCCAAGTGATGGCCAAACTCTTTCAAGAGTAACCAGCGCAGCCAAGCCTCCTGTTGCCCGGTATCATAAATCTACAAGTAGCCTCCTATCTCCTTGCTCATCAATCACATCCACTCAATCACTTGTGGATTCCTCCTTCTTCTCCTCATCTTCATACTCCTCCCATGAGGGCTACCATCCTCCCAAATCAAATTCTTGTCTTTGCACTTCATGGGATTTTGAAATGCAAGCTTCTCAAGGATCAATGAGACCCTATCAAGACCCAAATAGGTGGTAGGAAAAAACCTCCCATCATGATGTGTATGGCTCAAGGAATGTCCAACACAAGCATGAGAGATGTTATCCATCCTAAGATGTCCTCCATCTTCTATCTTCTCTTGTGAGAAAGGAAGAAAATCATTGCACTCCATGTTGTGTTGAAGTGCACCTCTGATGATATCTCTCTTTGAGACCTCCTCTTCATCAATAGTCTTCCAAAACCAATGAGGTATTGGATCTGAAAGTAGAGGTTTCTCTTTGAGCTAAAAGGAGCTCATTGAGAAAGTGTCATCTTGAAGGGAGAAAGGGTTTCTCACTGCAAGATGTCTACTATCATCCTTCAAGGCTTCAAACCCCAACCTCCAATGTGATGTACAATCCAACAATGGCTCATGAGAGTGATGGTTTGCTTCTTCCTTGAATGTTTACATGTTGCACAGCGCAGTGCAACCAAGTTTCTCTAGGATAGCAGTGTGATTTGACCCTTGGTCATGCAAAAGTGAATCTCCACATTGATCAAAAGAATTTGTTGCAACAAAAGAATGTGGAAATCTTCTCATACCTTGATGTGCATTTGGAACTTCTTGTAGGGCTGCAAGAGTTCCTTCCTCCAAAGTGTTGGATTCTACAACTGTTGATGCATGTGGTTGCTCCTCTATGAGTGTGACAACGTTATCACAAGCCTCATCTTCTTCATCTTTCTTTCTTCTTCTTTCTTGGGCTTGAAGGCCACAGGATGAGCCAAGAAAGGTGCTTTGATACCACTGTAAAGTTCCTTTTTCAGGAATGTCAGCAATCAGCAATCTATTCCAGAGATTGACTAAAGGGGCATTTACCGGTTGTGTCACCTTCTCAAGGAAGTGTGAGATCCAGAGGCTATCAGGCCCTTTTCAGACTCTGTCTATAGAGCTTCTTGAAGAATCCCACTCAAAGTGAGCTACAACAATATGCAAACATAAACATGAGCATACCATGAAAATGCAGCGTCATTTAATGAGCTGTGAGACAAGAAGATGTATGAATAGCCAAGAATAATGTTATAGCAGTAAAAGATTACAAGTTCTTGAGGAAACAACCTCTCAAGAAAGGCAATGCAAGCCTCAACAATACATGTACACGGAAATGAAAGAACACTGCTATTTCTGCATAAACCCAGGCTATGAGGACGTAGTCTATGATAGAATACTACTGAAAAATGATTTCAATACATGAATTTCACAATATATGGCTCAAATACAATAGGGGAGCAAAGCTTTAACCCTTAGAAGCAAAAATACATCAATCCTCCGAAGGATTGGCTGAAATATACAAAATGGAAAAAATGCCGCAGTTGTTGGGCAGCTGCTGCAACTCAAATTTGGAACTCAATGAAGAAGGCTGAAGAAGATGAGCAATCTGAAGTAGACCCTCTCCAATGGATCTCCAAAGTGGAAGGTTGATCCTTACACTTGAGATCTCACCCTCCAATCAACTCTGCAAAACCCCGCAGCAAATGCACTATGAAAATAACACAGTTACTGAGCAAACTGCACAGTAGGGGCAAGAATATGGGTTGGCCTGATGCCAAGATCTGAAATGAATGCTGAAACCTTCCTCACTAGCTTCCCAAAGGAATGAAGACTCCCTCCTCTAAAAATCAGCTCCGGAAGTGGTGTTGTGTTCCTCCACTGCAACACCCTACAACATAGAGTTATGCTGCTACAGCAACAAAACTGTCCTGGAGGAGGATGCTTTGGCCTTCAGCAAAGATATGTGGAAAATGAAGAACCAACCTTCAAGAGGCCTCTCAAGAAGGTGAGGAAATCCTAAACAGGAATTTCCCGGAAATTCTTGCTAAACATCAAAGAATGCACAATGTCTGAATAGACATGAAATCATAAACATATGCATGAATAACAATGGCTCTTCTCCTCTCCATATATAGAAATTGAAGACTCTCTCCATGGGCCCCATCCATTAGGGTTTCCTCCATAAAGGAATATTCCCTCCTCTATCTCTGCACTGTCCCATGTAGTGCTTTCCACCTCATACCCTGCACTGGTTGACTTGGTCAAACCTATTTGAAAATGTCTCTTTTCACACATGAGGGTGTGAAATCTAGTTCCATGACTAATCCCCTTTCATACTAGAGGGATTTTATCCATTTTTTTATTATGAATGGGTCTTCTCACCCAATTGTTCATCTCCTAAGTGAAAATAGACAAAATTAATGTTCCAATTTATTGAAGAAAAAATTTGGAACATTACATAGAGAGCCTTAGGTTCATATAGTTTCTGCTAAGAATTAGATATCTCACAAGTATTTCTAGGTCAGCATATTTTCATAAAATATAGGAGTCTCTGGTCACAACATTCCACAAGAGGTAAATGCCACAAGTCCACAATTTTTATAGAGGATAAGTGCCACAAAGAAACTTCACATTGAATTTGGTGACTGTATCTTCAATTATGCCTTCCAGATCTTGAGGACAGAACAAATTCAATGGCCCAATACTGCTCCTTAATGATTCTTGTAATGACTACAATATTATCACAATATTCTCTTTGAATATCTTTCCTTAAGACAATTTCAAGGCAAGTGTTATGTCTAGAACTTCAACAAGAAACTCGAATCAATATTTCCCATAACACTCTTTGTAAACTTGAACAAAAACTCCAACTCATTCTAGATCAAATATTTTAAGAGAGATACAAAACTTGTCTTCTATCCAACTCGAACTACGTTTCTCTTGGATTGTAACTAGCTCTGATCCCATTTTGAAATGCAGTTGCAAGATTGAATTTCTAGTCATGATCATTACTCGTGAAGATGTTTAATGTTATTCTTAGTTTTTATTTATTATTCATCAATAAATTCCATTAAAATAAAATAAAAATAGAGATGATAGTGCACAAGAGACACCAGAGATTACACGAGATGCTAGGGAAAAACCTGCAAGGGGAAAACCTGCCAATCCTTTCCTTCTAGATTCTTCATCAACAAGAGAAATCCAAGTCAAACTAACTAGTGATCCAAGTGCCAAGTCATCCCTCAAACTCTATAAAACTTGCATAATCAAGTAACTTTGAAACTCACATCATTAGGTAGCTCTGAAGCTCGTATCATTATAGGAAAATGTATATTTGAAACTTACATCATCAAGTAGCTTTGAAACACACATCATTAGGTAGCTCTGAAGCTCATATCATTATAGATAAACATATATTTGAAACTTGCATCATCATGCCGCTCTAAAATTCAAATGATCAAGGAAGTTTGGTTCGTTAACTTGCTTGAATATCTTAGAAGTAGGTGCCTCAACTTGAGCGAGTACCACAAAATAAAGTGCATCAGAAAGCTTGTTATATTTCAAATATATGTGCTTCAAAGTCCATGCCATAGACTTGAATTGACTTCTATAGAAGGAGACCCAAATTGCTTGCCATATGGTGGAGGATAGGTGTTAATATATACTTGTTCCTTCATGTGAAATGGTGCCTCAAATAACAGAGCCGAATTGATGGGTAGGAAGGCTAACTTGGCAAATTAGAGGGAGAAATGACAAAAAAAATCAAATTTTCTTTCTTCTGAAAGGGTTATGAAGAGCATGTTCTTTTACATTTTCTTTTGACCAAAAAAAAGCATAAAGAACATGCTTGACAATAATAATAATTATAATAATAATAATAATTTTTTTTCTTCTTTTTGTGTTTACATGAAATACATATTGACACAAGTATAATGACAATTATGAAGATCAAACCTAGTTACAGTTTCAACACACTTGTCAAGTATGCCAAAATTTCTTTTCCAAGCAGCAAAAGTGGGTCCAAGATTGTGTTGGATCTCATTAATTCAAATATGTGAGGTCCTATGCGTGGTGGGGTATTGCTATTATGTGATATTCATAGATGATTTCTCTGAGAGGACTGTTATACTTCTTGAAGAACAAGGATGAGGTCTTCAATTGATTTCAAGGGTTTAAGGTTTTTGCGAAAAACCATGCGGGGAGGAAGATAAATATCCTGAGGTATGATAATGGGGGTGAGTATACCTTCAATGACCAAGAATTTTTACAAGATGACAAGAATTAAGAAGGACTTGACAATGCCATATATTCTGCAACATAATGGATTGGAAAAGAAGAAATGCAAGGCCATAATTAGGGCAACCAAGGCTATGATCCCTGATAAAGATCTTCCTATGTTTTTGTGGGCAGAGGCATACAACATGATTGTCTATTTGTAGAATACTTGTCTTCAAAATATTTTGGAGTACAAGACTCCCAAGGAGAATTTTAGAGGAGTGAAACTAGAGGTGAGCCACTTTCACATCTTTGGTAGTCCAAGTTATATCCACATGCCTTCATAGAAGAGTACTAAGCCAGAGCTCTTAGTAGAGAAAGGCACATTTTTTGGATACAAAAAGAATTCAAAGGGTTATAGGGTCTACATTCTATCATAGAGGAAGCCTATTATAAGCAAGGATGTTATATTCAAGGATGGTAGGACCTTTAGGAGGTCACATGGTATAGATCCATCGATGGTAGAGGATCACGAGCAAGAGGCTTGTAAGGTTGAGGAAGGGTTAGAAATGTTGAGATTTTGTGGTGTTAGGGTAGCTTCAGATGTGCTCTAGCTCCCAAACTGCGTGGAGGGACTAGAGTAAATGAGATCTCCAAGACCTAGAAAGGGATTTGAGAAATTCCATCCGGTTTGAGAGAAAATTAATTAATTAATATTTTTAATTAAGGACCCTAAGTCTAACTTGGGAAAATTAATATATTAAAGGTAATTAGTTTAAATATGTGCTGGAAATCACCTAAACCACACAGATCAAGCTTTATTTTAATCTTAGCTGTTGAATCAAGATTAGATCACGGTCATTGGTTTCCCAAGGAGAAAAGTATAAAGGAAAGGCTTGGGGTCAGTTGGAGAACACACACACGGAGGCAGAGCATTGAGACTAAGCTAGAATTCTAGGGCGTGGTTTGCTAAGAATTTCCAGAAGTGTTTCAGCTATAGCAAGGGGTAGTATTAGCTAAGGGGATTATTTGATCCCAGAGCCAAAAGTCAGCAAGAGGCAGAGAAGAAGCAATCAGATCAACATAGAGGGGGCAGAAACTACGCAGCGATTAAGAAAGGACGTTGATGATCGTAACATGGATATCCTTATCACTCTTCTTAATGAAGGTAACACCATGGAATGTCAAGGGTCTCACTATCCCCTGCATATAAATATTGATATATAAGATTCAATCCAAAATTTAGAGTCATAAAATTTTATATGTGGGAAGTTAATGTTTCGGCTTTGTTTTAATTAATATATTGAATTATATTTGTTAAATCCAGTCACCTTTGCATTCATGAATTATGAAGGAAAAGGTGGAGTAGTTGGAAACCTTATCCCACCTTAAATTGTCTCTTCTATCGTGTACTAGAGAAGCCACCCTTCCCATAGATTAGGTTGGTGTACATCATGCTAGCTTTGGTTAAATGTTGGTACTAGCCAATATTGTTGTATCTAATGATAGAGATACATAGTTCAAGTTTCACTTAATTCTTATTCACACCAAAAAGGTTTATTTATGTAATCAATCTTATAATCTCCTTGAATGTGATTTTTTATTAACTTTCACAATAAAATAAGACGGGCACCACTAAAAAACATCCTAGACCTAATGATGGATTGTAGATTTCTGTGGTGCAGATTTTTTTATTCAAAACTCGGAATCTCCACAGTTCCCATTTTTCAGTCTACGTTTCGGGTCTAAAACAAGACCCATCTTCAGGACAAATCCTAGACCTAAGTCTTGAATATTTTTGATATTTTCCTTGAATGTTTCATCACTTATATTTACGAATTTTTTTAATCCAATGATACCACAACTATACCTCTTATCAACCTTTTGAACTCACTCTAGTAAGGACCTAAAATTCCCCCCCCCTCCTAAGATTTATATTTATTTGTTTTCAAATTGGTTCAAACTAATATTACTAAACTTACAATGATATCTTCACTAAGAAAAATCGCAAATGAACATCTACTATTGTGAATTTGTATTTATGAAAAGAAATTATTACTCTTTAAATGATGCCCAAAATTGAAATGAACAAAGTGATATTACTAAATTTATAGTGAACCAAAGATGAACATCTATTATTACAAATTTGTATTAATGAAAAAAAATATAACTATTTAACCTGCATGATGATCAAATTTGAAATTCACACATGGGTAGTGAAACAAATAATTTAATTTTACTTAAAAATTTCCATTGCAAGCTTGTAAATGTATAATTTCTTTTCATTAATTTTTCATAAATCGTTAGAATTAAAATTACCTCATAGCTAATTCAATTTCCAATATTGAGAATTTTTATATTTGATATTTTAAAGAAATTATCAAATTTCCAATATTGAGAATCTTATACTTGATATCCTATAAGGAAACTATTAAATATTTGATAAAACTTTTAAATGTTAGCATTGAAAAAAAACATGACCTTATAAAACATGTCCTTCCTAGATTATGGGTATTATTTAACAGTAATATTCAATTAAGGAGGTGGTCTTGATTAAAAAATAACTTTATATGAAATATTGTTTCTCACATTATGAGAACTTAAGTATAAAGTAACATCAAGATAAGGTATGTACTCGTTAGTATTTGTCATTAATAATATGCTAAAAGAAAATAGGATAGATTTGAAAAACCTAAATAAAAATGTTTAAGAGCTTCGTATACTTGTTTATTACTTAGAAAAGGTTCTATATACTTTAGAATAAAATTTATCTAATTAGTTTCTATAGTGACACCATGACACTATTTTATGGTGTTAGCCACGTTGTGTAGGGTACTTGATGATCGATGTCACTTTTCTTATTTTTCCTATGGTATTTTATACATTAAGATTGATAAAGCATGGCAACTCAAGATTTTGTTGAGTTTACTAGTACCAACTCATAAAATATTTTTGGGGGAGAGAATTGATGGTCTTTCTATACCTATTGTATAAAATAGATGCATGCCAATGCATGGATGCTAAGGAATAACAAGTTGATCCAATGCTACCTACCCTAGCCATAGAGAGAGCTTGGTAAGACGATAAAGGAGGTAGGTTATGGAAGGGCTTGGAACTACAACTAGATGAGAGCAATTAGGACTTGATAATGTGACCAAAGGGAGTTGGTGCAAATGGGTAGTTCTGTAAGAAAGTGAAGAGAGAATATAATTATGGGTTGTGCTTAAAGGGAGGAAGCATAATGTTAGGTCCCTATATTACTAGTATAGTCCCTTATTATTGTTATTGTAACCCCCTTATTGCTATTATTGTACCCTTGTAACCCCCATATTGTTATTATTGTGCCCTTAAATTATTATTGTTAGGTCGGCTAGGATTACATTGTGGCCCCCTAGGATTACATTCTGGTCCCATGGACTCCTATATATAGAAAGGAAGTTTTGTAATTTGAATCATCCAAGAATTGTTCATTCATGTAATGTATTGGACGTTGCCCCCTCGAAGTGGCTTATTTCTAAGGCGTTGATATCTCTTTTCTTCTATTTTTGGAGCTGGTTTCACAACATTTGGTATCAGAGCTTTGGATTCTAGGGTTTCGCTGCTCCAAACAGGTCATCGTGGAATTTTGCTATAACTTGTTTTCTACGAAGTTTCAGAAGCTGAACTTTTTAGGGTGCGAAGCGGAAATCTTGAGGAACATCGTCAAAAAATTACAGAGCTTGGTTCGAAATATTTTCAGAGATATGATCTGTGGAAGTTAGGTCTTTTTTCAGGCTCCTAAACACGTCATTGTGGAATTTTCGCTATAACTTGTTTTCTATGAAGTTTCAGAATTTGAAATTTTTAGGGTGTGAAGCCGAAATTCTGATAAAACTCGTCAAAAAATTTCAGAGCTTGGTTCACAATATTTCAGAGATATGATCTGTGGAAGGTAGTGCTTTTTCAAGCTCCCGAATTTCATCTCAAAGGGGTGATCGTGGGAAAATAATCATAACTCTCTCGCTCTGAGCATTGGATTGGAGTGCCGTAAAAAGTGGTCACAAGTGCACGGATTGTAGTTTCTTGGCTATCAATTTCAGAACCGAAGGATGAAACAGTGACACGTGGAAAGTCGTACAAGCTCGCTCTACTGAACTAGTCCAAAATTGGGTCATTGTTGGAGATTGGACATAACTTTGTCTTGAAGAATCCAAATCAGATTAGACCTGTGGAATTTGAAATAAGCTTTATAGGGCTACTACAGGGCTGAATTTCAGATATTGAAGATCAACAATTACAGATATATTTCAATTTCAATATCGAGCTCCTCAAAAGCAAGTAAAAGGTGTGTATTTTTTTCCAAATTGCATAAGTCTTGTTTGAAGAATCAAGTTGAATTGATTCCAAGGGCATATTATAGAATAGATATCAGTATTGGATTCTAAAAGGGCCCATAAAAAGAATTCAACACCCATTAAGCCTTTAGAAGGCTCTACTATGACTCATGAAGACGAAGAATGGCAACATGACATATCAAAATTACAAGAGCAAGTGCAACAAATTTCACTCTCGCAAAGAACAACAAAAAATGAAATGGAAGTTTTGAAGAAAGGCGTGGAAACTAAGATGGATGGTTTGAAGAAAGGCGTGGAAGCTAAGATGAATGGTTTGGAACCTAAGATGGATGGCATGGAAGTGAGCATGGAAGCTAAGATCAATGAAAAAATGAAAGACAACATGGAAAACATGAAGAAGGATCTAAAAGTAGACATTGAGGGTTTGGAAAAGTTGATACAAGAAATGTTTCCTAATGGTGAAAAGATAGTAGAGGAAACTAATGATGAGAACAAAATAAATGTTAATCGTGATTTCATAAACTCTACTGTTGGAGGGAAGAACCACCATATTCCAAAAATGGATATGAGGAAGTTTGATGGAAAGGATCCTGTAACATGGATACTACAGATGGAGCAATATTTTGATCTCCATAACGTGCAAAACACACAAAAGGTACGCATTGCAGCTTTACATTTAGAACAAAATACATTTGTATGGTATCGATGGCTTTGCTCCCGTAAAAAAATTGTCACTTGGTCAATTTTTACGGAGGAAATGATAGCACATTATGAGGATACAAAGAGAAACAACTTCTTTAGCCAATTGTTAAATCTCAAACAAAAGGGTTTAATGGGGGAGCACATTGAGGACTTCCAAAAATTGAATATAAGGGTAACTGATATTCCAGAGGAACACAGGATTGATATCTTCATAGGTACTTTAAAGGATAACATCCAACATGAAGTTCGCATTTTGGAACTTGATTCATTGGAGAAGGCATTCAAGTTGGCAAGAAAAATTGAATCTAAAATTATGGCAACAAGGAAGCCTACCACTCACTTCTATAAAGAGGGAAGTGTTGCTACTCCTAGATTTCCACAACCTACAAGGTTGACACCACAACAATTGGAAGAAAAAAGAGCAAAAGGGCATTGATACAGTTGTGATAGCAAATACACTAAAGGTCATAAGTGTGCTGAGAAAAAATTATTTTACATAGATTGTGAAGAGGAAAAAAAAAATTAACAAGAAGAGGAAATACACCAGGAACCAACCCAAAAAGTGGAAGAAATGAGTCCGACCATATCGTGTAATGCATTGGCAGGAATTACCACTCCTCAAAGTCTCAAGATAGAAGGACATATCAAGAAGAAAAAGGTAATAGTGTTGATTGATTCAGGTAGTACCCATAATTTTATTCATTGTAAGGTAGCCAAGGAATTGAATTGTTTCCTATACCCAGCACCAGAATGTCAAGTGATGGTTGCAAATGGAGGAACTATAAATTGCTCTGGAAAATGCTATAATATCAAGCTAACCATGGGGGAATATGTATTGACTAGTCCAATGCTTTCCATTCCTATGGGAGGTGCTGATGTTGTACTAGGAGTACAATGGTTACAATCTTTGGGGACGATAGCTTTTAATTTTCAAGAACTTTTCTTGAAATTTTTTTTAGAAGGAAAGGAAGTCGAATTACGGGGTATTGCGGGGAAGCCGGGAAAGATAATAAGCTCTAATGTCATGACAAAGCTTCTAAAGAAAGAACAACGAGGCATAATTGCACAATTATGCTCACTAGAAGTTCCAACATCAAAATCATCTATTTCTGCAGATCTCCAAAAAGTCTTGGACAATCATTCCAAGGTTTTGAAACTCCAAAAGGACTCCCACCTATTCGTGATCATGATCATGCTATTCATTTGATTCCAAGAAGTGTTCCTCCAAACATCAGGCCTTATAGATATCCTTATGTCCAAAAGAGCGAAATTGAACGTATGATTGCAGAAATGTTAGAGGCGGGTATAATTCAACCTATTCAAAATTCTTTCTCTGCTCCTGTAGTATTGGTACACAAGAAGGATGGATCATGGCGCATGTGTCCGGATTATAGGGAGCTCAATAAGCTCACCATTAAAGATAAATTTCCCATTCTGTGATTGATGAATTATTGGATGAATTACATGGAGCAATTTATTTTACCAAGTTGGATCTTCGTTCAGGATATCATCAAATTAGAATGAAGACTGAAGATATTCCAAAAACAGCATTTCGAACTCATGAGGGTCATTATGAATTTTTGGTCATGCCTTTTGGCCTTACCAATGCACCTTCTACATTTCAAGGTTGATGAATTCCATTTTAAAACCCTTCCTTAGAAAATTTGTGTTGGTATTTTTTGATGATATACTAATCTATAGAAGGTCTTGGAAGGATCATGTTGAACATGTTGACAGGGTGCTCAAACTATTGCAGGAGAAACAATTATATGCAAAAACATCCAAATTTTTCTTTGGAGTACAAGAGGTTGAATATCTGGGTCATATTGTATCTCACGAGGGTGTTAAGGTAGACCCTAACAAAATTAAAGCCATTAAGGAATGGAAAGTCCCCACAACCATAAAGAAGTTGTGTGGATTTCTCGGGTTAACGGGGTATTATCGCAAGTTTGTTAAGAATTATGGGAGAATAGCAGCACCTCTAACAACATTATTGAAGAAAGATGCATTTTCATGGACTCCTGAAGCAACTAAGGCCTTTGAACATCTTAAAGAGGCAATGTGCCTACCACCAGTCTTAGCTACACCAGACTTCACAAAAACCTTTATTGTGGAATGTGATGCCTCAGGAAATGGAATTGGTGTTGTTTTAATACAAGAAGGAAGACCCATTTCTTTTGAAAGTCGTCCAATCAAAGGAAAGTATTTACAGAAACCTATTTATGAGAAGGAAATGTTAGCAATACTGCATGCACTAAAGAAATGGAGAACTTACCTAATAGGAAGACACTTCAAGGTAAAAACTGATCATGATAGTCTTAAACACTTTTTGGAACAAAGACTATCTTCAGAAGAGCAGCAAAAATGGGTCACAAAGATGTTGGGTTATGAATTTGAAATAATCTACAAAAAAGGAAAGCTTAATGTTGTTGCAGATGCACTCTCAAAAAAGAATGAAGAGGTGGAAGCATTGCTTTGTGCCATTTCTATTATCCAACCAGATTGGATAACCGAAGCAAGAGATGAATGGAAGAAGGACGAAGACGTGTGGACACTCATTCAAAATTTGCAGCAAGATCCTAGTACATCTGATACATTTAGTTGGAAAAATGATTCCTTATGGTACAAAGATCGCTTATATCTTTGTAAGAATTCCCAACTGAAACAAAAAAAATTTCTGGAATTGCACACTTCTCCTTTAGAAGGACACTCGGGATTTTTAAAAACTTACCACAGGGTGAAGAAAGATTTTTTTTGGGATGGCCTTAAATCTGATATTCAAAAGTTTGTGGCGGAATGTTTGGTTTTCCAGCAGAATAAAGTGGAGACAATTAAAACCCCGGGACTTCTACAACCTTTATCCATTCCAAGTCAACGTTGGGAGGAGATTTCAATGGATTTTATCACAGGTTTACCGAAGTCCGAAGGCAAGAATGTCATCATGGTGGTAGTTGATAGACTTACCAAGTATGCACACTTTTGTGCACTATCTCATCCATTTAAAGCAAGTACAGTTGCTACTACATTTATGGACAGAATTCAAAAGCTACATGGAAGCCCAAGGGTTATTGTGAGCGACAGAGATCCCATTTTTACTGGAAATTTTTGGACGGAGTTATTTTCTTGTTTGGGTACTCAATTAGCTCATAGCTCATCTTATCATCCTCAGTCTGATGGTCAAACTGAGATAGTAAATAAATGTTTGGAAGGATATCTTCGTTGTTTGTATCTAATAAACAAACACAATGGGTCAAGTGGTTACCTCTTGCTGAATGGTGGTATAACACTTCCTTCCATACTGCAGCAAAAATGACCCCATTTATGGCACTTTATGGATATCATCCACCATCCATCACATCATCTTTAAGGGAAAATTCAAAGGTTCAAGCAATGGAAGATCACATCGAGCATCAGCAAGAAGTTCTCCAACTCTTAAAGGATAACCTGAATTTGGCACAAAATCGAATGAAACAACAGGCAGATCAACATCGCAGCGAGAGAAGTTTTGATGTAGGAGACTGGGTATTTTTACGACTACAACCATACAAACAAATGTCCCTCAAGCAAGCTAAGAAGAATAATAAATTATCGCCAAAGTACTATGGTCCTTACAAGGTGTTGCAAAAGATTGGTACTATGGCATACAAATTGGAGCTTCCTGCTTCTTCACGAGTGCATCCAGTTTTCCACGTTTCATGCTTAAAGAAGGTTATAGGTGAAAATATTCCAGTTCAAACAATATTGCTAGAACTTAATGAGGAAGGAAAAATCATATTGGAACCTGAAGCGGTCACGGAAACAAGAACTCGACAGCTATGGAATCGATCAATTTCAGAGTATCTCATCGAGTGGAAGAACTTACCCACTGAAGATTCTACATGGGAGGATGAGAATTTTATACAGAAGCACCCAGAGCTACTCAAGCGTTGAGGACAACACTTTTTTGAAGGAGAGGGGCATGTTAGGTCCCTATATTACTAGTATAGTCCCTTATTGTTGTTAGTGTAACCCCCTTATTGTTATTATTGTACCCTTGTAACCCCCATGTTGTTATTATTGTGCCCTTAAATTATTATTGTTAGGTCGGCTAGGATTACATTGTGGCCCACTAGGATTACATTATGGCCCCATTGACTCCTATATATAGAAAGGAGGTTTTGTAAATTGTATCATCCAAGAATTGTTCATTTATGTAATGTATTGGAGGTTGCCCCCTCGAAGTGGCTTATTTCTAAGGCGTTGATATCTCTTTTCTTCTATTTTTGGAGCTGGTTTCACAACACATAAATTTAATTATTTTCCACTTAATGTTACGTGTTATAAGGAGGATTAAGTTCCTACTGCCACTTCAATTATTATGGAATGGAGAAAAGAGTATTAACAAGACCTAGAAAATGCATGCTTAGTAAAAGTTAAATCTTTCATATATATATATATATATATATATATATATATATATATATATATATATATATATATATATATATATATATATATATATTGTGTACAATAATTCACACTTCAAATAGAAATTGTGCAAAAAAAAGACATTAAGAGGCTCTACATATCAGTGTTTCTTCCATCTTATCACATTCACAATAGAATTATTTGAAAAAATGTTGGAAACGCCATGCTAGGCAGAACACTGTTATGGCTACCCTTTGACCTAACACAGAATTGCATAAAACAATTTTCCAATGATAGCCATGGTTAGGAAATAAGATGTGTTTATCCCAAAGAATAAATTCAAAATATGAATTTTAAATAAAAAGTGTATAATTAATGGATAAGAAAGGCTAGAAAGTACTAACTTTCTAATTAAAATATGAATGTAAATTGACACATTTCCATACTCTCATTATCTTCACCTTTTCAATAACTAGAGATTGATGAGATCCATCACATTTTCTTTTATTTTTAAATTATTTCACTTCTCAATGTGCGCCATGCATTGAAGTTGATTCTTAAATCTTTATCATCCATTAATTCCATTAAAATTAGTGTTTTATGTAATGCATCAATAGTGGCAGTTCTACAAAATGGTTGTAGTTTTATTTTACATGTGATAAATCGTCCCACCCTCTATCCCATAGGTAAGAGTAAGATATTCCATAGGGTGCAAGGTTGTACAATAATAAGGCTTCAAGCTATGAGCTCAACATGCCATTTGTGGAATTGAACCTAGGTGGGGAGGATAAAAATAGTTCCTCCTCAGAGCCTAATATAAACCTAATTGACATTCAAAGTGATTGTAATTATTTATTATTTCTCCTTTCTTATATAATTAATTATTAATAGAGATATTGTAAATAACATTGTGAAAAATTCTTCAATAAAAAATTATATACATAGTAATGGTAATATTACCTTTTCAATAGTGTTTATTATTATTGCATGATAATAATTATTAACTCTTTTCCAAATAAATAGAGTTGTACCAAACTATTTGTAATTGAATTCACCAAAAATTGACACAAAGTAATAAAGCATAAGAGATGTTACATTATTTATTGTTGTAATCATTTATCATGGAGTTTCTCGAAGCATATAAGAAACCAAAGAACCTGTAGCTTCCAAGAGTGAATGAAAAATAAGCTATTAGTAATATTTTTGAACAAATTCAAATTGAAAGAGATCTTACTATATCAGCTCATGGTTGTAGAATGAGGATATAAATTGGCATTAATATTCCATCCAATGCAAATTTATACATTATTTCAAAAATAAGAGGGTGTAGCATAATGGTGTTAAGCTTATGTCCAGCCTAAATTTCTACATCATCATTTACTGACAAATAGAAAAAAATAAAATAAGTGTGTCCCTACATTTATTTGCATGAAGATGTGTTCTAAAGTACACATGGATTGTTTCATGATTAAAATTTCAAACCTTAGTCCTCATACTCCAATGCATTTTCTAAGTTTACTTTTATATCGTAAAATGTTGATGGCAGAGGGAACCTAAGGAATGATGATGTCAAAGGCATTTTAAAGTTGAGTCTTCTTAAATTTATTTGATTGAATGGCATGAAAATAACCAAGTTTATGTTAGCTTCCATGTTTACTCACACATTTCTCTTCTCCTAAGAGAGAAGATTAAGTGGAATCAGTAGTCAATATAGATTAAGTGGAATCAGTAGCCAATATAGAAAGAGGAAAGCTGACCTCAGTTATTTATTATGCTAACATGTTTCGCGTTTTGGGCATCCTTGTAAAAGTTGAAGCATTAGGGATGGTAAAATATGCAAAGGAAGCAGCCAAATTGGCATCTAAGATTGACGTGACGAGGAAGAAGAGAAAATTGATGCCGAGGTTATGGTGATTTTAATATTGCATATTTCAATAATATTTTAGAATTTGATAATGAGTGATCAAATAATTGATCTTTCTTTTGATCCTGAGATTTTGCAATATTCTTTGAATTTATAAGCCATAAAAAAATACTTTTGGAATAAACGAAATGGTTAATTGGAAATCAATAGCTAAGGGTGAGTTCAAAATAATGGTGACGAGGAAAACCCTGAAGAGGATCAGCGATGGTGCAGGGATCCAGGATTCAATGGTTGTAGAGGATTTGTTGGAGATGGTGTTTCTTTGAGATGGTGGTAACTATAGCTATGATTGCGATGTCAATGGATAGGGCCTCCCTCCCCAGACACCAATACCTTCATAGGCAGAGTGAATTGAATTGGTTATTACGGGACCACCCTTCCCGTCAATAATTTGAAGACATCAATACTGACACAAGCACAATGAACTGGTTATAACATGTAGCATAGCTGGAAACAAACAATTCCAACTAAGAAGGAATAGAAGCTTAAAATGCATGGCATGGAAGCTCAAAATTAATCGATTGATGTTGTAAAATAGCTCCTTCCACTAGAGAAAACAAAAACTCCAGCATTGCAGTGCTCTCGGATGAAATGATGAACTACAATGCAGATTGCTATGGGAAAAATAATAAATTGCAATAGGAAAAACCTAAACTACAGTGGTAACACACGTTGGGTAGAAGAGACACTGGAAAATTAACAAAGCATAGACTGCAATAGGAAAGGATTAGAGTGCAGTGAGACATCGAGAGAGCATCAAGGTCAAATAGTGAGTTTTTTTTAAGCACATTTATTTATTTCCAATAGTGATAAATGTATTATAAAAAAGCACAAACCAAGGTAATATTTTCCAAATTTTTTAAACCAACTAAATATTACTATTAAGGACTGCAATAGTGATATAGATTAAATGGTTGCACTACAACTTAGAGGGGATTTAAAGACAATATTTGAGACAATTTTTGGGTAAATTGTCTTAACTTGAGACCAAAAGAAATTGAATATTGTCTTAAATATGGTTTTAAGTAGTGTCTCAAAATATTGTATTAAAAAATTGTCTCTATAAAGACAATATATAACATAGTATGACTCTAATTCCCCATTCAATGATAAGACTATTGACAAAGTATTGGAGAGATTGTGACATTGAGAAAACATGTCGATAATCAACCTGTTTGAGATCAATTCTATAATCATTGTGTCTATCCCTATATATCCTCCAAGTACTTGTGTGTCAATGGTTGCTTTCCCATTCAACAAGCCCCTGTATGTGTGTATCTGATGAAGATGAAGAAATTCATAGGGAAAGCTACAAGAAATTCCATGTTTTCACATATAGGCTCTATAGATTAATAGAAATAATAAATAATGGGTGAATTGTCAAATGTCACATATGAAGCCTCCTATAAAAGAAGGGGCAAGTTGTGGGAGAAATGACTTTTGTTTACCCTATTGTTGGGTGGATGAGATTATGTTATTGTGAGTGACTATGAGCTATAGTGACTTTGGTTAGGTGCAGGAATTTAGAGAGGGAAATCTTGAGCCAAAGAGTGCTAACCTCCATCACCTAGCATTATTTATGTATTTTACAACCTCATTGCAGCTCAGGGATCAACGGGGAAGAGGAGTACCCAAGGAGTAGACGAGGAGTTCAACTAGTGGGTCACTAAAGTTACAATGTAATAAAATATTATATGTGGAATTTGTTGTAGATTATGGATACTTGATGCAAATGGCTTAATTTTTATGTGTTTCCAATATTGGTAGGTTTTTATGGTATTATGTGATCTTGGTATAGATGTCGTTGTTAAATGATTAATGAAATTGAAAATAATTATTTTCCTATGGTTGTATTCCAAACATAACTACATTATTTATAGTTTAAAAAAAAATTAATGTCATAAGGAAGGTCCCTACACTTGGTATCAAAGATAAGTTGAACCCTTAAGGGCTATGGTCCCATGCATTCATATCTAGTTTTGTTAAATATTTATTACATTCTAACCCTAAAATTGTGTATGACCCTAAAACTGTGTATGCGGACTACCATCTCGCTCTCAGATTTTAGGATAACATGATGATCCTTCAAAGAGATGGTCCTTAACCCAAAATTAACCCAAAATTTGAGTTTAGATCAGCTCCAACTTAGACTCTAGGAGCGTTGTGGTTATTTTTACAACTCAAACTTGCAGTTATTGTTTAAATTTATCTTGTGTGTTTTACATAGCTCTTGGTTAAACACTCTATCATGTTAATTTGTTTCATGACAACCATTCTCCCTTTTTTCAATATAAGTGTGCACACCAAGTTTAAAACAAGCATTATTGAGCCTTGAAAATATTAGGATGTACCTATTTCTTTTTCTTCTAAGAGGACAAAGGTTTCAAGAAGTATTGTCTACCATGTAGCTATATAAATCGAGCCTTCTATGATATATATCACTAAGCATTCTATGCTATATATCATTGTTAATGTGTAGAAACGTCACAACTTCCAAAATTATTTACATATAATATCTATTGGCTTTTCATGGTTGTTCTCATTATTATCAAATTTGGAAATTTGTGAGAGTGAGGTTGGGTTTATGGAAATTGTAAAATGTTTGGCAATATTTTTGTCAGATATTTTTCTCTCACCTTTTCAATAAAAGTAAAAGTGTTAGAGATATTCCCTACTCCCTCTGGTTGGGCTAGTTGAAAGACACATAATGAATAGCGAAAAACGTAGCTATGCTAATTTAACATAAAATCAAACATTAATGTAGAGAACTTCAACTTCAAGCAATGAACTTTGCAACTGCAACTGCTTTGCAAGTCAGAATCTACATCTTGACTATGCATCTTGCTTATACGCCTGATCTGCATTTATACAAAAAATAAGATGGTTACTGCCCCTTCGATTTTGAAGAGCTTAAGGCGGTGGCGCCCCTTCAATGCTAAAGTTAATACAAACAATTTCAATTGTTGGATCCACTAAATCTATTGCTTCTCCATTGGTGGCATTAATACTATCTTCCATATCTCCCCCAAAAATAATGCGATTTTCAATATGTGCCCCAGTGAAGCACAAATTTCACCCAAAAAATTGTCATGCTTGACAAAACACCAAATAACTTTTGTAGACCCAAAGACTTTACAAAGCCTTAAACACTTTCCAAAAAACCTCGATTGTTTATAATTCTCCTTTTAAAATATCTTCACATAAGATTCTTTATAAACCATGCAAGATACACTTTTAAAAATTTATCACCAAACATTTCACACTTAATAAACTCCTTCAAGTATTAAAATAAACCCTTCCAATATTCACGCAACCTTTAAAAAACTCCTTCAAAGAATCCCTTCAAATATTCACTTGAAACCTTTGATTAAATGTTTCATAATCCTTTAATATCTTGCCCACAAATGAATTAAAAAAAAATATCTCTTTTAATAATATTCAATAGCTTAACACTTTTTAAAATACTTTTTATTTCTTAAATAAATAAAAAATTCAAACCTTTGACTTGAGTGGTAGCTTCAAAGTCTTTCCACGTCAAGAACAAGTTTCAACCGCGACCATCACTCACTTCAAAATAAGAAAATCTCACGTATCTCTACTCCTTCATGCATGGCACAACGTTCTCACCCTTCAACCCCAAGAGTGTCGATCTATCCACAACTCAAACAACAATGGTGAGTCCATGATTCTATCGTTGCACAATTCAACTCGATATTTACATAGGCTCCTTGGATGGCCTTCAAACACAAAGAAAACTTCACAGATTCAACAGAAATATTCAAGAAGCAGGCAAGCAATAATGAGGCAAGCAGTCTCCGAGTCTTTATCCTAGCTCTGCTTCAAAACTTCACCACTGCCACTCATGTCCTCAGCCTCGAGCACTCTATGCCCATGCTTACTGCAGGCTCAACGCACAACAAGTTCAGTCTTCAGACTCGGCTTCCTCCAAGCACAAAAGAGACACCACATGCTCTTTACTTCACATGGTCTAAGAGATGCAAGATCAACCACTTTATAACAGTATCTCCTCACAGTTCACCTGAGCTCTAATTCCAGTTTAAATACACAGAGAAAACAACAAAAAATGTAGTTGTGCTAATTTAGCAGAAAATCAAACATTAATTTAGAGAAATTAAACTTCAAGTAGCGAACTTTGCAGCTACAACTTCTTTACAACTCTTCTTCGTCCTCAATATGCATCTTGCTTCTATGCTTGATCTACATTTATATATAATAATAAAAAAGTTGGTTACTGCCCCTTCAATGCTGAAGAGGTTAAGGCGGTGGGTCCCTTCGATGCTGAAGAGGTTAAGGTGGTGAGACGGTCCAAGAGGTGCAAGTGGTAAGGTGGTGGTGGTGCATTAGTGAATTGACAGGCGTAATTAATTTCAACACTAGTTTGGAAAAGAGATCAAAGATCGTTGTTTTTTTTTTTTTTAACCACACCCATTATTTTCCATGAAAATAAGAATAGAAATTTGCAGTAAAATAGATCTCATAACAGATTATACATTTTTCTGGACAAATATTTCTTTCAAAGTTGCATCCTTCCTCAAGCTATTTTTCTTGTTGTTTCTGGACAAGGGGCCGACTAATAATATTAACCTTGCGTCATGTAGTGGGTAGACTGCTTCCGGAAAACCCATATTACGTTTTTCCTGATGAAGGCTTTCACAATTGTTAGATCTTAGATTGAAATGATTCGTGCAACAAACAGGAAGGTTTATAACTACCTATATCATCTCTCTGAGGGAGCTACTAGTGGATCCACGCTTGTAAGAGAGTTGTCTACCTTTGAAGTGCGTACCATAACGAATAAAATATATATGTATCGTCTTAACTATATGTTAAAACTGGCATGCCCTTTAGTGAAGAAGCAAGCAACGGAGATATTGATTGTTGCATGGATAGCCAAACATTTTAATTTGATGCTAGAGATGGGGTTGTATCCCCTACTTCAGTTATGGGAATAGGCGTTTGGATATGTCCACCTAACCCCTAGCATATGGGCGTCAATTCTCAAGAGACTGGACACCACAGGTTCTTGCATAAATATTTGTTCAGATATACTCTTGCAATTTTAAATAACAAATTTTTTTCTCTTATTCTAAAATTTTAATAGAAACATGAAAGTTAATTTTAATTTAAAATGTTGATAAAAATTCTTTATTTTTATTTTTTTGCCATGAGTATATTACAACAATTTACACCTATACAATGATAATATAGAGATAAATATAAATATTCTTT
This sequence comes from Pinus albicaulis, assembly GCA_034641835.2. NCBI lineage: Eukaryota > Viridiplantae > Streptophyta > Pinopsida > Pinales > Pinaceae > Pinus > Pinus albicaulis. The sequence goes on along the minus strand of CM076575.1, from coordinate 1,664,359,033 downwards.
TTGTTGTATCTGCTTTTATTCATTTGATAAAGTAAGACCATTCTTGGAATGGTGTGTGACTACAATGCTAGCTATATTAGACTACCTAATTTTATAGATTTCCTTTCTTAATTCTCCATATTGCTTTCCAAACCACCAAAGTTTCAACTTATTATTTGAGGTTCAATGATTCCCAATATATTTGAACATTTATGTTTTTCTTTCACGTCAAACACAACCGTCCCTCTACACGTTTCATACCTTTGTTGAATTTTACAATTTAATGTTAAGTGAGATGTATTTAGGTGTGGAATGGTCAAACATAATAGTGCCTATTTGAATATATACTAGGGCTATTATTTGTGTATACTATTTATAGATTTAGATGGCATAAAATGCAAATATGTTATTAATGAAGTTTATTGAAGATATCCATTATTTAGTATTTAAAATAACTTTATCAATATTTTCCAACTAATAATATTTAAATGAGATGAGAAAAGTTTGACTTTACGCACATCTTAAAAATATATGCATCCTTGGCGGGGTGTGACCAGTCAACCGACCCTAAACTTGTGGGTTATAATGTGTTAAAAAAAAACAATAATAATAAATAAATAATGTAAAAAAAATAAGTAATAAATAAATAATGCATAGTTAGTTTTTTTTTTCAATTTATGAAAGGATTTTTAGAATTATATAATAGTTAAGATATATGAACATCTTATTATCAAATGAGTTAGAGGGATTTATCAAATTCATTTCATTTTAATTTCAATATAGGGTAACTTGGAAATAGGCACGTTAACAACTTATGTTATTATTTTGGGTTAGCAAGAGCTTTTGGAATTTCATATTACTTTAAGGTTTATGATATTATCTCAAAACAAATTTTTAGGATCAGTATTAGTATTCCTCTCATGAGATCTTGACTTAATAGTGATCTTTATGTAGATAGACAAACATTTCAAATTTTTAGAAATATTGTTTGCTACTTTCGAAAGAAATTTGAAATTTGAAATTTGGAAGACCCGAGTGAAACTTTTTCATACTTCCATATTCCATTTATATGTGCTCATCAAAGGAATCATTCAACATTGAGAATTTCATATTTCAGGTGAATGGGATTTTTCATGGTTTTGTTTAACTATTAATGTGACATACATAAAACATCCAAAAGAAGGTTATTGAATGCAATACATGGTAGAGAAACTTCCAAGCTGCAAAGAAATATGTTAAAGAAGAAAACAAATGTAGCTTTTTTTAACACGCTAATATGTTATGCAACCCAATCACAAAATAGAAGAAAATATAGATCAACGACTTAGAAATCAACCTCTTCGAATCCTCCTTTACATTAAATAAATGAACATTTAATGGATGGTCATGTTGTTGGAAGCCATATTAGTTTAACTCTACTATAAAATATGTGAATCGAAGGGCCTTGTTGATGAATTTCAAAAGATACAACAAGTTCATTTACAGCACAATATTATAGAGAACAACAAGAAAATAAAAGTTTACAATGTAGGAAACTTGAGTCAAATTGTGCCAATTACCAAAATTTTCATTACAAAATACACTATTCCATATATTTTTCAATAAATATTTCAAAGAACTCTCTCTGAAAGTTCATGTGGCATGTTTACCTATGTCAAGTAGCCAAGAAAGAATAAACAAATCCTCATTTTCTAAAATATTGCAGTGAGAAACAATGTAATGAGTCAATTTAGGTGCATTACATTTTGCGAGATTTGGTGTTTTTCATTTGCCTTTTTTTTAACTTTTTTATGTTTAATCATCTACCATGAGACTCTACATGTACTCCAATAATTTCCATTTCATGAATTATTTAAGATAGTTCCCCTTATCAGTTAGCACCATGTCAACTATGGAAAAGGGGGAATGCATCTTCAAAAGAACTCTAAGATGATAAAATATCTATGTAAAATAGTGATCAGTAGGTTTTTCTTGATTTCCAAATTATAGATAACAAAAAAAAATATGCAGCCTCACAAGATCTTCACAATTCTACAAGAAACTTTCACAAACTTCAAAGTACTTGCCGATGTTGGTCTACAACCTTTATAATTAGAAAGTAGTTTTCATAGGTTCTCTCGTGCATAGCATTATTTTACTTTCTCGATTAGGTGGATTTGAAATTAGGAATAGTCATTTCACTTGACAATAGTTAGATATTTCTAATTATTAAATATTACAACTAAAGTTATCCAAAATAATGTTGTTTTCTCATTGAAAAGGTCACTTAATACCACCAAAATATGTTGGAGAATGGAAGATAAAATATTGGTGTTTTTCTTAACCTTGAATCTTGAGAATATATACCTCCTATTGTTCTTATCTTATGCATGGTTTTTTTCCTCCTCATTCCCCTTGCAACCGAAATGACCCACCAAAGAACTGAAAGAGAACATTGAAGAAAATTAAAAAGAAGTACATGTGTTACTATTAGGAAATTGAAAGATATTTTTTTGTTTGCTCTTTTCTTGAAGCTTGCGTAGTAGCCTTCTCCTCCTAGATACAAATGATTATGATTAAAATTGACATGGAATATATGGATACTTGTGATAATGATCATGGGGAACCTCTAGCCCACTTGCACCACTTAATAGCTGACTCATTCTAATTGCCTCTCCATGGGCTCCCTCCTCGTGCATTCCCAACTTTGGAAAGATTATTCTCAACTTCGAAGAGATTGTTTTCAAAATCCTGAATTAGGTTTTCAAAATAATGGCCCGTCAATTTTGTGAGCTCTTCAAGTCTTATACATAATTTATCAAAATCGTCCAAAGCCCTTTTCCCGGTCTCAGTGTGAGCGTCAGTTTTAAGGGAACTATCTCATATGGTGTTGCAGAAGGTAGTGAAAATATATGGCAAGTTGAAAGAGGAAATGAAAGTAGGTGGAAGATAGAGGCAGTGACAATAGATGGCAAGTTGAAAGATGCAATGGGAGTAGGTGGCAGATAAAACCGGTATAGGTGGCACACCACAACAATTTTCGATAGGATGAAAATATTGTATCATTGAAAACATAAAGCTTATCCAACCTCTATAAGTTTAAAATCAAGAGAGATACTATTAGCAGTAAAGGTTTACAAATTAATGCTAATGGGAGATTGCATTAATGGGAGTGAACTTTATTCAATATAATATAAGGTTTTTTAATCCATATGAAGCCATAAAACAATTCATTGAAGTTCATTGGATAGAATTTGGAGGAAGTAACATAAAATTTGGAGTAACAACAAATCTTTGCATATTGCATATATCCTTGTAAATCCTATACTTAGGATCCCCTGTAATAAATATTGACTTTGATTTATTCATGATTAATCTTGATCCTTCTCCAAAAGGCTTGATAATCTTGTGAATGAGATACCATTCCTGAATATCAGATTTCCCCAAATATAAAACCATCCACAAACATCAAAGGAAATATGGTTGTGTGCCTATTCATTCTGGACCTCGAGATTAGACCCATGTCCTGAGAATCCGCCATCTTGCAACTCAAGCAATTGATAACCAAGTGAAAGAGGAGGGGAGATAGGGCACAACCTTGTCATAACCCACTGAATACGGTGAAAAAAAAGTGAAGGGAGGTTGTTGATGATTACTGCAAAAATTGTTGTGATCGTGAAGGATATCATCTATCTTATGTCCTAATGTTCAATTCCACCCTTATATAAAATCAACCTCAGAAACTCCCAATCTGCAGAGTCATATGCCTTAATCAAATCAACTTTTGACACTCATGCCTTCATCTTCCTCATCTTAGTAGAGTGTAAACATTCTTAAGCAATATCAATGGCATCCTATATATGTCGACCTTCCAGAAACCTATATTGTTCACGAGAAATATGTAGGGAAGAGACCATCTTCAACTATGAAGCTATGAAATTCAATATCATCTTATATACAAAGTTACACAAAGATATAGGAAGGTAATATGTAAGGGAATTAGGATCCTCCTTTTTAGAAATAAGAGCTATAAAAGTAGCATTTAAAGGATGAAGGTTTCGAGAAGTATTGCTTACCATGTAGGTATATAAATCAAGCCTTCTATGATATATATCATTGAGCCTTCTATGCTATATATCACTCTTAATGTGTAGAAGCGTCACAACTTCCAAAATTATTTACATATAATATCTATTGGCTTTTTATGATTGTTATCATTTTTATCGAATTTGGAAATTTGTGGGAGTGAGGTTGGATATTTTTCTTTCTCACCTTTTAGATGATAATAGAAGTGTTAAAGATAATCTCTCTAAAGGAAAATTGTAAGGATTTAAGCTTATCTTAATGTTTAAAAACCTTGATGAATCTTGCTACTCCTTTGTATGGAAATTGTAAAATGTTTGGCAACATTTTTGTCGGATGTTTTTCTTTCTCACCTTTTCAATAAAAGTATAAGTGCTAGAGTTAGTCCCTACTCCCTCTAGTTTGGCTAGTTGAAAGACACATAACGAACAATGAAAAACGTACCTGTGCTAATTTAATAGAAAATCAAACATTAATTTAGAGAACTTCAACTTCAAGCAATGAAATTTGCAACTGCAACTACTTTACAACTCGGAATCTCCATCCTGACTATGCATATTTCTTGTAAGCCTGATCTACATTTATACAAAAAATAAGTTGGTTACTTCCCTTTCGATGTTGAAGAGCTTAAGGCGGTGGCGCCCCTTCAATGTTGAAGAGGTTAATGCGGTGAGATGGTCCAAGAGGTGAAGGCGGTGAGATAGTCTAAGAGGTGAAGGCAGTAAGGCAGTGGCAGCGCATTGGTGAATTGAAAGACATAATTAATTTCAACACTCCCCCTTAATTACGACTGAAAACTTCACCATGAATTAACATAAATTTAACATGCCTACTGGTCTAAGTTTCAACTAGGCTTACAATGACTCAAAAACATTGACGTTAGCTCTTTAGCTAGATTTTGTTTTGCTTTTCTTCCAAATCCTGTATCCTATGAACTGCTTCATCTTTGTCTTTTTGGTGTAGGCTCCAAATTTTAGTTTCTTAATTTGTTGTTGCAACTCGTCCATCATTAAATATTTTTGTTATCATAAAAGAATGGAAAATCATTTCAGGTTGTCCATGGATGTCCTCTACGCCTTCAATAATTTCTTCGTATGTGGAATGCTCCCACATCTCATCCTCTATAGATTGTTTTTTATTATCAATCTTTTGATTGTCAATTTGCTGCAACATAAGTTCATAATAGAATTTTATCTCTTTAGGACTCCAATACATAAAAAATTTATTGACATTTTCATTTTCAACATTGTTCATTTTGTCTTCAACATTCATTGTTGCAACATCTATGCGGTCATCGTCAACACATGGTGTTTCAAGTCATGTTTCAAGGAATTTTAATTCTTCTTCATATTTTTTTGCTTCTTCCTGATTTCTTCTAACATTTGCATACACAAAATAAATGTTTATATGAAAAAACATCTTCAGAACCATATTGGTTTTGTTCATTCTGCACTGGAATGAGAGATTTCTTCTCTTCTTCTTTCTTTGACTTTGTCGATGCCTCATAACCTTGATTCTCCACCTCTACTTCTGCAAATAGGTTTTCTTCCACTTGTTTTATAGACACAAGTGAGTTTATCTCACCAAACAAGAACATATCAGTAAGACGTTTTTGTTGCATCATTTGCAACCAATCATAACTGGTGCATTGTTCTTCATCAAAGGTGATGTATGTACTAGGGCTTGAGAAGAATTTACTCTTAGTATCCCCTGTGGAAGACAAGGATTTTGAGGTTGACTTTGTAGGTGGACAGGTACTTAGCATGCCAAGGGGATTTTTACCTTAGCTCAAGAAGAGTAATTAGCAGTAGAGAGGGTAACCTATACTTGTTGATAGGGAAACTAGTACAAGCCCTAATGCATGATAATGACAACATATGTAAGTTGTGGCACAGGAGGATGGGTCACTTGCAGTATAAAGCTTTACCATTGGTATGGGAGATGGTCACAAATCTTCCAGAGTTTAGTATAGAGCAGGATAAAGTGTGAAAGGGATGTGCACTTTGTTGAAATCCAGTTGCAAGATTGAATTTCTAGTCATGAGAATTATTCGTGAAGATGTTTAGTGTTCTCAGTTTTTCCTTATTATTCATCAAGAAATTACCATTCACATACAAGAAAATAGAGATCATAGTGCACAAGACACACTAGAGATTAGGCTAGAGGCCAAGGAAAAACCCACAAGGGGAAAACTCGCCATTCCTTTCCCCTTTCCTTACAGGGTCTTTGTCAACAAGAGAAATCTAATTCAAACTAACCAGTGATCCAAGTGCCAAGCCAAACCTCCAAAAATTTGAAACTTGCATCGTCAAGGAGGTTTGAAACTCACATCATCAAGTAGCTTTGAAGCTTGCATCATTATAGGAAAATTTATATCTGAAACTTGCATCTTCATGTTGCTCTGAAATTTGCATGATCACAAAATTTTTGTTCCTCAACTTTCTCAAATATCTCAGAAGTAGGTGCCTCAACTTTATTGAATACCATAGAAGAAGGTGCCTTAGAAATGTCACTATATTTCAGAATATATGTGCCTCAGGTTCCGTGCCACAAGCCCTAATTATCTTCTACAAAAGGAGACCCTAATTTCTTTCCAAATGGTGGAGGATAGGTGTTAATATATACTTGTTCCTTCATGTGAAAAGATGCCTCAAATAGCATATTCGACTTGATGGGTAAGAGGGTTGACTTGGAAACCTGGAGGTACAAATGACACTTACAAAAATTCAAGTTTTATTTCTTTTGCAAGGGTCATGAAGAACATGCCCTTTTACATTTTCTTTTGACCAAAAGAAAGCATGAAGAACATGCTTGAAGATAAAAATAATAATAATATTTTTTTCTTCTTTTTGTTTTTACATGAAATACATATTCATATAAGTACAATGACAATTATGAAGACCGAACCTAGTTACAATTTCAACACTCTCTCTTAACCAAGGAGATATTCATAATGAATCATCAAGATATTCTCAAGTTGAAGACTTCTAGAGAAAGGATCTGGATTGATAAGCATCATCATAACCAATGTTGTCAAACTAACAAGGCCTTGACAAGTAAGCTCTATCTCTCCACTAGATCAAAGTACAATGTTGAGAAACATTCAATAGGACACCACACCACTTCTCCAAGGACATACTCCACCTAGGTTCACCAAAGTATGTCCTCACAGGACCATTTCCTAATCCATTGTCATAATACTTGACACAAGAAAATATCGGTCCTTCGAACCATTCTTATATTAGATCAATGCACTTTACTTATGGCAGTTAATCCTAGTCATAATAAAAATCTCAAGAATGTCGGTCCTTGATGCTTATCCAATCCACCATTCTCCCTATCTGTGTTCATGTATTAGGCTTACCACTATTAGTCTTGGCCATAGTATGTGATACATGGAGAATAAGGTGTCCATCCTCACTCCCTCTCAATTTGGGAGAAGATATCTGCAAGCCCAAGCTTTTCTAAAAAATACTCATCCTTTCCCTTAGGAAGGGACTTCATCAATGCATCGACCACCTATTCATTTGTGGAGATCTGGTGTAGCTTCTCAGCTCCTATCTACACCATAATCTTGAATCATAAAGCACTTTGATCTTCTATGAAAAGCTATGTTCTTGAAAATCTTAGTGGAGTATCACAATCGAATCCAATACGTCATCAAATAGTCCATCAAATATTTTATGGAGCCAAACTTATTTGCAGCTTATTGTACTAACTGCCATATCTTTTACCTCCACAATGCAATGGAATCACACTTCATGCTTTTCAAGAAACCATATCCCAATTATCAATAGTATCTCTACTCATCATCAGCACTGCCAACCCAATCAATGTATCCTCAAGTCCCAAGTTGTAGTGTAAGATCCTTTATGTCAACTACTACTTCCAACTCCCTTGAAGTTAATATTTCTACCTTGACTCATGAGTTCTTCATTCCCAAAGTATGAGGTCTTCTTTAATCACGAGGCTTCTTCAAAATCAAGGATGACTCTTCTAACTGAGACAATCGTATTAATATTATCCTCTTCCTCTTACCAGAAGAACCTTCTTGCTTCCAAACTGTCATTTGGTGCATGCTAGATTTTGACTTCTCTAATGCACACTTCAAACTGCCCTCTCCTTCTACATTCACATCTTCTATGGTTTAGGAAATTCCTTTTGCTATTTTCTTCCAAATCTACTATCAAATCTTATCATTGAACTACAAGCTTTATTAAGAAGCTATGGAAGAATAAATATGATAAAGCAAAGTGTAAAGGATTATCCAAATATAACAACAAAAATAGTAATTGAGGTAACATGATGTAGAGTACTTATCTTTTGAGAAGTGAATCAACTCCCTCTTAATCTAGTACGTCTTGTAATCATCCTAGTCCTCATATCAACATGATGTCAATTCTGTCATTCTCAAGAGCTAGGGCTTCTTATTTTAGCAGAAAAAATGGTCCTAGGGTTTTCAGACAAGCCCTGTACGCTTCAAAAGTCTTCAAGATTTGTCAACTTTCAAATTGCAAGTTTTGTTTTCCATTTTTTCCTTCACGTTATAACTTCCTTGGGCCGCTTCAAAGAGAGACGCTTTCAAAAAATCCATAATTCTCATTCAATACTTTGAGTTGTTCATAAAGAGTAGCTTCAGTCCTTCAACCACACTTCTCTTCAGGGATTCAAACTTTGAACTTCTCATCTTCTTAGGAAGGAGAAGAGTTATGAAGACGCAACAAATTCTACTTCAGACATAATCTACAGACCTTCGATTTACCACATGTACTTGGCTTTACACACAGGGATCGTAATCCTAGCTTTGAGTCATGTCACTGAGAGGTGATGTAATTCGGACCTTCTTTTAAATTGATCATTGTAGATATATTAGACGCTAATCAGCATAGAAAAACTTAGATCACACTTTAGATATATAACTCAGATTTCATCAGAGTTTTAAACTCGAATCATCACACCAATACACCAGCACAAAACTTGAATTATTGAATTTGTAAATAATGCCACAGGGCTTGCATGAGAGGTATTACAAGGTTCACATAAGATGCCACATAGATGATTTTTTATAATGCACTAATCACAAATCATAGAAGCTTGGATGCCACATAGATTTGACTTTAATTCCAATGATAATTCGCTTAGTACCACATTCATATATGCCCTCAGGTTCAAATGAAATCAAGAGTAGTAGAGAGCCTTAGGTTCATATAGTTTCTCCTAAGAATTAGATACCTCACAAGTATTTCCAAGTCGGCATATTTTCACAAAATATAGGAGTCTCTGGTCACAACATTCCACAAGAGGTAAATGCCACAAATCCACAATTTTTATAGAGGATAAGTGCCATAAAGAAACTTCACATTGAATTTGGTGACTGTGTCTTCAATTATGCCTTCAAGATCTTGAGGACAGAAAAAATTCAATGGCCCAATACTGCTCCTTAATGGTTCTTGTAATGACTACAATACTATCACAATATTCTCTTTGCATATCTTTCCTTAAGACAATTTCAAGGCAAGTGTTATGTCTAGAACTTCAACAAGAAACTCGAATCAATATTTCCCATAACACTCTTTGTAAACTTGATCAACAACTCCAACTCAGTCTAGATCAAATCTTTTAAGAGAGATACAAAACTTGTCTTCTATCCAACTCGAACTACGTTTCTCTTGGATTGTAACTAGCTATGATCCCATTTTGAAATGCAGTTGCAAGATTGAATTTCTAGTCATGATAATTACTCATGAAGATGTTTAATGTTCTTCTTCGTTTTTATTTATTATTCATCAAGAAATTCCATTAAAATAAAAAAATAGAGATCATAGTGCACAAGAGACACCAGAGATTACACCAGATGCCATGGAAAAACCTACAAGGGGAAAACCTGCCAATCCTTTCCTTCTAGATTCCTCATCAACAAGAGAAATCCAAGTCAAACTAACTAGTGATCCAAGTGCCAAGTCATCCCTCAAACTCTCTGAAACTTGCATAATCAAGTAGCTTGTAAACTCACATCATTAGGTAGCTCTGAAGCTCGTATCATTATAGGAAAATGTATATTTGAAACTTGCATCATCAAGTAGCTTTGAAACTCACATCATTAGGTAGCTCTGAAGCTCATATCATTATAGGAAAACGTATATTTGAAACTTGCATCATCATGCCGCTCTAAAATTCGAATGATCAAGGAAATTGTAATATCCCGGATGGGATATTTTTACTAAAAATGTAGATAAATAAATTAACTCCACAAAATGCCGCAAAATCAAGATTTATTCAACAGAAGATTGCCATGTAAAATTAAACACATAAGTACTGCAATCAAATACCAGATAGAATAGAAGAATCTCAACTTTTATTATAACTAATAAGAGGGGTTTACATATAGATCTGACCCAAAAGGAGCTGAAAATAGAAATTGGCCACCAAGATAAGCTGTTGAACGGCGCTGGCCACCAAACTGAACTGCTACCCTCTCCCTCCGGCAACAGCTGTCACTAAACCTACTGAAAATGATGAAGCCCAAGTTGAAGATCTGAATGATCCTCACACCACTCTGAAGCTCTATGAAACTTCTAAGTGAAGTCTCCTCAAGAGAGTTGGGTTTTCGTCCAACACTCTCACAAATCACCCGAGGGTTTCCGTCCTGGGGCTATGGCAAAAGTAGAGAACTACGTCCTCAAACCTCTCATACACAAGCAAATGATCTACTCCAAAATATGTCTCCCAATGGCCTCCTCCCTTTCTTTTATAGATCCCTTGGAGCCTTCTAGAGCATTATTTTATTATTATTTTATTCATGGAGCACTTTTCCCTTTTATTAAAATATTATAAAATATTCCTTTTTAATGCAGAAAAGGGTAAATCAGCTACCACACCTTCTCCGGTCATTGAAATCTGTGTCTAACTGTCCCATCGTGTAGGTATCCTCGTCCCGGTTCCAATGAGCTATTACACTAAGGTGTTCCATCATGTATTCCTCTCGGAATGCCACCCTGAGCATAATTAGCTAAGTTAAGCCCATAAATAACTCAAAATTCCGAAAGTTATCGGAATGCATCGGAGCAAAAGCCAAACTGCTCGGATGATGGAGTATATCAAGAGAATGCCTCCGAACACCATGAAAACTCCTCAAAACTCCTCCGAAAAGCTCCTGAGCCCACTGATAGCACTAATCTGTACATGTGACCTGTCTGCTCCTAACTCTGGAAGTCCCTCCTAGCCCTGTCATGGGTGATACCAAAAATGGGAATATTACAGACCTCCCGCCCCAAGATTGCTTGCCCTCAAGCATTCGAAATATGTGGGCCACTCTATTGGCCCGCCGCATCTCAGACCCAATGCTTGGATCCCATACCAACCTCTGGGTGCTGCTATGCACCTGTGTCAAACCTCTTGGAACAGATCCCTCAATGTCGGGATCCCAAACTGATCTCTCTCTGTCCCAGTCAACAAACAATCCCCCCGGATCCCAATGCCACCATGGCCAATCATCGCCCAAGTCCCACGGCTCAGGCTGCGCACTGTCTCTGGCTATAGCTGATGCTCTCAGAGGTGAAGACCACCAACAAGCATCAATGCTCCCGGGCTCCTGCTGTGCTGTACCTGTAACTGCATATGCTGGTCCACCAACTGCATACCAACTCATCACCTCTCTCCAATCCAAGTCCTGACTCAATCCCATGCTGATCCTACTCTCCTGAAATCGGGAAGGAGTCCTGAAGTAACGACAATCGGTGCCCTCCTGCCAACTGGAATCTGTAACATCTACTATGTCTAAGGGCCCCTGCTCTGATGTGCTCCCCACGAAAAATACCGTACCATCAAGAGGGTACCAACTCATGATCTCTCGCCAGTCCATCCTGGAAGAAGAATCCAATGTAGCAACAACTACACATGGAACATGCCCAGGGTGTTGTCGCCAGCCCGTAGTCAACTCCCACTGCTCTGCCCTGTCTACCAATGGAAACTGCCTGTAGAAGGAAGCCCCTCTCTCTATAGTGGGCCAAAGTGGGCAAGACATGCTGCAAGCCCCATCGATGTACTCCTGGAGAGTACTACTCACTGAAAGTACTGCAGCTCAGCCGACTGTATGTACATCTATCTGTACCTCATCGATGTGTCGGCCCAAAGATGGATGCTCCACCATCTCCAACAACTCATCCCTCTCATCGGGAATGTAAAACTCCTGCTATCCCCTAGCTTCCTACAGAACTATCCCATCGACCCCCAACATCTCTAGAGGATATGGATCTGCAACTGCTGTCACTGTACTTGGTGTCTGTGCATCTCACTGCTCCTCCTCAAAGGCTGACCCCAATGTTAGCCGCATATCCATCATAGGCTCAATGTGGGCGCCCATCTGGATCTCCCCCAAAGGAATATCATGCCTGATGTGAATAATATCCTCCTCTGCTAACTCAGGCTCCATCATATGCTGCTCTGACTGAATCATCACAAGGGACTCATCACCCAGACTATCTCCTATACAGTCCCCTGACTGCTCACCCTGCACACTGGAATACAGCTTCGGTCTACTGTCATCATCTCTACATGACTGCTCTCGCTCCACGAAAGCATCCTCAACTGATCCCATGGACTCATCTGAAGAAGAGCCCTCACCCTGGCATACAGAAGGAATGTCTACCTGCTCTAACTCTGCCACCTCATCTGCATCTCTCAAACATGAGTGATCAGGCCCCCAAGGTTCTTTGCAAATGAAGCAAAGTCCCTTCCTCCTCAGCTCATTTCTGCTGCCTGACCTACCAAACTGGAGCCGCTCCTCCCTAGTCAACTGTCTCCTGAGAAACTAAATTTTTTGCTCAACTAGCCCTTAGGCTAGCTCATATGCAGCAGGTGAGACCAACTACTCTCTCCTCCAAATGCTCAGCAACCTACTCTGCAACTCCCGGAAAATGGCCTCACGGATTCCCATACATGACGACAGGATGGACTGCATCTGTGCTATGGTTGTGTCAGAATGATGTCTCCTAATCCTGAAGAAGCATTGGAACATCTGCATAATCAAGCCATCACACTCAAGGTCAAACATGATCTCATGAGTTCGGGTCATGGCCATGACTTCTAAAACCTTAAGCTTCCTCCTAAATGTAGAGCCTGCACAGTTGTCCAAATCCCGAAAGGTTCCTACTATCAATCTGAAAATTCTTCTCATAATATCATCATTGTAGGGAGGGAAGGGTGCTGTTATCCTCAAAATATCACTGAAATAAGAGGCGACTATAGGTTGGACTCTCTCACTTGGATGTTCCAAGAATTTGGCTTGTACCAATGTAAACATAGATGGCTCCAAAGCCCAATTTAAACTCCAATTTGATTGCTCTACCTTTGGAAGACAGGATTCTAGTTCCTCCAACATGGGAAAGTCATTTTTTGATCTTCCACTTTTCAAGTCCATCCCAAGTGCATAAAGCCAATTTCCCACTTCTTCCTCCTTTTGCAAATTCCTTGGATGCCTTTGTTGGAGCAAATTATGTACCTTCTTGGAGAAGGGTCTACTGTTATGTTTTGTTTTCTGGTCTTCTGATGCACGGTGGTTCAAGGAACCAACTTCTGTTTTTATTTTCATCAATCTGTTTAGAAGTCCCTCCATGGTTTATCCAATGAAGTGGTCACTGTCTTTCTGAGTGTACTTAATATAGTCTTAGTAATTCGGTCTTGCCAAGAAAGCTGCTACAAGAATAAAATTGATTCATCCTCATTCAACTGAGATGCTACAGGGTTATGAGCTGAGTTCTGCCAATGCATCCTCAAATATGATTAGATACACCATCAAGAGAAACGTTCTTCAGCTGAGGCAACATATATATAGCAATGTGCTCTAGCTATATCTTGGAGACAACGCAGCCTAAAGGAAAGAAGGTATTCTGTCAGCCAAGGAACCACAAACTCAGCATTCTTCAAGCTTGGAATGGCACTTTAAAGCGCTGCCCTCATGCAAACCTCATAACTCATCGTACCCAACCCATGTAAATACAGTAAACCCTGATCAACAATGCAACTCTACAACACTCTACTCTGTCTAGCAGCAAGCAAGACTTTGCTATAGGTATTGGCAGAGGAATATGTGTATACTTTCAACGGATAGTCACCAAATTGGAGTCAACACATATTCTGGTACATTTATATGTAGACAGTGAACCTAATAAACAATTGTATCTATGAAATGCAGTTGAGTTCAGTTAGGAATTGGTAAGTGCATGCTTGGAGAATTCTCAGATGATTGAATGCCGTGATGAAGCTACCTGCTCAATGTGGCTCCTTCACCCGGCTGCAAACCAGACAGTGTCACGTTCTAGCATCTACAGGATTTTCTCTGCAACGCGCTTCCCATTCCTCCTTTGTTCAGCAATATGTATCAAATCAGGCCAAATCACTGAAATTTAACACGGATACATGTTGTCAATGCATTGAATGACTCCACTCTCAGTGCATAGGAGGCTTCAAAATTTAAATGCGGCGTATTGAGCCGCTACCCGAATCTCTTCCGTCGGCTGCCTACGCTGACTCACGACTCCACAATTAACAGCCCCACTTTTTAATTTTAATATAGTGGCTTTCGGATTATTCCCACGACCTTCAAGAAATCGACACCAATAATGTTTCAATCAATTCGGCCCCTTTACTCGACGACCGTCAATAATACGACTTCATTAGTGTGATTCTGCCCTTGCGATAGAAGCATCAGTCCCGTTCTGCAAGTACTCAGATATCGATCCACCTCTTAACTCCCAATTTGACCGCCTGTCTCCGACAAGAATGAACGCAGTGCCACGCTCAACAATTGTTCTGAATACACAATCTCCGGTCTCAAGAAAAATCACTGATATGCACGATTGTGTTCATAGCACCACAGAATTCTGAGCTCGTCCTTATCACACTCCATGTGTGTGATTCTGTGCCAACGTGCCATACTGGCCGTCACCGCCAATGCTCTAAATATTGACTAACCTCACTGCCCCGATAATTGCACGCTGTCAATTACGCTATAGGAAAATGGGATCTATGTGCGTCGGCAGAGGCGTGAATAAATTCTGGCTTTTACCATATGTACAACCTTGTAATACATGCTTTCTTTCCGCTTAAACCTTCAGCCAGTGCTTTCGCTATATATATAATTTATCTTACGACACCAGTAAGATTTGATTCGACCCCTTAAAATTCATCAACATGTCCCAAAAAATTTCTGCCGGTTGGCATCAAGTTCTGAGTGAAGGTTTTCCAATATTCTCCCCACGCAAGTTTCCACTGGCATGAATGAGGGGTCAGATCGTATCCCTGATCTGTCTTTGCAAGTTCGGCCTTAAATTTATGATGTTCCTCTTAATAATTTGGTGGATGTCTTCGACGTCTCACTTCTCAACAATTAGCAAATGGCTTTTGAATCAGACACCCAACCATTATTGCGGCGGCAACCCTTTCCTACAATTTTGTTGGATATTTGCACCAAGAATTTGCAAACAAGGATGAATTTGGCCATACGAGTGTTCTACGGAAACAATCTGGATTTTCTCACAAGCCCTCTATTTTATTGAAGCTGATCTACAATGAACCACTGTAATAATAATCACTGGAACGGGGCTGAAACCCGCAGGCTGAGCCAAGACTACGGCTCTGATACCACTGTAATATCCCGGATGGGATATTTTTACTAAAAATGCAGATAAATAAATTAACTCCACAAAATGCCGCAAAATCAAGATTTATTCAATAGAAGATTGCCATGTAATATTAAACACATAAGTACTGCAATCAAATACCAGATAGAATAGAAGAATCTCAGCTTTTATTATAGCTAATAAGAGGGTTTTACATATAGATCTGACCCAAAAGGAGCTGAGATAGAAATTGTTACAAGATAAAATTTCTTTGGTGACTGACCACCAAGCTGTTCTTGCTCTATAAACTAGCAGCTATCATGAACCCACAGAAGATGATGAAGCCCAAGTTGAAGATTTGAATGATCCTCACACCAAACTCTGAAGCTCTATGAAACTTCAAAGTGAAGTCTCCTCAAGAGTATTGGGTTTTCGTCCAACACTCACAAATCACCCAAGGGTTTCCATCCTGGGGCTACGGCTGAAGTAGAGAACCACGTCCTCAAACCTCTCATACACAAGCAAATGATCTACTCCAAAGATATCTCCTAATGGCCTCCTCCCTTTCTTTTATAGATCTCTTGGAGCCTTCTAGAGCATTAT
The DNA here is from genome assembly GCA_034641835.2 of Pinus albicaulis. NCBI lineage: Eukaryota > Viridiplantae > Streptophyta > Pinopsida > Pinales > Pinaceae > Pinus > Pinus albicaulis. The sequence goes on along the minus strand of CM076575.1, from coordinate 1,664,342,771 downwards.
TTTATTATTATTTTATTCATGGAGCACTTTTCCCTCTTATTAAAATATTCCTTTTTAATGCAGAAAAGAGTAAATCGGCTACCACGTCTCCTCCGGTCACTAAAACTCATGTCCAATTGTCCCATTATGGAGGTATCCTCGTTCCGGTTCCAATGAGCTATTACACTGGTGTTCTGTGATGTATTCCTCCCAGAATGCCACCGTGAGTGTAATTAGCTGAGTTAAGCCCATAAATAACTCAAATTTCCAAAAGTTGTAAGATTTTGCTTGGACTTTAAAAAACCGTTGCTCGGATGATGGAGTATATCAAGCGAATGCCTCCGAACACCATGAAAACTCCTCAAAACTCCTCCGAAAAGCTCCTGAGCCCACTGATAGCACTAATCTATACATGTGACCTGTCTGCTCCCAACTCTGGAAGTCCCTCCTAGCCCTGTCATGGGTGATACCAGAAATGGGAATATTATAGAAATTTGGTTCCTTAACTTGCTTGAATATCTTAGAAGTAGGTGCCTCAACTTGATCGAGTACCACAAAAGAAAGTGCATCAGAAAGCTTGTTATATTTCAAAATATATGTGCTTCAGAGTCCATGCCATAGACTTGAATTGACTTCTATAGAAGGAGACCCAAATTGCTTGCCATATAGTGGAGGATAGGTGTTAATATATACTTGTTCCTTCATGTGAAAAGGTGCCTCAAATAACAGAGCCGACTTGATGGGTAGGAAGGCTGACTTGGCAACTTAGAGGGACAAATGACACAAAAAATCAAATTTTCTTTCTTTTGAAAGGGTTATGAAGAGCATGTTCTTTTACATTTTCTTTTGACCAAAAAAAGTAATAAAGAACATGCTTGAAAATAATAATAATAATTATTATTATAATAATAATAATTATTATTATTATTATTATTATAATAATAATAATATTTTTTTTCTTCTTTTTGTTTTTACATGAAATACATATTGACACAAGTATAATGACAATTATGAAGATCAAACCTAGTTACAGTTTCAACACACTTGGCAAGTATGCCAAAATTGCTTTTCCAAGCAACAAAAGTGGGTCCAAGAGTGTGTTGGATCTAATAAATTCAAATATGTGAGGTCCTATGCTAGTGGGCTTTGTGGTGGGGTATTGCTATTATGTGATATTCATAGATGATTTCTCCAAGAGGACTGTTATACTTCTTAAAGAACAAGGATGAGGTCTTCAATTGATTTCAAGGGTTTAAGGTTTTTGAGAAAAACCATGCGGGGAGGAAGATAAATATTCTGAGGTATGATAATGGGGGTGAGTATACCTTCAATGACCAAGAATTTTTACAAGACAACAAGAATTAAGAAGGAATTGACAATGCCATGTAATCCGCAACATAATGGTTTGGAAAAGAAGAAATGCAAGGCCATAATTAGGGCAACCAAGGCTATGATCCATGATAAAGATCTTCCTATGTTTTTGTGGGCGGATGCATACAACATGATTGTCTATTTGTAGAATAGTTGTCTTCAGAAGATTTTGGAGGACAAGACTCCCAAGGAGAATTTTAGAGGAGTGAAACTAGAGGTGAGCCACTTTCACATCTTTGGTAGTCCAAGTTATATCCACATGCCTTCATAGAAGAGTACTAAGCTAGAGCTCTTAGTAGAGAAGGGCACATTTTTTGGATACAAAAATAATTCAAAGGGCTATAGGGTAGTCTATCTTAGTGAAGATCGAGTGCATTTTGAAGATTTTTGTCTTTACTCTGAAATTGCAAATCTTATCTGAAAAGTCTTCCGCTATATCAATATTTCTTTAGACTTCTATGGATTCATTATCTGCATCTAGTTCTCATCATGAGTTCGGAGATAAATCTTTTGATGAAATCTTAAAGGAACAAGAAGAGGCAAATATTGAAAGAAGAAACTCTAATGCTACAGAATCTATAGTTCTTGATCGGTCTATTAATTTCTTTTCAGAACCTATTGCTTCTCATTCTTGGACCCTTCCTAAAGTAGACCCAAAAAATGTTTATAAGAATTTAGGATTACTGGATTCTATCCAGTTATGGAGATATAAGGTTAAAGAGGAAGTTCTGCAAATAGCCTCTAATAATAATATCCTTCATTCTTTAAACATCATAAACCAGTCTGAGTTTGATGCTGCCCATAAAGCTAGTTATAATTTTGCTCACTTTGGCCATGTCCAAATTGGTATTCAGCCTCTGCATAGAAAAGGCCAAGATGTTGCTTTCTTTTCATGTGTTTTTGATAGAATATGGAGAACTTTCCCTAAAGCTCTCATTGGTGGTTGTCAAGGCACCCTTGCCTATGGTCCTGCTTCATGGTCATGCTTTCCTGACTTCTCCATAGCATTAACAGATCCCAATGCTATAAATGCTTTAATGTTAGGATTGCAGACCCATGGTTATGATGATTTTGATGATGACAGTAAGAATATAGCCATTTGGTGGTCCTCAGTAGTCAAATTCTATAAAAAGACTACTCCTTCTATGGTTAAATCTGTCTCATCTCAGTCTAAATTCAATACCTTGATTACACATGATTATGGTATGAATCTCATAGCCCCCTAGATGATTCATAGATCTGAACTCAAACCCCCGACAGAATGGGTTACTAAATGGGAGTCCATCAGAAAACCTTCTCGGCCATCACCTGTAAATTCTTCTACAATATTTACTACCAGAGATGGTAATGTCCATACTGTTTTTCCAGAGTCACGAGCTAAGCGTGGTGGACCTTCTGTTAATATTTCCACTTCTGTAAATACTATTCCCACATTTTTAGTTGATCCTATATTTGTAGATATTGTAAAAAGATTAGTCTTGAGTGAAATTGCTTCATCCAACAACCCTTTAGTTGTTGTTTGTGACCATCCTCACTGTTCTAAAACCTTCTGTCAATTGTCTTCACAACCCCCAAACCCACATGGCAATATTGAAGAGGATAGAAGAAGAATAAACATGATTACTTTTGTTCCAGACAAAAGTGAGTCTGAAGAAGGATATACAAGAACAAGCTTCTTCAACATCCATGAAGAAATAATTATTCAGTCCACACAACAAAATAGTCACCAAGGTTTAGGATTTGTTGATGGATCAGAAATTCCATCATACAGAAAGAATCCTAGAAATAAAATTCCGAAGCATGTAGAGATTCCTTCAGATAGTGAAATTATTGCGTTCTTGAAAATCTACAAAGGAATCAGTCCATATGATCCTGAAGATCAATGGAAAAAGAAAATGTTCAATTGGGACATCTTCACTCACAAAGCTGAAAACAGGTATGTTGAAGAACTTAAGCTGCTACCTAAAGAAGAAAGAAAAAACTTCAACAGCCAAAAAAATGAGGAATGGAAAAATTGGATGAAGTTCAACAATCAATGGATTTCCTTTTATGAATGGTATTATCCTTCCTCAAATCAGATAGAAGAATCCTTAAGAAAAAGTTTTCAAGCCAAACAAAAAAGGATTCAGAATGTTGATAGTTTTGTAGCAGAAAAGATGGAATCAAATCCTGTCAATATTCCATCTCCGCTTGTAATTCCAGAATTTTCTCCCAAAATTCAGAACATGCTATCCAAGCCTAACCTGCCTAGAGATTTGCAGGCCATAAGGACAAAGGGAGAAAGATTAATAAGAGATATCTGCAATTCTTTGCAGATAAATATGATTAGATCTGGTTCCCCTGCAAAACATAAATGGGAACTTTTTGATGGACAGATCTATGAGACTGACAATGATTTTCCTCCATGGAAAAATTTTGTTATCAGAAAAAATGATGGGAAAATCTTTAAACTCTTCCCCATCCAAACAGAAGATTCTGTAAAAGATTATGTCCTTGCCACAAACTGGACTAATCTAGCCCTTTCCAGTTTAGAAAAGTATTTAAGAGATCGGCATAAATCCATACAAGAAATGAATAACATTCTAAAAGACCTGATGAATAGAATGTTGCAGAAACAGGATTATGCTTTGGTTTGTTTAAATGATAATATCAACACCTTAGAAGAAAATGATAAGCACATAGCTGAAAGCCTGGATAAACTCAGAATATCCACAGACATGAAGATCATTGATACAGCTATTGTGCATGGGAAAGAAATTGTTAAGGTAAATTCTAGTCTTGATATTATCAATAAACCGGTTTTGAATGTTTCAAATTCCATTGATTCATTAAAAAATAAGCCTTCATCAAATTCTTACAAATCCACTACCTTGTTTAGTGAACCTTCTTCACAGATGCCATACACTATCTCTGGTTCAGTATCAAGTCTTATAAAACAGCCTGTAGAAATCGAGTTTCCCAAACCAGGGACCTCTTATCCTTACAGTGTTTTTGTTGCCCCAAGTTATTTTGGCCATCTAAAGTCCTCACAACCTAGTACTTCAACCAGTTCCTCTCTTACAGAATGGATTAAGATGAAGAAAGCAGAAGAAGAAAGTGCAAGAGAAGAGGAATCAGCAGAGAAACAGTGGTATGATGAAAAGCAAAAGGAAGATATAGGCTTGCACAAGATAGAGATAGATGAAGAAGAACCTTCATTAGAAAAACTTGAGGAATATGTACAGAATTTTTCTCCTCATGACAAAATCCAATTTGGCATCCCTGAAGATAATACAGTCCATGAAACCACATCCAAATCTACGTGGAATTCTACCTGGTCCCCTGCCCCAGATAGAAGAGATTTAATGAAATTTGAATATCATAAAGATTGGTCTGCATCCTCCACATATTCATGGAATACTGATAACTGCATGGAGGCAGAAGTTTTGTTTGTTATGCATTCCATGCTTGTTTGTTACAGAACATATTTGGCTGATGATATTGGACCCATTAATTCTACTAGAATAATTCTTGGAGGATTTGAAGGATCTTTAGATTCATGGTTAAAAGCTGAAACTTTAAAATATCCTTCTCTTTTAAACACATGGGAAAATTCACAAGTGCTGAATGCAGATGGGACTGTATATATGGATCCAACCACATCACTTCCTGTAAATAATATGATTGGATGTTTACTTTATGGTATCACTGTAAATTTCATTGGTTTTCCTCAAATCAACAATGATTTGACTGCTATTACTCTAGTTGCTATGAAACTCCATAATATGCAGCATTTTGATGAATATTTTAATGAGTTCTTACATAGATTGCACACTCTGTCTCCCGAACTCATTCTTGAACCAAAATGGAAAGAAATATTCATCTCTTCTTTACCATTCTGGGTTTCACAAGCAATTGTCACCAAGTTTCCAGGAAAAATTGGTGATTACAAATTTGGAGTAATCAGACAGGCAGTAAAAGCTATAATTGTTGAACTATGTTCACAAATGAAGATTGCTCGAGCAACAACAAATCCAAAAAAGCCACATGGATATCAACAATTATGCAAACAATGGCATCTTTCCGCCCCAAAAAATTCAGATGGGAGAGAACGTAGTGCTTACAAGAAATAGAAGCACTCTTCAAAGAATTTTTCAGGCAAAAGAATCATTCATCAGAAGAAACCAAAAGATTATAAGAAGACACAGCTATACTCCAGGAAGAAAGAAGTCAAATGCTATCATTGTGGAAAGAAAGGACATATTTCCCCAAATTGTACAGATTTAGAAAAAGACAAGAATAAAGGTAAACCAGATAAAGGTAAGAAGAAAGTCTTTTACAGAAACAAATCTGGTAAAGTAAATTATATGAATTTGCCTGATAGCTGTGAAGAAATTACTAGTGAAGAAGAATCAGATTATGTAAATAGGTTTGATTATGATTCTAATACTTCTGACTCTGATGAAGAATACTGCAATGATCCACATTGTGGAGAATGTTTCAAAGATAATTGTGATTGCAGTGACCCAGATGTCTGCCAATGTCATTCCCTAAATATGATAAAGAAATCAGAGGCAGATGAACAAACAAGAAATTTGTTTACTCAAATGATGGCAGCTACAGATCCCCAGCTGAAAGACATGTATAAAGAATTGCTGCTTAAGCAATTGAATTCCAAACCAACCAATCAGAATAATCCTAACAGAGGATATGTGCCACCAGCCTCTCTTTTTTCAGTTGAAACCTTGACAAGGCAATTCAGACAAGAAGATTTTGGTGAAGACCTTCCACAGACATTGCCAAGAATTCACAAAGAAATCAAAGAACTGAGGAAGATAGTAAAAGAGAATCGGAGACTTTGCATCGAAAGTCATCAGGACTGTCAACTCAGAGAAATGAAGGTTTAAAATGAACCAAGTTCCAGTTCAACTCAGCCTGTTTTCTCAGGTTAGACCCAGAATTATACTTATCATCAAAAGCCTTTTAAGGGAGTAGAAATTCATGAACATCATTCTGATGAAGAAACAGAAGATGATCGAAGTGGTTTAGGTTGCAATCAAATTACTGGAGATGTAATGTATTGTATCAAACTTAAAGTAAGAATTGGTTCAAAAATTGAATATTGGAAAGTTATTATGGATACTGGTTCTAGACTTAATATTGTAAGTGATACAGTAATAGAGCCTCATCTCAGAAGACCTACTAGCTATTCAAGAGTCACAACAGCCAGTGGGGATATCAAAACCACTTCAGAAGCCTCAGTTGATATTTTTATGACAGAATCAATTGGAATTAAAGTTGTTTGTCCAATTGTTACAGGTATGGATTGTGCAATGTACCTAGGGACACCCTTCTTTCAGAATTTCCAAAAGCATGGAGCAAAGTTTGACCTGCATTCAAGAAGGTTCGACTACTTTCTAGAGTTAGAAGGTAAAGAACTATTTTTCCCTTTTATCAATTCAAGTTCTCCCAACAGAATAAAAAGGATTGAAAGATTGGAGAATTTATTAGCAAAAATGGAAAAGAAAAAAGAAATTCACAGAATTGATGAAAATCTTGAACAAGGGAAATTTGATAAAGAAATAGCCAATCTCAAGAATAAATTATTAGAATGTTGTTATGAGGATCCCAACGCCTTCTGGCATGTGCACACGCATGAAGTTGAGCTACCACTAAAGAAAGATTTTAATGGGAAGCTCAGAAGATCAAAAGCCATCCCTATGAACCAGGAGCAGACGCTTCTCTGCAAAAAGGAGATTAAAGATCTCTTACAAAAAGGATTGATCAGGAAAAGTAAGAGTCCAATAGCCTGTTTTGCATTTTATGTTAATAAACATGCAGAAATAGCCAGAGGAAAGCCCAGGCTAGTAGTAAATTATAAACCTTTGAATAATTTGCTGGAATATGATGCCTATCCTCTTCCAAAGCCATCCACCATCATGGCACAGATCTCCAGATCAAAGATCTTTTCTAAATTTGATTTAAAGTCAGGATTTTGGCAGGTGGGAATTAAAGAATCAGATAAATGGAAAACTACTTTTTCAGTCCCAGAAGGTCATTTTGAATGGAATATAATGCCTTTCGGACTGATAAACGCCCCTTTAGCCTTCCAGCGCATCATGGATGAAACTTTTGAAGGTATGGAAGAATTTCTTAAAAAGTATATTGATGATATTTTGATTCATTCAGAAGACATTCCTGCTCATATCAAACATTTGAAATTATTCATCCAAAGAGACAAAGAAAAAGGAATAGTTCTTTCTGAATCAAAAATGAAGTTAGTTAAGACAATGATAGACTTTCTGGGATACAATATACAGTTTGGTTCCTACCAAGTAATCCAAAGAAGTCTATATTTTATTGATAATTTCCCTGATGAAATTTTCGATAAAAGACAACTATAGAGGTTTTTGGGAAGCCTTAATTATGCTTCCAAATTTCTTCAGCATTGTGCCCAAGAAAAGAAGCTTCTGAATCAAATACTGCAAAAGGAACCCATCCCGTGGAATGAAGAATGCACCAAAGTTGTTCAGAGGATTAAGGAAAGGATTCGCAGAATTCAGCCCCTAAGTCCAATTCAAGAAAATTGGAAAAAAGTAATCTTAACAGATGCAAGTAATATTGGTTGGGGAGTTGTTCTTTGTCAAGAAGACCCAGAACAAGGGAAAAGTACATTAGGAATCTGCCAATATGCTTCTGGACTATGGTCTAGAACTCAAAAGAATTGGGCAAGTCTCAAGAAATAACTCAGAGCAGTCTGTTTGGGAATTGAAAAATTCAAAGACTTTGTGATCTATACAAAGTTCTTACTAAAGACTGACTGTCAAGCATTGAAATTCGCCATCCAAAAATGTGATTTTGAAGATGTTGCAATGGTAAGATGGATGATGACACTCAGCCAATATAATTTTGAGATAGAATTCATCCCTGGTCATAAGAATTATTTTGCTGACATGTTATCTAGAGAATTTTTAGAAAATAACTCTATCCATTCTCTATCTTGTAATTTCATTAGAAGGGCTGAGGATTATATTGAGATAGAAACCACTCATGGATGGGTCAGGTATGATAATATCAGTAATACCAGTCTTTTAGATCATGATGATGATTGGTATCCAATAAAAGAGATAAGGTGGAGAGAAGGTATTCCCAATCTCTGGACTTGGGATGATCAAGAAGTTGAAAATGATTTGGCCATTCAAGAACTTGACTATTTAGTTCATATTGGAAATATTTCTTATGAAATTTATTATGAAGATGATAACAGAATTGGAAACTGTAGGCTCACAATCAGAAGGTTTAATAATCCTCTTAGAAGGACCAATTATGATCCCGAAAGACAGAAGACAACCTTTTTCCAAATGATGAATTTAGAAATATTTCTTCTAACTTCTTCTATCATCTAAAATTTGATTTCAGCTATGAAAATTGGCCAACAGAAAGAATAAATCAAGAAGATCCTCTCCCAGAATGGTTTGAAGGTTGGTGGAAGATTTATGGACTCAGTGGTATTCTTACAATGCCTTATCAATTTACGAGACTAAAGATTGATGGATTCTCTGCACCCGACATGCTTCAGACAAGAGTCTTGTACAAAACTCTTAAAGATCTGATTGAACTAGAAGATATTGCTTTTCTGAATGCATTGAGAAGGTGTGGTCATACTCATTGGTTCGTAGCTCAGAGGATCAGTGCAAGACAGCTTGCCCAGAGTACTGATGGAGCCCAAATGGAATACAATGATTTCCATCAACAATCAGATCCGGATGCCAATCCATTTGAACGAGTAAATTTCCTCCAGCTCCCAGAAGATCATGAAAGTAAGATTTGGGAATCAGAAAAGGAAGTGACAGTACAATACTTTTCCACCTATCTAATAGGTCATTTCCGACATAGTTACTATACACATCCACAAGTGTCATTTTTTGTACTGTAAAGTCTTTCTAACCGACAATGGTGTTAGACGTTTCTTTCATGGGTTCTTCGTAAAAGAATCTCCATTTTGTACACACACTTACACCTAGTAGATAGGCATGTCACGGAATCTCTGCGCGGATGTCACTTCGGTGTTACCCGAAAGCAATGATTCCTGACATTTTACTTTCTTTATGTCACATAATAATTGAAAGTATTTGGATACCCTAGCACGGGATTATCACATCCTTCCTTTTACTTTCTTTATGTCATATATCATCCGTAAAAGATTTTGATACCCTTGCATGGGACTATCAAATTTTCTTCGGACGATTTACTTTATGTCTCAAAACATGACACAAGATTTGATATCCTTGCACGGATGATCAGAGGAGAATCTTTACTTTTGAGTCATGAGTCTCTTGGATGTAGGAATTCTTTGGCTATTTAAGAAGATCTTGGGCCAAAGAGAAGGGGAGGAGTCGGAGTCTAGAGTAGGATCTGAGCAGCCTGCGTCTCTGTGTGCGAGCATAGGGAAGAATCTAAAGTGGCTGGGTCTTTTAGGATTTGAGTCTGTTTGAGTCTGTTTGATCTTTAGACTGAGTCTGTTTGTGAGCCAGGCAGCCTACAGATTTTTCTTGCTATGCAAGGATATTTATCTGTTAAAAGCCACAACAGTCCATCTCAGTGAAGATCGAGTGTCGTGTTTTGTAATCTTATCCAGTTATCTCAGTAATGCAAGGATATGTATATGTTAAAAGCCACAATAGATTTTTCTTGCTATGCAAGGATATTTATCTATTAAAAGCCACAACAGTCTATCTTAGTGAAGATCGAGTGCTGTGTTTTGTAATTCTATCATAGAGGAAGCCTATTATAAGCAGGGATGTTAGATTCAAGGATGGTAGGACCTTTAGGAGGTCACATGGTATAGATCCACCGATGGTAGAGGATCACAAGCGAGAGGCTTGGAAGGTTGAGGAAGGGTTAGAAATGTTGAGATTTTGTGGTGTTAGGGTAGCTTCGGATGTGCTCTAGCTCCCAAACTGCGTGGAGGGACTAGAGTACATGAGATCTCCAAGACCCAGAAAGGGATTTGAGAAATTTTATCCGGTTTGAGAGAAAATTAATTAATTAATATTTTTCATTAAGGACCCTAAGTCTAACATGGGAAGATTAAAATATTAAAGGTAATTAATTTAAATATGTGTTGGAAATTACTTCAACCACACGGATCAAGCTTTCTTTTAATCTTAGCTGTTGAATCAAGATTAGATCACGGTCATTGGTTTCCCAAGGAGAAAAGTATAAAGGAAAGGCTTGAGGTCAGTTGGAGAACACACACACGGAGGCAGAGCATTGAGACTAAGCTAGAATTCTAGGGCATGGTTTGCTAAGAATTTCCAGAAGTGTTTCACCTGCAGCGAGGGGTAGTATTAGCTAAGGGGATTATTTTATCCCAGAGCCAAGAGTCAGCAAGAGGCAGAGAAGCAGCAGTCAGATCAACGCAGAGGGGGCAGCAACTACGCAGCGGTTGTGCAACGCAGAGGCTTCATGTGCTATGCAAGCCCCGAAAGGGTAGCGCAGAGGGGGCAGGAGGCAGTCAGGGCTTATGCAGGGCCAACAAGGGCAGCGCACAATCAGCATAACCTAGTCTGGGGTTACGCAACCCTCTCTTGAGCAGCGCAGGGGCACCAGCAAGCTAGCAAAGCTGACGCATAGGGCTTCAAAGCAGCGTTGGGGTTTTTGAAGACAAAAAGGGGTTTAGTTCTATAAATATCATTTGAGGGTGTGAATCAGTCCAGTTTTCCATGTCTAGAACTAAGGTATTACTACAGATTTTTGTTTTCTCTGTCGGGTTACCCAGTAAGGTGTCCAGATTTGTTGTACTTAGAATCTAATTAATAATATAAACCCCCTAGCAGCTAGAAGACCGATTTTCCCACATTGGGTTTTTTCAGGGACAGTTGTCCAGAAAATCTTGTGTGTCACTTCGTCTATGTGCATGTATTCAGTTTATATCTGTATCTATGTAGGTCGTTAAAGTGTTTACTTCGATGTTAATATTGAACATTTTAGATTAATAACTTGTATAAGTAGGAGAAGTAAATTGTGATTTAACAGTAGGGTTTTTGCATAAGTAATATTCAGACATTTTCACATGGTATCAAAGCGATTGCAGATCTAGCTAAATCATCAACAAGAAGACTGAAGAATCCTTGCTGCAGAAAACAACGAAGAAAGCAGCAACAGTCACAGAAATCCGGACTAGACAGGACAACATAACAATCGAAGGTCGCAAAGGCCTAAGTGACGCAGTCTCCACATACTTACTGCACAGAAGCAACGCAGAGACAACGTTGGGATTGTCTGCTCACGTAGAGGCCAGCCAGAGTGACACAGTCCTAAAGTTGTGGTTGATTCAAAGTGTCGGAAGCAGTGCTGCAGAGCTTCAGTAGTTGCTGGTGGGGTTAAATTTTTGAAGGTGCAGAAATTAGCATGAGCACTAGTTGACAGAGAGCGGGAGGAGAACAACGTCTCAGAGGATTTCCAGCCAAAGAAATCTGCAGATCGATCAGAGGATCGAAGGGAGTTGATTCATTGTGATTTGACAGACTTCCAAGAGCGGAAGTCAGTTGTCAGAGGGAGAAGAGGGTGCATTTCTCGCCAAGGACCCTAGATTCGAATCTCTAGCATAGAGAGAAGGATTAGTTCTGATAGATTTGCAGAGCAGATGGCACCTCACAGACTATGTGATCAGGAAAGGTTGGATGGACTATCCAACTTTGCAGTCTGGAAGGCCAAAATCCTGGTAGTCATGGAGGCATACAGTCTGAGGGAGCATGCAGAGGAAGCCATGGCCACAACAACCGATGTGAAGCTTCTAGAGAAGCATGAAGAAGCAGCGGCACACGCCAAGCGCTTCATCATAGGCAGTGTCAAAGATCATGTAGTGCCTCACATAGCCGAGAAGACAACGGATCATGATATGTGGGTGGCTTTGACCTCACTATATGAAGGAAGATTCGTCCAGAGGAGAATGCTTTTGGAAAATCAAATGAGATTATTCATGATGGCCAAGGGAGAAGAAACCGAGCCCTTCCTTTTCAAATTACACGTGATCATGGATTAGTTGACTATCATTGGAATGAAAGTGGAGGATGATGTGATGGTGAGGACTGCACTCAATGTGGTCACAGAGGACTGGGAAACTTTTGTCCAAAGTATCTTGGGAAGAGCGGACCTTCCCAACTGGGACAGTATGTGGGCGATCCTTTGTCAAGAAGAACTCCATCGGTTCACCAAGAGACAGTACAGCACCGGATCAAGTAAAGTGAAGAAGGAAGAGGAAGAAGATGCAACATTGGCATCAAAGAGGAAGAAAGGGAGGAAGAAGCATGATCTATCAAAGATCACGTGTTTCCAGTGCGGCGAACTATGACATTTCACCAACAATGGTCCTCAGAAGAGGAAGGACAAGGAGGCTTCTATCTCCAAGGCTACTGTGGCGGACGATGGCTCTAAAGATGACGTAGCCATGAACGCTTCTGAACCACGAAAGTGGGGCGACATGGATCTATAGAGCAGCTAAAGAGTGGTTGCAGGATCTTTGAGTAGCCCAAATCTTGGATAACATCTATGCTATGGGAGCCTTAAGATAGTAGCGAGACAAGTGGAGCAGTGGGTGCAGAAGATCATGGATGGAGCAGAGGTTGAGATGAATGCTGAGAGGGAGCAATGCAGTGCAGACGCAGCAGCAGCGTGGCAGCGCAACGCAGAGGGGATGATGTGACTTCAGCAATGCATTGCAGGCTGCATTACGCAGAGCAGAGCTGCAGCAACGCAGTGGCTTCAGGAGGATAACACAGATCAGCAACTTATAAAGCTTCAATGATGAGGATGTAGCCCAACTGACTTGTCTGTCAAAGATTGAGCAGGAGTTTTCAGTTGTTTCTCTCGGCGATTGAGTTGCAGTGCAACAGTTGGCAGCACGATGCAGCAGATTGAGAGGGAGTTGCAGTACAGATGTGGCAGTGATAGTGGCAGCGTCATGGGCAGCAGTACGAGAGAGAAGCAACAACGCAGTGATGAAGGGAAGCAGGCCAAGCATCAGTGCAGAGCTTCAAGGTGAAGTAGTGTAGTGCTAGAGCACTTTCCTCACTAAGAGGGAGTGTTGAGATTTTGTGGTGTTGGGGTAGCTTCGAATGTGCTCTAGCTCCCAAACTTTGTGGAGGTACTAGAGTACATGATATCTCCAAGACCCAGAAAGGGATATGAGAAATTCCATCCGGTTTGAGAGAAAATTAATTAATTAATATTTTTAATTAAGGACCCTAAGTCTAACTTAGGAAAAATTAAAATATTAAAGGTAATTAATTTAAACATGTGATGGAAATGACTTAAATCACATAGATCAAGCTTTCTTTTAATCTTATCCATCAAATCAAGATTAGATCACAGTCATTGGTTTCCCAACGAGAAAATTATAAAGGAAAGGCTTGGAGTCAGTTGGAGAACACACACTGAAACTAAGCTTGAATTATAGGGCGTGGTTTTCTTAGAATTTCCAGAAGTGTTTTAGCTGCAGCAAGGGATAGTATTGGCTAAGGGGATGATCTGATCGCAGAGCCAAGATTCAGCAAAAGGCAAAGAAGCATTAGTCATAGCAGCATAGAAGGGGCAGCAGTTACGCAGCGACTGCGTAGTACAAAGGCTTCAGGTGCTACGCAGGCCTAGAAAGGGCAGCGCATAGGCAATAGGAGGTAGTTAGGGCTTACGCAGTGTAGAAATTTGAATAACTGATATGTTATCCACCGAGATTCTCCTAATCACACACTATTTTATCTTCATGCACAATACAAAATCTCTTCTACCATTGATCATTACATGCGGAAATAAAATCAATTGCATGCGCACATTAAAACCATAAACAATCACACATATGAACACAATATTTCATGGGAAAGCTTAAAGCTGAAAACCCCAACTATTTGTATATTATATGTCATAGAGATCATGTAACAATCATTATATAAAGCTCCTCACAAGCTCTTAGTACAATCTCCAATTGCTACACACTAATCAAGCTAGATCTAGCAAAACACATGCTCCAATCTCTGCCACCTGATAGCCTGCCTCTATTGCGTAATCAATGCTGTAGAATGGATCATAAATAACTTCGAACCACCTGGCTTGTACTGCGCAATCCTCATTGGCTTCTCCAATCACTGGTTGTTGCAAATCATGCAACAGTATAGTCAAAACTGATAGTCACATTGCTCTTTCACCTATCTCTTCACTGGTCTCCACTGAAACTATCCATGCACTGAATTTAACTGATGTATTCTTTAGTTGATTAATGAATTTATAATTAGTGAATTAATTAATAATTAATTCACACCACTCTTCACTAGTGTATCAATCAGTTAGATTAGATACAACTAGCTCAACTATGTTTAGATTAGTTAAACTGAACACAACTCCATTAACTCCTCAATCAACTCCACCAAACTCTCTCACCTTTGAGGTTCTCGCTTTGAAGTATCCATGTGCTCCACATAGCCGCAGGAATATAGTATTATGCAATGGCCTCTTGTCACACATCATTCATAAGCGGGGGTATACGAGAATAAGATAATGTTTATAGTCCAAATATTATTAAGAGCTAATAATATTCAACATATCTATTTTTAAATGGCAATCTAAAAATAGATTCACTTAATAATAAAAAAAATATAAGTCCATATTTTTCCAGCTTGACTCAACCATCCAAAAATAGCATCCTGCAACTCATAGAACATGATCCATATGTCTAAAAATAGACTTTGCGCCAAAAATAGCATGCAGGCCCACTTAGTGAAGGCGACTCCTTTCCACTAAGCTCATCATCTTGTTGCAATATCAACACTCCCTCTCAACAAGATAAGGATTATCTGCCACCCCTATCTTGCCTCTATGGTATTCGAATTTGTCCTAGTAGATGCACCTTCTGTTGAAGATAACGGCCCTGCAGTCCTAGGTGAAATGCTTTGAAAGTAACATGATCTTTCGCTGCACACAATCTCTGATATGATGATACCGGATTTCAATGTGTTTAGATCTATCATGAAATACTGGATTAACCGAGAGTTTGATGCAACTCTGATTATCACAATAAATCACAGTAGGCTCTAAGTGTGAACCGAACAACCCGAACAGGATCTTCCTCATCCATATAGCCTCGCATGCAGCCAAACTCGCTGCCATATACTCGGCCTCTGCTGAACTGAGTGCCATGGATCTTCTTCACCTGTGTGCCAAAAGTGATGTTGACCCGATGCGAAAATCCTCCGGATATTGTCCTTTGTCCAGGTTGGAAATACCAAGTACGCATCTAGTGAAGCCACATAGCCTCACCTCATCCCAGGCCCATCCCGGCCACCATAATCCACATACGATGCCTGCGAGATATCTCCAATACATGCTTGTACGTAACTTCCAGAGAAGAGCTTGGTAGGCTCCTTCATAGCTTGTGAAGATGTTTATTAGCATAGCATATGTGAATATGGACCAGATACATAAGCGACCCCACCAACTGTCGATAAACAGTGGCATCCACTACCTCCGCTGAAGTAGCATCCTCCTTCCTCCAACCACCAGGAAGAGGAGTATCAACAGGCTTGCAGCCATGCATGTTGAACTTCTCCAGTATGTCCCGAGCATACTTGCCTTGAGAAGCAAATAGTCCATCACTGTACTGCCAAATTTCCAATCCTAGGAAATAATGAAGGAGGCCCAAGTCCTTCATCTCAAAATCCTTTGCAAGATCAGCCTTGCATGAGTGTATCAACAATTCATCACCCATCAAAATCAAATCATCTACATAAAGTACAATGATCAACAACTTACCCTCCACCACAATCTGGTTTGGGTTCGGATCCGCCTCACTCTTGGAGAATCCAAGTCTGGTGAAATAACTGTCTATCCGTGTGTACCAAGCACGAGGTGCTTGTTTCAACCCATACAGCGCTCTCTTGAGCCTGCACGCATGCGACTCGCTGCTGAAGATCTCGAAACCTTCAGGCTGCTCTATGTACACCTCCTCCTCAATCACCCTGTTGAGAAACGCAGTCTTCACATCCATTTGATGAATGTGCCACCCCATCTGCGCTGAGAGAGCAAGAATCGTCCGTATGGAAGAATACCTTGCAACAGGTGCAAAGGTTTCCTCATAATCGATCCCCTCAATCTGTGAGAAGCCTCGGCCAACAAATATTTCCTTGTACTTCTCCACACTCCCGTCAGCTGCCTGCTTCACTTTGTAGATCCATCTCGAACCCACCACTGATTTCCCGTGCGGCCTTGGGACAATCTTCCATGCATTGTTTATGACAATCGAATCATACTCTTCCACCATGACATCTACCCATGCGGGATCCTCCACAGCTTCCTTGAAATAGGATGGCTCCGTCACGATACACTTGCTCATAAGAGCCATTTATCCCAGGTATCCTGTCGGGTGACTATCTTTGTACGCGATGTGATGTGGTGCTCCCTGGCACCCTGCTGCATCTTCACGGCCGGTTGTCGACACGTAATGCGCTTACGCCTCTTTGATGGTTGGTGGCCGCCAGGTATTGTCTTCCTCCATGAACCTCCTCTTGTGGTTGGTCCGTACGAAATCTCCGTCGCCCAAAACTAATGACTCCTCATCTCTGCATGCAAGTGTGGCTCCCTCTCAGCGAACAGCTCGCAGCTTTCTCCTCATGAAATTTGATATCCCGTCGCCTGTGGGTCTTGCATTGTGCGGGCATCACACATGATAGTTGTGGGGTGTGTCGGGTTACTAAATATTCCAACCTCTGCGGTCGGATCCAGCTTCTTTCTGGCATTCTTCGTCACATGCATGTAGACATGTGAGCCAAAAATTCTCAGATGAGAAATATCAGGCCTCTTGCCAGAAAACACCTCCTCCGGTGTACTCATGCCAAGAACCTTGTGAGGACAACGGTTCTGCACATACACTGCTGTATTGCATGCCTCAGCCCACAAGTGAAGGGGTAGGCCCTGATCATGCAACATCGCCCGTGCGGCACCCACGATCGTTCTGTTCTTAAACACCAGCCTCATTACTGTGGATTATGGGGTCCCTGTGACTCTTCAATTCATACACTTGCTATAAAAGTCTTGAACTGTAGAATAAATTCACCACCATTTTCACTCCTAAGAGCCTTCACCTGCTTCCCCGATTCTTTCTCAACCAGTGCCTTGAACTCACAGAACTTTGAGTATGTCTCGCTCTTCTTCTGCATGAAGAAGATCCAGAACTTCCGAGAAAAATCATCAACAAATATCACATAGTACCTGTGCTTTGCTGTCGAAGCTATTGAGAAAGGTCCACACACGTCTGTGTGAATTCTCTCAAGGATTGTCGTGGTGCGACTATCCTTCTCGTGAAAGGTGGCTTTCACAAATTTTCCCAAGGTACATCCCTTGCACTGATCTGACTGTGCAAGAGTACCCTTAGGAAGCCCAGTATAAATCTGTTGCAGTATCTTCAAAGCTCCATGGTGAAGGTGGCCCAATCTCCTGTGCCACAACTCGCCATCATCCCGGCTCACCACTCCTTCTGCCTTGCCTGCCATTGCTGCACAGCCATCTACCTGTAATTGATAAAGGTTCTTAACTCGAACCCCTATCCTTCGGGTCTCACCAGTTGCCTTACTGCGCAGGAAAGCCTTTCCCTCGCTAAAGACAACATCATATCCCTTGTCTTCTAACATCGCCACAGAGATAAGATTCTTCTTCAATCCTGGAACATGCATCACTTCCTTCAACACGAAGGGTTTACCAGACTCCCTCTCAAAGGAAATGGTACCGATACCGGTCGCACTATATCTACCATCATCACCCATATCGATGTGCACTCCAAGATCTTTCTCATCCGGATCAGTAAACAAATCTCGATCTCTGTCATGTGAAAAGACGCATGCTACACAACCCACCGCGAACCCATCACATGAGACCAAGCATGCGATCGAGTGAAAAATCCAACTCCAAGCTGAGGCTAAGGCCTCTCCGGTACAGAATCCAACGGCTGCTTATTTTTCTTCTTCTGTGGACAATTAGTGGTGTAATGTCCGTGTTGGTGACAGTGAAAGCACTTCACCTTGGACATGTCCTGCTTCTTTCCTTTCGCACCGGATTGAGAAGATTTCTTGCTCTTCCCCTTCTTTGCTTTGGCATCCAAAGTGAAATTCTCTTCATCATATGCCTTTGATGAAGATCTGTCCCTGGTACTCCGCCTTATCTCCTCTTGCACAGATCCAACCAAAGTCGCTCCCATCCTGGAAATTTCTCCCGACCATTAACAGAATCCTGATAGGAATGCCAACTCTTCGGAAGACCAAGGAGAGCCAAGCTCACCAAGTCCTCATCATCTACAGTCACCCCCACACTTCCCAGCTCATCCCTACATTGGGTGAACTTCGTGAGGTACTTGGGCATCACGCCTTTCTCCATTTTTGTGTTTAAGGAGTTTGTCTTTTGACTTCTCTGATGTCTTGCTTTGAAATAAATCTGTAAAAGCTTTCCACATCAAGAATGGAGAAGCCTTACCATGAAGGCTGGACACTATGTGATCCTTCACACCTTCCAACAGAATTCTTCGACACTTTGATGTCTTCTTTTTCCATGCGTCAAGTACGGCATCATCACTAGAAGTAGGTTTTGGAATTTCTGCATCTATGAACTCCTTCAACCCATTGTCATCTAGCATCGCCTCCATCCTGTCCTTCCATGCAATATAATTCGAGCTGCCCTCAAGGGCATACTCCAATCACAGTCTGTTGAAAGACATCTCAACTTCGACACCAAGAAAACACTGCTGCAAATTCAAATTCCACCAACACAAAACTCAACCGCTTCAATGTTTTACAATTGATCCAATGATCAATATCGCTCTGATACCATGTAGAAATTTGAATAACTGATATTTTATCCACCAAGATTCTCCTGATCACACACTATTTTATCTTCATGCACAATACAGAATCTCTTCTACCATTGATCATTACATGCGGAAATAAAATCAATTGCATGCGCACATTAAAACCATAAACAATCACACATATGAACACAATATTTCATGGGAAAGCTTAAAGATGAAAACCCCAACTATCTGTATATTATATGTCATGGAGATCATGTAACAATCATTGTACAAAGCTCCTCACAAGCTCTCAGCACAACCTCGAATTGCTACACACTAATCAAGCTAGATCTAGCAAAACACATGCTCCAATCTCTGCCACCTGATAGCCAACCTCTATTGCGTAATCAATGTTGTAGAATGGCTCATAAATAACTTCGAACCACCTGGCTTGTACTGCGCAATCCTCATTGGCTTCTCCAATCACTGGTTGTTGCAAATCATGCAACAGTATAGTCACAACTGATAGTCACACTGCTCTTTCACCTATCTCTTCATTGGTCTCCACTGAAACTGTCCATGCACTGAAGTTAACTGATGTATTCTTTAGTTGATTAATGAGTTTATAATTAGTGAATTAATTAATAATTAATTATTTCCTCTTCTGGTGTATCCATGGGTTAGATTAGATACAACTAGCTCATATAATTTAAGATTATTTAAACTTTGAACACAACTCATTAACTCCTCAATCAACTCCACCAAACTCTCTCCATGAGATTGTGGAATTATCCATGTGGCTCCATAGCATAGGAATAGTGTAATTCCTTAATAAATCTTGTGTACATGCAATGCACTTATTTGAAGTGCTCCAGAGAATGAATGTGTTTATAGTCCAAATATTATTAAGAGCTAATAATATTCGATGCTATCTCTAGTTAGACTAGCAATCTAAAAATAGATTCCGTAATATGTCTAAAAATAGAAGTCCATCTATTTTTCCAACTTGACCAACCATCCACAAATAACATCCTGCAACTCATAGAACATGACCCATATGTCTAAAAATAGACTTTGCGCCAAAAATAGCCTGCGGGCCCACTTAGTGAAGGCGACTTCTTTCCACTAAGCTCATCATCTTGTTGCAATCTCAACACACAGGGCCAACTAGGGCAACGTAGAGACAACATAACCTAGTCTGGGGTTACACAACCCTCTCCTAAGCAACGCAAGGGCACCAGCAGGGTAGTAGAGTTGACGCATAGGGCTTCAGAGGAGTGTTGGGGTTTCTAAAGACAGAAAAGGGGCTGAGTTTTGTAAATCTCGTTTGAGGGTGTGAGTCAGTTCAGTTTTTTGTCTCCAGAACTAAGGTATTGCTGCAGATTTTTGTTTTCTCTGTCGGGTTAACCAGTAAAGTGCCCAGATTTGTTGTACTTAGAATCTACTTAATAATATAAACCCTCCAGCAACTAGAAGACTGGTTTTCCCCCATTGGGTTTTTCCGGGGACAATTGTCCAGAAAATCTTGTGTGTCACTTTGTCTATGTGCATGTATTCAGTTTAGATCTGTATCTATGTAGGTTGTTAAAGAGTTTACTTCGATGTTAATACTGACAATTTTAGATTAATAACTTGTATAAGTAGGAGAAGTAAATCGTGATTTAACAGTATGGTTTTTGCATAAGTAATATTCAAAAATTTTCACAAGAAACGCCATCAGTTGGGACTCAATATTTTGATCAAGAGGAGGAGCGATAGGTTCCTTCGAGCTCTGTTAGGAGGAGACAAAGATGGATCGAGTAGACCTTAAGAGATGATGAGGAACATGTGGAGGCTCCTGGAAACACCTTGAGGGAGAGTAGACCATCAAGGATATTTTCCAGCTACATGGCCTTATGAGCAACATCAGTGAGTCTGAGCCTTCCATTTTTGAGGAGGCACTAGAGAAACAGGTTTGGAGGGATGCCATGGTGAAGGAAAACAACTCCATCATGAATATTGATGTCTAGGTGATTGCGCCAAGGCATGAGGGGAAATCTGTGGTCAATTTTCAATGGATATATAAGATCATACATATTGCTAATGGAAGTGTCAAGAAGTATAAGACGAGGTTCATGGCGAGAGGGTTCTCCCAAAAGGAGGGAGTAAACTATGAGGAGACATTTTTTGTTGTTCCCAAATATGCATCAATGGTATTCCCATTACTTCAGAGATGGAGCGGAGGCTATATTAGATGAATATGAAACAACCTTCCTCAATGGGGTCATTGCCAAGGAGTTGTATATTCAGCAATCTTAGGGATTTGAGGTGCATGGGAGGGACTCTCGTGCATGTAAATTGAAGAAGGCATCGTACAACCTTAAGCAGACACCCAATACATGGTACCTAAGGATTAATGGGTATATGCTAGACTTGGGCTCCACCAAGAGTGAGGCGGATTCCAACTTGTACTATGTACTTGTTGGCGTTGATCTAATTATCATGGTGCTTTGTGTGGAAGATCTCTTTCTGATGGGATCTAAGAGGCTCATAGAAATGTGCAAGTAGGACCTTGATTCGAAGTTCGAGTTGAAGGACATTGGGATGATGCAATATTTAACAAAGAGAGATATTCCTTGGGAGATATCCTGCAGAGATCTGGAATAGAGGATTGCAAGCCTCATTAGAGGAAATTTCGGCCTAAAAGTGGCCTCCTAAGTAAAAATAATAAAATAATAGTTAAAATAATAAAATCATAGTTATAAATTTTGAAGGGAAATAAGAAAACTAATTTTTTTTAATTGTGTTTTTGGCTTATCTCCCTATATGTTTACTCAAATTTCAAGTGTAGACACTCGTTGGATGCAAAATTAAATTTCGCATCCAACGAGTACCCATCATGCATGCTTTTGAGAAGACCCACATTGATAAAAATTGAAGATACATTAAAAATATGTGTTCATTAATTCCTAATGGGCACACGTTGGATGCAAAATTTTAATTCCGCATCCAACAAGTTTCTGCACTTGAAATTTGAGTAAACCTATAGGGAGATAAGCCAAAAATACCATTAAAAAAAACAGTTTTTATTCTTTTCCCTCCAAAATATTTATATGTACCTCTTTTTAAATTTAAAGAATTTTGATTGGTTTACATATTATGACATGGAAATTTCATGGGCACTCTTAGGCTAAAATTTCCTCTAATGTCAACACCTAGGATTGCCAATTTGAGGAAGCTTATTGCTTCTGAGTTTGAGTTGGTTGATCCCACATTGTACAAGTAGTTGATAGACTCCTTGATGTATCTAGTCAACACTAGGTCGAAAATTTGTTTTATTGTGAACACGATCAATTTATGGTGGATCCAAGGAGGGTTCATCGGATAGCATCGAAATATGTGCCTAGGTAATTGAGAGGTACTGTAGAGTAAGAACTTACACCAAGCTATATATCTTTTTTATTGTGAATACAAAATCAATTTATGGTGGAGCTGAGGGTCCATTAGGTAGCAATGAAACATGTGCTCAAGTACTTGCTAAAATGGAGTTTGGGCTTAGGTATATCATAGGTAGTGGAGCATGTTTGGTGGGCTATATGGACTCAAATTGGGTTAGGAGTGCAACTAACAAAAAATAGCACCTTGGGCTACTACATTAGTTTGGGAAAAGCAATTATCTCATGCTTTAGTTGGAAGAATAGTTTAATGAAATTCACTTCAACGAAAGTCGAGTACATGGTTGCAAGTTTGGCAAGTTGTGAGGCCATATGGCTTTGCAAAATGTTCACAAGTTTATTTAGTCGTGAAATGGGGCGTACTGTGATTCATAGCAATAGTCAAAGTTGCATTAAACTCTCAAAGAATCCAATGTTTCATGACATAATGATCGGGTACAACTTCATCGGAGATAAGGTCCTAAGGGGTGCTATGAGGTTGCAGTACATATCCATAAATGAGAAGATGGAAAACATTCTCACCAAGCCCTTGGTGAAGGGGAGGTTTGTGTTCTATAGGGACAAGCTAGGGATGGTGGAGAATCCCTTCCTTGTTAGGAGGGAGTGTTGATGTCTATAGCATTGGAAGGTTTTCTGCATAAGCCAAGTGTCTAGCGTGTAGGAGAGAATCCCCTTTAGGTGTTTGTTCAAGAGGAGCAAGTATTATGATTTATTTCCTAATTTTTAACGTAGGAAAAGTGCATTAATTAATTTATTGATTATGGGCTAAAGTTTCTACGAATAAATAATTCAATTATTTAAGTGACTTAGATCTAATCTCCATTGTTGATCTAAGTGAGTTAGGTTTTAATTCTAGCCCTCTATCACTTTGGAGATTAGGTATTTGGCTCAATGAGAAATTATAAAGGGAACCTAAGGGAGAGGATGAAAACACAACATTGTGATTAAGGAAGCGATTTTCTCAAGGTGTGTGAGGCTCAACTGACTAAAGAGAGAGAAAGAAAAAGTGTGCAACAAGGGTTTTCAGGAAGGGCAATTAGAGGAGGCTAAGAATTTGGAGAGGCAGGTTGAGATCTTGAAGGAGGAGGTTGAGTTTTCTATGCAAGCCATGTTTGTGGAGTGAGGCCAAGTTTTAGCCAAGGACCACATGCAGCAAGGAAGGAGGTTGAATTTCCAGTCGACAAAGTGGGGGGGGTGGGGCTCTTTCCAATGCATAGGTCATATAGGCAAGTGGGCAAAGGAAAAATTTTTATGTTCATATGCCAATTTTCTATTTACTTTCCGCTACATAATTTCAATTGAAAAGTTAAAATGCTAGTGTGTTCAACAATTCAAAAAATTAATTTACTGGTTAAATAAATTTACGGGTGTAAAATAATTTTTGTTTGAAATAGCCCACTAGGCTTAAAGCAAATGGTGACGGTGTTTTGTTAAGGCACTCTGTGGTGTAAAGGTCACTGGTTCGAAACTCCGTGGGAAAAAATCCAACCATGCTAAGGGTTGGTGTGGCCCAGGGCAGGTGCGATTCCCAAGTGATTTTGATAGCGTAAATGCCCTTGGGTCGCAGCAACTCAAGTCACACTGACTAGTGTGCCAGTCATCTCAAGACTCAAAATACCCTAGCAAACAAAAACAAATGTTGTGTGAAATAGATCAAACCTGTATTTAGAAAATGATAATCATCACAAAGAAATATGTCTTAGTTTAGAAATTTCACCTCACTTCAATGAGGTCACACATTTATTGCAAACTTTTATCCTAGGCATTGAACTTAGATATTCACAAAAACATAAACAACTATCTCAATTTTTTCCACCACAAGTGTAGGAAATATAAAGTCAAAAAACACTACAAAATACTTTGACACTTAAACAATACAACAATGGTTAGGGCATGATCTCAAAAAAGTGTGTTCTTTAAAGTTTCATCTAAAACATGCCAAATCACAACATTTTGGCCCTATACCAATCAATCAGCCTATTAAATAAACTATCAAACTTTCTCAAAACACATCAAAACCATGTCTGAAAATCATATTGCAATTAAAAAAAAAAAAAAAAAATCAAGATAGCATTAGTGCAACTCCTTATTTCCACAAAATAAAAATAAAAAATGAAAATAAAGTACAATCTGTTCTTATGCTTTATCCCCAAAAAAATACTCCTCCAATGCCTCCCAAACCCTCACTAGGGTGTTCACAATGACTAAACTCTAACAAATAACAAGAAGGCCTAGAAAATGGTCCCATCAATCTATACTAGCCTCTCCAAAAGCCCAATGAGAAGCTAGCCTCACACTCACAGTGCCCTCTGGACATGGTGAATTCTGCCATAAGTTCATCTTGGACTTCTCTCGCGTCACACACTACAATGAGAAGCTAGCCTCACACTCACAGTGCCCTCAGGACATGGTGAATTATGCCAAAAGTTCATCTTGGACTTCTCTCATGCCACACACTTCTTCATGCAAGGAGGGATAATCAAAATCATGCAATTGCCTTCTTCTTTATGGTAGAGACTTATTACAAAAGAAAGTAAAGAAAAAAAAAATTCCATGGCAAGTTGGACACTTAAAATTAAAGTATGCGCTCTTGAATTGGTGTGAGTTTTTATCTCAACTTCATAAACATTGCTTTTGGTTCTCGTGCCTCTATTGAAGGTATACTGAGCACACAATAATAACATACGAGATTCAATGAACACAGTAGTACTAGAATAAACTAAATGCATCACATTGGCCCAGGATTGTGCCTGTAATGTGATCCCCATCAAACTTAATTAATTAATTTTTTGGTATTGTCTACCCAGGGCATGTGAAAATTTTGCCCAAATCTAGTCAAGTTTTTTTCTTTTTAAATTCAATTCTGATAGTGTTTGAATTGTTTGAGTTTGATAGTGTTTGAATTGATAGTGGAAATGGATTAACACCAGCAAATGAAAGCTTGACGGGCTGTAATCTGGATTTAAAAAACAAAAAAATGGAATTTCCATTGTTGAAATTGTGGTTTGTCAAACAACGGCAAGTTTTTTACCATTGGACATGTATTTGTTATAATAATGTAGAGGTGAAGTGTGTACGAAGATAACAGTAACAGTAGGGTGCGTCGTCAGCCACCCGTTTCAAGTCTCCCAAAGTGAACGGACTCTCCCAAGCCTGGGGCTCGACGATGCCTCCAGACAAATCCCTGACGATATTGTCGGCGCGGCAGAGTACGTTTCGTGCAACAATCTCCAGCGCACGGCCACCACAACCAGCGCTCAAGCGGCGGGAATCTAAGGCCTATGTGTCGTGGCCCAGGGATACAGGACGCATACTCCAATCTAACTCGCTTCCTCATTTTATCCTGTGAGCCGGTGGCCATTGCCGTAGATCGGCCATACAAGACGAGCATCGTAACTGGCCATAATGGTGGTTTTGTGGATGTTCTGTTCAAAGTTCTTGTTGGGTAGGCAGAGGATTCAATCACATAATAGCACAAGTATTTCACACACAAAACAATGAGCTACGGCTCTTCAATTAATCTCTAAATCACAATCTCACTCAATGAATACAATGAACCCAGTGAAGGGTATTTAACCTAAATTGACATGCACACACTCTCACATAACTGAACTTGATCAACTCATTTAACTCTCTCTCTAACTCACTCACCAAATCTATCTATAACTTCAACTCTACTAATTCACTTAATTGATTTTCTAACTCTGCATGCGGGAAGTAATTATATATTTTAACACTCCCCCTTAATTACGACCGCTAAACTAAAACATAACTCATTACAACTCAAACATGCCTGTTGGTCTATGTATCAGCTAGGCTTATAACACCCAAGTTTCTTTTGTGAAACTCAAACAAATCTACTGCTAATGGCTTTGTAAATATATCAGCCAATTGATCACTCATTCTACAAGGCTTCAAGTGAACTTCCCCATTGCTCACAAGTTCTCTAATAAAGTGATATCTAGTATCAATATGCTTTCTCTTTTGATGAAACACACTATTCTTGGATAGTGCAATCGCTGATGTGTTGTCACAGTATATTGTTGTTGATCCTTGTTATTTCTGCTTGAGTCCATCCAATACTGCTTGACATGCTGCTGAAGTCGCTGCTACATATTCTACTTTTGCTGATGATAGTGTCACAATAGGCTGCTTCTTAGATGCCCATGCTATCACTCATGAACCAAGATGAAAAACATAACCGGATGTGCTCTTCCGATCATCCAAACTTCCTACAAAATCACTATCTGTATATCCAATCAATTCCTTCTTTTATGTACTTGCATACATTATGCCATAATCTTTGGTTCCTGCTATGTATCTCAGAATTATTTTTCCAACACTCCAATGTGTGTCTTTTGGAATCTCCATAAATCTAGAAATCAAACTTACTCCCTGCATAATATCTGGTCTTGTCGCTGTGAGATACATGACGCTGCCAATCAATCTTTTGAATAGAGTTGGATTGACATCTGCCCCTTCATCATCCTTACTTAACTTTGTACCTGTTGCAACTGGTGTAGGCACATGTTTGCAATTTTCCATCTTGAATCGTTTCAGCAAATCTTTTGCATACTTATTTTGGAAAATAAAAACTCCTTTTTCAGATTGCTCAACTTCAATGCCAAGAAAATATTTCATGAGACCTAGATCTGTCATCTCAAATTCTTTCATCATGGCTGCTTTAAATTCATCTATTTCAAGATCACCTGTAAAAATCATATCATCAACATATAAGCAAACTATCAAAATCTGTCCATGCTCATTTACCTTTGTGTATAAGGTAGGCTCAATGTTGCTTCTGCAAAATCCATTCTTGATCATGTAACTGTCAATTCTGCTATACCATGCTCTAGGTGCTTGCTTCAGTCCATAGAGCGCTTTCTTCAATCTGTAAACTTTATCTTCTTTACCTTCAACTTCATAACCTGGAGGTTGTTGCACATAAATTTCTTCTTCTAGAATTCCATTCAATAAGGTTGATTTGACATCAACCTAA
The DNA here is from genome assembly GCA_034641835.2 of Pinus albicaulis. Lineage (NCBI taxonomy): Eukaryota > Viridiplantae > Streptophyta > Pinopsida > Pinales > Pinaceae > Pinus > Pinus albicaulis. The sequence continues at coordinate 1,664,315,185 of CM076575.1, read as the reverse complement.
TAGACTTTCCACTTGTTTTGAGCTGCTGTCGCTAGAACTGCTCTTACAGTATCCAATCTGGCTACCGGAGAAAACGTTTCTCCACAGTCTATTCCCGGTTGCTGCGAGAATCCTTTTGCTACAAGTCTTTCTTTAAATCTGTCAATCTCACCTTTCTCATTCACCTTTGTCTTGTACACCCACTTCAAACCAATGAGATTTTTATTGTTTGGTAAATCAACCAAATCCCATGTATCATTCTTTTCAATCGAATTCATCTCTTCATCCATGGCTTGCACCCAATTGTCATCTCTGATTGCTTCTTCAAAGGAAGAAGGTTGGAATGCCAACAATGCAAAATTTGAACTAACATCCAAATCATCATAAACATCTTTCAGACTTCTCATCTTTTTCTTACCATTGCTTGATTCATTACCTAATTCGTTGCTTGGAGAATTATGGTTTGTTGATCTACTTGAAGATCCATGCTGCTCTGAAAATCTTGGAGTCCTTGCTGGTGTGACTTTGTTTGGTGTCTGTTCTCTTGATTCTTGCTGCTCCTCTTCTTCTACATCATCATCTTCCATCAATGGTGTTTTTGCATCAATTAGTGTGTCTACAGTCCCATTCCATGACTCTTGTTATTTGAACACAACATCTCTGCTAATGATTGTCTTCTTGGTGACAGGGTTATACAATTTGTAAGCTTTTGATTGCTCACTATAACCAGTAAAAATGCATTTTTCACTTTGATCATCTAATTTTCCTCTTATTTTCTTAGGCACATGTGCATAGGCTACACATCCAAAAACTCTGAATGGAGATATACTGCATGACATACCTGACCATGCTTCTTCTGGAACTCTGTTCATCACACTCTTTGGAGGAGATCTGTTTATCACATAAACAACACATGCAACTGCTTCTGCCCAATACTCATTAGACAGGTGTCTTGCTTTCAACATGCTCCTTTTCATGTTCATGATGGTTCGGTTCTTTCTCTCTGCTACACCATTCTGCTGTGGTGTGTATCTGGTCGTAAACTGTCTTCTGATTCCTTGTTGCTTGCAGTACTCATGGAATTCCTTCGAATCATATTCTCCACCACGATCCGATCTCAATACCTTGATCTGTCGATCACTTTGGTTCTCCACTAAGGCTTTGAACTCTTTGAACTTTGCAAAAGTTTCATACTTCTGCTTCAAAAATTAAACCCAAGTCTTCCTGCTATAGTCATCAATAAAGGTGAGGAAGTAACAACTTCCACCAATCCACTGTGTCCTCATAGGTCCACACAGGTCGGTATGCACCAATTCAAGTGGTTTCTTTGCTATGTAAGAAACTCCTTCGGAAAACTTTCACGGTGTTGCTTGACCATCTGTTTCTGTTGCAACAATCTTAAACCGGAAAAATTCAAGTGCCCAAACCAAAAGTGCCATAACCACTAATCATCGGAACATGCAGTTGTAAAAGAACTAACCTGATCATTGTAGTTCATAATTAGAGGAAAGATTCTGTTCCTCGTCATCTGAAACTTTGCAATCAGCTGCTTGCTTGGGGATTTGTCGTAAATAACACGTTGTTGCCCTTGAAAGATAACTTTGTATCCTTTCTGCGTCAATTGACCAACACTAATCAAATTGTGTTTGAGTCCAGGGACATGGTATACCTCTGATATGGTCTTTGGCTCCCCCTGCTTGGTCACAATGTTGACCACTCCTTTGCCATCTACATCCACAGTCTTTTCAGTTCCCAGCTTGACCTCTGTCTTCACAGATGCATCCAGATTTGCAACCAAATTCTTGTTGCCTGTCATGTGGTTACTGCAACCACTGTCTAATAGCCAGACTTTATCAGACAGTTCATGCATGGTGCTGCATGCTAGGAACATGGAGTCAGTATTCTTTGTACTAACATTAGCTCTCTAATTTCCTTGATCAGTTGTCTTCTTCCTACAATCACGAGCATAATGACCAAATATATTGCAACAATAACACTTCACCTTTGATTGTTGTGAAAGCTTCTGCTGCTGCTGCTTCCACTTTGATGCTCATGCTCTTCTCGGCCATCTCTCTAACCACCATAGCCGTTGCCTCATCCTCTGCCTCTTGATCGACCTCTGCCTCGACCTCTTGAAATATATACTTGACTTTTGAAGGCAGTTTCTAGAGTGGAATCCTTATTTCTGTCTATCCTTGCCTCATGTGATAGAAGGGATCCCATCAACTCATCAACTGTCAGTTTTTCCAAATCTTTCGCTTCTTCTATGGCGGCTACCACAACATCAAACTTGGTAGAAAAAGATCGAAGAACCTTCTTGATCACTGTTCGATCTTTAATATCTTCACCATAGATTTTTAATTGATTAACGACAGACATGACCCTATTCATGAAGAAATCAATGTCCTCTGTCTCCTTCATCTGTAGAATTTCGAAATCTCTCCTAGTATTCTGCAATTTAACAATATTAACTTTGACCATACCTTGATAGCTTGTCGCCAAAGTTTCCCATGCCTCCTTTGCTGAAGACGTGATCATTATCTTCTGGAACACTGCTCGGTCCACTCCCTGCTGGATTAGAAGCAATGCTTGTGCATTCTTCTGCTTGTCTTTCTTCCATTGTTCCCTCTCTGCATTACGGAGGGCTCATTCTTCTCCATCATCTTGAGGTTCTGCAAACCCGAACTTGACATGATCCCAAACATCATGTGTTTTTAGCATGGTCTCCATTTTAATAGCCCACACATCATAATCCTTCCATGTAAAAGAAGGAATTTGTGGCTGGAAGCTGCTGGTAGCCATCTTTCTTCAAACAAAAAATTCACTGCTGAAACCCTAAATTTTTTATTTTTATTTTTTGTATTCTTTGCTAAGCTCCAAAAAAAACCTAAGTTTTATTTATTTATATAAAAGTCTTTTATGAAAAAATCTTTTATATAAAAATACTTTTATATAATAAAGTCTTTTTTTTTTTAAAAACTTTATTATAAAACTCCACCTTTTTCAAATCTTAAAATAATTCCCTTTGAAAATTTGTTTTTAAAACCTCCTCACGCCTTATGAGAATATCCTTTTTTTTTAAACAAAGACTTTATGAAAACCTTATAACCTTTCTTTAAAATTGCCTTTGTAATACTCACTTAAGAATATTCGAACGAAGTCATAAAAGCCTTTGGATACGGATTTAAACGAAGAGTACTATGTTCACCTTTTCATCCAATAACGCATCCAAGCTTCAATACCACAGCGTGCTAACGCACCTCCCGATACTATGGTGCCGCGTTAGTGCCTTAACGCTTCGGAAGTTCAAAAAACCCGCGTGCTTCAAAATCGGAGTAAGTTTTTCATTTTTAACGTGGTTCTATACAGTGGGAACCAGCGTTATAACGCTCTGTCTATGATTAACAGTTGTGTTATAGCGTAAAAACGCGGAAAAAATAAATTTAAAAAAAAAAAAAAATCCTTCTCACACACAGATGATTGCTAATCCATTTTTCTCCCGTTCTCTGTAATCTCGCTCTGATACCAATTTGTTGGGTAGGAAGAGGATTCAATCACAGAATAACACAAGTATTTCACACACAAAACAATGAGTTGCGGCTCTTCAATTAATCTCTAAATCACAATCTCACTCAATGAATACAATGAATCCGGTGAAGGGTATTTAACCTAAATTGACATACACACACTCTCACATAACTGAACTTGATCAACTCATTTAACTCTCTCTAACTCACTCACCAAATCTATCTATAACTTCAACTCAACTAATTCACTTAACTGATCGTCTAACTCTGCATACGGGATGTAATTATATATTTTAACAGTTCTATCGAAGTTTTAGTTTCGGGAGATTAATTTGACTAAACTGGAGACCAGTCTCGGCCCCGGTCGGACAAGGATAACTAATTCACTGCGTGAATAAACGCGGTTTACTGTTAAGCATTAACAGTTTCAGCATGTTTTTTATATAGACTTTGAAGGTTCCATGGCGGACAGGCGTGCACAGAACGCGTTGACAGAACTGCAGGAGTTTGCCACTTTTATGAGGGTCCTGGGCAGTTATAATGCGGTCCCAATGACCAAGAAATTTGATTGGCGATTTAGAAGAGAATATGCAAAATAACAGATAAACAGAATATTTATCTTCTAAGTTTATTTTTGAAAAATATGTTGAAAGTCCTCAAATCATCCTCGGTCAAATACAGTTGTCTTGTTATGTAGTGGTTGTAGCACACTGGCCAATCTCAAAGTCGACATAGTCATGTTTTCCATGATATAATATTTTGTATTTTTTTTCAATCCAAAATTAAACCTCAAAATATGCCTCGAACCTACTGTTGCACCTGGTTTCCAATCACTTTGGATCCTACAATTATGTCATCAATAATCCCTAAAATTATGACGAAATTGTATAAATATTCAGATTGTGAAACAATGTCAAGGAGGCAATAATACATCGTGAGCATAGGTATTTTCTTATGGTGTAGATATAAGCATATTACAGAGAGCACATTGGTTGAAATGGATGACTTACAAGGGATATTTCCATCTGGGGATGAAACATAAATATCTAATCGTGTAGCTGATTACTTGTTCTGACCCCCAATGATCTTTGTTTTTTACTATCTTCGACACATGAAGAGATCGGATACGTTATTAATAAACCTAGTATGTTGTACACCCATTTCATTAATTCAATGATAATTTAATATTCTCCAAGGAAAGCCATGAGAGGGTTACATTGCCATTAACTTATTGTATTCCCTGGGAAATCGTGTTCCAACAAGATCAAAACATGATAAACTCATGTTGGGGCACATTAATTCGAGGGAATAGGCCATTTCAACATCCAAAAGACCTTAGCAATCTTGTAATATACTTCCATTGGCCTCTGATCATCTATGGATAACTATATCAAGGGTTGTGTTGCTTGCACAATTGTTAAATTAGCTAAATTAACCAATAGGAAGAGCGATATATCCACATCAGTTCTCATTGCTTCACACCCATGGGAGTTTTCCGCCATGGATTTTTGAACTTAACTTCCAACAATATGCCAAAACCATGATTCAATCTTTGTAGTTGTCCCTTTGTTCCCAAAGGTGGTAATATTAACACCTTGTAAGACGATTGGCCCTAGTGTAGGACACAAGGAAACTATTATCTTCACATTTCTGGGTCAATTTTGGGTTGCCCAAATCCAATGCATCAGACAAAGATCACAAATTCACATCTCTTGGAAATCCCCTTGGAGCATCTTAAACACAAGGCTAGACATGTCAATGTCCTTGCATCTAGGGATGGGTAGACTCGAATTATGAATAGATTGGTATTCACCTTCTGTGGATGTGCAATCATTTTCAACACTGCATATGCGATGAATATCTTACATTCATTCAACTCAACTACAACCAAGCTCAACACAATCACAGCATCACTCCTCTGCATGCTGCATTCGTTTTCAACCTATATAATGAGTTGTGGATTCTATGAATAACAACCTGCAACAATTACAACAATAATTTTCGCCATAAGTCATTGTCTACAAATTGCATATTGATTTAAATATATATTGTTTAACACAAGTTTTACAAAAACTGAGTGGGATGATTCACCAACTATTTATCACATTGATAAACATGTATTTTGAAATAAGGCTTCCAGAATTTTAATTTAATTATCAATAATTAATAGGTGGATAGTAGGGATTTAATCTCGATAGAATATCCACGGAATAGAGTTGATATTTATTTTAAAGGTAGTTATGTCCTTTTTTATTTCAATTTAATTAAAGAAATGTTATAAAATTAAATTAAAATAAAATATATAAAATATTTTGCTTGTGAAATGAGTTATGGTTTTCTGGGTATGTGGTATAGATACGTCATAGTATCCGCCCATGATATTGTAGCAAAGCCTATTTACAAGTTAAGAATATTAGTGGTAAAAAATGGGTAAATCTCCCTTGTTAAGAATCTTGTTACAACTTTTTTTAAATGTATATATGTTTAGCTCATATAATTTTTCTTTATATAATTAATAATAATAATAATAATTAAAGTTGTAATTTAGTTAATTTTTATGTTTTTTTTAAATGTTGTCAATGTGAGAAGTGTGAAGTGTTTTGATTTCTATCCTAGATTGATGCTTATTGGCATTTACTAGTCATTTAATTTATATCGCTGCACTAGTAGATAGGCAAAACCACCCTACCTACAGAGGTTTGGCATGCCCTGTTGAAAATTGTAACTAGGTTCCGTCTTCATAAATGTAATTGAGTCTCTATGTACTGTACTTGTCAAAATAATAAAGAAAAGAATTTTTATTATTATTACAATGACTTATTAAAGCATGGGTTTCATGCTTGGGTCATCACTATATTAGTCAGAGTCCCCATTGTGGACTCCTAGGATTAATATTGAGTCATTAGAGTCTTTGTACCTTTTATAAGATCCTTCTTGGGCTTTCGAATTATGTAAAAAGAATTATTCTTGAGTCAAATATGTATTATGTCACCTCCACACCAAGTCGGCCTAAAGGAGATCAAGTCAGCCTCAAACAGTGCAATTCGACCTCACTTGGAGCCTATATATTGGAGCAGATCAAATTCATTTGGACCATCTCACTCATTCAAGTTTCGATATCTCAAGAGGAGCTGGAAAAAGTGTGAAGTGGGCTAGGGAGGCTAAAACAAGTGCGACTTTGGCTAAGGAGAAGAATAAAAAGAAAATCGAAATTTTGGCACCTCTCTCTCTCTCTCGTGCCCTAGTTTGGACGATCAAAGTCTATCTACTGTTGTTGCATGTTGCTGCGTAGTCGAAGTTGCTAGGGTGAAATTGTTGTTGCTACAAGGTCGAAGGTCTAGAAGGGTTGACTTGGTGTGGAGGAAGGTTTGGTTTGTGTCTAGGTTGAAGAGTCTCAAAGAAAACTATTGAAGGAAGAGAATTTTGACTAGGTTTTCCCCTAGAGAGGGGTTTTTCCCTGCCAAAGTGCCTACATCTTGTGTCTTGTGTTTTTGTGATCTTCATACACACATAATTTGGTAATTTCTTGATGAGAGATAATATAACAAAGAAGTAAAAGAAGCCAACATAATTCACAAGTAATTATCAAGAAGAAATAATCAAACCCTAATCTACTAGTATTGATTTCTCAACATTGTCTCAGAGCTAAGATCAAGGAAGATTGCAGATCACTCTGTTGGCTCAAAGGAAATGTCTACTCCCTCTATGACAAGCTATATAAGAATGGAAACCAATATTACAGGAAGTTGGATCAAGAAGTTCTTCCACTACTTATTCAACAAGGTCAAAAGTCAAGGGTTCTTGGTTGTTCTTACAGATTCTCTTAGTGATGATAATGCATGGACCATTGATAGTGGAGCATCAAGACACATGATAGGAGAAAACAAACAACTTCATACTCTATCAAAGGAACTATCTTCTCATGCAGTGGAATTGGGAGACAACAAAAGCTATGTTGTTAAAGGCCTGGGATCAACATCTTTGAAGCTAGAAAATGGAGCTAAGCTACATCTCAACAACATACTATATGTTCTAGGTTTGAAAAAGGACTTGCTTTCTATTACTTGTTTAGAAGATAAAGGGGATAGAGTTGCATTTGTTGATGGAAAAGTTTTGGTTCAAGGAAAAGAATCAAGTATCAATAACGCTAGAGTTATTGGAGTTTGTGAAGGAAACCTATATAGAGTCACTACCCCACCTTCTCAAGCTTTGGTTCATATGGAAATCAATCCCATTGAGCTATGGCATAGGAGATATGGTCATCTTCATTACAAGGTCATTCCTACTCTTAATCAACTAGTTCATGGCATCCCCAATATCAAAGAAGATCATGAAGGAGTTTGTAAGGGATGCTCTCTGGGTAAACATACAAGAAAACCATTTCCAAATAGTGAAACGAGGTATAAAAAAATATTAGACCTCATTCATTCTGATGTTTGTGGGCCCATGTCTGACAAATCACTTGGAGGTTATCTTTACTATGTAACATTCATAAATGATCATTCTAGAAAGACATGGTTCTACCTTCTCAAGAAGAAGGATGAAGTATTTGAGAAATTCAAGGAGTTTAGATCTGAAGTGGAAACCCTAACTGAAAGAAGAATAAAAACTCTGAGGTCTGACAATGGTGGGGAATACACTTCCAAAGAATTAATTGCATATTGTAAAGAACCAAGAATTAAGAGGGAGCTCATTGTTCTCTACTACCCCGAACAAAATGAGGTAGCCGAAAGAAAGAACGGGTCAACTGAAGAAGGCATTCAAACAATGCTCCTTGATCAAGACTTACCAAAATTATTATGGGCAGAACCAGCAATGACAGTGGTATACATTCAAAATAGAAGCCCTCATAGAATTCTTGAGAACATCACACCTAAGGAAGTATTCATTATGAAGAAGTCGAGTGTGGATCATCTTTGAATCTTTGGGAGTCCTACCTACATCCACGTTCCAAAAGACAAGTGAAAGAAGTTAGACTCTACAAGCATCAAAGGAATCTTCGTTGGCTATAGTCTCTCCTCAAAAGCATATAGAATCTACATCAAAGAAGAAGACGTATTGAAGTAAGCAAGGATGTCATATTTGATGAAAATCAAGCCTACAAAAGATCCAAGGACATTCCTATTAATTCCGATGACGAAGACAGAGCTATATTCGAAGAAGAAGTACACCATGACAATCCTACTACTATTCAAGAAGAAGAAGAAGAAGGACCAAGTGAGCCTATTCAACCTATGGTCATACCAACCACTAGGAAAAGGCCAAATTGGTTAAAAGAAACCCTTGAAGATGCTGAAGGACATGAAGCTACAAAAGGAACCTTTAGAGAAAGAAAAATGCCGAAGAGATACTCTGGATACGCTGCATATATAACAAAACTAATTGAAGTTGAACCATCTACATTCAACGAAGTTGCACATCAAGAAGTTTGGAAAAAGGCAATGCAAGAAGAATATCAATCCATCATGAAGAATGGAGTTTGGGAAATTGTTCCTAGACCTAGTGACAAATCGGTTGTCACCTCTAAATGGATTTAAAAGATCATGCATGTCGTTGATGGAAGCATAGACAAGTACAAGGCCAGATTTGTTGCAAGGGGTTTCTCTCAAAAGGAAGGCATAGATTATGAAGAAACCTTTGCACCTACTGCAAGGTATACTACTATTAGATCTTTGGTTTCATTGTCTGCAACCATGGGATGGAATATCCATCAAATGTATGTAAAGACAACATTTCTGAATGGGACCAATGATGAGGAAGTATACATAGAACAACTCGAAGGCTTTGAGTTATTTTTAGATTCAAAACTCAGAATTTCCACAGTCCTCATTTTTCAGTCTATGTTTCGGGTCTTAAAAAAAACCCATCTTCAAGACAAATCTGCAAATAAGAGAGATAATTTGTGTTAAATAAATAGAGGAGAATATGACAGGAAAGAGAGCCAACCAGTTTTAACTTAATTAATTTTTTAATTATTTTCAATTGATTTTATTCATATTTGGTTGAGTTCAATTATTTTGTTTATTAAAATATATCATATTCTTTGTTATAATGCTAATAATGTTTAATATCTTTTATTATTAATTATTTATCCTAGTTTATAAAGTCCTATGTTTCTATCCAATTTTATTTTAATTTAGATTAATTATTTTATTTTGTTAAAATTATTTTATAAAGTGTTATAAAGCCTTTTTTTTAAATGATATTAAGGTGTAGTATTTTCTTTATCCTAATTTTATGTAATAAGGCTCTATGTAGATTAAAGTAATGATTTAATGATTTGGTTATATTAATTTTATAAAGTCCTATGTAGATTATAAAGTCTACTCTTTTAATACTAATTATTTATCTTTGTTATAAAGTCCTAAGTTTTTTATCCAATTTTATCTTTAATTTAGATTAATTGTTTTGTTTAATGTTATAAAGCGTTGATAATTAAAGTTTAGTGTTTACTTATACTAATTTTAAGTTATATGGCTCTATGTAGATAATAATAATGATGTCAGTATAGTTATTTAAATATAATAAGTTTAGAATAGGTAAATTGATTATAACCCATAGATAAGGCTTGTAACCAATTAATCCTATAAACTAAGGTTTGTAGAGGGTTAGGTTTTAATTAGGGTCTAAGTTATTTTTAAGAGATTTATAAAGGTGATTTTATATAGTTACTTTTAACATTCTTGAGGTTTAAAGAAGGCTTTGAGTTAAATAATAGAGATACTCATGTATGTTGACTCAAGAAGGCACTATATGGTTTGAAGCAAGCACCTAGGGCATGGTATGCAAGAATGGATGCATACCTTTTAAGAATTGGGTTCCTGAAGAGTTTTGTTGATTCAAATCTCTACATCAAGGTAGAGAATAATGAGTCAATCATTATTCTACTTTATGTGGATTCATCACTGGTGTGGAGAAAAGAATCCGAGAGTGCAAGAAGATGCTAGCAACAGAATTTGAGATGAAGGATCTAGGACTAATGCACTATTACCTAAGTTTGGAAGTATGGCAAAAACCTGGGGAGATATATTTGGGGCAAGGAAAATACAACATCGAATTATCGCAGAAATTTGGGATGATGGATTCCAAACCCATGACTACTCCAATGATCACCAATCTCAAGAAGTTTAGGAGCTCTGACTCGAGTCTCGTGGATCCTACCTCCTATCGAAAGTTGGTAGGCTCCCTGATGTATCTGGTAAATACTAGGCCGGATATATGTTTTGTTGTAAACCTTCTTAGTCAATTTCAATTGGAGCCTCGTCATGATCATTAGATAACTTCCAAGCACATATTGAGATATCTTCGTGGCACTATACATCACTGCGTAAAGTATGATAGTAAGGAAGTCAAGCTAACTGGCTTCACAGATTCTGATTGGGGTGCCAGTGAGACTGATGGAAGGAGCACTACTAGTGGATGCTTTAGTTTAGGAGCTGTTATGGTCTCATGGTTGAGTAGGAAGCAAGATCCCATTGTGTTGAGTAGCGTTGAGGCAGAATATGTGGATGCATGTGAAGTAGGAAAAGAGGTCGTATGGTTGAGGAAGCTTCTGACAGATTTATTTGAGAATCCTCTAGGTCCTACTGTGATCAATTGTGACAACCAAAGTTGTATCAAGATGTCTTGAGATCCTGTGTTTCATGCTAGGATGAAACATATCAACAACAAGTTCCACTATATCAAGAACTTGGTGCAAGATGGGATTGTGAAACTCGAGTATGTCTCGACAGATGAATAGTTAGTTGACATACTAACAAAGTCTCTTCCTAATAAGAAGTTTGAATATCTTCGAAACATGTTTGGTTTAATAGATATTGTTGATATTGTTGATAAAAATTTGGAAGAGATTTTTTGAGACTTTGTGAGTGAAGCATTGCCTAGGAGGACATCAGGGAGACACTATGTGTTGATGTCTAGAACTCGAAGTAGGAAGGGTGGCGTTGGTCTTAGAGACCTGACCTCGAATACGCACCTGGATCCCTAGGTTGATGGTTAGCAAGTAAGCCTGATGGTACCTAGTGTTGGGGTCCTATAATAATAGGGATCATAAATTTGAATTGACTATGTTAAGTCTTGAAATATTGTACAAACCTTTGCTTTCTGCAAATGTTTTCCATATTAAAAAAATGAAAAAAGGGTATGTCCTAAAAGAATAATCAAATGACCAAAAGAAAGAAAGATCAAAAAAGATATAAAATATGAACCCCAAAAAGAAACAAAAATAAATTCTGAAAGTGTTGCACATTCAAATTCCACTACTCTTAGTCTACTTTACTTTTGAAAATAAAATTGTGTTCAGCGTGTCCAAAATGCCACAATTCATAATGATCATACAGTTTAATCTTGATTATTCATGCCTTTAAATTTCATGTCATGATAGTTAGTGAATAAAGACCTGACCAAACCATTTAATCTTGGCAAATCAGTAGGTAGGTAGAGAATAAAAATGAGCTCATAAGTTTAATCTGAGCCATTGGAAGATATAAGGTTAGAAATAAGTTAGTTTGCTTATCAAAAGAAAATAAAAGAGTCATCAAGCTCAAATGCACCCAATAAAGGAAATAAAAATGTTAGGATAATAAAGGGTAAGTAGGATAATTTCAAAAGTTATGGAAAACATCATTTGGTTTATCTCTTGTCACTAATGTTTTTCTAACATTTCCCCTTATCATAAAAATCCCTGTTTCCTCTCTTGGAAACCATTTCCCCTTACAAAATCCCTTTCCCTTTGCTAAAATCCCTTTTTTCCCTTTAATAAAATCCCTTTTCCCTTCCTACAAACCTTTTTTTCTTTGAAAACCCCATTTCTCTTGACTAACTCTGCCTTTTCAAATAAAACATACAAAACCCACTTTTACATAGTTTAAAAGCGCTAAAATATTAAGCGGGCCCCACTTTCCTTTTGACTTAATCCCCCCGCTTAATACATTTCTCGATCTTATTTCATTTAGCCCCTTCCCGCTTGATATATTTCATAACCCATTTTTTAACTTAACCCCTCCACATAATATATTTCATAACCTCGGCTCACTTTAATATAAACCTCCGCCTATATAATACCCGACCCCACCTCTTTGAAAACCAGCAACACCCGTCAACCGTCGGATTGGCGCCACCCAGATCTAACGGCCTACAATCAATTTCACACTCCCCAGCATTCCAATGTTTAAAGCCAGGGGGGGGGAATGGGTGGTTTTATCCACTCTCTCCCCTGCCACGCGACACTGCCATGTTCTATCACACCCCCCCAGTCCCAAATCGCCAAACTACTTTTTGTCGTGCGATAAACCACTAAATCGCTTCCAATGGCATGCGATAAACCGCCACTATTTGAAATAACCCACCCCCGCGCCAAACAATAAAGTCTTAGTTTTCAAAAATAATAAAACCTTGCTCTTTACAGTTATTTCATTATCTCTGTTTATTCGCAAAAGAGACCTGAAAGCCATTGTCGACCGGAATTGAAGCCCATTGCTACATGGACCCCTTTTGCATACCAAATTCACGATTTTCCAGGTAATTATGAATACTTGACGCCATTAAATAAACTTATTAATTCAATAATTAAACAAATTAACGGCTTCCCAGAGCATCCAGACTGTAAACCCTCTTCAACCACCACTGATAAATGTTGACCACACCCCTTTGGCCGATAAAGACTTCAAAATTAATGATATTGTGACTGATAGCAACCTTTTGGAGCTCCATTGCTAGAGCCATGATAAATTTGTTGATCAGGGATATGATATTCATCTATCGGACTCTAACCTGCCCAAATACATATTCCCACAAACCCATCAGTTCCATGAACTCATCAAACTGTGCCAAATAAGCTATTTTCCCAATGAAAGAGTTATAGTTACCCCAAACCAAGAAATCCTATTTGCAATCACTACTTAATCCATCAATCAAATGTTGCAGATTCAACCACAACCAGAGGGAGTAATTTTCTCAATTAAAACCCTCACTGAGCTTTACTTGAAACTAGACTTCCCTAAAAGGTTCCAAATCTTTCAAACTTTCCTCCCTCCATCAGTAGAAACTCCTAAAAACAATCCTCCATACTCAACTACCATGTTTTTAAAAAGAACCAGACACATTGTGACTATGTTATCCTCTATTTTAGGATATTTCACTGATGAGCATGTAGATGAACCTATTCTTGGTTTCCTATCCATCTTTTGCGCAGGTCGGCCTTCAGCTACAACTTTCAATTTTGCCCAATACCTGGTGGATGCTATGCATGATCAACTGGTCAAACTGCCAGAAGAAGGAGTATTCAAATGCTCAGTTTTGTTTCATATGTTTCTATATTTTCGATTAGAAAGGTTTGCAATTAACCTACAAAAACTGGACACAAAGGGTAATCCCTAGTCTATTGTCTTTTAGACATCCTTGATCAGAAAGGATTCCACTAAATTTAGTTTCAAAGACTTCATTGATTCTTTTGTATATCTGGCAGTTAATATGCTTGGCAGTAGCATTCAGCCTAGAATCAGTGAAGAAATCAAAAAGGTTCTACACTTATCATATCAGAGCAAAACAGGAGACTGGTATTTATACCAGAATCACACAGAAATCAGAGCGCATGGAAGTCAGCTAATTCCATACAAGCTTCCCAAATACCTCCCAATGAGGATATTTGCTTTAAAATACATCAGAGAGATTTTGAATTCAGATGAGATCAATTTCCTTTCAGCTAAGAAGAAAACTCAATTCAAGATTAAAAACCAACTAGGGCCTTTCATACGCAATAGTAGGAATGCTGGGAAAGAAGCAAAAAAATGTTTACAAGAGTTCAAGTTCAATAGCAGTTTCAAATGGTCATATGACCCCTTTGGTGTCATAAGTAAATTAAGAGTTGAGTTCAAATTGACCCCTTTCATTCATGAGTCAAAGCCTGAAATTGAAAAGTATTCCAACCAGTCAGAGTGGTTGGAAAACACTTTACAGGAGGTGGATAAGAAGGGTGATACTAGTTCCATCCTGCTTACTCCAGCACCACAAAACAGAAATTCAAAAAGGGAAAAAGAAGAAGGCTCTTATTCTGCAAAAACTACTTCTGATACTAAATTCAAGCTTATGTATAGAAAGAAGACAAAGTCAAATCTAGTGCTAGAGCAGGAAGAGATAGTTGAAACAGTTGACACAGAACCAGATATTGTTGTCAGAGATGATGCACCTCCAACACATTCAGAATAAACACCTTTACCATTAACTTCCAGTGCACAAATCATTCAGAAGCATAATAGTGTAGAGGTTTCATCATCTAGCAAACCAGTTGAGAAAAAGAGATATATCATGGAGAAATACAAAGAGATTAAAATCAGAAATGAAGCATTAAAGGCTATAACATATGCACAGTACTGGAAGCAAACTCCCAATTACCAGAATAGATTGTTTTCATCTTTTGACTTCAAAACAAGGAAGATGCAAATGACATTTCTATAGCCAAAAGTGCAGGCTCCAAAAACATCAGAAGATTATTAAAAGACAGTCTTTGAATTTCTTGCTAAAGATGCACATCCAATTGACTAGATTGAGTTTCACAAATAGGGAGGAGAAATGATCTATTCCACCATGACACACAAAGCTTTAAGTGTCCAGAAGTTACTAATTTCTCTAGAAAATATAAAGACACAGTTAAAGCTAGAGAAGGATTCATCACAAGCAAAGGATAACAAGATAAAGTCACTTGAAGATTTGGTAATGGAATTGGTTATAATCCAAAAGATATTAAAGTAGCAGAAGAATTAATAAAAAAGAAGAATGCATACATAGTTGCACTGAAGAAACAGCTAAAATTACCAACTACAGAGCATCCACAAACCAAAGAGGTTTTGGAAAATAATAATCAAAAGGATGAAATGATAAATCTCATCATTCAGTTGACAGCTCAACTAAAAGAAATGGAAACAAAAATGGACAAACTTGTACAGAAAAAGCAAGCCAGCATGGAAGCAGTTCCCATTACTGGTATTCCTATAGCATCTACAGCAGCACCTATGTCTACATCAGATCCAGTAGCAACAGCAGTTCAAGCAACTACATCAGCAACAACAACAGCATCAGCAACACCAACAGCCCATCCCATTGATAGGCCAGCAAGTTGAATAAAGCAATGGAAGATATGTCCATTCAAACCACTGAAATTAACTAGCTCAAAGAACAAGTGAAGAGTTTAGAAGATGGAAAGAAATTGGCAGAAGAAATGCATCAGACAGAAGCACAGAAAGCAAATAGATTAACTGAAAGAATCCACAACCTAGAAAATGAGTTATCACTAAAAGAGCCTTTAGCCCAAGCAAAACATCAGTTGTGGGCCAATATCATTAACTCAGTTAATGATATTTGGCCTTCTATACAGATCATATTTGAGCAGAATGACTTGGTAAAAGAAGTTGGTAATGCAATTCAAAATGTCAAAGCAGATCTTGGAAAGAAGCCAGAGGAAGCCTCTGAAATAATAAAATTCCTAAATTCTAAAAACAAGTATGAATTAGAAGAACTTGGGATGGCTAATAGAACATAAACTATCTTAGAGGTGAAGAAAGTGATTTCCAAGAGAAATCTGATGACACAGCTTGAGCACAAATGTCAAACAATGGAACTTGCAGTAAACAAGTTTATGAACAAGTTTGATGTATTGAGACGGAAAGGTCTGCCTAATCCTTTAGTAATCAATGATAAACTCATGAGACATGAAGACTATGATAAGAAGATGAGGGAAGTAGCCAAAGAGACTTCCAACAGTTCATCAATGAAAGGAGTTTCCACAGGCAAAGTGCTCCTTCAGACTTTGGAAAACTTCTTTTACCTCCAACATGAGGTAAATCACCTTTTTGTGAATAAGTCCACGTTTGCCAAATATTCAGAAGCAGATGAAATTTACCAGAAGATGATGAAGATAAAGATTCTCGATGAAGAAAAGTGGGAAAAATGGTGTGATTTACCATGACAGGTTAAAGAGCAAACAGGTAAAAGAACGCGCAAGTTAAAGAGCAGAAATGTAAAAGAACGCACAAGTTAAAGAGCAAACAGATGAAAACAAAGACAACGTGAAAGAAACAAACAGATGACAATAATCAAAGAAAATAGGGACATATTTCAATCAGTGACTAGGTGTCACTATCTTCTTGCATGAAGATATTTTATTTCCTTGAATAAATCCTAGTTAGTTGACAGGATATTTTTTGTAATAATTTGTATAAATACTTCATCATTTCAAAGTATTGAGTGTGGATTTCTGAATATTTCCATAGCTGACTGATCTATTCCCAGAGGGTTATTGTACCATTTCCAGTTGACAGACAAGACAAATTACAAAGAAATTTCTTTACAGGATTCATGTGTTGAGCTATCTCAGAGAAGTATAATTTCAATTGTTCATGTTCTTTTCTTAAGTATTCCATAAACTTTAATGTGTTCTAAATTTAACTGTTATAATAGGAATTTTACTGCAAAATTTGTTTAATTACACTCTATTTTGAACTATTATACATTTCTATGTTTTCTTCTGATATCCGGTTTAGAGAATTCTTAATTGCCCTCTGATCCCGATTGACCTCCTTCACCATTCAGCCTTGAGATCTGATTTTGTTCACCTATCTTGCCCTGTAACACTTTCTTTATAAATTGATCTTGTTATGTTTACAAAGTATAATTGACTCCATAGCCCAATGGAAAATGGAAAAGCACCTATCCATCTAAATTATTAATTCCACCAATCAACCAATCAAAATCAATCCAAAACAAGCATACATAACTAGCCTAAAATTTATTAAACAAACAAAGTTAAATCATTATGAGAGAGCCCTCTTTGAGCATTAGGAAGGCTAGATCCTAATCTCCAAAAGTAGATGATAGTTACTTTTGATATTTCTTTTTAACACCTAGAACAACTCTTGGAAATTTCGGAGTGATAACACCTAGAGAGGTTGAAAGCTTTAGTCCATCTTAGTCCCACCTCTTCATCTGGATAGATTTCCTTGGTCATGAGTCTAGTCCATGGCATTACGGTGTCTAAACTCTTCATAGTTCATATAGTTTGAGATCTTCCTTATGAATACCTCCCTAGTTAAAAGGGAGTGTTGAAAATTGTAACTAGGTTTCGTCTTCATAAATATAATTTTGTTTCTATGTAACGTACTTGTCAAAAAAAATAAAGAAAATATTTTTTATTATTTTATTACAATGACTTATTAAAGCATGGTTTTCATGCTTGGGTCATCATTATATTAGTCAAAGTCACCATTGTGGACTCCTAGAATTAATATTGAGTCATTACAGTCATTGTACCTTTTATAAGGCCCTTCTTGAGCTTTTGAATTAAGTAAAAAGAATTATTTTTGAGTCAAATATGTATTATATCACCTCCACACCAAGTCAGCCTCAAACTGTGCAATTCGACCTCACTTGGAGCAGATCAAATTCATTTGGACCATCTCACTCACTCAAGTTTCGATATCTCAAAAGGAGCTGGAAAAAGTGCGAAGTGGGCTAGGGAGGCTAAAAAGTGTAGCAGTTAAAATGAACATTTTTAACCATGTTCCTCTTATCCCAGAATCAGAAGTGGACTGGACAGAGCAGACAGATTGACCTGAAGTAAGTTTCTTCCTAGTGTTATTCAAATGAAAGGTGTTTCACAGCAGTGAAACGACATTTCTTACCGTGTTCCTCTTATCCCAGAATCAGGAAGTGGACGGGAGAGAGCAGACAGATTGACCTGAAGCAAGTTTCTTCCAAGTGTTATTCAAATGAAAGGTGTTTCACAGAGGTGAATTGGGGAATACCAAATCCAACTTCATAGTATTATGAATGAACCAAACTCGAATAGTAAATAAACAAGGGAAACAACAGGTTTTTTGTTGTGGCCCAAGTTCTTTCTATCCTGAAGGTAGCAAATGCCTATAGAGCTGAGGACAGACAAATGAAGCGACAAAAATCAAAAGACATTAAAAACAATTAGCTTGTAAACTCAGTTTTCAGTACATTTCATCAAAATTAACGAAAGTTCGAGATATCTCCTTTAGTAAGGAATCTACAGACCAATCCGTGTCTCTGTCAGGAAAAGTAAACAGTTATATGGCAATATACTGCAGAAATTTCAATTCCTTAGTTTGCAAATGTTGACACACAGAAACATTTTTTAGTGCAAGGCCGCTATTATACAACAGACACTTGAGCTACAAGAGCGAAGCAAAACATTGTGTGCAATTTTTGAACAGTTGGGATGGAACTTGGAACTCTCCAGGATGGTTTCATTTTTTCATATTTTTACAATGTTCTTGACCGAATTAACATGTTTTCAATGTCCCATCCAGTTAAGATATTGTCTGCAAATATTAAGCATGCAAATCATTTGCATGCATAAAATACCATGCTCGAACAGCTTTGACAAAAGGAACAGTAAGTTGCCATTAGCCGGATATATTTAACAGAACATAAGAAAGGCTCCCTAAAATACAACTGTCAAAAAGCTAAAGAAATTTCAGTCTATAACATGCCACCAGATATGAATACACCAAAAATGTATACATTTTACAGACCTTCATTGCCCTTGTCATTTGATGGAGGTACTTCAGAGAGTGGCATTTCTGCAGAAGTTACAGACGATTGTTCGCCTACAGTTGGCAATACATTGTCAGAATCTGATACTGACACTGCATCCCCAGCACTTCCATTCTCTGTGCCATGATCAACTCCAGAACCACCTTCGTTCAAATGAGCAGTAACGTCCATCACTATTGTTTTTATTCTGTCAGATGCGGGAACTTCATCATCCATATCCCTTGGACCACTGGAAAGAAATTGACTCTCTGAATGATCTGATTCCGTACCCAATTGGAGGCAATCTTCATCAACATTTTTTAACAATTCCTGACTAGAATGCTTGATGTCTGACCCCCCACTGCCTTCATTCATTGTAGACAAAGTAGGTGCTGACATGGTTTTCTGATCATTCTGATCTCTTTCTTTCTTGGAGACATCTAAGTCAGCCTTCCTTGACTGTACATCACCTTTAAATGCAAACTGGCCCTTATGTGATGATGAACTCTCTACTGCTTTTGAAAGTGAAACATATTTTAGTACAAGTTCTTTGTAAGCAATAAGCAATGTTTCAACATCTTCCACCCTCAAATCCCCAGCACTTGCATACAAGAAGGGATATTCTCGAATTAATTGACCAGTATGAGCTGCATGTAACACTGCAGCAGCTTCTTTGTCTTCTAGCTTTTGTACTGACATTCTACTTGCTTCTGAACTGTCCTTGGCATATGCTTCATTACTCTGGTCCATCTTTCCAATAGATACTGGAGGTTGCTTTTCCGACATTCTACTAGCTTGATACTCACCTGGAGGTTCGAGTTCTTCATTTCCATCCTTTTGATGTAATTCATGTACTTGCATCTTTGGTATAGTAGATTCCGACATGAATTGTACTGCTTCCACAGAAGAATGATTTGCAGGATAGTTGACTTGACTTGTAGTACCATTTAAAAGCAACTTTGCTGTTTGCATGTTCTTTTCAAATTCTCTTTCGTCCATTGAAAGAGACTTGGCATCCATATTTTTAATGAAGGACTCTGCAGATACCAAATTAGTAAAGAAGTATGCAGCTTCAGAGACTAGCCGAGACTGTCGCCTGTATTGCTGGATATACAAAAGATTTGAATGCAACTGAGGAGGGTTTGCCTGCAAATTAGAAGAGTGAGGCTTGAGAACTGATTCCCAACAAATAGCAAAATGGCACTGTATTCCATTTGAGATGTTAGTTATATAAGCCCCAAACCCTAAATGCAGCAATTGATGTCAAAGACATATTATCAACCAAATATTCCACTATTATACAATTAAAAACAAAAATATAAGAAAAGATAGATGATTTACCTATCATTTAAGGGGCAGGTTTACTAGGGATGCCATCCACGAATGGGGGAAACATCCCTTGGGTTTCCCCACAAAGTTTTCCTTGGAATAAACGAGGACTTTTCTTGTAATGGTGAGCAGGTACATGATGATGAAAGAATCTAGAATACAGTTTAATTGAATATCACAGTTTGAAACAATTATTCTCCGTATTCAAAGAGGAATATTAGAACACCACACTTTAGTTAAATGAATCTACTACAACCTTTCCCGACACCTGATATCATATAAATGTTAAACGAGACATATATCGTGTATACACTTCTCCATTGAAAATCCTCACGTATGCTGCTTGCACAGAGGATTTTACTATCCATCTTCCTGTCACAAGAATGTTCGGCAGCACCATAATGACCAAAGTAGCATGCAGAACAATGCCGTCATATAGTAACAATAGTATTGATGATGGAAAAAAGTTTGGGAACCCCAGATTGGGACTGAAAACCATGTCATCAAATTCATCTTGAAATCAGCCTCCCCTTTGTTACTATGTTAAGTGGTAATTGGAAGGATTCAGTCGGAATTTTAATCATTAGCATCCTTTCGGCAAGGGTAAAAATACCACAATTTTAAACATTAGTATCTGATTTTGATAAGGGGTAAAACAACCACCTTAAATTTTTTTCATACGGCTATATCATATATGAATGAGCTTCAGCATGCAAAGCCTTCAGCCTCAAATGCCTTGCCAGGCAGGAAATCCAACTACAAAGCTCACCAGACCTAATATATATGTGATTCTAATGGTTGGAATAGGTTAGGGTTCCAAAAATGACCATCTCAATATCGCCATAGGGTGACAGGCATACCCAAGACAAGCAGAGAGCAGGGCACAAATTTTATTTCATTCAAATGTCCGCCAGTGGCCAAAATATCGCCAGATCAGACTCAGATGTGAAGAAACCTTCTACTAGGAGACAACTCAATACTCACCTTCAGGCTTCAACTTAGAGTCATCTTCATAAAATTATAAAATACATAAAATGTTCGAATATGAACAATTAGGCAACAAGTAGGCAAGTATGATGATCTACATTTCAACTGAGGGTGAAAATAGGTAAAAACACATTGAGATGCATAAACTCTACTTCAAGGCACACAAAATTTAAGTTCTAAGATGTAATTATGCCAAGAGGCACTTTACAGCCCAATATGGGGGAGAGGTTGTCACATAAGGTATGTACATACATATGTGACAATAACAAAAAATATATAAATAAATAAACCAGCCTAGATCCATCTTAACTTTGAATTTATCAAGCACCAAGAGAGATAAAATCCCTTGAGGTGCAAACATTTTTTTGAAGTGCAAAACTTGAGAAAATGTTTACATCTTCAAGGATTTAATGATTAATCCCTCTCAACACTTGATAGATCTAGAGTTAATATGGATCTAGGCTGGTATATAAATGATGAAACTCTAAATGACCTTTAGAGTCTATTGCTGCCAAATCCACACCAAGGATAATGTGGAGAAAATTTTTAATCCACTTGGTGTGGCCTTGGAGGCGAGTCTCAAGTTGAGTCGTTGTCACTCAAGAGTCAATTCTCAACTCCTCTGTCTAGGCTAACTCCTAGTGAAGCCAATGTTGAATTTTCTACAAGATTCATAGTAGAATACAATTTTCTGCTAGATAATTACTTCCTAATGATTTCCACACAATATTCTCATGCCACTAATATCATTGAGCAATTATACTTCAGAAAATATCAATAGTAAATGCAACGGAAACAGTAAATATCAGAGAAAAATAGCCCTGCGCATTAGAGGCAACAAGTTTACCTTGGGAAACCCAACTTGGGAGAAAACCCAACAACTTTTCTTCTAGGAGAAATTATTCTTCAACAAGGTTTACAAATCCAACTTGTCTAGAATTTATCTGTGTCAATAACTAAGTCAAAATACCAGTCAAACCTGGTCAAAATTAGCAACAATATAGTCTTGGTCAAAACCAGTCAACTTTGGTCAAACTTCGGTCTGGTCAAAAACAGGTCTTGCAGTCAACTTGGCCCTGTGGTCAAACTGTGATCAACTATGGCATAATTCTATGGTCAAACTACAGTCAACTATGGCCTAATTATGTAGTCAACTACGGCCTAATTCTGCAATCAATGCCCAGTCAAATGGCTCGGTCAAACAACAAATAAACTTGTCCTTCTTTTGTTACATGTGTGGCTGCCCCTTAGAGAGAGAAGGGATGATGCGATGATGAATAATCAAAGTGAAGTGTCACATCATGTGTATATAGAAGTCGAATGGGATGAATTTTGACCAAGGGACACACCCTTTCATGGTAGGGCTGACTTGTCCTTTTTTGAGCCTACATGATGCCCAAAAAATATATTTTTTAATTTAATTTTCATGATTCTTCTAGGCTGACTTAGGTGACCTCTTGGCATGCGGGAATACCTCCCGATGCTACACAAAAATCAACACTACGTCTTAGCGAGGAAGGTATTCTCCTTGGCTGAAACAAATTTCCCCTTAGCTAAATTTTTTCCTTCATAAGAAGAGTTCATAAGCTTGTTATGACGACGCATGTCTATAAATCACTCCATCCTAGAGTAGGCAATGTGACTATCCTGGGCCATTTACCCTTGGCCAAATCAACATGGCCCGACCAAAGTCCTTTATGGCTCCTTAGGTAAATGTATCAATCTCCTTTGGTCAAATTAGCATGACCAAACCAAAGTCTTTTATGGATTCTCAGGAGAGGATTCTCAAGAGAGGATCCTCCCCTGGAGGATTCACCCCATGCCAAATGGCTTCTCAGGTGAATTTCATCTATCTTCTCTAGTCAAATCAATATGACAAACCCAAGTCCTTATGGCTTTTCAAGAGAAGATCTATCCAATTTGTAATTTCCCTAGGCCATTGACCCTTGGTCAAATCCATATGACCCATCCAAGTCCTTATGGCTTTTCAAGTGAATGTATCCATGTCCCCTAGCCAAATCAGCATTACCCATCCAAGTCCTTTTGGCATCTTAGGAGATGGTCTGCCCAATCCTACAGAGACATCAACACTCCCTCTCAACGAGGGAGACATTCGGCATCATACCAAGGTTATCTCTGAAGTATACAAACTTCGCTCTAGACAGAGGCTTGGTGAGAATGTCTCCAATCTGCTCATTTGTGGATATGTACTAGAGCTCCACTGCTCCTCTGTGCACCATGTGTCGAATGAAGTGACCTGATCAAATAGTCTTACAAGAAGCTTCCAAAGCCACACTGCTTCACGACTTGCGGCACTGGCAACGATATACTCTGCCTATGTTGTCTTGAATGTGACAAAAGTTTTCTTCCTGCTAAACTACGATATCATAGATGATCCCAAGTTGAAGTAGCACCCCCGAGGTACTCTTTTCTTCCTCTGCACTCCCTACTCAATCTAAATCTGTATATCCCTACAGTCTCACTTCACCACCTGAGGCATATCTCAAACCATATCCAACTGTACCATGTAGGTACCTCAACACATGCTTCGCTACAACCCAATGTACATGCCTCAGCTCAACCATAAAATGGCTCAGGGTTCTTACTGCACATCGTGGAATTCACCAAATCTGAATTTGACGCGGAATCACTTAGCTTCTTTAGATTGGTCACTATAGGTGTATCCATGGACTTGCAGTCCATCATACCAAATCTCCTCCAATATATGGATAATGTACTTCTCCTGCCAGAGGAAGATCTCAATAGGTCTCTACACCTCCAATCCCAATAAATAATGCATCATGCCAAGATTCTTCTTCTCAAACTCAGAGGCTAACTCCCTCTGACATTGTCACAAATTCATTTGTGGTAATCCAAGATGCTCCCTTTGTCATGCTCACTCTTTTGTTTGATATGGTCGCCTCATAGAAGGCATACAACACCTAGAGAACACTTGTCTCTAAGCATCTTATCTGACAATCTCAACCCATGACATCCTCTTGGAAGGTTTCTCCTTCCATTCTACCTGATTGTCTGCTCCCTCAAAACTTGAAGCTCTTACGGTCATTTGGCACTATCCTGAATGTCTTTACAATCTGTACTATCCTCCCTCTCGAACATCAATCACCCTTGTTGAGTCTAAGCTTGAGCTCTTAGGCCATGGAAAAACTTGATCATCTAGTGACTTGGAGCAAAAATCTCCTCGTAGTCCACTATCTCTTTCTGGGTGAACCCTCTTTCCACAACACTTATAACGTTGCCAACTACTGCATGAATCAATCAATTGGTAGTCACCACAATGTACCCATTCTTCCCTCCATTCAGGGGCCATGGAAGAAAAAGCATAACTAAGCAAAATACAAGGACAAGATGCTGAACAAAAATTAAAAATAATAATAGTGATCAAGAGAGAAAATATGAAGTACTTCTCCTCTTGATTACAAAAGAAATTGCTAACGGTTGTAGGGAATTGTAAACTCCCTCTCGATCCTTACCTTCTTGCAAAAATCAATGAAGCCCAGCTGCAATCTCATCAAGCTTAGATTCCTTTGTCTTCTTTTGAGGTGGATGCTCATCCTCATCCTCAACATCAGCTGCTAATGCATGTTGCTTTCCTTTCCTCTTTTTTTTTTGCAGAACCCTGAGGGTTAGGGTTTCTTGATCCTGCAGATTCATCGAGCTATCTAACCACTCCAAAAGCTCAACAACAAGCTAGCATCAACACCAAATCATTTTGCATGCTATCAAGGAGATAAACCAAGTATGCATCACACAAACTGCACTTGCATCTAGCACTCCAAGTCTTTCTCTAGGGTTTCATCCCACAAACCTTGGGACTTTCTCATCTGAGACTTCAATACAAGTTGTAATCTCCAAGTCTTCTCTAGGGTTTACAAACCCTATGTATTCCAACTCTTGTACCACACAAGCATAAAGATTCTAAGACGAATGCATCAATATTAAAAGCACATACTTTAATACAGGTGTTATGATAGGCTCTCTTCTCCCTTTATATAAAAGTAGGTGAGGGAGGCTTTCTCCTCAGCACCCTTTGGCTCTGCAGTAACTTCCTTCTAAATATTTGTAACATTATCTTCCATTCTAAGGCTTGTCACCAATTGGCAAGAAATCAAAATATATTCAAGCTACTGAACACTTGTCTCTTAGGTTGACTTCAATGGTTTCTCTTTCAACAAAGCTCTGATACTATGTTGAATTTTCTACAAGATTCACAGTAGAATACATTTTTTGTTGATTTTTCAAGATTTTCTAGACTGATAATAACTTCATTATTAGTCTTGTATCACATTTATCATTAAGAAACTACACAAATAATCTCAACTGTAAAACAATAATGACAGTAGGATCAAGAAGAGACAACCAAAACACAAAAGACAAAAACTTATCCTGGGAAAACCCTAACCAGAGAAAAACCCAACGACCTTTTCTTATAGAAATTTGTCCAATTTAACAAGAGATACAATCTGAGTTCAATAGAACAACTTGGAAATAACTAGGGCTAGACCAACCCTTCATCCATGATAGTTTCCAAAGATAGATACAAGGTTACCTTTTAGGGTTTCCTTCCAACTAGGCCTCCTTTAATTAGAAACTCGATCTTCCAATATTCCTTAAAAAAACATAGCTTCATCTTTCATTCTGCCTCAAATTCGTCCTTCTTCATGCATTAGATCTGTCCTCTTATTTTGCCTCAAATTCATTCTTATTTTGCCTTAGAGTGGTGATTTGAATTGGCGCAAATGGAGGACGAATGGAATATATATAGTAGATTAGAGTGCTCCAATGGGCACGCCCCTTAGGTTGGGCCAACGTACGCAGTTAAAGCCAACCTTACATTTTGGAGGCAAAATTCAAAATCCAAAATACAAATGTTCCTTCTTTTGAAGCCAACTCGGTGTATACATTTGCATTCATCATTTCTTTCATATGAAGAGTAACCATACCACACTAGATAATTGCTTCCTAATGATCTCCACACAGTATTCTTTTGCCACTGATATCATTGAGCAATTACACATTAGAAAATATCAAATAGTAAATGTAGCAGAAACAATAAATATCAAAGAAAGACAACCATGCACAATAGAGACAACAATTTTACCTTGGGAAACCCAAACATGGGAGAAAACTCAACAAATTTTCTTCTAGGAGATTCAACAAGGTTTATAAATCTAATTTGTCTAGAAATCTATGCCAATATCTAAGTGGAAATAGCAGTCAAACCTAGTCAAAATCAATGACAAGATAGTCTAGGTCAAAACCAATGAAACTAGTCAACTTTGGTCAAACTTCGATTTAGTCAAAAATAGGTCTACAGTCAACTCGACCTTGTGGTCAACCTATAGTCAACTATGTCCAAATCCTGCGATCAAACTACGGTCAAACTACAGTGAATTGTGACCAAATTTTTGCCATCAACTGAGGCCTAACTTTGTAGTCAATGCCTAGTCAAATGGCCAGGTCAAACAACAGATAAACTCGTCCAAACTTCAATCAACTCATCTTCCTTCTGTTACATGTGTGGCTGTCTCTAAGAGAGATAAGAGATGAAAAGATGATGAATGATCAAAGTGAAGTGTCACATCATGCAGATATACAAGTAAGAGATGAAAAGATGATGAATGATCAAAGTGAAGTGTCACATCATGCAGATATACAAGTCGAATGGATTGAATTTTGACCAAGGGACACACCCTTTCATGGTGGAGCTAACTTGTCCCATTTTGAGCCTACATGATGCCCAAAAAATAAAATTTTAATTTTAATTTTCACAATTATTCTAGGTCAGCTTAGGTGACCTTTTTGCATGCTGGAATACCTCCCGATGCTACACAAAAATCAACAGCCACGGGGGTAGTCCCTAATGTTTATTTTTGTAGCATCGGAATGTGATCTAGGTCTCAAATTTGGTAAGGAGGCTTAGACACCAGTATTCTAAAGAACCCAGAAACCATTTGTGGAAATTCCACTCGGTTCATGGTTTATTAAAAGAATTAATTATTTTAATGGAGACCCTAAGTTTAAACTTAGGGAAATTAAATAATTAATGGATATTAATAAAACAGAGTGTGAATATTCTAGAGAACGAAGATCAAGTTAAGTTTTAATCTTAGCCATTGATTAGACTTCTAATCTGGGTTGTTGATTCATCAATGAGAAGATCATAAAAGAAGGCTTGACGGTCATTTGGAAAGCAAGTCAGGCAAGCATTCAGTAACTCGAGGGAAGTCGATTATGAAGGAATAGAATTCGATTTCAAAGGGAGATTTTGCAAGGGCAGAGGAAGCAAAGGGCATCAAGAGTGTCGGGGCACGAGGGAAGGAGGAAGCAGGGAAGCAGAGAGGCAGCACTCCAGAGCAGCCCAGAGGCCTCACGCAGTAGTGACGCAGGCTTACGCTGGCTCTGCGCAGAGAGCTATGCAGGAGGCTCGCAGAGTGACGTAGGGAGGGCTAGGGAACCCCTTAGGTGTCAGAAATTCTTTGGAGGACTAAAGGAGAATTATCTCAGGTGTATCTCGAGAAAATCTCTTAGTTGTCTATGCCAGACTTTCCTTGTAAAGATTTCAACTGAAGATTAATATATAAATCCTCATCTGCTGCACCGGTTTTCCCACATTGGGTTTTTCCGGGGGCAATTGTCCAAAAATAATTGTCTATGTGATTGATTCTTATGCTTGTATTCTTTACTGTTATGTTCTCTACATTTACTTGGGTGATTACTGCAGTACTGTTTATTTCAAAATTTACTGGAAGAATTATGTAAATAACTTATTGGAAGAATAAGTAGGAGAAAAAAATCTATCACTGCAGTAGTATTTCAGGATTGAAATTTTAACATGGTATCATAGCTTGAGATGAGTAACAGGAGTGGAGAACCTGCAAAGGAACTAAGACCAGATGTTGTTGCTACAACAACTTGGAAGGGTTCACGTAGTTCTTCAGAGAGAAGGGAAAGCATGAAAGGACAGATGGATCACGACATCTTTGTACTGGCATCCGGACTGGAATAAGAATTTGCTTGTGTCAAACTCTACTTCTCCAGATATCTGGTATATTGACAGTGGAGCTTCTGCACACATGAAGGGGGTACGAGAATATTTCTCCAGCTACCGAGAAGAGCAGATGAACTTTCAAATCACCATGGGCAATAAGACAAATGCACCTCTATGGGAAGAGGAACCATAGTATTTCAAACCGAAGCTGGTAATAAGCTTGGTGCCAGTAATGTACTACATGTGCCTTATTTGGGGATGAACTTACTCTCTGTGTCTCAGCTTCAAAACAAAAGTTATGGCATTTAATTCATTGGCAAAAGAGTATACGTCAAACACACAA
Source organism: Pinus albicaulis (assembly GCA_034641835.2). Lineage (NCBI taxonomy): Eukaryota > Viridiplantae > Streptophyta > Pinopsida > Pinales > Pinaceae > Pinus > Pinus albicaulis. The sequence continues at coordinate 1,664,286,456 of CM076575.1, read as the reverse complement.
GTTGGAATAAGAAGACACAAATCGAAGTCAGGATCAATAAACTCTATAAGTTGCAGCTCGAATCTCCAATGGCGCTGATAGGTAGGAATGACTAGAAGGATTTGAATGAACTATGGCACAAGAGAATGGGGCACTTACACCATGGGGCTTTGAGAATTCTCAAGAAGACCATCACAGGAGTTCTAGAACTGAGCACCAAGCGAGATGACGTCTGCAGAGGGTGCGTAATGGGGAAGTATGCCAAGGCAGTGTATCCCAAAAGCAGCAATAGGGCTAAGAGTGTGTTGGGATTAATAGACTCGGACATTTGTGGACCAATGTCCACTAGAGCTCTCAATGGTACCGAATATTTCATCACCTTTATTGATGACCTCTCCAGGAAGACTTGGATCTACTTTCTTAAGACCAAGGATGAAGTCTTTCATCGATTCAAGGAATTTAAGGCTCTGATTGAGAATATGACAGGAAAGCGGATAAAGACATTGTGATCAGACAATGGTGGAGAATACATAGATAAAGACTTCACAGATTTTTGCGCAAGGGAAGGCATAATAAGAGAGTGGTCTGCTCCATATAATCTAGAGCATAATGGAATCACGGGAAGGAAGGATAGAACTGTTGTTGAGGCTATTGTTGAGATTTTGTGTATTTGGGGTAGCATCAGTTGTGCTTTAGCTCCCAAATTTTGAGAAGGGACTAGAGTACACTTGATCTACAAGACCCAGAAATGGATTTGGGAAATTTCATCTGGTTTAGAAGATATTAAATTAATTAGTTATTTTAATGTATTTCCTAAGATAAAACTTAGAGAACTTAAATAATTAAAGTGAATTTAATTAAACATGTGATGAAATTGTCTTAAGTCACATGGATCAAGCTTTCTTTTAATCTTAGCCATTGATTCAAAATCTGATCATGGTCGTTGGTTTCCTAATGAGGAAAGTATAAAAGAAAGGCTTGGGGTCGTTTGTAAGGAGACACAGAGGCAGAGCACTGAAGCTAAGTTGAGATTCTAGGGCAGGTTTGCTAAGAATTCTCAGAAGTGTTTCAACTGCATAGAGGGGAATTTAGGCCAAGGGGATGATCTGATCCCAGGGTCTAGAATCAGCAAGAGGCACAGATCAGCTCAGAGAGGCAGCGCAGAAAAGCAGGAGAGCAGCAGCAGGAAAGGCAGCAACTGTGCTACGTAGGTGCTGCACAATCCCTCCCAGGACAGCGTGATTCAGGTAGAAGCCCTCAGGGGTTACGAAGAGACCCTACGAGGCAGCATAAGGACTGTCACCCAGTCTGGGGTAACGCAGCGCTTTTCGGAGCAGTGTTGAGGGACACAGAGGCTTCAAGCGCTGGCGCAGAGGCTTCAGGGGCTGCTCTGGGGTTTCTAAGGCCTAATTTTGGCGGAGTCTTGTAAATCTCATTTGAGAGTGTGGATTAGTCATTATTTTGGCTTCAGAACAACCAATGAGTTGTAGATATATTATTTCTCTGTCGGGTTTTCCAGATTTGGAACCCAGATTTGTTGTATTTAGAAAATTCTTAATAATAAAACCCTCCAGCAGCCAGAAGACCGGCTTTCCCGCATTGGCTTTTTCCGGGGACTATTTGTCTAGAAAATATTTGTGTCATTTTGTCTATGTGTGCATGTACTTGTTCTAAATCTGAATTGGTGAAGATATGTTATGTGTTTTGCTTTGATTTTAATTTGAATTTATTCTGTTAATAACTTATCTAAGTAGGAGGAGCATAACCAGATTAACAGTAAAAATTTCTGCATAAGTGCAAGATTCAAAAATTTTCACATGGTATCAGAGCAATTGCAGATCTAGGAGGGTCACCAACAAGAGACTGAAGGTTCTAGCCGCAGAAAGCAGCTAGAAAAGTAGTAGAAACGCAGATTTGAAGGGACAACACAGTTTTCAAAGGAAGATTCACGCAGAGGGAAGGGTGACGTAGTATAACGTTGTCTCCTAGCAAGCCCACACAATTACTGCACAAAGGCAGCTCATAAACAACATTGAATTAGTCTGAAGCCTGCGAGTGTGATGCAGATTTGAATCTGTCAGTTCCAGAAAAGACTGAAGATTAGCTGCAGAAATTCAGAAGGTGCTAGTGGGGTTAAATTTCTGAAGTTTTCAGATTTTTAGCCTAAGCACAAGTGACAAAGGGAGGGAGGAGTTCAACTTCTCAGAGGGTTTCTAGCCAAAGAAACTTGCAGTTTGATCTGAGGATCAAAGAGAGCTCAAGCATTGTTGATTTGGCAAATTTCCAAGGAGGGAAATCAGTTGTCAGAGGGAGCAGAAGGTGCATGTTTCGCCTAAGGCCTTAGATCCAGTTCTCTAACAAAGAGAAAAGGAAGTTCCGACACATTTCTGAGCAGATGGCTCCTCATGGACTGCGTGATCAGGATAGGCTGGATGGACTCTCCAACTTTTCAGTTTGGAAGGCAAGGATCCTAATAGTCCTTGAGGCATATAATCTTAGACACCATGAAGATCAAACTCTGGCCACACCGACCGATCTAGATCTCCTTCGGAAGCATAAGGAAGCTGTTGGGCATGCCAAGTGGCTGATCGTGGACGGAATTAAGGACCATATTGTACCACACTTAGCTGAGAAGAAGACAGCTAATGAGATGTGGAAGGCCTTAATCTCCCTATATGAGGGAAAATCTGTCCAAAGAAAGATGTTGTTGGAGACACAGATGAGGTCATTCATGATGACCGAGGAATAAGATATGGAGCATTTCCTCTTCAGATTGCAGTCGATCAGAGATCAGTGGACTTCAACGGGTGTTAAGGTGGAAGACAATGTGATGGTCAGGATTGCCCTCAATGCAGTCACAGATGAGTGGGAAACCTTTGTCCAAAGTATCTTGGGCAGAACAGACCTCCCAGATTGGGTCAACTTGTGGTCAATTTTGCATCAAGAAGAACTTCGCAGATTCACCAAGAAGCAATACAGCACGGGATCAAGCAAAGCAAAGAAGGAAGATGAAGAAGATGCAACCTTGGCATCAAAGCGACAGCAAGGAAAGAAGAAGAAGGATTTGTCAAAGATCAAGTGCTTCCAGTGTGGTGAGATGGGACATTTTGCCAGCAATTTGTCCTCAGAAGAAAAAGGACAAGGAAGCTTCTTCTTCCAAGGCTGTTATGGCAGATGACGGGTCAGAAGATGATGCAGCCATGAGCGCTCATGAACCACGAAAGTGGGGCGACATGGATATGTAGACGAGCTACATGGAATGAGGCAGGATCCTTGAGCAGCTCATCTCTTGGATCACAAGTGAGCTACGGCAGCCTTAAGACAGTAGCGGGACAAGTTGAGCAGTAGATGCATAGATCACAGATGAAGCAGAGGCAGATCTGAAGACTGCAAGGAGCAACACAGAGCAAAGCAGCAGCAGCGTAGAAGCAACGACAGCGCAAAGGCTGATGTGACTTCAGCAGCGCAGAGAAAAGTTGCTTACGTAGTGCAAAGCTGCAGCAGCGTAGAAGGCTTCAGAGGGACAGCGCAGTGCAGTAGCAGCGTGAGAGATTTCAGCAAAAGGGGTTGATATGACTTCAATAGTGCAGGTGGAGTCTACTTACGGAGTCAAGAGCTGTAGTTGTGCATCATTCTTAAGATGCCAGCACAGATATGTAGCCTATGGAGCTTCAGTGATGAGGATGCATTCCATCTGACTTGTTTGTCAAAGATTGGGCAGGAGATTCAGTTGTTTCTCTCAACAACTGAAGTTGCAGTGCAGCAGATCAACGGTGGCATTGCTATGAGCAGCACAGATGCAGCGTATTGAGAGGGAGTTGTGGTACAGTGGTTGCAGCGCCAGTGGTAGAGTCATGGGCAGCTATACAGAATGGCAGCGGCAGTGCAAAGTTGAGCAGCAACAAGCCAAGCATCAACAGCACAGAACCAGTGCCCAAAATCTTGTAATGCATAGTGTGATGTATTGCTAGAGCACACCCTTGATACTAAGAGGGAGTGTTGATATTTCTTGTATTTCGGGTAGCATCAGTTGTGCTCTAGCTCCCAAATTTTGAGGAGGGACAAGCGTACACATGATCTACAAGACCCAGAAATGGATTTGGGAAATTTCATCTGGTTTAAGAGATATTAAATTAATTAACTATTTTAATGTATTTCCTAAGTTAAATCTTAGGGAACTTAAATAATTAAAGTGAATTTAATTAAACATGTGATGAAATTGTCTTAAGTCACACGGATCAAGCTTTCTTTTAATCTTAGCCATTGATTCAAGATCTGATTATGGTCGTTGGTTTGCCAACGAGAAAAGTATAAAGGAAAGGCTTGGGGTCATTTGTAAAGAGACACAAAGGCAAAGCACTAAAGCTAAGCTCAGATTCTAGGGTGGGTTTGCTAAGAATTCTCAGAAGTGTTTCAACTGTAGAGAGGGGAATTTAGGCCAAGGGGGTGATTTGATCCTAGGGTCTAGAATCAGCAAGAGGTAGAGATCAGCTCAGAGAGGCCGCGCAAAGAAGCAGGAGAGCAGCAGCAGGAAGAGCAGCAATTGTGTTACACAGGTGTTGCACAGTCCCTCCCAGGACAGTGTGATTCAGCTGGAAGCCATCAGGGGTTACGCAAAGATCCTAAGGGGCAGTGTAAGGATTGCGTCACCCAGTCTTGGGTAATGCAGCCCTTTCCGGAGCAGCGGTGAGGGACACAGGGGCTTTAGGGGCTAACGCAGAGGCTTCAGGGGCAGCGTTGGGGTTTCTAGGGCCTAATTTTGGCAGAGTCTTGTAAATCCCATTTGAGGGTATGTATCAGTCATTATTTTGGCTTCAGAATAGCCAGTGAGTTGTAGATCTATTATTTCTCTGTCGGGTTTTCCAGATCTGGAACCCAGATTTGTTGTATTCAGAAAATTCTTAATAATAAAACCCTCCAGTAGCCAGAAGACCGGTTTTCCCGCATTGGCTTTTTCCAGGGACTATTTGTCCAGAAAATATTTGTGTCAATTTGTCTATGTGTGCATGTACTTGTTCTAGATCTGAATTGCTAAAGATCTGTTATGTGTTTTGCTTCGATTTTAATCTGAATTTATTCAGTTAATAACTTATCTAAGTAGGAGCATAACCAGATTAACAGTTAAAATTTATGCATAAGTGCAAGATTCAGAAATTTTTACAGCTGCAAGGGATATGCTATATGATCAAGACATACCTATATTCCTATGGGTTGAAGCTTGTACTACAAATGTATATGTTCAGAACAGGGTTATTCATAATGCATTGGGTAAGATCACTCCAAAAAGTGTCTTTACTGGCAGGAAGCCAAAGGCAAGCCACTTCAGGATCTTTGGTAGTGTGGCATACTGCCATGTACCCAAAGAAAAGAGAAAGAAGTTAGATAGGATTGCTGAAAAGGGATATCTGGTGGGATACATTGAAAATGCTAAGGCTTACATAATCTACATTCTTGGGAGCAGGAAGGTTGTAGTGCGGCGAGATGTGAAGTTCATGGAGGAAAGAGCTTTCAGAAAATCCCGAGAGATGCCTTCAGCAACACAGTCTGAAGATGACCCATTGGTCCAGCCTCTACGACTAGTTGAGTTTAGCCCAAATGCTTCTCCAAGGCAAACTGATTCAAGGGATTTATCTCCAGAAGATTTGCAGGAGGGGGAGCAGGCAAAGCCACCCACTACCAGTGGTAGGACAAGTAGGGAATTACGACAAACTCTGAAGGATGTAGAAGAGTTTGTTAGGGCCCCCAAAAATGAGAAAAGGGAGCGTAAGCAACCGAATAGGTACCAAGCCTTGGTAGGACAAGTCGGGGAACCCTCTAATTTTCAAGAACCAGATCAGCATCAAGTATGGGTCAATGCAATGGTGGAAGAGTACAATTCCATCATGACAAATGATGTCTGGGAGGTGGTTCAAAGGCCTCAAAACAAATTAGTTGTGGGTTCGAGATGGATCTACAAGATCAAATATGTTGCATATGGCAACGTAGAAAAATTCAAAGTTGGGTTTGTGGCAAAGGGGTATGCTCAGAAGGAAGGGATAGATTATGAAGAGACCTTCGCCCTAGTCGCCAGATATACTTCTATAAGATCTGTGATATCCATTGCTACGCAGATGGGATGGGAGATTTGTGAAAATTCTACTGCAGTGTATTGGTTTATTTCCTCCTACTTGATTTAATTTATACAAGTTATTTTTAGAAATTAGATTCAGAAAATACCAAAAATAAACACAACTACAACCTACACATGCAGATCATTTACTGAATAATTCACTCATGAAACAAAGTGACACATGGATTTTTGGACATAAGTCCCAGAAAAAATCCAAAGCGGGAAAACCAGTTCAGCAGATATGAGGGTTTTATAATTAAGTAGTTTTGAGCACAGCAAATCTGGGTTCCAACCTTGGAAAACCCGACAGAGAATAAAAGATATAAGATATGCAACTAACCTGAAGATCTAGTGCCAAATATCTGATTGATCCACACCCTCAAACGGGATTTACAGGACCCAACCCGGATTTGACTCTAGAAATCCTCAGCACTACCCCTAAAGCCTCAGCGTCAGCCCTGCGACCCTCAAATGCCACTGCGTTGAACCAAAAGGGACTGTGTCACCTCTAGAAGGATGTCACAGCCTCACGCTGGCCCTAAAAGACCCTTTGCATGATTTCTGGAGCCTCCTAGTGCCTCTGCGTTGTCCTGCGTAGTAGCGGCTATGCAGCACCTGCGTAGTTGTTGCCTTGCTTCTCTGTGCTGTCCTTGAGCTACTCCTCTTGCCTCTTGTTGTCTCTTGGCTCTTGGAATTAGATCATTCCCTCAGCCAATACTATCCCTCACTGCAGGAAATTCCACTGGAAATTCTTAGCAAACCCGCCCTAGAATTCCAAATCTATTCCTCAGTTCTACAGAAATTGTGTGTCTTCAACTGACCCTCAAGCCTTTCTCTTATACTTTTTCGTTGAACCCTTCAACGACCGAGATTAAATCATCCATCAACGGATTAGATTAAAAGACCGCTTGATCCGTGTGACTTAAGACCATTTCAGCACATGTGCTAATTAATTCACTTTAATTATTTTATTTTCCTAAGTTAGACTTAGGAAATCCATTAAAAAAAATCAATTATTTGAATAACTAGAACACAACTTGAAATTTCTCAAATCCATTTCTGGGTCTTGTAGATCAAGTGTACTCTAATCCCTCCACAGAATTTGGGACCTAGAGCACAACTGATGCTATCCCAAATACACAAAATCTCAACACTCCCTCCTAGCATCAGAAGTGTGCTCTAGCAATACATCACACAATGCATTACAAGATCTTGAGTACAGGATCTGTGATGTTGATGCTTGGTCTGCTGCCCTTCATCTACTGCATTGTTGCTCTCTGCGTTGTTGCCCATGCCACTGCCACTGACACTGCAACATCTGTACAACTCCCTCTCAAATTGTTGCATCACGCTGCCCATAGCACTGCCACTGCTAACTGTTGCACTGCAACTCAGTTGTTGAGAAGTAAGCAACTGAAAGACTCTACCCTATTGTTTGACAGACAAGTCAAGTTTCCCCCCACCACTGAAGCCTCCTGGATGCTAAATCACGTTGTCCCCTTGGAGACATTGTCATGCTACAACACTGCACTGCATGAGCCCAGCTTCTTTGTGCTGTTGAAGTCCCATCAGCCTCTCTGTGTTGTTGCCTCCACACTGCTGCTACCTCTGCATCACATTGTTCACTCTTCAGCTCTTTAACTCCCTATTGCTCTTCAATATGGTTACTTGCAACCATCTCCCAACTCATCCCACTACCGTCTTAAGGCTCCAGTAGCTCGAATGTGATCCAAGAGTAGGGCCAACTCAAGGATCCTGCCACTCAATCTGGATACTCTATATATCCATGTCACCCCACCTCTTCTCTCAAGGTGCATGAGCACTCATGATTGCATCATCATCAAAGCCATCGTCATTTGTTGTTGCAGCCTTGGAATCATAAGCTCCTTTGTCCTTCTTCTTAGGACAATTGTTGGCGAAATGACCAAGATCACCATAGTTAAAGCACCAGAGCTTAGAGAGGTCCTTCTTCTTCTTCCCTTGCTTCTTTTCCCTTGATGCAAGGTTTGCATCCTCCTCTTCTTCTTTCTTCACTCTGGCTGATCCGCTTCCTCCACTGTTGGATTGCTTCTTGGTGATCCTCCTGATCTCCTCTTGGTGGAGGATAGCCCACATATCTGCCCATGATGGTAACGCTGCCCTTCCCAGAATGCTCTGGACAAACGTTTCCCATTCTTTAGAGACAGCATTCAGGGTCGTCCTCACTAGGAGCCCTTCATCTAGATTAGCACCCATGCCAATCAGCTAGTCACGGATAGCTTGAAGTCTGAAGAGGAATGGATCAATCTCTTCACCCTTCATCATTTGGAACATCCACATCTAATTTTCAAGAAGCATTCTTCTTTGCACAGAACCTCCTTGGTACATCACTTCCAAAGCTGACCACATGTCATGTGCTGTATTCTTACCAGTCACATGAGGAATCACGTGATCCTTGACTCCGTATATGATCAACCTCTTCGCTCGTGCTTGATTTTCTTCATACTTCTTGAGTGGATCTGCGTTGGTTGGTACAGCAAGTGTCTTCTCTGCATGATCTTTGAGACCATACCCATCTAGAACTGAGAGGATTCCGGTCTTTCAGATAACATAGTTGGACATTCCATCCAATCTATCTTGATCCCTCAATCCATATCAAGCCATTTTTGCTCAGATCTGAAGCAAACAGTACTTCTCCCTCTGGATCTGGGTTTCTTGGTGACTAGAAACACTCTAGTAACTGCTTCTTTCTACAAACTAACTTCTGTCTTAGAAATCTTCCACCAAAACTCAAACAGACAATATTCTCCGATCCTCCTGATCGAATCTCAGATTTGTTTGGCTCCGATCTGCTGAATGACTGTCTTCCTCCCGCCTTTGTTACCTTAGCTAGGCACAATTCTGCACCTGCAGAATCCTTACCCCACCAGCACTACTGAAGATCTCAAGCATTGCTTCCAGAACTTGGCTGAATTCTTCTGCAACAAGGGAAGTGACTGGACAACGTCCTCCTGGCTGGCCCAGTGCAGTCCCAGCGTGGCTCAAAAGTGGACTGTGTAACCCCAAACTGAGTGACGCAGTCCTTATGCTGCCCTGGGAAGGGTCTGCGTAAGCCCAGAGGCCTTCTGCAGCTTCAACGCTGTCACCTGGATCTACTTTCCCTTGCTGTCAAGATGCCTTTTCCGGATCTGCTGCTTCTTCTGCCACCCTGCAGAAAAAACAACTCTTCAGCTTATTGTTTGAGATTCAGCTTAATCTGCTATAGCTCTGATACCATGTGAAAATTCTACTACAGTGTATTGGTTTATTTCCTCCTACTTGATTTAATTATACAAGTTATTTTTAGAAATTAGATTCAGAAAATAAACACAACTACAGCCTACACATGCAAAACATTTACTGAATATTTCACTCATGCAACAAAGTGACACATGGATTTTGGACATAAGTCCCCGAAAAAATCCAAAGCGGGAAAACCGGTTCAGCAGATATGAGGGTTTTATTATTAAGTAGTTCTGAGTACAGCAAATCTGGGTTCCAACCTTGGAAAAACCGACAGAGAATAAAAGATATAAGATATGCAGCTAACCTGAAGATCTAGTGCCAAATATCTGACTGATCCACAGCCTCAAACGGGATTTACAGGACTCAGCCCAGATCTGACCCTAGAAATCCTCAGCACTTCCCCTGAAGCCTCAGCGTCAGCCCTGCTACCCTCAAATGCCACGCGCTGCACCAAAAGGGATTGCGTCACCCCTAGAAGGGTGTCGCAACCTCACGCTGGCCCTAAAAGACCCTCCGCGTGATTTCTGAAGCCTCCCAGTGCCTCTGCACTGTCCTGCGTAGCACATGCGTAGCGGCTGCGCAACACCTGCGTAGTTGTTGCCTTGCTTCTCTGCGCTGTCCTTGAGCTACTCCTATTGCCTCTTGTTGTCTCTTGGCTCTTGGAATTATATCATTCCCTCAGCCAATACTACCCCTCACCTCAGGAAATTCCACTGGAAATTCTTAGCAAACCCGCCCTAGAATTCCAGATCTACTCCTCAGTTCTACAGAAATTGTGTCTTCAACTGACCCTCAAGCCTTTCTCTTATACTTTTTCGTTGAAACCTTCAACGGCCGAGATTAAATCATCCATCAACGGCAGAGATTAAAAGACTGCTTGATCCATGTGACTTAAGACCATTTCAGCACATGTGTTAATTAATTCACTTTAATTATTTTATTTTCCTAAGATAGACTTAGGAAATCCATTAAAAATAATTAATTATTTGAATAACTTGAACACAAGTTGAAATTTCTCAAATCCATTTCTGGGTCTTGTAGATCAAGTGTACTCTAGTCCCTCCACAGAATTTGGGACCTAGAGCACAACTGATGCTATCCCAAATACACAAAATCTTAACAAGATTCACTAGATGGATGTCACGACTACGTTCTTGAATGGGGTGATAGAAGAAGTATATATCGAACAACCAAAGGGCTTTGAGACGCATAAGAAAAAAACTCATGTGTGTAGGCTTAAGAGAGCCTTGTATGGACTTAGCAATCCCCTAGAACTTGGTATGGTTAAATTGATAGCTACTTGCAAAAGATGGGATTTGTCAAGAGTGACGCAGATCCCAATCTCTACTATCTGAGAGTAGGGGATGAGCCTTTGATACTGGTACTGTACGTAGATGATCTATTCCTGACAGGATCATCTAGGCTCATCAAGGACTGCAAAGAGAATTTAGCTCCAAAATTCGACATAAAGGATCTGGGGCTGATGCATTATTTTTTGGGGTTGGAAGTTTGGCAGCAGAAGGGTGAGATATTTCTTGGTCAAGGGAGATATGCTACAGAAATCTTGAAGAGGTTCAAGATGGAGGACTGTAGACCCATGGCTACACCAATGATCACCAACTGGAAGAAAATTGATACATATTAAGATGATGAGGTTGATCCTACCTTGTATAGGCAGCTCATAGGGTCCCTAATGTATCTAGTCAACACTAGGCCAAACATCTCTTATGTTGTCAACACCCTCAGTCAATTCATGGTGGAACCAAGGAGGGCACATTGGGCAGCAGCCAAGCATGTTCTCAGATATTTGCAAGGAACAGTGGAGCTTGGATTGAGATACACCTGAGGCAATGACATCAGATTAGGTGGGTTCACTGACGCAGATTGGGTTGTGAGGCCAGTAGATCGCAAAAGTACCAGTGGGTACTGTTTCAATGTTGGATCAGGAATGAGCTCCTAGTGCAGCAGGAAACAGAAGTTCGTGGCTCTGAGCTTAGTTGAGGCGAAATATATGGCTGCAAGCACTGCTTCGTGCGAGGCAATATGGCTTAGGAAGCTGCTTGTGAATCTACTCAAGGAAAAGATGGAAGCGACCAACATTCTATTTGATAATCAGAGTTGCATCAAGCTCTCTGAAAATCCTGTGTTCCACGATCGGTCGAACCACATTGACATCAGGTGTCATTTCATCAGAGACTGTGTCCAATGGGGAGTTGTACAATTACAAGACACTCCGACAGGAGAACAGGTGGCAGACATCCTTACTGAGGCTCTAGGAAAGACAAAGTTTGTCTACCTCAGAGAGAAGATGGGGATGATAAAGAATCCATTTCAATAGCAGAAATGGACTGATGCATAATTGAGAGGGAGCTGCAGTGCATATGAGGCAGTAGCAGTGGCAGTGTCATGGGTAGTAGTATAGAAGGTAGCAGCACAACAGATGAGGGCAGCAGCAACCAGGCATCAGCAGCATGGAGAATGCTTCAGGGTCAGAGCAGTATGTAGCAGGCATATTGCTAGAACACTTTCCTCGCTAAGATGGAGTGTTGATTTTTGTAGCATCGAAAAGTGACCTAAGTCTCAAATTTGGTGAGGAGGCTTCGAACCTAGAAACTGTTTGTGCAAATTCCTCTCGGTTCATGTTTTATTAAAATAATTAATTATTTTAATGGAGACCCTAAGTTTAAACTTAGGGAAATTAAATAATTAATGGGTATTAATAAAACAGAGTGTGAATCTTCTAGAGAACGAAGATCAAGTCAAGTTTTAATCTTAGCCATTGATTAGACTTCTAATCTGGGTCGTTGATTCATCAATGAGAAATTTATAAGGGAAGGCTTGAGGGTCATTTGGAAAGCAAGCTGGACAAGCATTCAGTAACCCAAGGGAAGTTGATTCTGAGGTAATAGAATTCGATTTCAGAGGGAGATTTTGCAAGGGCGGAGGAAGTAGAGGGCATCAGAAGTGTCAGGGCACGAGGGAAGGAGGATGGAGGAAAGCAGAGAGGCAGCACTCCAGAGCAGCGCAAAGGCCTCACGCAGTACTGACGCAGGCTTACGTTGGCTCTACGCAGATAGCTGCACAAGAGGCACACAGAGTGACGCAAGGAGGTCTAGGGAACCCCTCACGTGTTAGAAATTCTTCAGAGGACTGAAGGAGAATTATCTCAGGTGTATCTCGAGAAAATCTCTCAATTGTTTCTGCAAGACTTTCCTTGTAAAGATTTCACTGCTGAAGATTAATATATAAACCGTCATTTGTTGCACCAGTTTTCCCACATTGGGGTTTTCTGGGGACAATTTTCAAAAAATAATTGTGTCTATGTGATTGATTCTTACACTTTTATTCTTTACTATTATGTTCTCTACATTTACTTGGGTGATTACTGCAATAGTGTTTATTTCAAAATTTACTGGAAGAATCTTGTAAATAACTTATTGGAAGAATAAGTAGGAGAAATAAATTTATCACTACAGTAATATTTCAAGATTGAAATTTTAACACCTAAAAGATAACCACGACGTGATTAAAGCTAAAGCAAATAAGAAATATTAATCTAAGAGTGATTTAGGTTACTCAAGAATACATTCACCATCAATATATAACTCACAACATATGAAAGATAGATAAGCAAATAATCACATTCACCGTCAATATACAAGATGAGCGAATAATCAATTGACATAGATGAATAGAAAAAGACCAGTGCCAAAAAAAAATTGTTGACACTTGTAAATAAAGCACTTGTTACCTGCTCAGATGTACCTAGCAAGGAATGAAGACCCCATTGCCTAATGGACAAGGCACCTATAAAAATGTTCAAGTTTAGAAATCCAGCAGGGCAATTTTTCACTTCTCTCTATTCTTCTATCTTCTCTCTCCTCTTTCTTCTATGCAAATTTCGTACCCCCACGGGGAATTGTATAAAATGACACTAGCATGATGAAATTATGTAATAGACATAGACCCTTGGGATCTGATTAATAAAGAAGTTGCTCCAAAGTGTTTTTCTCACTTAATCATTTTCGTTTTTAGTGACAAAAAATAATTGAGTTTCCTCACTCATAACCTCCAAAGCTGGAGTGTCTTAATAATTGGGCCTTGAGTGTGTTTTCTAAGTCTAAGGTCAATGTATATTACCATGCTAGGCATTATCCAGAGTCTTACGAAATTTCATTAGGTTTTTCTAAGATTTTTTAATAATAAAAAATTTCGGGCAAAACGAGAATTTTTAATAAATTTCTATGTAATAAGTTAAAAAGTGGCACTAGGAAATGTTGCATGGCATGTGAGTACTCAAAATTCATACTCGGTATTAAAATTAGCCTAGAACCTGGAGAAAGTAGCTACGTGAAACGAATAGAAATGTCGTGAAATCCAGATAGATCGTAGCACAGAAAATTGATCTGAATGTAATTAGGTATCAAGATGCAATGACTCAAGTGCCCTTCGAACCATTCAGAAGAACAACGACATGGTATGCTACAACGATGTGCTACATCGAATTCCCTGCTGCATCATATTCGTGTAGGGGATTCCCCCCAACTAAGCACCAACCTCGATGCACCTATATATGTGTATGTGTTATTCCCCATCCATCTAGTGAGTTTGTCTTATAGTAAGCCCCTAATTCACAGAGAAGGAAGGTAGAGACGTGCGTAAGAGCCCTGGGACAGTCCAAGTAATTGTCTCATCTATGGGAGGGAGGGGTAATTGGAAATAAAATGCTAATAGAATAAATGCAGGTCCAACTATAGGTTTATCACTGCTACCTACCCTAGAGGGGGTTGACACGCAGAACATAGCCCCAGCCTATAACTATAGAGAGGGAGGACGATGGCGGCCCTCTCTTTTTAGTTCTTCGAGTTCCTCTCTTTTGGGGCCCCTCCCCCAAAAGAGAGTTGCTCCTATCCTCGCACGTTACCTCACCCTTCGGTCGAGATTTCGCTTACTCACCCTCGCCCTTACTATTCCACTTCCTCCTCCTAAAACGAGGGCATCGACGAGCGAGCAATAAGGTGTGAACCACGTGATACTTTCGCATGTTATAGGTCGGCACTCACCATCTTACTTAGTGTGGGGGGACGTCGTTCCAAGTGCAGTGACCGAAATGAACTAACCAGAGACAAATGAATGGGAAAGGATTTCGCGCTCACTTATATTATATACGTATTATGACGAAAACAGATAGGTGCTCAATGCCTGCTAATCACTGCGGTTCGATCTGCCCTACTTACTAACTAGTTGGCTGGATGTTCGATCGATACGATCGGTTAAGGAAGGTGACACATAGAATCTATCTCTCGATCTGGTGGAGCTGCCCTCCTCTCCTAGGGAGAGTCTCGTTATTACTTGCTTGCTTAAGTTGTACTCTTCCGGAAAGGGAACTACCTCGAAACTACAGTCAACCATAGCCAGCCACCAGCCCAGAAGGAATAGCTTATTGAACGCCTACAGTCAGGGAAGAACCATAGCCATCAGAGCAACACACGTCCTTAGGTTTCACTTCCACTCTCAAAGCCGCCACTGCCACTAGGGTCAATGTATATTACCATGCTAGGCATTATCCAGAGTCTTACGAAATTGCATTAGGTTTTTGTAATTTTTTTTAATAATAAAAAATTTCGGGCAAAACAAGAATTTTTAATAAATTTCTATGTAATAAGTTAAAAAGTGGCACTAGGAAATGTTGTATGGCATGTGAGTACTCAAGATTCATACTCGGTATTAAAATTAGCCTAGAGCCCACTTTGGGATGCAAAAAATAAATATTTCCCTATAAAAATTCACTTTCTCATAAAAACGAAAAAAAAAAGATGAGGAAAATCAGTGATTAAATAACTGGGGACATCCCAAAAACATGTATTGAGTTGACTGAGTGTCACACGCAATTAATTGAGGCATTAAAGGTTGAATTAAATGATGATTTGGAGGCCACCTAAGGGAGGTCGAGCTCACTATCCATCACCACGAGTTAGAGTTGCCAATATGACAAGTTTAGGGGGGCGACTTCCTCCATTTGGGGGCTTGAGTTTCAGTTTGAGGAGAGGTGGTATTAGATGGACAAATTGTTGGAAAATCAAGTGTAATGTAGATCAATACTTCTTTCTCCTTTCTTGATAATTACATGTGAATATTAGATATATTTGTATTACTGCTTATGTCTTCGTCATCAAGAAATTATTCAAAAGTTTAATATTTCAAGAAAATATAGAGATGACAAGAAGACAAGAGACACCAAAATTAGGCTACTAACCAACGAAAAACCCACAAGGGGAAATCCCAATAATCCTTCTCTTATAGAATCATATCAAATGAGATATCCAAGACCAAGACCAAGACCAAACTGCCACCAAGAGACCAATTCACCTCCAAAAGTCAATGTCAATGTTGGTCAATCTGCCCCAATTCTGGTCAAACCTCAGAAATTCGAACCTGCAACAGAGGGTCGACATTCTGCCTGTAGTAACTGTTACACACTACCAGTGGGTGACCCCTATAGGAGAAATTTTCTACTAGATTTGTCTTCAGCCAGCAGCCACTTGATAGCTTGATGTGTTACTATTCTCCGCCACCCGAGCCAGTCATTGTGTGCCCTAGCTCATCTATTATGATCGTATGTTTGGAGATGAGCCATCCAACCCCGAGGGCAAGGTAACTTGGGGGTGGGAGCGAAAGCAGGGAGCGAGAGCAAGGAGCGACATTTTCAAAAGCTCCTAGTTCGGGAGCGAATCGGGAGCAAATTTTTATATAATATATATTTTTATATATTTTGATGCATATATGTCAACAAAAGCATGTAGAATGATGAATTAGATATAAAAAGCATAAAAACATAGATTGAACCATATAACATCAATCGTCTAAGAGTTATAATCTTCATCAACCACATCCACAAATTAGTAACATACAACATATCGAGTCTCATTATTCATCAATCTTAAAGTTTCAAGATTTTAAAATTCAATACATAACATTTATCATCATTGATCACCAAAATTATTTAAAAATTCTAACATGAAATGAAATGAAACAACTTTCAACTCTCACGAAGCATCATATATTCATAATTCATTACCAATGAGTTATAATTGCCAACTTCAAGCGTCAAACTTAAATTGTCATCTATGTTGCATGAGGACCCGTCCCTCCATAATTCATGACATTTCCTCTGCTCCAGGGACTTCGGAACTCGTTGGAAACATTCCAGATTTGTCAGGGACTCCATCGGGGACTTGCGGACTTCAAGATTGTCCCCTAGCCTTCCCTCGAAAATTCGGGGACTTTTTGGGGACTTCTAAAACGTCCCTCGATAAATCGGGGACTTCCGAACGTCCCCAATAAAATTTCAAATCATAACTTAAAAAATTATTAAAATATTTCATTTTTATAAAAAAAAATTAAAACAAAATTTTAATGAAATTCAAAATTTTAAATTAAAAAATGTAAATTACTAAATTACATTTACGGTTTACCCTAACCTAACCCATACCTAATTTTACAAACCGGAAAGTTAAAACTTAAAACATTTTGCATTTTGCATTCATCGTTCAACCATTCAGCCGATCGCAGAGAGCCGACAAGCAGCACGCGCACGCAGGAGGGAATAATTTGTCGATTCGAAGGTTCACGCAAGAGGCAAAGAACCTCTTCACGAAGGAGGGAAGGCAGCTCTTCACTCAGCGTGAAGCTACACACAGTTGTTCACGCAGCTTCACGACAAGGATTAAGTTGTTATTGTTAACAATGCATACCCACGCCCAATAACGTGCAACCCAGCAACGAGCCACGACAGGGGTTCACACCCACGCAGACTTCACCCAACCTTCACGCCCTTCACATCCAACAGTCCACGCCTAGCAGTGACAGTTTTGCGTTTGGTTACCGAGCAACGAGCAAGGTAATCCAAAGAGCCAACAAAACGCAGGTCAGAAGGCTGCAAAAATTTTAATTTTATTTTATAATTTATCAATCAAAACCAAAACCCATAAATGATCATTTTTTTTTAATTTTTTCATTGTTTTAATTTTTTAAGCAGAGTTTCCAGTTACTTACTTGGAGCAGCAGTGCATTTTTTGTTGCCAAGTTAGTTTAAAATTTTATTTTTATTTTTTAACCAATAGTATAGTTTGATATTTTTAATCTTTTTTCCTTATAATTTTAAAACAAATCTATTATATTTTTAAATTTCAGACCTCGCCTCAAAAAGAAAATCAAATGGACAGCAATACTTCAACAATGGCTCAACCTGAGGGTGAAACTAAAACATTGGTTGGGGCAACAAAAAATTATGTTTTCATCAACACAAAAAAACCCTTGCTTCAATTTGTCAAAAAAATCACCAAGAATAAAAAGAAAAATAGTGGTGGTTCAGAGGATTGGGTATGCAACCTATGTGGTCATCATTTCAAGGAAAGCTACACTAGGGTTTACCATCATCTTTTGTCTATTCTGAGAGATGGAGTAAAGGCCTGCACTTGTCCATCGGAAAAGAGAATTGAACTTACTAAACTTCACATGGCTGCCACAGGTGGCATTGTAGAGATGGAGGAGGAAAACTCTCTTGTCTTCAAAAAACCAAGAACTTTAAGCATAAAAGAAGAGTACTCTCAAAGAGAAATCAATGACAAAGATTCAACTGATTTAGGTTCCAACAAATCTAGTTCAAGTAAGAAAGGCAAAGCTGCCAGTGTTCTGGCAGAGTGGTTCAATGTGCAATGCAAGACTAAGGAAGAGGATGCGATGGTTGAATTCTTCTTTGCCAACGGAATATCATTTAATGTCACCCGCTCCCCTCAGTCCAAAGAGATGATAAAGAAGTCATTTTTGTTGGTCCATCATTTCAGCCCCCTGGTTACAATAAATTGAGGACAACATTGCTAGATAGAGAGGTCACAAAGATGCAAGCGGTGATGGAAAGCCTTCAAAAATCATGGATTGAATATGGGTGTTCAATTTTCTTGGATGGTGTTGGGCCTCCAAAATGTCTTCAAAATGTCATACACTTTAACCTTCATCGCCACTATTTCACTCACATTTCGCAACTCTATAACCACATAACCCTACATTAGCATCCATTCTCATGCTCATATGGGGTTACATTAGTGTTTACCATAGTTAATAATTTCTAGTATTATGAGTGAATTTATGATTAAAAGTTAGAAAAATAACATATACTTATTTATACCTAAAGGTGGAATGAATTTGGTGACATGTGTAGGTGATTAGGAAGCTTCCAAGACATCCTTATGTGGCTTCCAAGGCTCAATTTCGAATTCTTTTCAAGATTTGGTGGAGATTTGGATGGGGATCAACCATATCTCATGGAGGAGAATCATGAATAAAGGTATATGTGTCTTATAATTAGCTAATTGGTTGAAACTTTTATGTATCTAAGGAGAGAATGGTGGATCTCCATTAATGAGGTAGTTGCTTAAGCTTTTGTATAAATAGGAGAGCCTTCTCCTTTCATTTGTAATCTAGAACTTTGTAATGTAAATTTGGGAACTTTAGAATCGTGGAAGGAGATGTGAAATGATCATGTCATGAGATAGATAGTAGTAGGCTTATAGCATAGAGTTTGAGTATGTGGTTAGAGGTTTATTTGGAGATTGATGTAATTATTCTTTCATTTATACATAAAGTCATTTTGAGTGTGTTTATCACGGTGTTGGTATGTTGTTGAAGAATGGAGGGCCCCCATCACAGCAAGCATACTTTGGTAGAGGTAACTTAGAAGTTTGTTTTCATTATTTCATTCCATTTTCAAGTATACTTTAATTTCATGCAAGTGTGTGTGTAGATTAGTTTTTCAATTCATGCAAATATATTCGTTTTTCAATTCCGCAAGTGTGCTTAGATTAGTTATTTCATTTTTGCAAATGTGTGCTTTCAATTCTTGCAAGTGTGTTTTAATTCAGCGGGTATGGTTATTAAATCAAAATAGAAAATTATCATTAAATCAAAATTACCTTTGTGATGGTCTTTCATCATGACATATCCTTGCTTGTATCAACATCCTTCACATATATTGACACATCTCCAAAAAGATATACGACATCAAGGGTCTCTTTCTTTTTCAGGCTTTATCAAGATCTTCTTATCTTTCCCATGGAGATATCATAGTCAAATATTCCAGTCCTTGCATGTAGAATACCTTCTTCATAGTTGCATTTCTAATGATCTCTTCCTTCCTTTATTCACACATTTCCTCCAAGGAAATTCCGATCATAGTTCCTTCAACTTTGTCAACCACCTCATATTTCATATGAGGACATATGTTGATTTCATCTAGTAAATATGTGAACCATCCCTTTATGCATCCATCCAAGGAGGAGATCCCTATTTCTTGATCATGCTTCATTCATTCATAATATATGCAACCATACGACATGACTCTATTTTATCAATTACAAGCATACATACCTCATTTCTTTATTTTGATCATCTAGTCTTCCTTTGGCAGCTTCCTTGATTGAAAGAATTCCAATCCCTTGACTTGTTTCACTTCTCTTATCATCATCCCATGAATCCCATACAAGTTGGAATTCCTAGCGAGACACTTGGTTTTTCTAGTAGGTGAATCTTCCAATGAAGATTCCATTAAAGGATCTTGATTATTCTTATCCTGCAAATGCTCCTTTTGAATGATGTATGATGAGCTCTATACTAGATGACTTTCTTTTTCCCATAAGTACTACTTATGCTTCCAATGAGGTTACAAGAGCTACATCCTTCTATAGGTGACATCCATAGATTTCTATTTCAGCTATCTTTCATGCTTCTTTATTATCATGTTACGAGCTCTTACTTTCAATCGTATGCTTCTATGATGCCTTCTCTTATCATAATGCATCCTATCATGCTTCTAATGATTCCTACCATGATAGTTATACTTTATAACAAAAATTTGAAGGAGAAGATAACTAGGTGAAGACCTATCTCAACAACAGTAAAGATCTTTTACTTCATCCATCTTGAATTTCTTCTTTTCAGCTTCTCCCACTTCTTCAATGATATGGGCTTCTTCCCTTTTTCGTTTTTTGTTGTCTTTCTTGAGCTTAGGACAGTCTCTCCTGAAGTGTCCATATCGTTGACATCCATAGCATTGGATTTGCGACATATTCATCTTCCTCTTTTCCTGAGGACCAAATTTGCCAAATACCTCTTTACTTCTTGACATGACAGCAAATGTTTGAACCTACTTATCTGATCCTGTATCACTTTTTCCCTTCAACCTGTTTTCTTCAATCTTGCATAGTGACCATAAATTATTGAATGGGATAGCTTTCTCATTTTCAAAGGCCTTTGATACAAGGTTTCCTTGTTCATTAGTTAGAGCATTTAGAACAATGGTAATCATTTCTTTATCGGATATCGTCTCTCCTAGATCGAAGTTGATTCCTTATTTGTGATGCTTTAGTAAGACATGTAGATATCCCTTTATCCTTTTACGCTTTCAACTTGTATTGTTCAGATCTTAGTGATATGACTTGTCCTGTTGAGCTTTCAGAGAATAATTCTGCTAGCTTATCATATATCTCTTTCGATGTCCACAATTCTTCTACATATGGGATGAGAGAATCCTTAATGGATTCTATGAGAATCCTTTGAGCCCTTAGATCCTTTTTCAAATATTTAGATAGTGTTTGCTCTTCAAATGGTTTGGATTCTTTGCCTCTGAAATTATCAATAACTTCAATTTCCTTGAGGACTAGGTCTATCTTCCTTTTCCATGCAAGGAAGTTCAATGACCCAACGAACTTGTTGATCTCCTTGCAAAATAAAGTCATTTTACTAGATTTAGATATAGAAGTATAAATACTTACTTGTCAAGTGAAGATGAACTCCTCAACTTGATGCATTTAATGATGATTGTTGATTTGTGGTAGCATCGGATGTGCTCTAAGTCTCAAACTTTGTGGAGAGGCTTAGACACGTGCATTCTAGATAACCCAAAAATTGTTTTGGGAAATTCCACCTGGAAATAATTTTATTTGATAGATTAATTATTTTTAATGAGGACCCTAGCTTTAACTTAGGAAATTAAAATAATTAATGGGTATTGATTTAAACTGTGGGTGTAACTTCTAGAAAAAACAAATCAATTCAAAATATAATCTTAGTCATTGATTGGAGATCTAATCTCAGTCGTTGAAGTCTCAACGAGAAGACTATAAAGGAAGGCTTGAGGGCCATTTGGAAAACAAACCAAGAAGATCAAATGATCGAATTTTCTGAAGGAACAATGCTCAAACGAAAACTTTGATCTAGAGATTCTTCACGCAGTTGAGGGGCAGAGAGTTTTGGCAGGAGGATCTTCTCCAAGTCCAGGGATCATCAGCAAACAGGCAGAGAAAGACGCATAGGAAGCAGCGCAGAGCCCAAAGAGGGTGACGCAGCACCTAGAACGGGTGACACAGCACCCAGAACGGGTGACGCAAGACCACGCAGAGGCAGCGCAATTTCTGAGCAGAATTCAGAGTTTCAATCGAGAAATCAAGATTCTCAGTCGGGAGGGCTAGGATTGAGTTTCCTGAGGGCTGAAAGATCACACAAAGCAGGTGATGCAGTTCAAGAGAAGTCCCCATGCAGGCCTACGCAACTACTGCACAAAGGCAACGGAGAGGATGTTGGGGTTTCATCAGTTCAGCGACCGGATCAGTAGGGACTTGCACAGTGACGTAATCTCACTACTTTTCTTTGTCAGTATTCTCTGTAACTGAATTTTCTGGTGAGACATTCAGAGATGTATTCAGATACAATTGTTGCTTAATAATAATACCCTCTGATCTGCTACATTGGTTTTCCCGCATTAG
Organism: Pinus albicaulis; assembly: GCA_034641835.2. Taxonomy (NCBI): domain Eukaryota; kingdom Viridiplantae; phylum Streptophyta; class Pinopsida; order Pinales; family Pinaceae; genus Pinus; species Pinus albicaulis. The sequence continues at coordinate 1,664,264,286 of CM076575.1, read as the reverse complement.
GTTTTTTCTAGGGACATTTGTCCAAAAATAATGGTGTCCTGTGTGATGTTTTTCGTTTGCTCTGTTTCCTATTTTTGCATCTAAATTTAATTAAGTGAAGGTTGCTTCAATAATTGCTTCAATGTTTACAGAAGAAAATTGCAAATAATTTGTTAATCTAAATTTACAAGTAGGAGAAGTAATTCAGTTTGTTGCAGACTTGCAGTGGGATTCTAAATCTAGGACTTGGAATTTTCACATGGTATCAGAGCTTGTGGAGCATTGCAAGTGAAACAGGAAGAGCAAATCCAGCACTAAGAAGGAGGTCGAATAGCTGCAGAAAGCAGCAGTTCGAATCCCCAGAGGGATTGCGCAGACCAGGCCAGAAGAGTTGAAGTTTCATGGAAATTCTCTCTCTGAGTGAGTCGACAGAGAGGTAGGGCTTCTAGATCGAAATTTTGTTGAGCCAGAGGGAGTAGCGCAGAGCTGGTGGGACGCAGTTTTCTGCAAGCAGAATTTGCTTTGCTGGGCAGAAAGTTGTCAAAAGAGGAAGCAGAAGCAAAGTGAGAGAATTTTCTTCCTCAGGAAGTTCCTAGTCGGGGAACTTCATTTTTCTAAGATCTGAGGAAAAGATCCGGGTGGCAGATCTACAAACTCCAGAAGGAGTGTGTAAGCCAGTTAGTGTTGCATAGAGGGGGAAGAAGAGGAGTTGATTCGACATTTTCTTGATAGCCATGGCAGCTCACGGGCTTAGAGATCAGGACCGGTTGAAGGGAGCCTCAAACTACGTGATTTGGAAGGCAAGAATCACCTGCCTTCTAGATGAGTATGATCTCAAGTGTTTTGTGATGAGTACGGTAGTTGTCCCTACAAATTCAAATCCGCTAAAGAAGTACAAATCTGACATGGCGAAGGCTAAAAGACTGCTCCTTGATGGAGTCAAAGATCATATTGTGTTCCATATAGCTAGCAAGGACATAGCCAGGAGGATGTGGGAAGCCTTGGGAGCGTTGTATGAAGGATCTTCCGAGCAGCAGAGGGTGCAGATGCAGAAAGGGGAGCGTATTGTTCTGTTCTTATCTAAACTTCAGGAACACATGATCAACTTGCAGCCACTGAAGATTGGAGGAGATGGTGAGACTGGCTCTGCTATAGCAATGGTGAGACTGGCTCTTAACGCAGTCACTGAAGATTGGTAGGTCTTTGTCCATATCATCCACGGCGCAGAGCAACCTTGCCAAGCTAGGAGGAGATGTGGGCTGCTCTTCAGCAAGAAGAACTAACAAGGGACTTGTTAAAGTGTAAACTTGACGGCAGCAGTGGCAACGGGTCGAAGGTGAAGCAGGAGGAGGAAGAAAATGCAACCCTTGCATCCAAAGGGCAGCAGAAGCAGCAAAGACGTAAGAAAGACATCTCGAAGATAAAGTGCTTCAGGTGTGGTGAACTTGGTCACTACACTACCTAGTGTCCTTTGAAGAAAAAGGACAAGGACGAGAAGCACAATCTAAAGGTTGTGTCCGCAAAGATCGAGGAGGATGAGTATGCCATTAGTGCCCACACATCTCCAGGAGCGAGATGGGGCGATATTGAGCTGCAAGTTCGCAAGAACTTTAGATGGGCAGGATCCTTGAGGAGTCCACTTCTTGGATTATGAAGAAAATGGACAAGGACGAGAAGCACAATCTGAAGGTTGTGTCCGCAAAGATCGAGGAGGATGAGAATGCCATGAGTGCCCACGCATCTCCAGGAGTAAGATGGGGTGATATTGAGCTGTAAGCTCGCAAGAACTTTAGTTGTTCAGGATCCTTGAGGAGTCCACCTCTTGGATCATGACCTTGCTACGTGTTCCCAAGAACAGAGTAGCAGGCTGGAGGAGTTTTCATTCGGTGCAGAGGAGTGCAGAAACAACAAATGCAGTGGTTAGGAGTGCCAGAATATGAGCATCACAAAGCATAGTTGTAGCAGTGCAGAGGGACACAATGCAGAGCAGCAGCAGCGCAGCGCTTCAGAGGGACGGCATGGGACTAGCAACAGTCAGAGTTTTAGCATCGAGATGCATCTTGAACACTTGTTCAGATATTTTGGATATTTTCAGTTGCCTCTCTTAGCAGCAAAGTTGCAGTGCAGAGTTAGCAGTGGCAGTGCTAGATGCAGTGTTGATCGTGGCAGGGTCAGCAGCAGTACAGTTGCAGCAGCAGCACAGTGGTTGGTGGACAGCGTCAACAACGCTGAGGGAGATGCTTCAGAGTCAGAGCAGTCTGCAGCAGGGCATATTTGCTAGAGCACATTCCTTGCTAAGAGGGAGTGTTGATTTGTGGCAGCATTAGATGTGCTCTAACTCTCAAACTTTGTGGAGACGCTTAAATGCATGCATTCCAGATAACCCAGAAATTGTTTTGGGAAATTCCACCCGGAAACAATTTTATTGATAAATTAAATATTTTTTAATGAGGACCCTAAGTCTAACTTAGGAAATTAAAATAATTAATGGGTATTAATTTAAACTTTCGGTGTAACTTCTAGAAAAATCAGATCAAATCAAAATATAATCTTAGCCGTCAATTGGAGATCTAATCTCGGTCGTCGAAGTCTCAACGAGAAGACTATAAAGGAAGGCTTGAGGGTCATTTGGAAAACACACCGAGAAGATCAAGTGATCGAATTTTCTAAAGGAGCAGTGCTCAGTGGAAAACTTCGATCTAAAGATTCTTCACGTAGTTGAGAGGCAAGGACAGTTTTGGCAGGAGGATCTTCTCTGGGACCAACGATCATCAACAAAGAGGCAGAGAAAGACGCAAAGGAAGCAGCGCAAATTCTAGAGAGGGTGACGAAGCACCCAGAAGGGGTGAAGCAGGGCCACGCCGAGGCAGCGCAATTTTTGAGCGGAAGTCTGAGTTTCAATCGAGAAAACGAGATTCTCAATCAGGAGGGTTGGGATCGAGTTTCTCGAGGGTTGAAAGATCACGTAGAGGAGGTGACAAAGTTCGAGGGCAGTCCCCACACAGGCCTACGCAACTACTGCGCAGAGGCAGCGCAAAGGGTGTTGGTGTTTCATCAATTTAGCTACTGGATCAGCAGGGACTTGCAGAGTGAGGTAATCTCACTATTTTCCTATGTCAGTATTCTCTGTAACTGAATTGTCCAGTGAGACATTTAGAGATGTATTCAGATAGAACTGTTGCTTCATAATAATACCCTCAGATCTGTTGCATCGGTTTTCCCGCATTGGGTTTTTCCGAGGACCTTTGTCCAAAAATAATGGTGTCCTGTGTGATGTTTTTCTTTTGCTCAGTTTCATGTTTCCGCATCTAAATTTAATTAAGTGAAGGTTGCTTCAATAATTGCTTCAATGTTTACAGAAGAAATTTGCAATCTGCAAATAACTTGTTATTCTAAATTTACAAGTAAGAGAAGTAATTAATTTTTTTGCAGTAGGATTTCAGATCTCAGACTTGGAATTTTCACAATGATGACTGAGGATGACTTCTTGATGATGCATAGATGCTTCTTGGCTAATCTTCTTCAAGGATGATTGAGATAAGGATTCTCTTTTGAGATAAAATCATTTGCTTTCATTTGAGGGAGATTGCCTTGATATCTTTGATGATAACGACAATCATGTTCTTCTTTTACACTTGAAAACTTCAAGATGCTTTAAAGTCCTTCATTTCTCTTTGATGATTGATAGAGCGAGGATCCCAAGAAAATTTTAGGTGTATATACCTTCTTTGAATGAACTAGGGTTTTTGACTAGGATCTTCTTGATTCTTTGAAGCCCTTGATATCCTTCTAGAACCTTGATCTTTGAGAGTTTGAGTGACCCTTGTTGAACTGCCCTTCCTTGACTTGTCACTGTAGCTCTGAACCCATGTTGAGAAATTTAGGGCAAATATATTAGATGATTTCTCCTATAATGATAGTAGCTTCTTGTGAGGACTTTTTACTTTTCTTAATTAGGTTCTTCTTCTACTTGATTATTATTATGTGTTATTCTTTATCAAAGCACACAACAAAGGACAATGAGACAAAGGACACAAGATGTAAGCGTTCAGCCACGACCAAAACCTCTTCAACCTGAGAGAAAAACCCACAAGAATTCTTCTTCTTATAGAATCTTCAATTGACAAATTCGAAGACCTAGACCCTTGACGAAGAACCCCTCCAATACGAAGTCAATGCTTCCTCTTTGAACGGCTTCTCCGTCCAGCAACTTCGACCTACTCACCAACAGCAACTACAACTACAACTTCGACTTGCCCATAGACTGAAACTTCGACTTGCCCAAAAACTGCAACTTTGACTTGCCCAGAAACTGCAACTTCAAATGCAACTTCGATTTGCCCAGAAACTGCGAATTCGACTGCAACTTTGACTTTCCTAGAAACAGCAACTTCGACTGCAACTTTTACTGCAATTTCGCTTCTCTGCTTGGGTAGATTCTCTTTCTTAGAGAGCTCGGCTTCACTGCAGCAATATGTTCCCTAATTCCTTCACACGTGTGGAGATAAGTAGCCCAAAACAAACCCAAAACTTCACCTTTTTCTCCTTCCTTAGTCTTCCTCTTCTTCGCACTTTTTTTCGTCCTTGTGATCGAACTTGTGTGAGTGAGAGTGTGTTTTCCAAATGAGGCCAAGCGCCCTATATATAGGCTTCCTTGAGCCTCTTATTAGGTTGACTCGACATGTCCTTAGGCCGACTTGTTGCAACTTGCTCCATTAGACCGACTTTATGCTTGCATGTTTGACTTGCTCTTAGAGGGTCTTTTGACTCTAATTTGACTCAAATAATATTCTTACAATATGTAACATACCCAAGAAGGGTTATTCATACATGACAATGACTCTTTTGACTTTATAGACTCAATGACAAAGCCTAGAAGCTCACAATGAGAGCTTCACCTAAAAATAAATTTTCCTTGAGCATGAAACCCATGCCTCAAGAACAATAATAATAAATTTATTTTTCTCTTTTTTTATTTACATTGAATACATAAAATCAACATTACATATGTCATTATGAAGACCGAACATAGTTACATATTTCAACACTCTTTTGTTCATTTGAGCACATCAATAAAAAATTCTTATATTAACTCCTTGATAAAGCCCATTGTTCTCCTTTAGAAATTCTTTTGAAGGATATTATCTACACATGAATATGGCTTTGCACTATCAAATCAAAGTCCTCACCATCCAGGTTTTAACACTAAGCCAATTTTTCATCCCAATAAGAAAAATAATACAAGAACAAGATGTTATAATATACTGATATTCATATACCCTACTTTCTTTGAACCAACCTTAAGAATCGTCTATACTTGTACTACATCTTTATTCATATACCCTACTTTCTTTGAACCAACCTTAAGAATCCTCTATACTTGTACCACATCTTTCATGTATTTTCCTATCCTCCCACTAAGGCTAGTCAAATATTTCTCTAACAAACAGTCCTCTTTTAGAGCACTGTAAAATAAAAGACATGAAAGAAAACAGCAATAAAGTATGCATCTCAATGCACTAAACCTAATCCAGCCATGAGACTCAGTTTAATATGATCTGCATAAAGAGTGGTCAAATCAATCTATACCAAGCTCACTCTAGATGTCCACAAGAAAGACATAGAATTTTCCAATATCTTTGCCTTGGTGATACTATAGATTAGTACAAGCAATTCATAACCTAACAGAACAAAACCACAAAATTTTCCAATGAGAACTTGCCTTGATTGTCACATAGATTAGTACAGGAAGAAAATCATCAGCTCCTGGAGGATTGTCGTTTGTTGCCATGGACATATTTAGTAATAAGTTATTTATAACTCTGCAACAGTTGAGAATGCAAACTAACTTATCTCGAGGAGCCTTGTACGTATTAATTTTCTGCAACTCCTTCTGTGCAAGCTGTACAACAGTAATAAAAACAAGCCAATAATTAGCAAAATCTATCACACTTTACATGTAGCAATAGGTCACATGCAATACAAACAACACAAATGTTGTAATGACAGTCAACAAAATTCATGTATTTAGTAACAGATGTTTGCTGCAACATCTCAGTGCCTATTTACCCTTAAAAAAAAGCCATGAATAAAATTATATTTGAAAACATAAATCATGAGTTAATTCCATGCAAAGGAAACAAAAATAAAAAAGGCATAATGAAATTGGATTATATTAAAGTCAGCCCTCTGTTTTGACAGGCTCAATATTGAATAGATATTGACTCGTCTCATAAAAAACTTTGATTGTTCACACATTCTATTTATTCTTCTACAACTAACACTCCAAGTATTTGCATCCCAATCTATCCTCTCACTGGGAAGGAATTGTTTCATACACTATACAAAAGACATAAACATCAGGCTTCCTCAGAAAACTGAGAAATTGTATTTTGATTGCACTTATCTGAGGTTAGCAATGCATAATAAAACCAATTTGGGAAATATTATTGTAGGGATCAAAAAAGAAGCCATAGTTTGGAGTCTCTATGAACGATTTATGATATATTATACTGCAAATAAGAATGCAACCTTATACTGAATCAGCTAAATAGTAGGGGAAGGACCCTTAGTGTTAACTATCATCACTAATTGGTATAAAATTACAGTGGGGCACTGCTAAAAAGAATATGGTTAGAAATATTATTAAGGAATGCAACACCCTTCCATACAATACAAAAATAGATATTCTTAAAGATTCTTAAAGAATGCATCCATCTGTCTTAGGTCACTGTTTCACAGTCTCACACTCACTGTCTTGCTGTTCAAATCACTGTCATATCAAATCAATGACACTGCCACTCATCACGGGTTACTGCTATCAAACTCATCTTTCAAATCATATTTTTTCACAGGATCACTGCCATATCATAGATATTGTCATGTATCTATCATATATGTTTAGGTCAGAGTCATAAGTCATTAATGCTATTGTATGTGAACACCGTCATATAAGTCATCAAGGTTTGGGCAACCAGGTCACTGTGTTTTCATATTGTTAGGTCCAGTGTTGCAGGAAACGTCCACCTCACACCTCGGCTCCAACCCCCGATCCACGTCCCATACGGAAACGTAGAGGATCCGCTATCCAAACCGTGTTTCCGAAAAACGGAAATGCAGATCGGGCTAAAAAACACTGTTCCTGCCATTTCGGAACCATTTTACCCTGATCTGTGTTTCCGTACGCTGGAACCGCGTTTCGTACAGCGGATCAGCGTACGGAAACGCAGCGTTTCCGGGTTGGATCCATACGGAGATGGGCGGTTCCACAGGGTTCTAAATATATATATATATATATATATATATATATATATATATATATTCTTTGACTTAAGTTGGGTTGGGGCTTCTTGGACACTTCAAAGGTGCGCCCTTGATGCTCCTTAGATGCTTCCTAGATGCTCCCTCATGGTAATGTTAAAAATTTAAGTAAAAGTGATATTCTCCTTTATCTTTCATTTTCATCCTTAATGAAAGATAAAGGATGAAAATGAAAGATAAAGGAGAATGTCACTTTTACTCTAAGTTACCAAGATTTGGATATTGATACAGATATGGATACGGATCCAGATCCGGATTCGCTAGTTTTTTGAAAATCCAAGATCCGGATACGGCAAGGATACATCAAGTACAAAAAAATTAAAATATAATAATATTTTTTAATTTTAAAAAACACTTTCAAATTCAAAAATAAAATACTCCCTAAAAACATCAAACGCTTTTAGAACTGAAACCATTAGATATATTATAAATATGAAGACCGAAACACTGAAATGATGCATGCTCCCTCATACATATTACAAAGTAACAAAAAGGATAATATCATAAATGATAATAGTAAATACATTTACATATCATAAAATGGATCTACATTATCTTTTGCATATTGCAACTCTACATCATGAATAGATGATGGGAGTCTTGGAATGTATGAAGTTGCATCAGTAGGTTGGATTGGTGGTCGAACAATATCCTCAAGTATGTTGAGGTGAGTCATGGCATTCAGTGTCAGGTTCAAGTCAGAGATCTCAAGCTCCACATCCCACATCCTGCTCAGACCTTTCTTATACTCTGGTTCAACATGTGATAGAAGACAAAGGTTGGAATGAATAGACACAATATCCTCAACCTTTGCCACTCATAGCCTGTTTCGCTTCACTGAATGGATGAAGCCATATGTACTCCAATTCCTCTCAGTTGATGAAGAACTAGCAACCTGTGATAACAATTTGGTAGCTAGAGTGGAGAGATGATTGCTATCCCCACCATGGAAGCCCCACCAAGTAATAGGATCAAGATGTTCTCGATCATCCATAGCTACTGGATCTGAAAAGCTACCAGTAGATTGTACAAATCCTCTAAACTCTTGGCGTACTTCCATTGCAACTCCCATATCTCTATAAATTTTCCTCAAAGTTGTCTTGTATCCTTGTACCACTTCTAAATCCTTGTTTGGCATTGTTCTACCAGGTAAAATTTTGGAATGATAATATTTAGGGTGCAATGCATAGACCAAAAGGTGTAATGGTATGGTCATTTTGTTCCACGTTTCTGTAACTATGTCTTTCACTATATAATAAAATGTTTTATAAGGATCGTTTTCACTTGCCTTGATAATTTCCCTTATCCTCTCCAACATACTATCAATGTTTTCATAAACTTCCCCCAAACAAGGTGTATCTATGTCAAATGCCCTGATCAAGGTCAAGATTGGTTTGAAGGTATTGGACCTTGTCCCACCATGCATTATCAAGAATGATAGACTTAATGTTTTTCCCTCTATCAGAAGTGGAAGTCCTCCATGATTCCTAAAGAGGGTCAATGACCATTGCCTGTAATGCTTGTCTCACCTCCACAAACCTCTTTATGACAAGAGTGCGGGAGGAAAAATGAGTTTCAGAAACCTACAAGTTTCAAAAAGTCAAATCTCAAATGAGAAATCATATATAAATTTGTAATTAAAATTATGAATTTCCAATACAAATAATACTGATTAAAATTTAAATAAGAATACCTTCAGTAGCTCCAACTTTGCAAAACTTTGATATATGGTCTGAAACATTGAATGATTGTTTATGAACATTTGGATTTCTTTTGCTGCTACATATATTTCATTAATCCATTCAATCTCACCAATATTGGCAATCATACGGTTTAATGAATGCACTACACATGGAGTCCAAAATATTTGATCATATCGACCCTCCATAATCAACCCTGCAACTTTACAAACCTGTGTATTGTCCGTAATGACTTGGACAACATTATGTGACCCCACACTTTCTATTGTCTCAATAAAAATTGTGGATATGAATCCTGCATCTTTCTCTATTCCACTGCAATCAACAGCCTTCAAAAACATTGTCCCTTGCGGGCATACTGTATCAACATTAATTAATGGATGGTTTCTTTGGTCTCTCCATCCATCAAAAATTATGGACACCCTTGTCTCTGCCCATGTATCTTAGATTGCCTGTAGTTGTCTATCCACGGATTGTTTCTCTGATGCCAACAAAGTAGTGCGAACCTTTTCATATTCAGGGATTTTGTACCCTTTTGGCGCTTCATTAACTTCCATAACCATTTGTTGCCAATAAGGGGAATGTACCAAATTGAATGCTAGCCCATTTGCATAGATGCAACGAGCTACATGTTCATCGGCTATGTCTCTACCTTGATTATTGAAAGTTGCTTCAGGAGGGCCTAGAGTGGGTTGTTTATTAGTTGTGCCAGCAAGCCTAGATGGAAATGGAGGCCTAGTTGTAGGGCTTCGCACAAGATGTTTTCCCTTAGCAAGCTTTCTATCAGCAGTGTCTTGCAAAGATGCATAGAATTTCATTTTTCCAAGACTCAAACCTTTTCCAGGTTTTCCATTTGCATCTTTTGGCCCATTGCATACTTGCACCCCTATGTTAGTTTAACTAGTGAGATGGGCCTTCACTCTAGTATATGAGTCATTTTTTATATCTTGGCATTCATTGCACTTACATTTAAATGAACCACCTCCGGGATTTTTCCAATAATCTCCACATACTTCCATAGAAGAGATTTTGGGTCTATTTTGATGATTTCCCCTTCAATCTGTTCATGTTGTGATGGTTCCATAATGACAATGGTCTATTGGTTACCTTACTACATATAAAATTCAAATTAATTAATATATTAGCTCTATAAATATTAAAGAGACTACAAGATAAATATTAAAAAAATACAAGATAAAATTTTTATCTTGTATAAATTTGTTATCATAAAACCATGTATAAAAAATTTTAAAACCAAAGTATAATAATAATTTATAAAACCCATTAGAATCAAACCTTTGTTATAAATTTATAGCTGCTCTTGGTGATGTACAAAGTACCAGATAAATATTAAAGAGTCTCTCATCCTGCTTTAAAATCATAGATAATTTTAAAACCATACATCAACATGCCTATATATAATATTAGTATATTCAAAGGTAATTTTAAAACCATAAGACCACAATTGTCAATATGTAACAAAAAATGAGGCTTGTTACACTTGGTGGGCATAGGAAAAGGGTCTGGGTTAGGTCACACGTGGCTATTTCTATGGCCATTTAACTTATAAGTTGTCACATTGGCAATTGCCTTGACCATTCTAATTTTTTATAAATCTACAAGCAATTTAAAATTTCTAACTTATCTAAATAATAAATTATAAAATTAAATACTGAGGAATTATATATTGTAGAAATTTCTGAATCCTTACACTTTATGCAGAAATTATTACTGCTAATCTGGTTATGCTCCTCCTACTTAGACAAGTTATTAACTGAATAAATTGAAGTTAAAATCGAAGCAAAACACATAACAAATATCTACCAATCCAGATCTAGAGCAAGTTCATGCACACATAGACAAAGTGACACAGTTATTTCTGGACAAACAGTCCCCGGAAAAACCCAATGCGGGAAAACCAGTCTCTGGCTACTGGAGGGTTTTATTATTAAGAATTTTCTGAATACAACAAGCCTGGGTTCCAGATCTGGAAAACCCGATAGAGAATATACTAGATCTATAGCTCAGTGGCTGATCTAGGGCCAAAATAGTGACTGATCCACACCCTCAAATGGGATTTACAAAACTCAACCACGATTAGGGCCCAGAAACCCCAGCGTTGCCCCTAAAAGCCTCTACATCAGCCTCTGAGCCCCTCAAACCCTCAGCGCTGCTCTGGAAGATATTGCGTTACCCCAGACTAGGTGATGCAATCACTATGTTGCCCCTAATGGTCTCTGCGTAACCCTCTGAGGGTTTCCTGTTGAAAATCATGTTGTCCTTGGAGGGACTGCGTTGTCCTTACTGTTGTTGTTGCTCTCCTCTTTTGCGTTGTCCTTGAGCTGATCTCTGCCTCTTGTCTATTCTAGACCTCGGGATCAGATCATCCCCTTGGCCTAAATCCCCCTCTCTGCAGCTGAAACACTTCTGAGTATTCTTAGCAAACTCTGCCCTAGAATCTGAGCTTAGCTTTAGTGCTCTACCTGTATGTGTCTTTACAAATGAACCCAAGTCTTTCCCTTATACTTTTCTCGTTGGGAAACCAGCGACCATGATCAGATCTTGAATCAATGGCTAAGATTAAAAGAAAGTTTTATCCGTGTGACTTAAGACAATTTCATCACATGTTTAATTAAATTCACTTTAATTATTTAAGTTCCCTAAGTTTTAACTTAGGAAATACATTAAAATAATTAATTAATTTAATATCTCCTAAACCAGATGAAATTTCCCAAATCAATTTATGGGTCTTGTAGATAAAGTGTACTCTAGTCTCTCCATAAAATTTGGGAGCTAGAGCACAACTGATGTTACCCCAAATACACAAAATCTCAACACTCCCTCTTAGCATTAAGGGTGTGCTCTAGCAATACATCTTGCTATACATTTAACGATTTTGAGCACGGATGCTATCTTCTTGCAGCTTGGCTACTACCACTCAACTACTGCCTTTGTTGTTGCCATTTTTGTCTGCTACTTTGCCTATGACTTTTTTGCCCTTATTGCAACCATTTTCTGCCAACTCCCTCTCAACTTGTTGCATCTATCTTGCTTATGTGCTTTGTATTCTTCCCGATACTTTTCACAACTTAGTGTTGAAGAAACAAGCAGGTGTCTTTGCCCAATCTTTCACGGAACAAGTCGGATAGGTTGCATCCTCACCAGCGAGGCTCCATAGGCTACGGATACATGCGGCATCTAAGAAACGATGCACAGCTACAGCTCTGCCTGCGTAATTAGACTCCCTCTGCACTACTTAAGTCACATCAGCCCCTTGTGTTGAAATCTATCATGTTGCTGATGCACTGTGTTGTCCCTCTGAAACCTTTTGCGTTGTTGTAGCTCTGCACTACTTAAGTCACATCAGCCCCTTGTGTTGAAATCTATCATGTTGCTGATGCACTGTGTTGTCCCTCTGAAACCTTTTGCGTTGTTGTAGCTCTGCACTACGTAAGAAACTCTGCTCTGCGCTACTAAAGTCACGTCAGCCTCTGCGCTGCTACTGCTTCTACGCTACTGCTGCGTTTCTCTGCGCTGCTTCTTCCAGTCTTCAGATGTGCCTCTACTTCTACTTCATCTGTGATCTATGCACCCACTGCTCCACTTGTCCCACTACTGTCTTAAGGTTGTCGTAGCTCGCATGTGATCCAAGAGATGAGCTGCTCAAGGATCCCGCCTTCTTTCATGTAGCTCCTCTACATATCCATGTCACCCCACCTCCGTGTTTCATGAGCACTCATGGCTGCATCATCTCCTGACACATCATCTACCATAGCTGCTTTGCAAGAAGATGCTTCCTTGTCCCTTTTCTTCTCAGGACAATTGCTGGCAAAATGTCCCATTTCACCACACTAGAAGCACTTGATCTTGGAGAGATCCTTCTTCTTCTTTGGTTGCTTCTTTGATGTCAAGGCTGCATCTTCCTCATCTTCTTCACTTTGCTCAATGCAGGGTCGTGTTGCCTCTTGGTGAATCTGCGGAATTCTTCTTGACGCAGAATCGACCACAAGTTGTCCCAATCTGGGAGGTCCGCTCTGCCCAAGATACTTTGGACAAAGGTTTCCCACTCATCTGTGACTGCATTGAGGGTAATCCTGACTATCACAGCATCATCCACCGTTGCACCTATTGCGGTTAGTTGATCTCTGATTGACTGCAATCTGAAGAGAAAATGCTCCATGTCTTCTCCCTTGGTCATCATGAATGACCTTATCTGAGTCTCCAACAGCATATTTCTTCGGACAGACTTTCCCTCATACAGGGAGGTCAAAGCCTTCCACATCTCGTTAGTTGTCTTCTTCTCAACCACGTGTGGTACAATATGGTCCTTGATACCATCCATAATCAACCGCTTGGCATGCCCAGTAGCCTCCTTATGCTTCCGAAGGAGATTCGAATCAGTCGGTGTGGCCAGAGTTTGCTCTGCATGGTCTCTAAGATTGTATGCCTCAAGGACTATCAGGATCCTTGCCTTCCAAACTGAAAAGTTTGAGAGGCCATCCAGCCTATCCTGATCACGCAGTCCATGAGGAGCAATCTGCTCAGAATGTGTCGGAACTTTCTTTTCTCTTTGCTAGAGAAATGGATCTAAGGCCCCTGGTGAAACAGGCACCTTCTGCTCCCTCTGACAACTGATTTCCCTCCTTGGAAATCTACCAAATCAACTATGATTCAGCTTCTTCTTTGATCCTCTGATCAAACTGCAAGTTTCCTTTGGCTAGAAACTCTTTGAGAAGCTCATCTCCTCCTGCTCTTTGTCACTTGTGCTAAGGCTAAAAATCTGAAATCTTCAGAATTTTAACCCCACCAGCATCTTCTGAATTTCTGCAGCTTTTCTGCAGTCTTTTCTGGATCTGACAGATTCAGATCTGAATCACACTGACTGGCTTCAGACCAATCCAGCGTTGTTTCTGAGCTACCTTTGTGCATTAAGTGAATGGGCTTGCTAGGACACAGCGTTAGACAATGTCACCCTTCCCTTTGCGTGAATCTGCCTGTGAAAACTAGATTGTCCCTTCAGATATGTGTTTCGGCTGCTTTTTGCAGCTAGAGCCTTCAGTCTCTTCTGTTGGTGACCCTCCTAGATCTGCAATTGCTCTGATACCATGTAGAAATTTCTGAATCCTTACACTTCATGCAGAAATTATTACTGTTAATCTGGTTATGCTCCTCCTACTTAGACAAGTTATTAACTGAATAAATTCAAGTTAAAATCGAAGCAAAACACATAACAAATCTCTACCAATCCAGATCTAGAAACACATAGACAAAGTGACACAATTATTTATGGACAAATAGTTCTCGGAAAAACCCAATGCGGGAAAACCGGTCTCTGGCTGCTGGAGGGTTTTATTATTAAGAATTTTCTGAATACAACATGCCTGAGTTCCAGATCTAGAAAACCCGACCAAGAATATACTAGATCTACAGCTCAGTGGCTGATCTAGGGCCAAAATAGTGACTGATCCACACCCTCAAATAGGATTTACAGAACTCAACCAAGATTAGGGCCTAGAAACCCCAGTGTTGCCCCTGAAAGCCTTTGCGTCAGCCTCTGAAGCCCCTCAAATCCTCAGCGCTGCTTAGGAAGAGATTGCGTTACCCCAGACTGGGTGACGCAGTCACTACGCTGCCCCTTAGGGTCTCTACATAACCCTCTGAGGGTTTCCTGCTGAAAATCACGCTGTCCTTGGAGGGACTGCGTTGTCCTTGTTGCTGTTGTTGCTCTCCTCTTCTACGTTGTCCTTAAGCTGATCTCTGCCTCTTGTGTATTCTAGGCCCCGGGATCAGATCATCCCCTTGGCCTAAATTCCCCTCTCTACAGCTGAAACACTTCTGAGTATTCTTAGCAAACCCTGCCCTAGAATCTCAGCTAAGCTTCAATGCTCTGCCTCTGTGTGTCTTTACAAATGACCCCAAGCCTTTCCTTTATACTTTTCTCGTTGATAAATCAACAACCATGATCAGATCTTGAATCAATGGCTAAGATTAAAAGAAAGTTTGATCCGTGTGACTTAAGACAATTTCATCACATGTTTAATTAAATTTACTTTTGTTATGTATAGTTTATTAATTATTATTAAATATAATTGTCTTAGGTTTATTAAGCGAAAGGGAATGATCAAAGATCATGCCACTTCACCAAGGGACACCATAAGGCTGTATTTAAAGCTTTAGTCGTTTCCCAATTGTAAGCATCTCATCTTTTATTAGTAATAAATATATACATTTTCTGTTAATCTAAGTTTTTATACTCTATTGGTATCGGAGCAACGATCTTCTCGCCTGGAAGAAACACCACATTTCCTACCGCCACACAACAATGAAGTTGCAAATCCGACAATTGCTGACCCATACACCCGACATCACCAATCTTCATCCGTTTCCTGTCCAATCTTCCACATTCCCCAACTCCATTCCCAACCTTCCCGCCGCCCTTTTTCTTTCCGTTGTTCCACCGCACTGCCACCCTCCGCCGTCAATGTCTCCCATCTACTCCACAAGATTCCTCCACCCCTCACCCCGATCACTCTCCTATTCTGTCGTCCCTTCCATCCGTCGTACCTCTTGCTAACCGTCGTCATCTCCCCTCTGTCGGCCGCTGTCTGCCATTCCTCTTTCCGCTGTCATCATCCTCTCCCTTCCGACAGCCGCCACTTCTCGCCTCCCCGTCTCCTGCGTCGGCCCTCTGTCACGTCTAGCACCTCCCCATCTGCATCGTTCGAAAGTGTTTGGCACATCCTTCGTCTGCCCTCCTGTTCCTATCTTCCTTAATCCCGACTGTGTCTTAACTCGAGGCACTCAAACATACTCTGTCATTTTCACGTGGTGAAACATCATCCTGTTTGACTAATACGAAGTTTTTTTTACCATAACTTAACAAGCGTGACTCCACACAAACCGGCGTGGTCAGCGGATGTAAAAGATTACGTTGACAAATAATTGAATTCGTAAAAGCCACAGGTCCAGGTATAATCAGAATCGTAAAGGGTCTCCTTGTTGAAATTTTTTGAACGGAAGAATTATTTTTTGGAGTTATATAATATATATATATATATATATTATATAATTTACAATTAATAATTATATAATATATATATAATAGTTAAATAATAAAAATAATAATTATTATTATTATTATTATTATTATTATTTAAAGAAAAAAAAAAAACTGGCAAATAAATATACACCACCTCATACACGCTCAACGTCTTCATCAATGTCGATGGCCGATTTCAACAAAAGGTTGATCGATCTTGAGAGTAAGATCAGTAATCCCGATGAATTCACTAAAAGATTAAGCGATCTTGAGGATAAGGTTAAGGGACATTCCAACAACATCAAAAAACTTCAAGACACGACAAATCGGATAGAAAGACAAATTTGGCAAAACCATAGCGAGTCCACAGACAATCATAACAAAGAAATGGAGAAGCTAAATGCCATTTGCGACAAGATAAATACGCAAGAACAAATATTCCCGAATAGTGGACATAATCAACAGAACAATTCAGCCGATTTAGGGAATTCAGAAGATCATCATGAAAAAACCAACTCTCACAAAACATCATCCCCACACATTAAGAAGATAGTAATGCGAATTTTCAAAATAAGCAGCTCTGGAATGCATTCAACAATCAAAATCCTTTTTTCATTCCACCGTTAGCAGCATATCAACGAAGAGCAAAAATCGAGCTACCTAAGTTCGATGGTAATGAAAAAGGCAGTGTTGCATGGCTTAATAAAGCCGAAGAATATTTTGAGATTTACGACATTGACAATGATGAAAAAATTAAGCATGCCTCCATGAAAATGGAAGGAGAAGCATATAATTGGTATATGTGGTGGAAAAAGATGACGCTTGCTATTAGTTGGAGGAAATTTAAGGATGCGTTCTTTAAAATATTCCAAGGTATCAAGGAAGAAGAGTTCTTCTCAACATTCATCAAATCGCGCCAAAAAGGAGATGTGGATGAGTACACTCGAGAATGGCAGACCTTAGCAACACGAGTACGTGGATTGTCAGAATCTCGTTTAGTCTAGTCTTTCATTTCGGGACTTAAAACCCATATACAAGTAGAGCTCCAGCTTCACGACATTACATCGATAGAAGTCATAGAACTAGCAAGACAAAAAGCAAAAGCTGTTGAAAAGAAATTCGAAAAGTTATTTGGTCAAAACCAGAAATAGTATATTTGAGACGAAAATTTCCTCAATCTGAAAATATAGATAACACAAAATATGTCCCACCCCATCTTTGTGAAAGAGAAAAATCTAACGTGGAAATACAAAAAATGAGAGAGGGCAAGTGCAAACGTTGTGGCAAAAAGTGGGACCCTAAGCATAGGTGCGCTAAAGGAAAAGAGACAGAATCTGTATAATTGTGAAGCAACTAATGACTCTAACAATGATGAATCAGATGTAGGCACCCCAGAGTTCTCTCCAGAACTAGATGATGAAAGCATTCCGCAGGTGTCATTATCAGCTATGACAGGTATATCACAACCTCAAACACTAAAACTAAAAGGACATATTAAAAAGAACAACGTAATGGTTCTCCTTGACACCGGCAGCACCCACATTTTTTTAGATTCAACCATGGCCAAAAGACTCAACATCTTTATGTTTCCCATGCCCAATATGAAGGTAATGGTGGCCAATGGTAAGAACATTGAGAAGGTAGGGAAATGCCATAAGGTCAAATTGCAGATTCAAGACTTTAATCTAGAATCTCCATTATACGTCGTACCATTAAGAGGAGTAGATGTGGTCTTAGGAATTCAATGGCTACAAACCTTAGGTACTTATTCTGCCAACCATCAAAAGCAGTTTATAAGCTTTAAGTGGGAAGGGCAGAAGCACAAGTTATATGGATTCCAAGCACCAGAAAATCAAATTGTATCGTCATTCCAGATGATGAAAATGATTCGAAAAGGAGAGCCAGCCTATATAGTACAATGTCATCAGTTAGAAATGTTATCTGCAAAAATGATCAGTGAAGGGTCACTAGTAGTACAAAGGGTAATTCAGAAGCACGAAAAAGTATTCCAAGACCTGCCCCTGAAAATGCCTCCTAATAGGGAAATTGAACATACAATAGAAGTCAAAGCAGGATCAGACCCTATCAACATCAAGCCATATCGCTATTCGCATCACCAAAAGACTGAAATTGAGAAGATAATCCAAGATCTTTTAAAATGTGGGGTCATCTCAAAAAGCAAGAGCTCACCTCTTGGGAAACCAAAGCATTTCATCAACAACATCCATCATTCCGTATGCTTTGAGGACAAAGCATCTTTTGAGAGAGAGGCAATGTTATGTATAATTTATTAAATATTATTAAATATAATTGTCTTAGGTTTATTAAGCGAAAGGGCATGATCCTTCACCAAGGGACACCGTAAGGCTGTATTTAAAGCCTTGGTCGTTTCCCAATTGTAAGCATCTCATCTTTTATCAATAATAAATATATACATTTCCTGTTAATCTGAGTTTTTACACTCCAACTTTAATTATTTAAGCTTCCTAAGTTTTAACATAGGAAATACATTAAAATAATTAATTAATTTAATATCTCATAAACCAAATGAAATTTCTCAAATCCTTTTTTGGGTCTCGTAGATCAAGTGTATTCTAGTCCCTCCACAAAATTTGGGAGCTAGAGCACAATTGATGCTACCCCAAATACACAAAATCTCAACATATATATGACAGTGGGGAGAACATGTGACTATCACGCGTGGGGGAAATATGTGACTATCACACCCACTGTTAAGAGTTCAACAATAAGCTAATGTTGCTCATGGGGCAACTCTGATTGTTAGACCTATGACAGCATGGAGAAGAAGAAAGACTCAGTGATTTACACAAGCCTAATCTGGCCTTTCAATAGGTGCAAAATTTGTCTCCAAATATGGCCTTGGATCATGCCAAAACTGTTATATATGGGACCTCAGATAAACCTCGGCAACTTGGTCTCAACCCATTGATCCACCATAGAATGAAAAGATGAAAACTAAAAATTAAAAAACCAAAACACATGTAATTTTTCCTTTTATTCAGATTTTCAATAACTTCAAAACATCAAACGATGGAGCATTGAGCAACCTTAAAACATCGAACGAATACCTGTTGAAGTGTTCCGATGAATAGAGCAACCCCATCGGTGAATAGAGCAGCAGTGCCAGTGTTCACAGTTTCAGCGATGAATATAGAAGCCTTGTCGGTGAATAGAGCAGCTTTCGTCGATGAGATGAGCCGAGGTCAATCGAGCAGTGCTTTGTCGATGAGATGAGCCGCAGTCGCAGTGTTTCATTGAGAGTGGTTAGTCGATTCACCGCAGTCGCAGTGTTCCGTTGAGAGTGTTCGGTCGATGAGCCGTAGTCGTAGAGAGTGTTCGGTCGATGAGCTGCAGTTGCAGTTTTCCGTCGAGAGCACTATCGTCGAATGAGGGGCAATGACTTTACCGAGACATCGACGGTCAGTCGAAAAGAGAAGTGAAAAACAAACCTAAAATTTTCGAGAGTGGAAATTTTTTTTTGTCTGGTTCTGGCACAGGATAACGAAATCCGTTTCTGGCTTGCATGATCCATTTCCGAAAAACACAAGATCTGCCATCCGACGTTTCAATGTCGTATTCCGGCGGATCCGGATCTAGGGATCCTGGCCCTCCCCCTGCCAGATCCGGTAACTTAGCTTTTACTTTAAGAATTTAACATTACCATGAATTGACTCAGGATGTTTGAGAGTGGTTCCAACCTCATCGGACGTCATATGGAGAAAATAGTATTTTATATCCTATTCAAAATTCAGCAAACTTAACAGTTTTCAGGAATTCAGGTTCAATGGGATTGTATCATTTCATTAGATTATATCATGTATGAGGGTATGTGATTGACATTTAATCAAGAGCACCAAGCCCTATATGTACCCTAGTGTTGGTGGTGTTAATTGTTGAACTCCTTTGTCATGCCATTAGCAAAAAAATACCTTTCAATCAAGTCAAAATCATCAATCAAGCATGTTAAGCTTTTTCTACCATATTTTAAGGCTTGGATTAATCATTAGGTAGTTTGATCAAAATTGGGCAATGTTGATTAATATCTTAGACAATCGAGGTAGACGCAAAGGCTAGACAAGAGGAGAAGAATCTAGATTCTAGATGTTTGATGCGTCTAAATGGTTGATCTCAAATAATTAATCATTAGTGTATAATGGATGTCATGTCTATCTTGATTTATGACATATGCATGTTTCCATATCGTCTACAACTAATTTGGTGTTTTGAATATTTTTTTTAATATAAATGCAAAAAATATAAAGATATATATATATATATATAGTATACGCTTCCAAGACGCTTCACTTCCTAGATTTTTGGGAAATGACGCTTCCGCATCCCTGCTTCGTACAACGTTGGTTAGGTAACTATCATATTTAAACAAGTTGCCATACATATTGTTGTCTTGTTGTCAACAGATTACTTTCTCCTGCTAACAAGGTCATTGTCTTATTGACACAATTTACTGTAATCATGAGCACCATTACCGTCACAAGCATAATGATTCTAATCAAACATCCAAGATACTGTCAAAGAAGTATTGCCATAGGGATATTGTCAAGGAGACACTGTCATCCATATAAGGTTACAGTCAGATATAACACTGTTATGTCTCTGAAACACTGTCACTGCAAGGTCACAAGGTTACAATTCTAGATTAGCTTCAGGAGGACAGTTTTGCAAGAGATTTCAAACTCAAGTCTGCTTCAGAATTACACACGTTCACTTCTCACAGAAGAGATCGGTGCAAAGCAACATGCTCCTCAGACTTCAAGGTTTAGATGACAATCTTCAACTAAAATGAATTGCAGAGACTTTAAGTATCTTATGTAACCCTGGTTTGAACTCGTTACATTAATTTCACACCCAGTTTATGCCCTCGAGAGATTTTGAGCTGTAGTCATATACGTATTGTTGATGCTTCAAATTTGCACCTTGCATAGAGTGCCAAATCATTGTTTTGAAGCCATTCTTGTACTAGAATTTAAGGACATTCTTCCAGGCACATCTATTTCTTTCGTGTTAGAATGGTGTTGCTCCAAATGTTGTCAGAACCGTCCATAAATTAACGATTTGCAAGTTGTTACAATGGAAAGGAGATTACACAGAGAATAGCAAGGATATTCTTAGATTTCAGAGCCTGGAAGCATCATAAAACTTCTGTTAAATAAAGGACTCACAATGGGCCTATTCCAAGGCCGAATCTTCACAAGTGGAGCAGATCGAAAGCAATAGTAAGTACACATAGTTATGACAGTGATACACTGCCGAATAATAGCAATTGCGGTCAGAGAAACAAGCTTGTGTAATTTCCAGAGCTTCGCTCAATTACAATCACGCATGCACATTATGATCTCGTACTTTTTCATTAGAGGTTAGGGTATCATAAAAGAGCCATAGAAGAAAACGTTAGAGGCCTATGAATATGCTGGTGTCTTCTTCTTGCGAATTATGCCTGTGTCTTCAACGAACCCAAGTGATAATAATAATAGGTCAGTATCAAAGAAAATGAACCTAAAGTTTAAACCCTTTCTTGCATTTTGATTAGCTTTGCAGAACATATACGAGCTTACAGAGGTGTTTGTCTTGTGATTATTCGAGTGCCACCTGCAAAAATAAAAGGAGCCCAGCGAAACAACCCTAAACCCATAAAAAAGGGAAACCCTGGCTGCAGACACACTTGGAACATTGTTAAGCACCCTTGACAGCTTAAGATCCATCCTAAGGTGCCTGCAAAAACTAGGGCAAAACCCTTGTGAAAATAGTGAATTCAATGAGAAAAAGGGCAGCCCAAAATTCTTGCCATCAACCCAAATCGAAACCCTTAACCAATGTCACTCAACAAATCAAATCTTCTGACCTATCATCAATACTCCACACTGCACAGGCCCAAAACACTTAAGGGAGTACTTGATTTATTTCTCATTCGATCCATCCTCAGATTGACTGGATTAGCCGCAGATAATAGAAGAGTAAATTTCTTGCATACCTTTGGAGAGGAAATAAATTCGTTTATATAGATTTGGAGATACATTTGAGTAGGCCGGCTGATATCATAAACTTTAGGAGGGAAAATATATTTGAACTTTTTAAAATTTAATCTTGGAGCCAACCCTCCAATTTTGGACCATCAGAAATTTGAAATTAAAATTAATTTCGAATTTAATTTGAAGCTAATCATTTTCTCAACCCTTTTTGTCCTTTGACCATGAAAAAATATAATAGACTATTTAATTTCCTTTTGACATATGACCATGGATAAATTTAAATTAGACTTCTTTATTTAATGTGCCTTAGGCCAACCTCTAATGCCATGCCACATCAACAACTATTTAACCAATATTATGATGCCACCTTAGCATCCCTTAGGGTTTTGAACCATTGGTTGGGGTTTGCAACTTTGACTAGCCTTTTCTCTCAAACCGTGAAGGCCCACAAGATGCTCTACATATCAACAAAATCAGTATGATGAGTACAATCCATTGGCGAGGGTCTCCAGACAAACTCAGAGATCTGCAACAACAAAATCTCCAACAAGTGTGGGGTATGAACATCATCTAGAGAATCCCAACCCTAAAGCTAGTGTTTCATCACTGCATCAACTTATTCGTTATAGCTTGCACACCGAAGACATCAATGACGACATCCAACACCTACTGCACCTGCTTTGACATCAATGATAACATACACAACAAAAGGCATACATTTGACGTAAAGGTTCATATCAGCACTACTTCAGGTGAATCACAGCTTCATCAACTATCCATCGATTCGAGCATACCAAGCCCAGGGGGCTTTCTTAAATTTGCAAACATAGGTTTCCCTGTCATGCTCCTCGAAGCCCTGAGGTTGTTCCACGTACACTTCTTCCTTAAGTATGCCATGAAGAAAGGCAGTCTTCACATTCATCTGGTGAAGATTCCAACCCTGATTAGTAGCAAGTGCAATGATGGAACGAATGGTAGTGTATCAGGCAACAAGTGCAAATATCTCGTCATAATCTTCTCCCTCATTCTAGGAGAATCCTCTAGCATGAATCTTACTTTAAAGTTCTCAATGCTACCTTCAGTTGCATGTTTGATTTTGTCTAACCACTTAGAGGTCACAACAGACTTCCCTTCAGGTCTTGGAACCACCTCCCATACATCATTCTTCATGATGGACTCATACTCCTTGGCCATGGCATCATTTCAAACATGTTCCTTCACTGCTTCTTCATAGCTGCAAGGTTCAGATTGTATATTGTCGCTCATCAATGTTGCATATCCCTAATATCGGTGAGGTTCCTTGCTTTCTCTAAAGGTGCCTCTTGGGGAAATGTGTCTCTCTGCATCTTGAAATGTGTCACAAAGCCACAAGGGTCTCTTCCTGGTGGGAGGATCACAGGGAGGAGGATTTAAAGGATCCATGGGTGCCATAGGTTCATATGCAAGGCCAGGCTTAAGCAAAGATGGCCCAGCATCTTCATCCATAGAATCATTTCTTCTATCAAAGATGGCAGCAACAAGAGAGTCTCTTACTTTCCTAGGGGTAGCATCCTCATCAAAAGTCACTTCGGCTAAACTCAATATTCCTTTGACCTGGCACATATATCCTATCAGCCTTAGAATTTTCACAGTAACCAACAAATGTACCTTTCTTTCTTGAAGCTTCTAGCTTGGACCTCTTCTCCTCCAATACATGAAAGTAGATAAGACGGCTAAAGATTCTCACATCTCCAACTTCCGATTTCACACCTGTAAATACTTCTTCGGGAGTCAAGTTTCCCAATGCATGATGAGGACTCCTATTTTGGACATATATAGTTGTATTTGTAGCTTCTCCCCACAAAAACATAGGAATTTTTTGATCATGAATCATGGCTTTGGTAGCTTTCGTGATGGTCTTGTTGTTCCTTTCAGCAACTCCATTTTGTTGAGCGTGGTGTGGAACAATGACCATCCCCTTAATCCTGGCTTCTCTGCAAAAGTCTTTGAACTCATTTCAAATATATTCTCCTCCATTATCTGTCCTCAAGATCTAGATCATCTTTCCTATTTGGATTTTCATAAGGGCCCTGGAATCCTTGAATACATCAAAAACTTGATCCTTGGTCTTCAAGTAGAAGATCCAAGTTTTACGAGAGCAATCATCAACAAATATCGCATAGTATAATTATCCTCCAAGAGATTTCACTAGCATGGCCCCACAAAGATCAGAATGAATAAGACCAAGGATCTCCTTAGATGGTCGCCTGACATTCCTTCCACTAGAACATCCCTACATACTCCCTCATGATCAACCAGCATCCTAGGTATCCCTATAACCATCCTGCTCACAATAGGAAAATCCTTATAATGAAGATGAGCAAATCTTCGGTGCCAAAGCTCACATTGATTAGTAGTGTCATGGAACAATGCTTGAATTGGTCGTCCACAAATTTTGTAAAGGCCCTCATCTCTAATACCAAGAGTGAAGGTTTCTCTCAAGTTGGATCCCATAGGCCAAGCAAGGACTTTTCCATTGATGAATGCAACTCTAAATCCGTTGTCTTCCATGGTAGAGATGCAGACAAGATTCTTCTTCAAACAGACACATATAATACATCCTGTAGATGAATGGTTTGACCAAAATTCAAATGAAAAGTAGTAGAGCCAGACCCTTTGACATTATGAGAAGAGTTATCCCCAAGTAAAATTTTCAAATTGGTCTCCCTCTTAACCAAATTTGAGAGGACTTCACGATATGCACTAAAATGTCTAGCTGCCCCACTATCCACTAGCCAACTATCAATGTTATTTGAAGAGCTAGAAAGTGTTGGGAATCATGATTGTCATTAGACCAAAACCCGCAGGTGTTAGCCAATGATTGCATCGCCAGAGATAAGGATCCACGAGAGGCGGTTAGTCCATGTCCCGAAATACACGGGGACCGTTGGTTTATCCAATGTCCAAAAATCTCGCCCCCCCCCCCCCCCCCCCACAACGCGATTCAAGTGTGTCTCGAACTCGTGACCTATGCTCTGATACCACTTGTTGGGAATCACGATTGCCATTACACCAAAACCCACAGGTGTTAGTCAAAGATCGCATCGTGGCAGTTAGTCCATGTCACGAAACACACGGGGAGCGTTAGTTTATCCAATGTCCAATAGAAAGAGCAGCAACAAGAACATATTCAGATTGGGAACTTGCCACATTATTAGCATACCTTGTATTTTGAGTCCTCTTTTAAGTTTTGAGGGCATTGGGGCACTTTGGCACTTGCATGGGAAACAGGATCTCTTCATCTCCTATTGTTTAAGTTGTTGTAGTCATTATAATTATTTCCTCTAGGCCTTTTAGCATTTCTTCTATCAAGACAACTCGAGAAATGTGTCCAAATTGGTCACACGTTTAGCATTTGATTCTTGAAGAGTCCCTTCTATTGTTATTGAATGGTTGGGTTAGCTTCTTTGACTTCCCTTTGAAGGCTCTTCCTTTTCCTTTTCCTTTTCCTTTTCCTTTCTTCACATTGGCTACAAATGTTGTAGGTTCTTCTTCATCTTGTCTCTGAATTCTCCCTCTAGAAATAAGCTTGGATTCTTCTAGAGTGCACAATCCCAAGAGTTCATTAAATGTAGGGATCTCCTTCCTACAAGTAATGCTAGTAATGAATGTTTCCCAAAACATATGGAACCCTTCAAGGGTCATCTCCACAAGCTCCTTATTAGATACAATTTCTCCAATAGAAAGATTTGATCCCCTATCTTGGAGATCCTCCTAAAGTAGGCAGTAATAGATTCTGACTTAGAGAACTTGATATCACGAAGTTGACTTTTCAAAGAAATCACGTGGGTAAGATTGTTGACCTCATACATTGCAATCAATTTGTCATGTATTTCTTTTGATTAATTTCATCTCGAACACATAGGTAATGATATGATCTCTAATAGAGTCAATAATAATTTTCTTGGCCTTGATCCCACCTTTCTTGTACTTGGACTTAGCATTGGCATTAGCATTCTTCGGAGCTTTAGCTACTTGGTCTTGCACATATACCATCACATCATTCTCTTCCAATGTAATATCCTATCTAGCCCTCCAAGCTACAAAGTTGGAGGCATCATTCAACTCCTCAATCTTGAAATAGGAGGTAGACGTCTTCCTCAAAATTTGATCACCAATCAGTAAAAAGAGTGTCTCCAAGGAGTGCTCTCTAATCTCCTTAATCTAATCTTCACCTCAGCTATAATACCATCTTAATTTTCATAGTGTCCTATGTTGTTATAATCACTTTAAACAAATTCTTCCAATTCCAATCACCCCCATAACAGTAAAGCAATTATAGATAGAACTGTAAACAATTAAATGCACAAAAGAAGATATCCAAGCACAATGAGACTCAGAGATTTGTTCAAAGACTAGGGAAAAACTCCATAATGGGGAAATCCCTTTGATCAATTCTTCTTCTTCTATTAGTCAATCAATGTTCAGCATGAGATAAATAGTCCAATTTGTACATCCATCATCCAGTCAAGGTCAAAGCCTTGACTTCCCAATTTAACCAATCAAATTCAGTCAACAATGAGAGATAAAGACAAATCTGGGCAAGGATACTAGTCTACTAAATTTTGTCCAATGGATGAACAGTGAACGATCTGCCCTAACTAGTCAAATTTAATGGTCAACCTACCCAAAATTCTTCAATCAAACCAGCAATGAATTCACCCTTCCTTCCTCAGTCAAACCCAATCAAACAGTGGCAAAATCTCGATCAAGGGAGAGAGAAAATCTATAATCAAATGAGGTCAAACCATAGTCAACCATGTGGTCAACCTTAGTCAACATGCCCAAAAACTATTGGTTAAGAACTCAATCAATGTGACATCCCAAAACAGAAAAGAATTCAGTCAAACCATGTCAAATAGAGTCAACACTGGTCAACGCACACCCAAAACAAAAAGTCAACATGGCCAAAACAAAGAACCTTCCTCTCCTCCGCATGTTTGAAGTTATTCCTGCAATTTCATAGATGTACAAACCAGTTGATGTGATGTGACATGTGCAATGGATGGTCTCCAAGTGAGGTCAATGAATTCATTTTTATATGAGTTTGAGGAGGGCCAATTGCCATTGGTGGAGTCGACTTGTCACCTTCACTAGGTCGGATTGTCAAACTCAACTTTGTAAATTTCCTTGGACTAATTTTGAATTTTCTAATGAAGAAGAAGGTTTCCTCCTTGAGGTAGATGGACTTCTCCATGGGAAATCCATCTTGTAGCTACCAATTTTAACACAAATAAGAATTCCCTTTTAAAATTGAGGCCTTAAACCCACAATGTTGTTTAAGGAGTGGCTAAAGGACAACCCTGTTAGGTGTTTCCAACGCCCAAGGGGAGTAC
Organism: Pinus albicaulis; assembly: GCA_034641835.2. Taxonomy (NCBI): domain Eukaryota; kingdom Viridiplantae; phylum Streptophyta; class Pinopsida; order Pinales; family Pinaceae; genus Pinus; species Pinus albicaulis. Next base: position 1,664,236,865 of record CM076575.1, on the reverse strand, counting down.
CATTTCCTTGGTGCACCATCCAATTGATAGGTGTTAGTGAATAACAATGATGGTTCGGAGGGGAGAAGACTTCATGGCCAAGTGCGATGGTCAAAGGGACCAATATGATGGGGATCCATATCTTGAGTGTATAGATGTGAGGAGGAAGTAATCGTGGACATATGAGTTACCAATTCAACCCTTATTTTTCCACCCCTCTTGTGCATCTTTTTAATTTTGCTTGACTTTTCTATGTATTATTACTCATAGCACAAAGGGTTAGAGCTTGCTTTGAATGGTGCATAGCAGTCGTATTACTCTTCAAGGATGAGTCATTACATTCCTTTTATGATGTATGGAGCAACATGTGCTCAGGAACTGGGCGATGGCCATGATGAGTGAGGTAGAGTTAATGTTAGGCTTTTTCCCACGTCTTAATGTGTATGTCTCAGCCATATTTTGCATTTTGATATTCTTTTTATTTTATTTTGTGGCCATGATATGTTTTTTCTTTTTTCTTTTAGTTGCATCAACCTACCAAGGCAAAGTTCTGGGCCCTAACCAAGTATGAGGATACATGGGTGCCAAATCCCAAATAACCACTGATCAGTTGAACCCAAATAATGTATGTGAGATAAGGGCTTGTAATGCATGATGGAAAGTTAAGTATGGAATAGGGATAGATGGAACTATGACATCTCAATTAGTGCTTCTTGAGTATTTCCCCTCCTATACCCATAACGCCATTAGCGGAGGTGCCACTAGATTAGGATCGAAGATTAATCCATAACAAATGCCTAGATACAAACAAGCATAAGCACCCTCTTAACCACTGGAGTGGCACCTGATGATAACGACAAGACTCCATGCCCAACGATGAACCAAAAGACATTTCTACCATCAAATATCATCAGTTCAACAGAGTTTTTAAATTCTACTTCTTCTTCTTATCATTTTCTTCTCCAGTCCTCAGATTCTGCAGCCCTAGGGGGATATTGTATAAATGTCACTAGCATGATCAATAAAGCCATGTAAAAGGCCTAAGATGTTGGGACTCGATCAGCAAGCTAGTACACCTAGGAGTGTTTTTTTTACTTGGTTAATTATTCCTTCTTTTTAGCGGCGAATAATTTTCTAGGTTTTCTCACTCATTGCATTACCCAAAGTCGGGGTGGTGGCTTGAAGGTTGAGCCCCTAATGCATCTTAGTGTCTAGAGTCAATGTATATTATCATGCTAGGTCATCTTTGAAATTTTGCGGAATTTGACTAGGTCTAAGTAGGAGTTTTTAATAATTAAAAATTTCCCGCAAAACAAGATTTTTTAATTAATATCTATGTAAAGATGTAAATAAGTGGCCTTAGGAAATGTCTAGGGCATGTGACCACTCGAAATTCATCCTCAGAGACCCAGTATTATCCTAGGATCAACTTTGAGGCTCAAAAAACGATTTATGGTCCCTCAAAAGTCGACTTTCCTAATGTCAGTGGCAAAAAATGAGAAAAAATTAATGATTGGAAAAATTTAGAAAATTTCCCAAAGTCAACAAAGTCAATTTTGTGGAGAGGTAAAGGGTGATGTGGCACCTATGTGGGGCCCACCACATAAGGTACAACTCACGTCAAAGTCAAATTCCAAGTCAAAGGCAGTCAAATTGTTTCACAATGAAGTCATGAAGTATTACGTATGGCCAAAGTTTCAACTTTTCATTTAATCAAATGTTATAAAGGTGCAAAGGCAAAGTTTGTGAATGGGAGTGGAGCCCTCTCACTTTCCATAGTATATGTATAAGAAAAATTAAAGTGCACATGCCAAAACAAAAGCTCTACGTACAGCGAACAAAAGGAATTATGCACATGGTAAAGGTGTACATGCTGGCCCAGTTTTAACGCAGTCGATCAAGAGGAAATTCCACGCAGATTTGTGGGTAGACAGTCAACACTCCACGATGGCGAATTGCTTTAGTTAATATGCAGCTGTCCTCTACACCAATCATATGGAAAATAATTTGTCGGTTAACAGCTCAACGTTTCCAGTCACCTACAAGTAATACACATGTCAATTAAATCCTCCACGTAGTCCACGCCAGTCAACACTTCAGCAGTAGTTTTATATGGTAGTTCAAAACAGTTATATAATTGTTATGTGGCACTCTTCAACAGAAAACTGTGGGATATGTTTCCTGTCTTACCCACATAGTTGCACAGTTGTGCCACTTAAATTCATATGCTGCCATCCAAGGAAGACTACGCAGGCCATCTACATGTATGCTCCAGCGATTTGATTGCCATTTGGAGGGCTCATCTTCATTGGGATCTCAGTTATCAACCACTTGAAAATTCGTTTTTGCATTGAGATTATCTTCACCTCTTCACTTGTCATGAGGTTCCTCGTTGAGGTCTTCTCCAAGTTTTGTATAAATTGAGCCTTGGGCTCTCAATGTAATCATGGATTTTAAGCTTATGCTTATTGTTACTATGCCGAAATTGTTATTGAGCTAAATAAAGGAAAGTCTTTGGGGTTATTAGCTTCTCTTGTGGTGCATTCTTTAGTTGATGAGGTATACTTGTTTCATTTTGTGTTGTTATTCATTTGACTTTACATTGCAATCTAGTTGGTTATTTTTGTGCATTTGCCTGAGGGCACTATTATCTACAGAGGGGAGATTTGTAGCTATCTCAGATCTCCTTTGGACTTGGTATATTTTGTGCTCTTGTTGTAGCTTGTTATTTTCGGTTGAATGACAAGCCCAAAGTTGCCTCTATATGCCAAGTGTATTTTGCACTAACAATTGGTTTGCAGAGATTTGTGTGTTCAAAGGGCAGGCTACCAAGACTATTGGAGTGTGAAGACTTCTTCAGTTGGAATAAGTCAGCTCCAAGGATATCAAGGATCCCACGAGGTGTTCAAGCCAACAATCTCATAAGACATCAAGAGATTTATTTAAAAGGGGGTTTCATGAGCCCTTTGCTTCTTTTCCATCTCTAAAAAATCATACATTTTCTTCTCTCATTTGTGCACATATTGATTTTATCTAGCATTTGAGGCTAAGTTGTTAGATTTAAATCCTAACTCTCACTTACTGAATCAACTCTTTCAAGTTGATCTTAGTGAGGGAATCTGTAATACGAAATGTATTTTATAATTACATTGAGTTTCAATTTTTTTCCTTCCCATGCATGTGATTTCCTCTCACATATTTCAGCACTATTTCTTTTGCATGCTAACACATTTGCTTGCTTTCCTATAGGTTTTTTTGGAGGCAATCCCAGTTTGAAGAAATGGAGCTAAAGCCTAAGCTAAGGAACACTTTTCCATTTGGAACCTCAAGTCCAAGTTCCTCCTTATCACTTCACCTCTTTTTCTAAAGTCTCATTCTTTTGAGGAATTGTAACCACCATTCACCTCAAGGCTTTAGGCCTTTACTTTGTAACATCTCACAAGTAAATCTTTAAAATCTTACACTTCTAACTTTGGGAAAGAGTAAGTTTAAAGCGCATATTGTAAGCTCTTCCCAAGCCCCTCATTTCTATAAGAGCGCCTCACTTTCAATAATAAAAATCTGATTTCTTGAGGGAGCTTGGGAAATTCCCATGGTATCCCACCTCCTCATTTAGAGGGAGGAAATCTTCTTGAATGGTTAACTTTCTTTTGTCTAGTTTCCATTTTAGTATTTCCATTTGAGTTGTTGATACATGTTTTATGGAGCATCATTGCTAGTTTATGTCATATTGGGCTAAGCGCAAATCTTGATCAAAAATATCATTGTTATATCTCTATTGGAATCACATTGTCATTAACATATCTCATTGGAAGCATTTCACCCACATTTAGGCATTTCACTTTGCATACTAAATTAGACTTGCATCTCTAAAAATTAACCTCCAACTTAAGTTGGTTGTATAGACATTAGGGACCCCCCACCCCCATTGACTCCTCACTGTTAAATCCGTATTTCGGGCGAAGGTGAGGTCTGGGGACAGAAGTTAAATTGAAAATTGTTTTAGAATTCTATTAATAAAATAAACCAAGAGCACCTTCACATCACAACTTTACTCGCAATTTTGTTATCTCATGTACTTGTTACTTTGGTGGTTATTTAGCTCATGAATATTTAATGTCATTATCCTTTGTTACTTGAGCACTCTCTTACAAGTACATTTTCATTTATTGCAAGTGATGCTTATATGTTTATCTTGGTCTAAGACTTCCTTTGCAGGACTATTGTCATTGTATCTTGAATTTCATTCTTGAGCAAGCACTTATCATTTACTTTAAAGCACTGGTCTATACTTTGAACACATCATTAAATATTGCTCATATACTTATATGCTTGTTTACATATTGAAATTGAGTCATCTTTGATATGTAATTACTTCTAATCAATTCTCCTAGAAACCCCACATATTTAACATAGTTTTTCTTTAGGGGCCACCCCCCATAGCTAACCTAGGAGATAGCTTAAACGGAGAGAGTTGGGACTAGTGTGACAGCCCCTTCTCCGAGTTCCTTGCCACCAACCACATCTTGTGGGGTTAAAGTCTTTTCTCACTAACTTGTAGGTAGGTGTAGGCGGCAAATGATAACATTTTTTGCATCGTTACCGGGGTCAATTTTTCATGTGTTTGGGAAAACAACTAACTTTTAGTTTTGACATATTTGAATTTTAGATTTAGATTCTTGCTCAAGTGGCGACTCCACTCAATCCTAATTTTGCAAGAGCCTCTACTAGGAGAAATTAAAGTGCTCTAGTTAGCCCCTCTCCTGATCTTGAAAGGGTTTTTAGAGAGAGGTTAAATAGACTTTCTCGTAGTAGAGCTCTTGCTATTCTTGGGCAAGAGGCTATTTCTGACATTCATTTGTTGTTTCAAGAACAAGTTGAGCCTAACATCATGAATGATCTTTTTTCTCCTTGTAACTTTACTAACATTAATGGCTATCCTTACAATATCCCTGAAGGCTATTGAAAGGTTGCCTTCTTTTCAAGGTAACAATGCTATTAGCGTTGCATCACATGTGAAGAACTTTAATGTTTGCATCTTTAAGTGGTGTAACGTTGCTAACTATGAGGATGTAACTATGAGGCTTTTCGTTCACTCTTTGGAAGAGGATGCTCTTGATTGGTTCACTAAGCAACCTGCTAAATCATATGATTCTTTACAAGTGATTGTTAATGCTTTCATGGGAAAGTATGGAGAAAGAAGAGAGAATAGTCATTTGATCAGTGCCATTAGCACCATGAAGAAGAATGAGAATGAAACCATGGAGGAGTTTAACAAGAGATTCAATGAATTGGTTAAAAGCATGCCTACTACTGTTAAACCTCCTGATGAATTTCTCTTATGTTCCTATCTGGATTCTTTTGGTGTTGACACTGCTTATGAGTTGAGAAGAAAGAAGCCTGCAACTTTGGGTGTAGCTCAAACTGAAGCCTTGAAAAATGAGAGGGGCCAGAAAGCAATCAAGAAAATCTCAAATTCTTGGTTTCACTAGAGGGCCATCAAAATCGAATGATTCCAAAGGCAAGGCCAAGGAACACACTACACATGATTCTATTAAGGAATTAACTCAACTCATCAAGAGCATGGAAGAAAAGCACACTAAAGAAATGCAAGCCATGCAAAGTAGGTTGGTGTCCACGGAAAGATCGCAAGTGCAAAGATTCCAACCTAGGCCAAATAATGGATGGCAAAAAAATAAAGGCCCTCAACAAGATTATAGGCCTCCAAATCCACTGGAATCCACCAACATGGTAGATCAAATTCCCCCTTTTTGTAGGCAATGTAATGAGTTCCATGAACAAGCCACATGCCCAAGTGTAAAGAGAAATATAGAAGGTAGCATGTTGGGAGATGAACATTTAGGAACTAGTGGTCAAATCAATATGTTCTCCATAAAAGATCAAATATACACCATTGAAAGAAATCAAGAGATTGACCATAGTCCTAATAATCTTGGGGTTGACAATATGATTGCAAGTTTTGACGAAGTCACTAAGATTTTTGGGGAAAAGTCTACATCTGGACAAATTCTTGCTATGGCAAAACACAAAGGGATGACTTATCAGAGAAGGGATATTCAAGACCGGAATAATCACAAAAAAAATTCTCCTCCTACTTCAGAATTAAATTTTGACTTGGGCAATTAGGTGAATAATGCAAAGGTTTCTATCCTAGTGACAAAGCTTTAAAGATACCATCTCAAAGGGCCAAGTTACTAAGTGCAATTGAAGTTACTCAAAGGGACGAAAATCCTAATAATGAACAAGAAGATGAAGAAATTGCATTGAAAAGTATGAACTGTTATGTGGGGAACGAAGATTATCTACCATTGTATGTTTCTTTGATAGTGAATGATCGTCTTTTACACAACTGCATGCTTGATTCAAGGGCTTCATCAAATGTCATGACCAAGAAAGTCATGGAGCAACTGAATTTAAGGGTATCTAGGCCCTATAACAACATATGTTCAATGGATTCTAAAAGAATTGAAGTGTGTGGGATAATTAAAGATTTACAAGTTTACTTAGCTGCATACCCAGACAGAATAATGACTATGGATATTGTTGTGATAGATGTTCCTGATTCATGGGGAATGCTCCTAGCAATAAAATGGATGTCAGATTTAGGTGGTAGCCTTCAAATGGACTTGTCATATGCCACCATCCCCATGCCAGATAATAACTTTGTCAGACTTGATCGGGAGTTAGAGAAAAGATATCATGTTGAGGATCCAAGGAAACCCAACAATGAGATTATTTATAGACCATGCCAGACAGGAAGTGATGTTGTGTTGACAAATTTTCTTCCCCCCTTAACAGAACAGATTCAAAACGAAGAGATTAGGCATAGCTCAAAAATCAGGGGTATTTCAAATATTCCATCAAATAATTTTCAAGACACAGCTGTAGGATTGACAATAATTGCATCATCATCGTCATTGCAACTAACCAAGAAGAAAAGAAAAAAACGAAAAAAAAGAAAACTGATATAAAAAATGAACCACCAGTTTTGAGCAGGATCAAGCCTCAACGCGTCAAAAGTCAAAAAAGGAAAAGGAAGAGGTTTGGTATATCTAATGGCCACAAACAAGTTAACATTGGGGCAAGTTATAGTCCCAAGATAGTCAGAATTGGACAAGGCACATCAGAGAAAGAGCCTATGGATTTGCTTGTGAGTAGGCAGGTTCTCAAGATGGATTTCACCGAAGACATTTGATGCCATGGGGCATCCTATGTATCATATTCCTAACCCTACTCCTTGTAAATTTTGTTTAAATAGATTTCTTTCATGAATAAATTTATATTTATGTTTCCTAGAATAAATTTCCATTTTTTCACTTGATTTTAATTGATGTTATTATGAAGGGATACTGCTAATATATATCTTTGGTCGGTGGATGCAGATTCCAAGTTCTTGCACACTATCACTTCATATCTAGCATGCATCCCCATATGGAGCCAAATGCTGACCATTGGAGTGGCACCTGATGATAATGAGAACACTCCATGCCCAAGGATGAACCAAAAGACATTTCTACCATCAGATATCATCAAATATCATCAGTTCAACAGAGTTTTTAAACTCTACTTCTTCTTCTTATCATTTTCTTCTTCAGTCCTTAGATTTTGCATCCCTACAAGGATATCGTATAAATGTCACTAGCATGATGAATAAAGCCATGTAACAGGCCTAGGATGTTGGGACTCGATCAACAAGCGATTATACATTGGAATGTTTTTTTTACTTGGTTAATTATTCCTTCTTTTTAGTGGCGAATAATTTTCTAGGTTTTTTCACTCAATGCATTACCCCAAAGCCGGGGTGATGGCTTGAAGGTTGAGTCCCTAACGCATCTTAGTGTCTAGAGTCAATGTATATTACCATTCTAGGTCATATCTGAAATTTCGCGAAATTTGACAAGGTCTAAGTAGGATTTTTTATTAATTAAAAATTCCCGCAAAACGGGATATTTTAATTAATTTCTATGTAATAATGTAAATAAGTGGCTTTAGGAAATGTATGGGACATGTGACCACTCGAAATTCATCCTTAGAGACCCAGCATTATAGTAGGACCCACTTTGAGGGTCAAAAAACGACTTATGGTCCCTCAAAAGCCAACTTTCCTAATGTGAGTGGAAAAAAATGAGAAAAATTTAATAATTGGAAAAATTTAGAAAATTTTCCAGAGTCAAAATAAGTCAAATTTTGACATGGTAATTATGTGGAGAGGTAAAGGGTGATGCAGCACCTATGTGGGGCCCACCACATAAGGTACAACTCAAGTCAAAGTCAAATTGTATCACGATGAAGTCATGAAGTATTACGTATGGCAAAAGTTTCAACTTTTCATTTAATTGAATGTTATAAAGGTGCAAAGGAAAATTTTGTGAATGGGAGTGGACCCCACTCACTTTCCATAGTATATGGAAAAGAAAAATTAAAGTGCACATGCCAAAATAAAATCTCTACGTACAGCCAGCAAAAGGAATTGTGCACATGTTAAAGGTGTGCACGCTGGCCGAGCAAGAGGAAATTCCACGCAGATTTGTGGGTAGACAATCAAAACTCCACGATGGCGAATTGTTTTAGTTAATATGCAGTTGTCCTCTACACCAATCAGATGGAAAATAATGTGTCGGTTAACAGCTCAACGTTTCCAGTCACCTACAGGTAATATGGATGTCAATTAAATCCTCCACGTAGTCCACTCTAGTGAACACTTCAGCAGCACTTTTACGTGCTAGTTCAAAACAATTATATAATTGTTATGTGGCAGTTTTCAACAAAAAACTGTGGCATATGTTTCCCATCTTTCCCACATAGTTGCACACTTGTGCCACTTAAATTCATATGTTGCCATCCAAGGAAGAATACGCAGGTCATCTTCATGTATGTTCTAGTGATTTGATTGCCATTTGGAGGACTCATCTTCATTGGGATCTCAGTTATCAACCACTTAACAATTCATTTTTGCATTGGGATTATCTTCACCTCTCCACTTGTCATGAGGTTCCTCATTGAAATCTTCTCTAGTTTTTGTATAAATTGAGCCTTGGTCTCTCATTGTAATCATGGTTTTGAAGCTTGTGCTTATTATTACTATGTCGAAATTGTTATTGAGCTAAATAAAGGAAAGTCTTTGAGGTTACTAGCTTCTCTTGTGGTGCATTCTTTGGTTGATGAGGTCTACTTGTTTAATTAGATGTTGTTATTCATTTGATTTTACATTGCAATCTAGTTGGTTATTTTTGTGCATTTGTCTAAGGGCACTATTGTCTAGGGAGGGGAGATTTGCAGCTATCTCAGATCTCCTTTGAACTTGGTATATTTTGTGCTCTTGTTGTAGCTTTTTATTTTCGGTTGAATGACAAGCTCAACGTTGCCTCTATATGCCAAGTTTCTTTTGCACTAACAATTGGTTTGCAGAGATTTGTGTGTTCAAAGGACAAGTTGCCAAGTCTATTACAGTGTGAAGACTTTTTCGGTTGGAATGAGTCATCTCCAAGGATATCAAGGATCCCACAAATTGTTCAAGCCAACAATCTCATAAAACATCAAGAGATTTATTTAAAAGGGGGTTTCATTTTCCCTTTGCTTCTTTTCCATCTCTAACAAATCATATATTTTCTTCTCTCATTTGTGCACATATTGATTTTATCTAGCATTTGAGGCTAAGTTCTTGGATTTAAATCCTTACTCTCACTCACTAAATCAACTCTTTCAAGCTGATCTTAGTGAGGGAATTTGTAATATGAAGTGTATTTATAATTACATTGATTTTCTAATTTTTTCCTTCTCATGCATGTGATTTCCTCTCACATATTTCAACACTATTTCTTTTGCATGCTAACTCTTTTTCTTGATTGCCTATAGGTTTTCTTGGAGGCAATCCAAGTTTGAAGAAATGGAGCTAAAGCCTAAGCTAAGGAACACTTTTCCATTTGGTACCTCAAGTCCAAGTTCATCCTTATCACTTCACCTCTTCTTCTAAAGCCTCGTTCTTTTGAGGAATTGTAACCACCATTCACCTCAAGGCTTTAGGCCTTTACTTTATAACATCTCACAAGTAAATCTTTAAAATCTTAAACTTGTAACTTTGGGAAAGAATAAGGTTAAAGCGCATATTGTAAGCTCTTCCCAAGCCCCTCATTTCTATAAGAGGGCCTCACTTTCAATAATAAAAATCTGATTTCTTGAGGGAGCTTGGGAAATTCCCATGGTTTCCCACCTCCTCATTTAGAAGGAGGAAATCTTCTTGAATGGTTAGCTTTCTTTTGTCTAGTTTCCATTTGAGTTGTTGATACATGTTTTATGGAGCATCATTGCTAGTTTATGTCATATTGGACTAAGCACAAATCTTGATCACAAATATCATTGTTATATCTCTATTGGAATCGTATTGTCATTAACATAGCTCATTGGAAGCATTTCACCCACATTTAGGCATTTCACTTTGCATACTAAATTAGACTTGCATCTCTAAAAATTAACCTCCAACTTAAGTTGGTTGTATAGACGTTAAGGACCCTCCCCCCAATTGACTCCTCACTGTGAGATCTAGATTTCGAGCGAGGGTGAGGTCTAGGGACAAGTGTTAAATTTAAAATTGTTTTAGAATTCTATTAATAAAATCAACCAAGAGCACCTTCACATCACAACTTTACTCGCAATTTTGCTATCTCATGTACTTGTTACTTTGGTGGTTATTTAGCTCATGAATATTTAATGTCATGATCCTTTGTTACTTGAGTACTCTCTTACAAGTACTTTTTCATTTATTGCAAGTGATGCTTATATGTTTATCTTGATCTAACACTTGCTTTACGAGATTATTGTCATTGTATCATGAATTTCATTTTTGAGCAAGCACTTGTCATTTACTTTAAAGCAGTGGTCTATATTTTGAACAAATCATTAAATATTGCTCATATACTTATATGCTTGTTTACATCTTGGAATTGAGTCATCTTTGATAACTAATTTCTTCTAATCAATTCTCCTAAAAACCTCACATCTTTAACATAGTTTTTATTTAGGGACCACCCCCCATAGCTAACCTAGGAGATAGCTTAAACAGAGAGAGTCAGGATTAGTGTGACAGCCCCTTCTCTGAGTTCCTTGCCACCAACCACACCTTGTGGGGTTAAAATATTTTATCACTAACTTGTAGGTAGGTGTAGGCGACAAGTGATAACACACCCAATTGCAAAATGAATAGAGTACACTTTGAACTAAAGCCCGCCTTCGCCCATGTTCTCTTTTTGGATGGGTGAGAAGCATATGACTGATGCAGGTGGCAAAGATAAAATGGCACATCATTTGCTAGTGGTGGTTGTCAAGGGTTGCATGGTTGGCCAGCTGGACATGAAGAATGGGAGAATTTTTTTCTCCTATGGGTTACCCATTTTGGTGGGTAACAAGCCAGCACTCATGTGATCACCAACATGACTCCTTATAAGTGTTTGCATGGATAGAAGCCATCTATCCCACACTTTTGGATCCTTGGATCAGCGACATGGGTTCACCTACTTCATCAAAACAAAGATATATCACTTGACCATCATACTCCTCATAGGACCTGAGTTAGCTACAACGAGAATTATGAGGGTTATTGTCTATATGACCCCACCTTTCACTAGGTTAGTGAACATCATGATGTTATCTTTCATGAAACTCTTCCTCATGGTCCATTGACATGTCTTCAATCACTTCTTGCCAATGACGATTCCAATGACAGTTCTCAATAGGCTTTAGCCAAATCAACAATATATTTATTCAATGATATCAACATATAGTACATGGACGTAATCACCATATGAACCAAAGACTAAGAACACATTGACAATTCATCAACTGATAAGGATGACACCTCATCAAGGATAAGGATGACAACACATATAGAGGTAAGCAGAGACTTTGTGATTTTCTAGGGACTCATAGGCTAACACTCGCAGTGACCAATGTGACTCCTCATGAGCATTTGGATGGTAGAAGCCCTCTCTCTCACACTTCTAGATATTTAGATCAAGTGCATGGGTCCACCTACCTCATCAAAGTTAAGATACCATTATATCCTCCCAAGATTGATTTGTTACAGTGAGACTTTTCATAGGTGTTGTATATATGACCCCACATCTCACCGAGTGACTAAACATCATGGTGTTATCTCTGATGAATTTCTTCCTCGTGGTCCATCAATATCTCTTTTATCACTTCTTTCCAATGATGGTTCTTAGCATCTGGATTCTGTCCATGGCCCATGCCTCTTCTTTTCTTGTTGGGTCATTCATTGATGATTTTGAGTTAGTTGTAGACTTTTAGTGAACCTTTCCTCTTCTACATCTATGTTGGTTCACCCATATGTACCTCTCTAATTTCTTCATCTACAATTATTAGACGATCTAATGGAATTGATCAGACAACTCCATCTTATGGACCCTCTTCTCCACTAGATGCTTCTCTCAGTCTTACATCATTTCAAAAGGACATTACCCCTGATACTCCTTCACTAGATGTGCAACCCAATAATGCTTCTCTGCATATTGTTGTATAGATCAATGATGATATTTTTTGTTACCTCTAAGACTTTCACTTAATTATTCATATTCCTAAATGAAATACAACCATGGGGGAACTTAGGAATGTTTCCTACTATCACAACACCAACATTTCCTTTCACTTTAAGCCAATTCCTTCCTAGAAAAAGGGGGGAAACTCTAGCCAAAAGACTTTATGAAATTCTTTATAAATAAACAGATTGTGAACTAGCAATACCAATATCTATTCGACTAGGTGATGGAATCAAGATCCAAGAGAAAAAGAGTTTGTATAATACATAGAAGACATAATTAATCCATTTGATGATTTGCCATAATCAATCCAAAACATATTTTCAAATTGTGCAAGAAGAAGCGAGATCCCTTATACAAGATGCATCATCAGAACGATGAAGTCAAACAAGTAATAACATGCATCCACAAACAATAAACGAACTCCAAATAGCCACATAGAAGACATAATTAATCCTAAGTTGCACTGAAACAGATACGAATACGAGGTTTAAAACGGATACAGAAAATTTTCAAAAAATATGGATACAATACGACAAGAAACGACATGTCATATAAATATTATATATATATATATAAGAATTTCATATTGCCATTCATCTTTGAGATTCTAGATTATATCTAAATAGTAAAAATTCATAATCATCTATCAGCATCATCAATTCAGCATAAAGTTATTCATCTATCATCGTCATCAATTCAGAATAAAGTTATAAATTGAAAATTCATAAATGATGAATCATGATTCAAGTTCAACATATCATCAAGTTTTTGTTTCTAATTTCAATCATCAACATAAATATCATTTACATATCATCTAATATGTCTTCAATTTCATTCCTGTCACTATGAAGTTCCACATCATCTCCAGAAGTGGGAACATTGTTGCCATGTCCACTTGAAGATCCACCTATTGGTGACTCCGCATCAAACAAAGTCATATGAGACTTGGCATTCAATGTCATATCCAAGTCAGGCAACTCTAGTTCCACATCCCATAATTTGGCGGCCCCAAATTTGTATTCATCTCTCATGTGTGGCAGAAGGCAAAGGTTTGAATGAACATACACTAGTTCCTCAACCTTCTTAGAGGCCAATCTGTTTCGCTTCACCAAATGGATGAAGCCATATGTACTCTAGTTCCTTTCTGCTCAAGAGGAACTAGCAACCTGTGACAAGATACCGATGGCCAAATTTTGTATATGTGGAAGTTCCCCACCATAGTAGTTCCACAATTCAATTGGACTCATTGCCCTCTTGTCCTGCATACAATCAATATCAGAACCCCAACCCTCTGATCCCACAAAATGAGCAAACTCTCAACGAATCTGATGCCCAATTTCAGGATCTACAAAAAGTTTTCTAAAAGCCTTTTTAAATCCTTGTGAGACTTCTGGGTCTTTGCTTGGTGCAGTTCTTTCTAGATCACTTAGCAAATCTGCAGCATAATATTTTGGATTCACTGCATAGGCCAAAAAGTGCAATGGCGTGGTCATCTTGTTCTACCTTTTGGTCAATATATATTTTACTTCTTTGTAAAAAAATTCATATGGGTCATTCTCCTTGGCATTTATAACAATCTTTATATTCTCTATCATGGAATCAATGCCTTCATACACATCTCCCAAATTAGGCATATCTGTGTCAAACATACGGAGCAAATCCACTATTGGCTTAGTAAATGCCAAAAGGTACTCAACCTTATCCCACCATTCATCATCAACAACCAATTTTTTCACTGTTTGTGCTCTATCAAATTGGGATTGCCTCCATTGATTCCAAAGAGAAATTCATACCATTGATTGTAATGCATCTTTCACCTGCATAAGCCTTGTTAAGACTATGATGTGAGAGGAAAATCGAGTCTCGACAACCTGCAAGTGTCAAATTTCCAATGTTTCAATAAATTAAAAAATCAAAATCAAAATTTGATTGAATAACTATTACTTGATTAATGTTTAGGTTAAGAAGCTCCAACTTTGCAAATTCCCTGTAGATGCCTTGGGACATGTGGTGGTTTGTGATGAATGCTTGAATTTCTTTTTCCTCTTCAAAAATAACAATAATCCACTCGATTTTCTTCCCCATCTTGCTCAACATGAGGTTCAATGAATGTACAGCAAAAGGGGTCCAAGAGATGTGTTGATATTTGCCTTCAATAATTAGGTTTGTTGCTCTACACACCATTGCAATGTCAGTTATTACCTGAACAACATTTTTTGGCCCCACCAATTCAATTGTTTCAATCAAGATGTCAGAAATGAATTGAGAATCTTTCATCTGCCCCTCACAATCCACTGCCTTCAAAAACATTGCCCCCTTTGGGCTCTGAGCAATCACATTGATCAAAGGCCTATTCCTTTGATCTTTCCATCCATCATAAATGATGGACACCCCTGAAATGCGCCATGAATTACGAATGGGGCTTTATTTAGCCTCCAAATCTAACTTTTTAGCACTCAATATTGTAATGCGGACCTTCTCATATCTAGGGCTCTTGAACCCTTGTAGGGCTTCATTCACAAGGTTAAAGGGAAGGTCATTTGCATAAATGCATTGACCAATAGTGTCATTTGCAATCTCTCGAGCATCATTATTAAAACTCTTTTCAAGTAGTCCCAAATTAGACCGCTTGTTTGAACCAACAATTCCATGAGAATGAAGTGGAGGCTTTGATGAAGATGTTCCCAACCTTGTATAATTTATCTCATTTGATTTAACATCTGCCTCGTCTTGTTTTTTATGATATTTTGCAAGTTTTGTCTTGCTTAAACCATTTCCATCTGTCCCATTCTCTTTAGGCGGGCCACTACATATTCAAACCCCATTGCCTTTTAACCCAAATAAATGTGCTTTGACCCATGTGTATGATCCCTTAAATTCATTTTTACACTCACTGCAAACCCATGCCAATGAGCCACCTCCTTGGATCTTCCCAACAATAGTTACATATTTCCAAAGTGGTGACTTTGGATCAACTTTAGGGGAATATTCAATTTCATTCTCCAGTGTCTCCGCCTCACGAATGATTTAAGTTGCCATTAATGATGATATAAATTAATATGCAAAATTAAAATTAAAATCAATGGGTCACAAATTACAATGCAATCTCAAAAAAGGCTAACTAGTAAAAAAATAAAATTAGCAAACTCAAAGTTGCAAACATGAAAGGTGGTACTTTTGACACACACACACACAAATATTATATATATATATATATATATATATATTGTCATGTTGGAACTTGGAAGTTGGAACCACAGGTATGCTCCAACATATGCCACAACTGACATCTTACAAGTGGATTTTCGTGCAACTGTGAGAAAAAAATGATTAAAGACAAAGGAGTAAATTTAACAGTAGTAGCAAGGGGTGCAGTTACGGAGAGAGATAAGGGGTGCATGCATGCTCAGCCTTAGGTTAATTTCAGTTTAGCAGCTAGCTATCAGTTCAGAACCAAAAGGTGCCTTTTCTAATTTAAATTTTTTTTTTCCAGTGTACATTAGATTTTCCAGTTTTAAAATCTAGGCTTAAAACAGAAGCCAGAATGCAACTGGATTGGGGTTTTGTTTGGTACAGATCTGAGGCATTGTGTAGAGAGGGCATACTCTGAAATTTCTTAATAAATCTTGCACTGAGACAAGTTCTAAATTGAAGACGAGCCAAAACAATCAGCTCCAGCTCACGGACTCACGACACTAGACAGTAAAATTATATGAGTTTGAATTTCGAACTTTGTTCGTATATCAAACATACATATTTTATATATATATATATATATATATATATATATGAGTTTGAAACTTTGATATTAGTTTGATAAAATTATATGAGTTCTCACTGCTCAGTTTATTCGTATTGATTGAGATTCTAGGCTAATAAAAAATTAATTAATATCATTGAGTCTTGACATCTACTCACCAAGGGTTCAAAGCATGTGCTAAAGTGTGCAATGGAATGTTGAAATTGTTCCACCTATCAACAATGATTTTCTTGACTAATTCAGCAAAATGATCATCTACAAACAAAAGCTGTGGAGACTCTTGTGAAATGATTTCCATAGTTTTTCTCAACCATGGAATCCATGCCATCATATACCTCTCCTAAGAAAGGTTTGTGAGTGTCAGCATTTTGAAGAAGCTCAAATGCAGGGGATGTGAACATTAGCAAGAAATCTATCTTGCTCCACCAATACTCATCAAGGCACAATCTACGCACCATGTATCCTCGCACTGAATCTGCCTGTCTCCACTCAGCCCAAACTTGACTCACCACCATAGAAATTAATGCTTGCTTAACCTCAACAAGGCGGCGCAACATTATGAAGCTTGAGGCATATCTTGTCTTAGCAACTTTTACCAACTCCAATTTGGAGTACTCTCGAAATATTGCTTGAGATTGGCGGTGGTTGGTGATGAATTTAACAATCTCCCTTATTTCCCCTGTGATTTCTTTTATCCATGGGACTTTATTGTCGATCTCCTCTAAGATCAGATTCAGATTATGGACAATGTCAGGCGTCCAAAAGATGTGGTCATACCTCCCCTCAATAATTAAACCTGCATCTTTGCAAACTGGTGCATTATTTGTGATAACTTGCACCACCTTGTTAGGACCTATTTTTTCAATAGATTTTATAATAACATCAACAATGAATTGTGCATCTTTTACCTCTCTTGGGCAGTCTTCCGCCTTTAAAAACACTGCTCCTTTTGGTGAAGTTGAAACAATATTTATCAATGCTCTGCACCTTGTATCTCTCCATCCATCTAAGACTATGGTAACCCCAAAACTACTCCAGGAAGAACGAATTGGTGATAAGATATACTCCACAAGATCCATCTCATTTTTTAGAAGCTAAGTTCTAACTTTCTCATAGTTGGGCCCCTTGTTCCCTTGAGGAGCTTTGTTAACTGCCCTTATCATATCTTGCCAGTAAGGAGAGCGAACGACATTGAATGGGATACCAAATGCATAGATGCACCTAGCCACTTTGGAATCAACCTCTTCTCTTGCTTGCACATTCACCAATTTAGCAATTCTGCTATATAGAACTATACTGGATGCCCCTCTAGATGGTGGTTTTTCTGGTAGTTGAGTGGTTCTCCTCTTCCTTGCTTCAGTTACAATCCTTGACTCAATGTTTGTTGGAGCTTTAGGAGTAGCTTGACTAAGCTCATCATGCCTTCTTTTAATTCCATCTGCCTGATCTTGCTCTCTTTGATATTCCCTCCTCACCAAAGGGCCTGTTGTTTTTCTGCAACCTACAATCCCCTGTCCTCCTCCATGCAAAAGATGTGCCTTCACTCTTGGGTAAGAGCCCTTGTACGAATTACTGCAAAGATTACATCGCCATTCCCATGTGCCACCACCTCCACATATTTGAAGCTTCTAAACATGCTTCCAAAGAGGATAATATTCAGCCCTTGAGTTGGACTTGGGGCTTGAACATGAACCTTGGATGGAAGCCATTGCTGCAAAAAAAAAAAAAATTAAAAAAACAAATATGTAAAGAAAAAACGTTTTTCATAATTTTGGTAGCATAAACCCTCGAAAAATAGAAGAAACAATGGGAAAAGACCAAGAAAATGAATGCTTCTTACCCAAATTAATTGTGTGCAGCTGAAGCTACCCCAAAATGCCACAAAAGACAAGAGAAATATGGTTGTAGTTGAGCCAAAAACCAAGAATGTCATAGCTGGAAACTTCACACTCCAAATTTGCTTTTGAAATCTCTTTCTCTTGCTGTTGAAATCTCCTTTGCTCACTGGTGAAAACGCCCTAGCTGAAGCACTATTCTCTTCCTCTTTTCTCCTTTCTAAAATCGTCCTTCTCCAAGTGAAACGACTTGCTCAATTCGTGTGATGAGGGAATGAGGCGAGAGTCTTTTTATAAGTTGATAGAGCCATCTAGAAGCATCCAAAAGATATTTTCCACGATTAAAATAATAATAAAAAACACAAACTGAAAAATTAAAATATATATATATATATATATATATATATATATATATATATATATATATTAAACACCAAAAACTCACTCTACAGGCTGCAAACACGTTTTCGTCCATACTTGGCATATTTCCCAACGCGAAATGGCCCAATACGAACGGAAATGCGTTTCCAGGTTGTACGATACAGTGAAATGCATCTCCTGCAACTTAGGTTTCAACTTATATTTATTTTTCTCCATTATATTAGGGCCAGTCTAAACATAACTTGAAGTTATGTTTAATTATGACTTTACCTCAAAGCCAACCTCTAAACAACATAAAGTTATGTTTATTAATTAACCTTCACTAAGGTCAACAACTCCCTAACTTAAATTCATCTTCAAAATTGACTCTTTTTTTCACTTGGAGCCCTTCCTACTAGGGCCAACCTCAGCGTCATCAAATAGAATGCCCTAATTTATTCGTCCAAGTTGACTTGACCATGGCAATTCTTTCAAGTGCCACATGGTACCATTTCAACCAAAGGGTTCCTCCTTTAGCTCTTTCTCTTGCCACGTGTCATGTTCCATAGCTCCAATGAGGTAGTGTGTTTTGCTTCTAGGACTTTGTTTGAACTTTACCTTGCCATGAATCATGCCTTGCCACCCTCTTGAAGTGAGGCATTCCTCTTCTCGATTTTACCTCTTGCTCACATCCTCCATTTGATTGGTCCAAGGCCCTAGCTTCAAACTAGGAACAAGGCTCTCCATTGATTATCCAACAAATTATAAGATAAGCAACATAACCCTGCCCCAAATATGTACCAAGTTTGTCCAAGTGAACACAATGGTGAATTGTCTTCAAAAAATCCTCCACAACTTTGTCTTTAGTCCTATATGATGAGAAGTGCTTGATCAAGCTAGCGCAAGGTGTATGGCCTCCAAACTCTCCCTTCAACCCAAAGGAATCAGGCTATTGCTCTTTTGTTAGTAGAAGCAGAGTAATGAATAGCAATTAATGCAAGTCAAGAAGCCTTGTGGCCTTGATGGATCCTTTCTGAGTTTGGATTCTAGTGACATCATTCGACTGCCCTTTGGTGTGATACTAAGTAAACACATTGAGATCGTTCATGATCAAGTTATTGAAGTTCTCTTTTACCCTATACACGATCATGTTGCAGACATTTTCAAAATATCTCTTACAAAAGCAAAGTTTTCTAAACTTCCATCTATGTTAGGAATTCTAAGTGTTGTCATTACAAGGGGATAGGCGCTAATCCCTCCCTCCACCTCCTATTGTGTCACCTTTGTAAATCCTTCAATCATATCCCAAGTTGTTCTTAAGGGAGCATGTTAAGATATTAATATTTAGATACTTATGAGTTAGACAAGTTCAACTTTATCTAATGTGTCAATTTGGTAAGAGTGTGTTTCTTTACTAAGCATTAGTTGTATTGTAATATGACAGTCAAGATATGTTCTAGATATAGAGTGATCTAACTGCTCATATTCTCCTCAATACTAACAGTGATTGATCTGTGGCCCCCTACTGGTCTATGATCTACATTTAATGAGCATGGAGGGTCATGATAGAAGATCAATCATCAGAAACTCTCTTGTACAAATTTCTTTTGCATTAACAAAATTGCCTCATGTGGCCACATTGGCTAGGGTCGTGGACTGTTTCTCTCTCAGAGGGTTTAAACATGTAAAAATAATATTGTAAAATACTTGATTTGGTTGTGTGAGCGATTACTTAAGTTGTTCGTCATGTGTGGAATGCCATGTTTCCCTAGACAAGGATGGGCTTTCCTCCACGCCCTCTCCAAAGAATTTTCACTCCAACACAAATCTCTTAGATCCATAGGCAATGGTCTTCATCCAAAATGAATCCACATATCTCTATACAAATTTGTGCTCCTCCTAAGCATCTAGGATTCAAATCTCTTCAACAACATTGGATTTCTTCCTCTATAATATATAAACAACTTCCAATGTGCATATAACTCTGTGACCTTCTCATGATCTTCCACTAGTGAAGAGATAGATGATCAGTTTATTGCGCAGCGGTGTATATATATATATATATATATAGAGAGAGAGAGAGAGAGAGAGAGAGAGAGAGAGAGAGAGAGAATTTGTGTCACTTTGTAAATTTGTGCTCCTCCTAGACATATAAGGTTCAAATCTCCTTAATAGCATTTGTTTTCTTCGTCTATAATCTTTAAACAACTTCCAATGAGCATATAACTCTACAATCTTCTCCTCTATTATCTCATCCTCCACTAGTGAAGAGGTGGATGATCAATTTATTGAGCAAGAAAAAAATGTAATATAGAGATGGGAAGATTATGCCTTCTCCTCAACAACTTTGGATGGGAAGATGTGGCATGGAGAACCTCCAATCTCACTGGATTTCGATGATTGTTTCAACAAAACCTTGAAATATCCAATCGAGGATGGTATCCTTGATGCAATCCCACTCTTTGTTGATCGCAAATTCATAATCTTTAGCTTGACCTCTGCTTTGTGCAAGATTTGGGTAATGATTTGGTTGGGGGGATCCTTCTAGATCAAGAAGGATGTAAATTATATGGATGACTTGTTCATTCTAGTGCATGACTTACTGACTAAAATCATTGAAGCACTAAGTTTTGATTATTGTGTGCAAATTATCACAGATAATGTACATGTTTGCAAGGTTGTTAGGATGATTGTCGATACCAAATATCCACAAATACTTTGGACACCTTCAATTGCTATTTTGTTGAATTTGGCACTTAAATCTATTGCTTCAAACATGACATGGATAGGTGAGTTGATTGTTGATGCACAATGCAACAGCAAATTTTTTTTAAACCATATCCATGCCCTCACAATCTATAAACGAATGCACAAATGTATCATTGTTGAAGATTGCAGGCACTCAGTTTACCTCCTCATTTTTCATGCTTAAAAGGTTCAGGGAGGTCAATGTTGCTCTTTTAGCCATGGTTATTTCAAATTATTGGACTTTCTGTTGAAAAGTGTAACTAGGTTCGGTCTTCATAATGATTTGTAATTATGAATTTATGTAATGAAGGAGACAAAGATAATAAAATGTATTTTGTAATACTTGCATCATGGGTTTCATGAGCAAGGAGTTTTTATTCTAGGTCAAAGACTTCTTCTTGATGTCTTTAGGGGTTTGTCATCTTGTCATAAATGTATAATTTAGAGTCATGTATATGAAGTGTTGTTACACTTGTAAAGACAATTATTGATGCAATTTGTATGCTCCAAGACCTTGTCAAAAGTGCTCCTTGAAGTCAACTCGAATGAGTTGGATACACTTCTTGGCAAGTCGGCCCACAAACAGATGTACAAGTCGGCTCACCCACAGAGGTCATGTCGACCTAAAAGACGGAGACAATCCCCGTAAATAAACAGGACTGCGACTTCATTTGGAGAGATCAATTCGGTCAAGTTTTGTGATTGATGCGAAGTACAGTACTGTGATTTAGTGCGAGGAGAAAGAGACATCTCAGCGAAGTATAGCACAGTGATTGGGTTAACAAAAGGATAAGCGTTATCTTTGTTATAGAAGTCACATCTACCTTGCATACTTCAATGAGAATCAAGGTGCTTCGGTGCTAAAAGGGTGACCTTACAGCGAAGAGAGAAGGGACAGTCCAGCGCAATAAAGGAGAATTAGATATCTTTGTTTTGTGTCTGAACCTACCTCACATATCTAAGGTAGGTCAAATGTCACTTCAGCAAGGAACTGTAACATCAAGTCGGTCATCTAGTGCTAAAAGGAACTGTGAAGAAGAAGGTATATACAGCATGAAGGAGCCCACTACAACAAGTCTAGGGCATCAAGACAGAAGGTAAAGAAGTCGTCTCTAGGAGGTCGAGACCGAATCAAGGAAGGTAGCACCTTGTCTAGAGTTATTAGACTAGGGACCGAGTTCCCTAGTGTTGGTGCAGAACAATGACAAAAAGGAATATCAAGTAGAGAAGCCGAGGAGAGTAGTGACAAGGTCTTGGAGGCATACTAGTGTTAAGGGTTTGTGTCATGGTTATGGTACTCGTCAATTGATGATCTATAAGAAGAATGATTATTGGGATTTCCTCTCCAAGAGGGAGAGATTTGGCCCTGCCTGGAAAGCCTAGATATTGTGTCTCTTGTGCATTTGATAATTGACTTGATGAATAACGTAATAATCTAACAAAGATAAGATCTAAGTAAAGAAGCATAATGAAATCACAAGTAATTATCACGAAAGAGAAATTGAATTAAATGCCCTAATTTCTCAACATGGTATCAGAGCTAAGGTGTTGAAGACAAGAAAGGGCAGTTTTGCAAGAAGACACAAGGATTGAGTTTTGGGAAGGAGGTTTAAGATCAGTTTTCAAGGAAAGCTTCAAAGAAAAGGGATCTACATTAAAAGGACAAAACCCTAGATCCAAGGAAGAAGACCTTCATTCAAAGAGCAGTTTTCAAAAATCAGAGAAACCCTCAAGCCATCTCAAGAAGATCAACAACCTTATTCAAAGGACCTACACATCAAGAATCTAAAGACATTTGGGTTGAAGCCTAATCAACATTATTGGATACGCCATCAAGCCACCATTTTGCTGAAGACATTGTTCAACACCAATGAAGACTTCATCAAATTATTATTCTACTGAAGTCATCATCAAGCCATCCTTGAGCATCAAGGATTCAAGGTGATTTAGCCCTCTTCACATCTCTTGAAGAAGCCAATCTAAGAGGGAGCTCCTGTTGTCATCCCCATCATCATCAACTAGGAAGCTAATAGAAGAAGAAAGCATATATTCAAGTAAATATATTTATGACTTCATCTAAATCTGTCAAAATATCTTTTTGCCAAGAAAGCAACAAATTGGTAGGGGTTTCAAACCTTCTTACATGGAAGAAAAGGACAGATCTAAATCTTATTGAGAACGAAGTCATGGACTACATCAAAGGGTCAGCAACTAGACCTTCAAAACAAGATACTCAAGCACATGCCAAATACATGAAGGGAGACATAAGAGCCCAGAGGATTCTTATAAAATCCATAAAGGACTCTCTCATCCCCTATGTATCAAAACTAGAATCTTCAAAAGAAATATATGACAAATTGGTGGAGCTATTTTCAATGAGTATCACAGGGGAAATAATATCTCTGGGGCGAGAACTATACAAGTTGAAGTTGTCAAGAAAGGAAGGAATAAGTTCATATTTTATGAAGATTTCTGAAATACGAGATCAACTGCAAGAATTGGGAAAAGTAATCTCTGATAGAGAAATGACTAGAGTGGTATTGAATGCTCTACTAGAGGGATGGGGAAATTTCACTTCAAGTATCTATGGGAAGAAAGAAGCAACACCATTCTAGGATCTATGGTCTCTATGCAAGATAGAAGAGATGAGGTTAAATGCTAAAGTTGATATAGGATCAAATGAAGAGAATCAAGCCTATGTTGTCATGTCAAGAAGGGAAGATTCGGTAAGTTTGGTCCTCAGAAGAAAAGGAGAAACATAGATAAGATACGATGCTATGGATGTAATGAACTTGGGCGCTATAAGAAAGATTGTCCCAAATCTAAGGACAAGAGGAAAAAGGAAGAAGCCCATGTTGTCGGAGAAATGGAAGAACCAGATTCAAAGAAACCTAAGAAAGAAGAAGCGAAAGATCTCTACTATGATTGAAATCATCTTCCTCTTTAAGAGGTATCTGTCGGTTGCAAAATAGTATGTTAGGAAGCATTGTATATTAGATAGATACATCACTTTAGAATTGGCATCATGATGGAAGCATTGAAGAAGGAGCACTCATCATAGAAGGATGTCTGCAGCACATTAATGTGACAACCATGCTATGAAAATAGCGGCTCTTAGGAACCTCACTAAAAACAACATTCATAAAAGGCAATCATCAAGATCAGGGGTCATCATTCAATAATCAATATGGAAACAGGGGTTGACATTTTCTAATGAAGTCCTCTTTGGACTTAATGATTAGAAAGTAAGCAAAAGGTTTCATTGAGATTCGAGAATTCTAATCATTTTGGGATTAGGATATGATGACATATTAATGAAGCAGGTCAAGGGAATGAAACTCGTCGTTCAAAAGAAACTTGTTGCAGGATGACTCAAAGGGAAAAGGATGAGGTATATATATATATATATTGTTGAGATTTTGTGTAGTTGGGGTAGCATCGGATGTGCTCTAGCGCTGAAACTTTGTGGAAGGGCTAAGAAACACATCACCTCCAAAACCCAGAAAGCGTTTGGAGAAATTTCATTTGGTGTTGAAGTTATTCAAATAATTAATTATTTTAATGTGATCCCTAAGTCTCTAAACTTAGGGAAATTAAATAATTAAAATGAATTAATTAACACGTGCTGAAATGTTCTAAAAGACGTGAATCAAGCAGTCTTTTAATCTCAGCCGTTGATAAGTGATTTAATCTCAATCGTTGATGTGTTCAACAAAAAAGTATAAGAGAAAGGCTTGAGGGTCAATTGGATACACACACACATAGAGGCAGAGCTAAGAAACTGAGCTGGCATTCTAGGGTAGGGTTTGCTAAGAATTTCCGGAGGAGATTTCTGCAGCGAGGGGTAGTATCGGCTGTGGGGATGATCTGATCCTGGAGCCAAGAGTCATCAAGAGGAAGAGGAGCAGCTTTCAGGGTCAGCGTAGAGGATCAAGGGTAGCAACAGCAGCAGTTGCGCAACACAGCTTCAGCCGCTACGCAAGCCCAGGAGGGGCAGCGCTGCAGCTTCAAAGGGCTTCCAGAGTTATGCAGAGCTAGCGTAAGGACTGCGTCACCCACTCTGGGGTTACGTAGTCCCCTTCTGAGAATCGCAGAGCCTAGCAGGACTGACGCTACGGCTTCAGTGGTAGCGCTGGGGTTTTTAGGGCCAGAATCTGGCTGAGTCTTGTAAATCCCGTTTCAAGGTCTGGATCAGTCAAAATCTTGGTCTCAAAATAGCAGGTTAGCTGCAATTCTACTTTTTTCTCTGTCGGGTTAACCAGATTTGGTGCCCAGATTTGTTGTACTCAGATTCTACTTAATAATAATAAACCCTCATATCTATTGCATTGGCTTTCCCGCATTGGGTTTTTTCCGGGGACTTATGTCCAGAAATCGGTGTGTCACTTTGTTTGAATGAGCGTATTATTCAGTAAATGATCTGCATATGTGTAGGATGTTGGTTGTGTTTACTTCGGAATTTTCTGAATATTTTTTCTGAAAATAACTTGTATAACTTATTCACAAGTAGAAGAAGTAAACCATGATACTACAGTAGGATTTCTGCATAACTGTATTCAGGAATTTTCACATATATATGCTAACACTGGATGTTGTGAAGTCATGTCATATGGTTGCATGTAGTATACTCCTATCTTTAGAAGTATGATCCAAATAGAAAGCAGACACTCTTCCGAAGCACAAGTTGCAAAAACGCATGATCTACACTAGATGAAATCAACATAATATGTCCTCATATGGAATATGAGGTGATTGTACATTATCAAGGAACTACACCGTGGAAGTTCTTGGGAATGAAATAAAATTTTGTGGAGAAAGAAAGAGGAAGAGATCTTAAGAAATACAAACATGGAAAGAGGCAATAGACATCCGAGAAATCCAAGAAGACTTCACTAGGAAATCTCCTAGGAAGATATGTAGACTTTGATACGAAGTCTGGTAAAGATGGGAACCCTTGACAATACATATCTTTAGGAGATGTGTCAACCTGTACGAAGGATGCAGATGCCTACAGGAAGGATGTCATGGTGAAAGATCATCACTAAGGTAACTTTTGATTTATGTATTCATATTTATAATTGAATGATATCTTATGAGCTTATGCAGGGCTGCCAAATGGAAGTAGATGTCTTACACAATTGATAACCATATAGCAGGATGAAAGATCCTTGAAAGAAATATGGTCTGAAGAAGAGCAGCATGACATGAAGTTAGACCAGATGAAAAGACTAATGAATCACTTTCTGAAAGAATGAAGACATGACTCGTGGATGAAAGTGATGGATGATCTGTGCCCTAATGAAGAGATCCAAAAGACAAAGACTACTCAACATCAAAAAATTCATGACATCAAAGATAGGAGTTCTCCATGAGCAGCTGGGTGTTTTCATCATTGTTGTTGCAAGTCCCTGATTAAGAGGGAGCCTAGTAATAAGTTTCTTACTTGGAAGAAACTCTGTAATTCCTAAGCCAATAGGGAGCTTAGGTACATTCCTTGTATAGGAATGAGTACATTCCTTTGTGGAATATGTCCTCCCTAACTGAGAGGGGAGATAGACACATCATTTTGGTCTTCACCTGGAAGACGGAATGCGGGATTGGGTAATCATCTGGCATCCGATACTCTTTTGGGGATGTATTAAGGCATCCAAGGAAAGAGCAGACGTGAAAGGACGGATATTCTTTGAGGACTAGGAATCCAACAGTAAGAATAGTATTGATGGACTTAACCTATATGAACCCGAGTGGGATATGATCCAAGAGAGACAATGATGAGGGTGTCTACTCATCATTGGTCTCGCCAGTGTTGTAGCTCATGGTCTCGTGGAGAGATGGAGCTATTAGTCAAGGCCTTGCATTGTGACAATGCTGGTTAATATGATGGCTATACAGATGGGATTACCAATCAGATTCTTCTTATGAGATTCTTCATATTGAGAGTGACCATGTACCATTAAGTTAAGAGGGAGTGTTGAAAAGTGTAACTAGGTTTGGTCTTCATAATGACTTGTAATTATGAATTTATGTAATGAAGAAGACAAATATAATAAAATGTATTTTGTAATACTTGCATCATGGGTTTCATGACCAAGGAGTTTTTATTATAGGTCAAAGACTTCTTCTTGACGTCTTTATTGGTTTGTCATCTTGTCATAAATGTATAATTTAGAGTCATGTATATGAAGTGTTGTTACACGTGTAAAGACAATTATTGATGTAATTTGTATGCTCCAAGACCTTGTCAGAAGTGCTCCTTGAAGTCGGCTCGAATGAGTTGGATACACTCCTTGTCAAGTCGGCCCACAAACAGATGTATAAGTCGGCTCACCCACAGAGGCCATGTCGGCCTAGAAGAGGGAGGCAGTCCATATAAATAGACAAGACTGCAGCTTCATTTGGAGAGATAAATTCGGTCAAGTTTTGTGATTGATACGAAGCACGAGATTGTGATTTAGTGTGAGGAAAAAGAGACATCTCAGCGAAGTACAGCACAGTGATTGGGTTAACAAAATGATAAGGGTTATCTCTGTTATAGAAGTCACATATACCTCGCATACTTCAATGAGAATCAGGTTTGTGATTCAGTGCTAAAACGGTGACCTTGCAGCAAAGGGAGAAGGGACAATCCAGCGCAATAAAGAAGAATTAGATATCTTTGTTTTGGGTCTGAACCTACCTCACATATCTGAGGTAGGCCGAAGGTCACTTTAGCAAGGAACTATAAAATTAAGTCGCTCATCAAGCACTGAAAGGAAGTGCGAAGAAGGTATATACAACATGAATGAAGGCCACTACAACAAGTCTAGGGCATTAAGACAGAAGGTCAAGAAGTCATCTCTAGGAGCCCGACACCAGATTAAGGAAGGTAGCACCTTGTCTAGAGTTATTAGACTAGTGACTGAGTTC
Organism: Pinus albicaulis; assembly: GCA_034641835.2. Classification (NCBI taxonomy): domain Eukaryota; kingdom Viridiplantae; phylum Streptophyta; class Pinopsida; order Pinales; family Pinaceae; genus Pinus; species Pinus albicaulis. The sequence goes on along the minus strand of CM076575.1, from coordinate 1,664,208,702 downwards.
CTTAGTGTTGGTGCAAAACAGTGACAGAAAAGAACATCAACTAGAGAAGTCGAGGAGAGTAGTGACAAGGTCTTGGAGGCATACTAGTGTCAAGGGTTTGTGTCATGGCTATGGTACTCGTCAATTGATGATCTATAAGAAGAATGATTATCAAATTTTCCTCTCCAAGAAGGAGAAGTTTTGGCCCTGCCTAGAAAGCCTAAATATTGTGTCTCTTGTGCATTTAATAATTGACTTGATGAAGAACGTAATAATCTAACGAAGATAAGATGTAAGTAATGAAGCATAATGAAATAACAAGTAATTATCATGAAAGACAAATTGAATTAAACGCCCTAATTTCTCAACACTTTCTAGGGAAAGCGAGATGTAAATGCTTCAAAGAAGGTCAAGAATATAGTGTTAAATTATTATTCGTGGGAAAGGGTACATCCTACCATTAATATCATGAACCCTATTTGTTTTTTAATTGTGAATGGCAAATATAGACCCGCTCATATTGGGGGGTGCTTAAGAAGAGTCAAATTCCACAATGGAGTCTGTAGAGGCAATTATATTTTAGAAAGAGTGTCTCAAGTATGGGACATCCACTAAGGTTATGTTCACCACCATATGAAATTTTCTCAATGGATGGGGAAAAAATTGCACACCTTTGCATTGCTTTGCTCATTTGTTGAATTACAAGTATTCCAATGAAGATTTCAAATCAGAAGAAGATTGCATTGTGCAAGCTATTTCAAGACAAATCCACCCTTGATGATGTAGAGGATGGATTTGTAGAGAAACTTGTGCTAGGATATTCGGAAATTATGACGTGATCATAGACAAGGGCTTAAGTAGCCCTATGCTTGGTGGGAAAAACATGGCACAACTTGCACTATTTTACAGCAGTTAGCCATGAGGCTCCTGCCTTAACTTAGGTCACCCTTTTGTTGTGAGAGAAATTATGTTGAAATGAGTGGTAGCTTCGAAAGGTCTTCTACATAGGCTTGGTGTCTTAGCATGTGGAAGACATATTTGCCTCTTCTAGGTGCTTGTTGTTAGTTTTTGTAGCATCATATGTGTTCTAGCCACGAAACTTTGTGGAGAGGCTAGAATACATGAGATCTCTAGAACCCAGAAATCGTTTCTGGAAATTTCGCCTATAAGTTAATTAATTAGATTATTAACCAATTTTTTAATGTTTCCTAAGTCTAAACTTAGGAAAACAGGTTAATTAATCAGTATTAATTAAGACAAGGCAAGAATAGCCTAGAAACTCACACGGATCAATCCAGAGATGATCCTAGCCATCGATTATGTTTTAATCTTGGTCGTAGGTACTCCAACAGAGGATTATAAGAGGAGGTTGATGTGGTGATGGAGAATATACTTAAGCAGTTCGATTTCTTGGCAGATCGATTTCCAGAGTATCAGCAGTGAGTAGCCGGAGAGAGACAGAAATCGAAGCAGTGAGAGAGGGGCAGAGACAGTGAAGTCGAAGGAAGATTTCATGATCCGGTGAGTGCATTGCAGAGAAAGGCCAAGATATCCCCAGGGAGCTGCGCAGAGGTAGTGCAAAAACTTTAGTGAGCAAGTTTGATTTTGTTGGGGTGAAGCTGTTTTTCAGTTCCAGAGGCCAGAAAGTATTTCCAGAGTGTCGGAGGGTCAGTTTCCCAGTCAACAAAAGGCAGGACGACTTGATCTTCAGTTGTTTCAGGTTGAGTGTGTAGCAGACTGCACAAAGGTGACGCAGTAGTTGCGCAAAGCTAGGAGGACGACTTGATTTTCAATAAGTTGTCAAGTACCGAGATTGCTAGGAGTCAGGGTAATTTCCCTCAAGATATCTTTTCCAGCATTTTCTCTACAGAATTGCCAGTATTTGGCATCCAAATTGTACTCAGATTTATTTTACTACTGCTTAATAATAAAAACCCTCGGTTGTTGCACCAGTTTTCCCGCATTGGGATTTTCTGGGGACTTTTGTCCAAAAATAATTGTGTTAATTTTATGTGTGTGCTAGCATTTCTTCCAGCGTTTTATTCTTCTGCAGTTTTATTTGTGCAAATTGCAGTGTGATTTATTCAGTATTTGCCATAGATAACAACAAATAAATTGTTAAATAAAATTAACAATCAGGAGAATAATTTCTAGTTGCTGCAATAGGATTCTAGTTTGGAATTTTCACATGGTATCAGAACGCAGTTGATCAGCCGAAGAGCTCGGAGGAGAAACAAAGGAATTTCGTTGTTCAGTGTACGTAGTAGATCGAAATTCCTAAGGGCAGCACAGTCATTCTGCCAAGAGGCCAAGTTACTTGTGGAGGTTCTATTTTTCTGAGTGAGGGACACAAAAATTTGTTCTTTCTAGATCGAGTGATTCCAAAGGCAGAGGGAGCAGCTGAGAGTTTTCGTTGGGCAGATCTCTAGCTGGACGCAGAGGGTTTTGCAGCAGATTGTTAGTGCAAAACCAGCATCATGGTGGAAGAGAGAAGAGCACACATAGAGGGAAAATTTCTCTCAGGGAACTTCTAGTCTCAAGAAGTTCAATATTTCCTTGCAGATTGGCAGTGGTTGTGAGCAAATCTCCTCACTCCAAAAGGGAGTTGCGAGTAGCATAGCAGTAGTCGAGTAGAAGGAAAGAGGGAGTTTTCGACAATTCATTGAGATGGCCACTATTGGGCTTCATGATCGGGACAGGTTGGATGGAGCATCCAACTACGTCATCTGGAAGGCTAGGATGTCCTTCCTTCTAGGTGAATATGGCTTGAAACCCTACATTGATAACGTAGTGGCAGTTCCTATGGATGCAGATAAGTTGAAAGGGTACAAAAAGGAGATGGCACGGACGAAGCAGTTGATCCTGGATGGAATCCGAGACCATATAGTCTCACGTATAGTGGCCAAGGGAATGGCTAAAGAGATGTGGGATGCTCTTGCCATGCAATACCAGGTACTTCCGAGCAGCGAAAGATGTACCTAGAGGCTGAGGCTCATCTAGAGGCAGAAAGGGGAAGGTATAGACCCCTACCTTACCAAGATTTCAGAGGTCCGAGACCAGCTAGCATTTGTTGGGGCAGCGCCTCAACCTTCAAAGATAGTGGCAGGTATTTGTCCAAAGTATATTGGGCAGAGATCAACTACCAAGATGGGACAGGGTGTGGGTTGATTTGCAGCAGTAGAAGTTGAGCCGAGCTTTGCTAAAGAACTCCATCAGTGGCAACAGCAGCAGCGGGCAGAAGACGGTGGAGGAGAAGGAGAATGTGGCCCTTGCAACTAAGGGTCCCAATCAGGGACAAGGGGGAACAGAGGAAGAAGAAGAAGGACCTATCGCAAGTCAAATTCTTCAGGTGTGGCGTGTTTGGCCACTATAGTACCCAATGTCCTCTCAAGAAGAAGGGCAAGGAAGAGAAGCAGGACCAACAAGCAGCTTCTACAAAGATCAATATGCTTTCCTCCAGGCTGGAGGAAGACTTCGCTATGTTCATCGATATACCTCTAGAAGTGAGGTGGTGTGACTTGGTGTTGTAGCCCTAGAGAGGTACAAATGGGCAAGGTCCTTGACGAGTCCACCTCTTGGATTAGTACCTGGTTACGAGGGCCCACAGTATTCAGTAGCAGGATAGATCGGTGACAGTCGATGCAATCAGGCGTCAGAGTGACAGTTGCAGAGAATAGTAGCAGTCAGATGATGGGGAGCACAATGCAGAGTTGGCAGCAGTGCAATTGGCACAGTACACAATCAGTAGCAGCGCAAAGTCTTCAATGTACAGTGCAGAGACAAGTAGCAATCTGAGACTCGGGTGACAGATGCATTATACTAATCACAATTGATTCAGTATTTTGGATGTTTTTTTGTTGCAGATGTTGCAATAACAACAGCAACAAAGTTGTAGTGCAGATGCTATGTTGGCAATAGTTCAGCAGGGTCAGCAATAGCACAGATGCAACATATATCAGAGTTGCGTATAGTTGATGGGCAGCAGAAGCCAGAGATCAACAACTTGACTTGCGATGATGCTGAGACAGGGTGTTTCTACAGGGTGTGCAGTAGCACTAGTACACATTCCTCGCTAAGCGAGAGTGTTAGTTTTTGTAGCATCAGATGAGTTCTGGCCATGAAACTTTGTGGAGAGGTTAGAATACATGAGATTTCCATAACCCATAAATCGTTTCTGGAAATTTCGCCTAGAAGTGACTAGATTATTAACAAAAATTTTAATGTTTCCTAAGTCTAAACTTAGGAAAATAGGTTAATTAATCAGTATTAATTAAGTCAAGGCGAGAATAGTCTAGAAACTCACACGGATCGATCTAGAGACGATCCTGGCCATCGATTATGTTTTAATCTTGATCATTGGTGTTCCAACAGAGGATTATAAGAGGAGGTCGATGTGGTGATGGAGAATATACTTGAGCAATTTGATTTCTTGGCAGATCGATTTCCAGAGTAGCAGCAGTGAGTTTCTGGAGAGAGAGTCAACGATTGAAATAGTGAGAGAGGGGCAGAGACAGTGAAGCCGAAGTAAGAAATCCAAATCCAGTGAGTGCATTGCAGAGAAAGACCGAGATTTCTCCAGGGAGCTACGCAGAGGCAGCGCAGAAGCTTCAGTGAGCAAGTTCGATTTTGCTAGGGTGAAGTTGGTTTTTAGTTCCAAAGGCCATAAAGTATTTCCAAAGTGTTTGAGGGTCAGTTTCCCAGTGAGCAGAAGGCAAGACGGCTTGATCTTCAGTTGTTTCGGGTTGAGTCTGTAGCAGACTGTGCAAAGGTGATGCAATAGCTGTGCAGAGCTAGGAGGATGGTAGTGTCGGGATTGCTCGGAGTGAGTGTAATTTCCCCCAAGATAATTTTCGCAGTTTTTTCTCTGCAGGATTGCCAGTATTTGGCATGCAGATTGTACTCAGATTATTTCACTATTGCTTAATAATAAAAACCCTTCGCTACTGCACCGGTTTTCCCGCATTGGGTTTTTCTGGGGACTTCTGTCCAAAAATAATTGTTTTAATTTTATGTGTGGATGCTAGCATTTCTTCCGGCGTTTCACTCTTCCACAATTTTATTTGTGTAGATTGCAGTGTGATTTATTCAGTATTTTCCGGAGCAAACAACAAATGAATTGTTAAATAAAATTAAAAATTAGGAGAATAATTTCTAGTGGTTCCAATAGGATTCTAGTTTGGAATTTTCACACTTGCTTGTTGGAGTAAGTGATTTACGTCTTCTTTCGTAAGTCTAACTTAGGAAAAGTACATTAATCATTGTGGACTATTGAGTCATTTTCTATGGATAAATAATTTAATTATTTAAGTGACTTAAAAATCATCTCAACCATTGATCTACGACATGGTTCTAAAAGGGAGATTGGGGTTAGGGATTGCTTAGTTTTCAAGTGCAATAGGTACAAGCACAATATTTTTGAAATACTAAGAAATACTTCTAATGATATATATCTTTTAACAATTCTAGTTTATCATCAAGTAATTACACTTCAGAAATTCAACCATAAAACCATAAAGACAACAGGGATCACTATGCATAAAGAGACCGTTGTTGGAAATACTGAGAGGGGGGGTGAATTAGTATTTCTTTTCAATTGTTAATTTTACCAGTTAAGATTTTTCACAATTATAATCAGAAAATAAGCAATAGGAAATCTATTAGGAAAAAATGAGGACACCAATCCTCTTTTTATAAAAGTTTGAATACAATGATTGTGAGGACTCCAACCTGTTGCCAAGCTCCAACTTGGGCTTTATGAGGCACCAACCTCTAGGGATCCAACCCTATCTTTCTCAAGGCTCCAACCTTGTTTTAGAGACTCCAACCCTTCAACTTTTTAACAAATAGAATGTATGTAAGACTTAATCCAACAACTAATCATCTTATCCACAAGTTTGATTCAAATTTCTAATATGCCCATTGTTCAAGATCTTCAAGCTCTTTACAAAAGTCAGTGCCTTAGGCTTGACTTCAACTCCTTTTGAATGACCCCCCAGCTCCAATACCATGTTAATTTTAACTAGGGCATTACTAGAAACAATTTCTCATACGTTTTCAACAGCTTCAAACAATCACCATTAGCATTAGATTACAAGTAACATTTACTTCATTGACCAGTATAAGATAAATTAGTTAATTATGTATTAAAGAGCAGTAGAAATAGCCAAGAAACCACGAGACAAAAAACACATAAATTAGGCCTAAGGCCAGGGCAAAACCCGTAAGGAGAAACCCAAAAAAATTTCCTTATGTGATAGAGAGAGAGAGTTTAAGATACATTAGTACATAAAAACATCATCAAGATGATAACCAAACCAATACCCAAGAGAAATGCCAAGCCAAGTCTCATACCACTCCCTTAGATTTTCAGCCTCCTTATATCCTCTTGTAATTCGCTGGATCAAAGTTGCAATGAGCAAATTCTAGTGACCAAATGAGGAGCAAGTGTCTCCTATTTATAGACTTGAAGAGGGGGGTCCAATGGGTGTCTAATTTGAGCTCAGTCGACTTGAAAAACCATGAGGCTGACTTGTGAATTTTTTTGGGGGGGGGCGGGGGAATTCAAATTATAAATTTTACAATTTCTTCCTTTTATTTTATTTGATCGAAATGTTGACCATGGCTACAATGTTCAACAATTTATCCTCAATGACTGCTTTGTTGCCTTAAAATTTGAAGCATTATCAGTGATGACTTGGATGACATAGTATGGCCCAATACATTCAATTGTTTGAATTGATGGTTATGCAATGTTGACGGTGGTCTTGAAATTTTCTGAGTAATCATGTGATGAATGGAAGACTACACCAGTAGCAGACACACCAAATACATTTATCAATGGATTTCCTTTTACATTTTTCTAGCCACCAAAAACGATGGATACCCCATATTCATTCCAAGCATTTGTAAATTTACCAAAAGCATTTTTTATTTTGGATTTTTCACAGTCAAGTCCCACAGTTCTAGCTTTGTTATACCCAGGGATTTTGTATCCTTTAGGGGCATCATGTTAGTGGAAATTGTTTCATGCCAATAAGGTGAGCAAAGAACATTGAATGTTATCCCACATGCAAAGAGGAACCGGAAAAATTTTGCATCCACGTCATCCCTACACCCTTGATCAAGGAATTCTAATATTGCTCTACACCTTAAAGAGATGTTTGTGCATGTGGCTCTGTATCCATTACAATGGGTGGATGTTGATGCAGTAATTGCTCTATATCGACTAGAGGTGCGATGTTCAACTTCACCCTTTGATATTTTAGATTTGTATTGGGCTTCCTCCTCTTCCCGTATTTGGCTCTTTGTTGTGTTGACACACTTACATAGGTTTTTATTCCTATTTGCTTAGTTCCATCCCATGCCATTTTCCAACAAATATGCTTTTTGGCACGGGTATATGAACCTGTGTAAAAGATTTTGCAATGGGGGCATGTAAATTTAGTGGTTACACCCCCTTTCCCTCCTAAAAGCCTAGTAACATATTTACATAATGGAGTTTGGTGTACCTTGGTTTTCTTCCCATCATCATCTCCACTCATTATCCTCCTCCTCTTCCTCTTGGTACTCCTCTTCTCCAGGGTTTCCTAATCTACCACAACCCACTTCTTCATCATCTTCATCACTTCTTCTTCTGCTCCCCACCACCATCATAACAAAAAAAGGAACCAACAAGAGAAAGCTAAAGCCATATACCCATCACGTTTGGTGAAGATTGAGTTTCCTTCCAGCAATAAAATGGAGGAATGATAATTGGGAAAGAGTAGGAAAAGAGAACATGTTTCATTCAAAATATAAAAAATACAAACGCTACATGGAAAAAAAAAGGGATTAGACCCTACCTCTTTGGCTCTCCAATGGTGGTGCCTTCAATATCTTTAGCTCTCTAAAATGAAACCTTCAATCTCCCTTGCAAGCTCCTCAAGCTCAAACCCTCTCAATCGTCCTTTCTTTCAAGCTCCTCAAGTCGTCTCAATCTCTCTCAATCTCATGAAAACGATAAATTGTGGGAGGGGAGGAGGCTTTTTATTCTTTTGTCCCCTCTTTTTCCCTCCAAAAAAGTTGTGCACCTCTTTTTCTCCACAAGAGCGGTTTTTTTTCGCACGGGAGTGATTGATTGCTCCCATATCACTCCCCAACCTTAAAAGTCGCTCCTAGAGAGAATGGGAGCGATCGCTCCCCAATCGCTCTTGTTATGAAAGGGGGGAATGAATTTTGGGAGCGCGCTCCCAGGGTCACCCTCGATGCGCTCCCAATTGGAGCGTACATCAGGAGTGGATTCAAGGGCGAGGGAGCTCCCCCACAGCCCTGCTTCTCCTTCATCAGATTCCATGGAAACTCCTTTATATTTCCAATAAGCCACATACTCATCAAAGGTCACATCCCTACTAACTTCAACATATTTTTGTCCTAAAACATATATTATATATGTCTGTGATGACTCACTATACCCAATGAATATTCCTTTCTTTCCTAAAGGTTCTAACTTCCTTCTCTTATCTTTAGGTACATGAATATAAACAAGACAACCAAATATTCTTAAATGCCCAACCTGAGGTTTTTGTCCGGTCAATGCTTTTTCAGGAGTCTTGTCTTCTAAGATTCAATGAAGACTTCTATTTGGATGTAGATAGTTGTCATCGAGGCTTTACGCCATAGAAACATAGGCAGGTCTTGATCATGCATCATCGACTTAACAAATTCTTCAATTGTTCTATTCTTTCTTTCTACAACTCCATTTTGTTGTGGGTTGTAAGGGACTATCATCTCCCTCTTAATCCCAGCTTCTTTACAAAAGGCAATGAGTTTCTTGGAGGTATATTCTCCTCCATTATCAAGTCTCAAAATCTTTATCTTCTTTCCTTTCAGTTTCTCTACTTTAACCTTTTATTCTTGGAACTTGTCAAATACTTCATCTTTCGTCTTCATGAAGTAAATCCACATCTTGTGAGAGAAATCATCAATAAAATTCACAGAGTATAAAGATCCTCCAAGAGATTTTGACTAGCATCGGTCGACATACATCAGAATGGACTCGATCTAGGATTTCCTTAGATCTCCTTTCGTTGCATGGGAAAGGCTTCTTAACATTCTTCTAAAGTCAACATCCTTTACATACTCCTTCACATTCTTCCTGCAAATTTGGAACACCAGCAACCATCTACTTTACGGTTGGCAAAGCTTTATATTGAAGGTGAGCATATCCTCTATGCCAAAGCTTACATGGATTAATGTCATTATGTACAAGTGCTTGAGTAGATTATTTCAAAATTCTATACAACCTTCCTTCACAAACTCTAATTACTCTAGCGGAATCTATACTAGAGCCTTTGGACCAAACAAGAAATTTTCCATCAACGAATGCTACTCCATCTCCTTTGTCTTCCAAGCATGAAATGGAAACCAAATTCTTCTTCAAACCTCGAACATATAATATGTTGCTAAGATGAACATTATCACCTGATTCTAGCTCAATGGAAGTCTTCCCAATGCCTTTGATTGCATAACTGTAATTGTCTCCAAGTTCCAAATTTTGCGATAACCTTCTTTCCATTAGACTTGTGAGGTTGTCTCGATCTCTTGTCATGTGCCTTGAGGCACCACTATCTACTAGCCACAAGTGTTCACTCTCTGCAACAAAACCAATAAGAGCCAAAAAAAAAGAGTTCTTTATTACCTAGATTTTCATTCTTAGGCTTCTTTGGAAGTTCTTCCAAGTTTATTGTGGTGGCATGTTGGTTTCCCTTCCTCTTTCTATCATTTGATCTTTCAAGACAATCGCTTCTATAGTGACCAAATTTGTGACAATGATAACATCGAACCTTCTCTCCTTCCTTAAGGAGCAGATCTTCTTACTTCATGTCTTCTTTCTTCATAACTTCTTCCGACATTCCTTCTTTGAAAGCCAAACTTCTTTCTTCCTCCACCTTTCTTGAAATGTGTTGGATATGCCTCATAATCACCTTCTTCGAATCTTTGAATTATCCATTTAGACATGAGCCTTGATTCTTGTTGAGTACATGCGTCCCATAGGTCATAAAACATTGAATCTTATTTTCTTGCACACATTCCTATTGCAAATGAGTCCCATGATTCAAGTAAACCACTAAGTGTTCTAGTCACTAGTTCCTTTTTAGGAATTATTTCATCAATCACTTGAAGTTGATCTCTCAATTAAGAAACCCTCATAAAATATGAGCCTATAGTATCATTCCCTGTCATTCTAATATCACAAAGCCCATTCTTCAAACTCATGGCTTGACAAATATTGTTGAGACTATATAGACCAACTAAGGCATCATACATTTTCTTTGAAACGTCAAGATTTGCAATATAAGGGATCAAAATATTTTTGATGGAATCTACAATGATACTTCTAGTGTAATGTCATATTTCTCAAACTTTGACTTCATTCATCTTTCTCAAGTTTAGAGATCTTGCACTTCACAATATCCAAGAGATCCTCCTTTGCACGAAGAAGATCAATTCGTGTTTTCCAAGCCCTAAAGTTTGTAGCTGCCTCTAATTTGTTTTCCACCTTCATATGGGAAGCCATGACAAATAGATTGTAGATATGGGTCTTCCTCAAGAGTGATCTCTTACCAAGGCTTCTTCAAGAATGAGCTCAATGTCCTTCTCATTACCAAAGCTCTGATAACATGTCGAGTTTTCAAGTGCAATAGATACAAGCACAATATTTCTGAAATACTGATAATTACTTCTAATGATATAGATCTTCTTTTAACAATTCCAATTTATCATCAAGTAATTACACTTCAGAAATTCAACCATAAAACCATAAAGACAGTAGGAATCACAAAGCGCAAAGAGAACACAAGATTTAGCCTAGGAAAACACACTTAGGGGAAAAACTTAGCAACTTTTTCTTAGAGAGATTCTTTAGTTCAACAAGAGATACATCTAATGTTGCTAGTCAACTATGAGGTCAAACTAACCAACTCAGCTTATGGTCAAACCTGGTCCACAGCCCTCAAGTCAAACTGCCTTGCAACTCAGCCCTACAACTACCCAGAATTTCAGCCTACCCAAAAACCACACGTGCTAGTTGTAAAGAGAGAAATGTGAGCTAGAGAGAGAGAGAGATCTTCAACCTTCTTCTTTGTCCTTCTTGTCCCTCTTGTTCTTCACTTCGATGCCCATAAACTTCTTTCTTGTGTGAGGTCAAATGGTGCCTTTGTGGAGGAGGTCGAATGCCTTTATATAGTGTTATGCCTTGGCAAATGGGTGTGTCTCCTCATTGGGGCCGACTTGACAATTTTGGAGCCAAAAATTCAAAATTCAAATTTGAAAATTTGCTCTTTTAAATCCAACATGAAGAACATGTCTTACATAAAAAAATTTATGGAATAAATAATCAAAATGACAGGAAGAACATGTCTTACAAATTATTTATACATTACAAGGGCTAAAATATACATTATGAAGAACGACCATAGCAACAAAATTCAACAGGGATTTGGACTCAATGAAGATATAAAGGGAGTTGAGCGAGGAGGTGAAGACACAAGTTGTCTGAGAGAGTCATTATTCAGTGAAATCGATTTTCTCTAAGTGCGAGTGGCTATGTGGAGCAGGAGCGCAAAGAAGGATAAGTGTGAATAGATTGAGGCTAATCCAAGAGGGGCAAGTAGAAGGAGATTGCAGGGCTGAGTTGCCAAAGGAAGATTGATTTTATCTGGAGAAGGTCGAATTGTCGGAGGGCCAAGTTTTCCCTAATGCGCATCAGTGGCACACAAGGAGTGTGCAGGTCGAGCTGTTGCCTGAATATTTGGGCTGAGTTCTCTAGGCCGATTTCATCTAGAGGCTAATTTCCTAGAGGTCGAGTTCCTTGGGCCAAATTCATTATGAGGGAGTTGTGTTACAGGTTCTAGGGTTTTGTATTTTTCCTTGTATCTTTGTACGTCAAAAAACCCAGATTTTCTAGATAATTAAATCAGAATATTATTGTTGGTGGTTTTATTTTGCAATGTGTGATTGATCTCTCTGGTTTATTCCTATTGCACATATTTAATTCTAGAAGTTAAAAATACCAATGATTTTAATTTTTTGTGATTCATTCAGAGGGAGTTGTGTTACAGGTTCTAGGGTTTTGTATTTTTCCTTGTATCTTTATGCGTCAAAAAACCCAGATTTTACAGATAATTAAATCAGAATATTATTGTTGGTGGTTTTATCTTGCAATGTGTGATTGATCTCTTTGGTTTATTCCTATTGCACATTTAATTCTAGAAGTTAAAAATACCAGTGATTTCATTTTTCTGTGATTTAATATTTATTTGGGTAAATAAATATATTGTTGGGGATAAAATAAATTGTCGTGAGAAAATAAATATGGCTAGTATTAGAAATTTAACATGGTATCAGTGTTGAGAGATGTAACTAGTGTTGGTCTTCATAATTGTACTTTGTATCATGACTTGATGTAATCATTGTACTTGAAAATGGAAAAAAGAATTTATATTTTGTAAAAGAAAATTTATTTATGAATGGGTTTCTTGCCCATTGGTCATTTGTCATAGGTCAAAGCACCCATTGAGTGCTCTAGGGTTTTGGTATAAAGTCAAAGTCTAGGTCATGATGTGAAGACCTCTTGAGGGCTCATGTATCAAAGAAAATAAAAATATGTTATGTAAAGAATTTTTCTAGAAGCTACCAAATGTCAAATCGGCCAGCCCACCAAGTCAGCCTAGATGAGGCATATGCACCCACAAGAAAATCCGATAGAAGGAAGAGGATTCAACCTCTCTTTGACATATTTGTGAATTCATTTTTCTCTTGAGCAATCTAAGGCAGAGAAAGGGTGTGAAATTTTGGGAAGAAAGGCAGCGAAGTTTTAGCTTCTTTTGGGCTATCTCTCTCTCTCTTGGCAGCCGAGTTTTTCTGTGGAAAGCTAGGGTTTCCACAAGTCTGAATTGTGCAAGAAGGAAGCAACAAATCGTGATTGAAGAGCAGACTATTTGTTTGGGTGGTTGGCCTAAATTTGGTGAGTTGTCTATGGTCTATGGTCTTGGAAGTCTTCCTTGGAATTCTATAAGAAGAGAAGTTTTCTGAGTTTTGCCCTGTTGAGGGGTTTTGCCCTGGCTTGGGGCCTACTTCTGGTGTCTTTATTATATGCATTGGGATCTTCTTGTTTGGCATTTATCTTGATGATGAAAAGAACATAATAATGATGCTAATGAAGTAATAATATATCACAAGTAAATGTCAATGTGAAAGAGAAATCATTTAATAATTAAACCATATTGAAAGCCCTAGATTTCTCAACATGGTATCAGAGTTTAGTTTGCTTGTATAAGGGAAGAAAGAAGGTCACTAAGACTTTAAGATAAGGAAATGAAGCAAGTCTCCCAGGACCAAGCTCATAAAGGAGACAAGAGCAAATTATGGGCACAACAATTAGCCTTGTACACAGTTACTAAGGCCGAAAACTTAAATAAGGAGGACAAAGGCACTTAGAAGCATTGTTTTAAGAATCCAAATAGGTGAAAAAGTAGCTCTCTAAAGGACGAGCTATCTAGGCTAAAGCTCGAAGTTCTAGGCACACTTTTCATGCTCTCAAATCACTCCAGAAGGTTTAAATTTTGTGTTGATTTAGAGATCTAAACCTTGTGGGTAATAGAGATATATCTTTTGTGATGTCTAGATTGTTCTAATCCGAGTTCTTGAATTTAAAAAGGGAGTCGAGACCTCTATTAAGTCCTAAGCATATGTAAGAAGAGATTTTGAGCATAAGTATATATATTAGGGTCTAGTTGAAGCCTCCTAGAAGAAAATCCAAGACCAATCACGTTGAAGATATTACAGGCCTTAATGGAAGGTTTTTCATAAGGCTACGGCCACTCTAGAATAGGAGTCTAGTCTCCTACTCAAATTCTGGGCATATCCACAGTCACTTTGGAAGAGTTCCACAAACTTGTGCATGAAAAAGAACTCAAGACCGAGATTTCTAGACTGATCTATCTCCATACCTGGAGCATATTTGCAATCCTATTCAATCATTCCTTTATGGTGAGATTACAGTCTTATACATGTATCCTCATAAGGAAAATTCAAAGATATAGAGGGCGAGATCTTGCGACAAAAGATTGGCAGTCCTGTAGCATATATATTTATATAATTCCAACTTGATCAGTTACATAAGGCAAGCCAACCTTTGAAGTATATATATATCAGTCCTCTTAACAAGTGTTATTCAAAAGCACACTTGTTTAAAGGTTGTATCAAGCACAATGGTTGATATATTTAAATGTTAACTTCATTGGCATATATTACTGTCTTGAAAGACCTATCTAGAGGGTCATCTCAAGCACACTAAGCAGCATTCAAAAACCATTTCCTTAATAGATTTTGAAAGGCAGTGAGAAGTTCTAGAGCTAGGGTCTAGTCTACGAAAGAAGCTACAACTAGCATAGTTCCACCAAGTTTTTGGGATAGGGGGACGAGGGAGCGGGGAAACGCAAGAGCGACCTATGCAAAAGCTCCCCACCAATTTTTAGGAAACGTGGGGGGACGTCGGGATAGTAAAATACTAAAAAATTATAAATATATCATTGAAATTTTATAATTCAATTGTCTTTATCATTATATAACACTTATATAATCTAGGGCATATGAAAAGTATGAATGAATGAGGATGATGATTTGTATATGACATTAAGTCCCTAGATCTAGGGTCGGCATTTGTAAACCCTAGGATCCCATCCTCTAAAATTTCGTGGAATTCCTAGATTGACAAATTGACATCATGCTTTTTTTGTTATCACATATTTTTACTTGGTTGTGCTTGTCAATAAGTGTTGCAGGTGCCTCATGAAGAAAGCAAAGGAAGATTGCTAAGTGAACCAGATCCTATGTTTTTGGCAAGCATGATGAGAGGAGGGAACTGTAAGGACACTTGAAAATGGTAAATTGAGTTGGATCCTTGGATGTAAAGTAAGATTCATGAGGAGAATGGTCGCGTGAATGTGGATGCCTGGTTGAAAAAGTTGTCATTGGCAATAGCGTACTGAAGAATTCATTGCAGCAATCATGTAGCAGCTAGTTGGTGAGGCTCACTCAAGGATGCTCCATTGAATGACTTCATGGGAAGATTTCTTTGACTGGTGGAAGAAGGACCATGATGATATTGTAGTCGTTTCCTACTCTCTCATATTTGTAGCAAGCTTCCAAGAAGTTTATTGGTATAGTTGCAGCATGATAAAGCCTCATTTACAAGATGGGGAGCAGTTTGAGGAAGACTAAAGGTATGCATGTTTTGAGATTCTTCTTCTATTTAGTTAACTCATGTTTTCAATTTGTAGGAAGAGCAAGTTGCATATATATGCATGGTTGCACTAGCATGATGTGCTATGAGCTTGTTTGGGCTCTTTCGGATAAAGACATGACGATAGTGATCAATGTCTCATATGGTCTCGTAAAGTATAAAACACAGTTTTCTTGAGAGGGAGTTGCAGAAGCTCTCACACAATAAGCCTGATATGAAAATGATTCTACTTGTTTAGATGTTTGTAGGAAGACCATAATGAAGGATGTTGATGAAGATGAGACATGACATCTTGTGAAGAAGCTATTCGATGACTCTAAAATTCAATGGTAAAATATAACTTTGCTACCTGAGAAGATGCTTTAATAGATGACTTTGGAACTTGGTCCAAAGGGTTTGATAATATTCGTACACCACGCTGACAAGAAGAAAGCTAGTAGGTTGCAGATGGCAGAATGGTCATGTCTTGGAAGATCACTTTCCCAATGTTCAGAGGAAGCGAGATTCAAGCTCTACGATGATTGGTTCATGAATATGTCGTTGATGAAGATTGATGATATGGAAAGTGATGGTGTACCATGTCTTGATAAAGTTGTTAATAAGGAAGGGCTTTGTGATGTTTAGAGAGATCAAAGTGCGCGCGTGTGATAATGGTAGAAGCCCTGACAGCTATTGTCATGATATTGGAGATCATAGTAGCTGATGATGGACACTTCTCCCTAGTTGAGAGGGAACTCCTCCCGGGTTGAGAGGGAGTGACAGATATGGTTCTCTACTTCATGTGTCATGCACTGGACCAGGACACATAGTCGTAAGTCTTAGTGAAGGCCATGAGGAGGGAATGTCGTTCAGTGGATTGGGTAAGCATCTGAGACCAATACTCCTTGAGGATTGTAAATCCAAGATAGGTAATAGTCTCGTGACCGACACTCGTTGAGGATCTGACAAGGTATCCAAGACGTTGAAATTTGGTTACCGGAGGACATGTGGTTCCCTAAGGCTTTGATCTTTGGTCTAGGGAAAAGTGTCCAAAAGAATCTAATTTTTCTCCTAAAGTGACTTTATAAGTTATAAAGTCAAATCTAATTTAAAAGTGACTTAAGTGATAAAGTTACTAAGTCTAATTTTAAAGTGAATTTAATAAAGTCAATGTGAAATTAGAAAGTGAAAAGTGACTTTGGAAATAAATGACTAAGAGGGTCTTTATTAAAGTGGGGTGAATTAAAAAATAGAAAGTGAGATTTAAATGAACATTTAATCTCAGCCCTAGAACTAAAGCTATCTCAGCCATTAGATTTAGGGATTCCCCAAAAGTCACTTAAGCTTAGGTTAAAGGAGGAAAAGGAGGGAAAAGATCATTTAGTCCTTCATGAGCAGATTGAGAGAAGGAGAACAAGAGAGCAAAGGAGAATTCTGAGCAGTGAAGAGAAGGAGAATATAACCTTGGCACGTATACCGAGGCAGCACTTCAGAAAATCTGTACAGTAGAGTTGGGACACAGTGCAAGGCAGTTTGGGCATGTTTTTCAAGGCAATTTTCGTACAACTTTGGGTATGCATTCCTAGGCACCCGTACAGTTTCTGGCACAGATTTCAAGGGAGGGAAGTTGTTGTTTTTGTGGCACAAATTTCGAGGCAAGCCGTACAGCGTACTGTTGTTTTCCTGAACAAAAATCGAGGTAGATTCCGTAAAGCATTTATTGTTGTTCCTCTACATGCTTTTCGAGGAGGTCGTACAGCAACACTTATTGATGTTTTGCACGCAAAACAAGGAGGTCGTATAGCAGCATTTACTGTTTTTTCTGGGCACGAAAAACGAGGAAGACCGTACAACATTTACTGTTGTTTCTGTTTTGCTGTTTGCACATTTTCCAAGACGGTGGTTAAACATGGAAAACGAGATAAGCTGTATTTGTTACTTGCTGAAATTTTCTAAGTATTTCTCTCACTGTAAAAGCTAAATTATCATAAATAAAGAAGAGCTTTCAAACTGGTTTTCCCCAAGAGTTGTAGGGGGTTTTTCTAGGGTCATCTTGACCAAAAATCAGCGTGTCAAATTTCTGTGTGTGGTTGATTTATTTTTCTGAGTTTTTATTTCTGCATTTTAGCACTTTGAAATTTCCAGAATTTTTGTTTTCAGAAAATAATTATTTTTCCAACTTGTTGAATGTATGGCTATGGGAATGGGCATTTAACTTAATGGGAGAAATAAAGAGAAACTGAAAACCTGGGTTGGGTCGCAAAATTTCAACATGGTTTCAGAGGTATTTTGCTGAAAAGTGCAGTTTGGGACAGCAAGAAGAAAAATTACAGCAAGTTAATTTTACACACAGAAATTAGTACCTTTACTACAGCAGTGTCATTTTCAGCTTATTAGGACAGCAAGCATGTCTTTGGGCTTGAGGGTGGAGGATAGGTTGGATGGGCATAGCAACTACAACGTATGGAAGGAAAGAATGCAAAGTATCTTTGAGGAGGCAGAAGTCTAGGGTATAATGGTGAATACCCAACAGCGCCCTGTTAATGTGCCTACTGACCGTCTTCAGTTGGCAGACTTTAATAAGAAGAATAACAAGAGCAAGAGACTGATTCTGGATGGTATTAAAGACCATTGCATTCCTCATGTGAGAGGAAAGAGACTTGCACATGAGATGTAAACAGCCTTGACCAATCTCTACCAGAGTACCAATGAGAAAAGAAAAATGGTCCTAAGAGAGAACCTGAAGGCCATTAAGATGGCTAAGACAGATAGTGCTACTACATACCTCACAAAGATCACAAATGTAAGAGATGAGTTGGCAGCAGTTGGAGAGGTCGTTCCACCCACTGAGTTGGTGCGAATTGCAATGAATGGCCTTCCCAGTTCATGGTTGAACTTTGCTGATGGGATTGTTGCACGTGAGAACCTTCCCACTTGGGAGAGGTTTTGGGATGATTGCATACAAAATGAAATCAAAAAGAAGCAGCTTGGGGCAGCCAAATTAGTTGAGCAGGATGAGAATGTAGCACTATTAGCAGGAGGCAAGAAAGGCAAGGGAAAGAAGCAAGCTTCCACAAGTGGTGGTGGGGGCAAAGGCAAAGGTAAAGGTAAGCAACTGAACAAGGAGAAGGACTATTCCAAGGTGAAGTGTTGGAATTGTCAGAAGACTGGACACTATGCAGTTGTGTGTTCGGAGAAGAAGAAGAAGGGGAAGAACAAGACCATGGCAGCATCAGCAGAGATAAAGGACTTTTCGGAGAGCTCTGACCGGGATTTTGGGTTCATTGCTTGTGAGTCCACTAGTGCAGGATCACCTGCCACAGAGGGTGAGAGGGAGTGTGCATTTCCCTCCACCAGCGGAGCATCTTCAGGTATTTGGTATGTTGACAATGGGGCTGCACGTCATATAACAGGGGTCTGTGAGTACTTCTCAGAGCTTTCAGAGAGTGGCACAGATATAGAGGTAGTACTTGGAGACAAAAGCATTGTTAGAGCAGTAAATGTGGGGACACTGACATTTGATAGGGAACCCAAACCTCCCTTGAAGGTGTCGGATGTTCTTTATGTGCCAGAGATGAGGAAGAACCTTATATCTGTCTCAGCATTGGAGGAAAGAGGTTATGAGGCATTGTTCAGTAGAGGACATGTGCTTATATATCCCAGGGGCACTCCAACTGAGTCAGCTAGAGTGATTGGTGTACGCCATGCAAAGGTGTACAAGTTTGCATTTCAACCCCTTTTGGTATTGAGCAGTAGTACCGGCAGCAGAGCTAACAGTTTAGAGTTGTGCGAGATTTGGCACTGCAGGATGGGGCACATGTATCATGGGGCCTTGAGGACATTGCAGGAGATCAGTACAGGTGTGCCAGATTTCAGCACTGATCACCTAGATACATGCAGAGGATGTGCGATGGGCAAGTTTGTCAAATCCCCTTTTCCCAGCAGTGACAGCAGATCGACTGGGATACTTGATCTGATTCATTCCGATGTGAGCGGTCGGATGTCTCATGTTTCCTTGAGTGGATCTGAGTACTATGTTTTATTCATTGATGATCACTCCAGGAAGACCTGGATTTATTTCTTGAAGACCAAGAGTGAGGTCTTCAAGCGGTTTCAGGAGTTCAGAGCTCTTGTGGAGACTCAGACAGGTCGGAAGATCAAGTCCCTGAGATCAGACAATGGAGGGAAGTACACCCTTGGTGAGTTTGTTGATTATTGTGCGGAGGCAAGCATTAGGAGGGAGTTCACAGTTCCTTACAACCCCCAGCAGAACAGGGTTGCAGAGACGAAGAACAGATCCATCGGAGGGACTGCCAAAGCCATGCTACATGATCGGGGGTTACCATTGTTTTTGTGGGCAGAGGTCTGCAACATTGTTCTTTATTTGGAGAACAAAAGTCCACATCGTGCCTTGGGGCATGTGACTCCGGAGGAGGCTTTTTCTGGGAAGAAGCCTGATGTTGGTCATCTTCGCATCTTTGGGTGTATTGCATACTCCTACGTACCCAAGGAGCAGAGGACCAAGCTAGAGCCCACCGTAGAGAAGGGTATCTTTGTGGGCTACAGTGAGACCTCGAAAGCCTTTCGGATTTATATTCCTGCACAGAGGAGAGTTTTTGTCAAGCGGGATGTGAAGTTCGAGGAGGACAGGGCTTTCAGGAGGTCACGGGAGTTAGAGTATCTAGATCATCCAGACCCTCAAGAGCAGCTGAGTCAGGCACAGGGATCTAGTGGGCAGGGATTAGGAGGTACATCGATTACGGTGTCAAGTCCATCAGTGAGCAGTGGCTCGCAGAGTCAGAGGGGTGGTGCTTCGGGCAGCATGCAGAGCAGTCCGCCGAGCAGTTCACTAGGTATTCCACTGATGGACAGTTCACACGGTACTTCAGCGTCTACAGGTCCAGGTTTAGGCAGGAGGACAGCAGACAGACAGTCAGGAGTTCAGGCCCTTGATGAGGAGGAGGAGTTTCATTCTCCGATGGGAGAAGTGTGCTCACGGAAGAGCAAGCCCAAATGGCTTCAGGATACCTTGAGAGAGGCCACATCTGTTGCTGGGCCGAAGAGGCCAGTCAAAGAGAGCAGACCACCTGATAGGTTTTGTAGCTATATGGCAATGGTTGCCAACATCATTGACTCTGAGCCTTCTAGCTATGAGGAGGCAGCTAGCCAGCAGGTTTGGAGAGAGGCCATGCAGGAGCAGTATTCTTCTATCATGAAGAATGATGTTTGGGAGGTGGTGCCGAGGCCTGAGGGCAAATCCATGGTTACTTCCAGATGGCTTTATAAGGTAAAGCACGATACAGCTGACAGCATTGAGAAGTTCAAGGCAAGGTTTGTGGCTAGAGGGTTCTCCCAGGTAGAGGGAGTTGATTATGAGGAGACCTTCGCTCCCGTGGCTCAATATACTTCCATTCACTCCATTATATCAATAGCAACAAAGATGGGTTGGAAGATCCACCAGATGGATGTGAAGACTGCATTTCTCAATGGCTTCATACAGGGGGAGGTGTACATTGAGCAGCCATAGGGCTTTGAGGTGCATGGGAAGGAGTCCCATGTGTGCAGACTGAAGAAAGCCCTTGATGGCTTGAAGCAAGCTCCTAGAGCTTGGTACTCTAGGATTGATACGTACTTGCAGGAGATGGGGTTCACAAAGAGTGATGCAGATCCGAACCTATACTTTATTGTGATAGGTGAGGAGCCTCTCATTCTGGTGTTCTATGTGGATGACTTGGTCATTACGGGTACAGAGAGACTCATAGAGAGCTGCAAGAGAGATCTTGCGTTGGAGTTCAAGATGGACATTGGTTGATGCATTACTTTTTGGGTTTGGAGGTGTGGCAGGAGGAGGGGCATTTCTTCTTGGGACAGGGGAAGTATATTGTGGACATCCTTAGCAGATTCCACAGGGAGGATTGTAGACCCATGTCGACACCTGTGATCACCAACTAGAAGAAGCTTCACGCTTCAGATTCCGAGTTGGTGGATCCCACATTGTATAGACAGTTGATTAGTTCCTTGATGTATTTGGTCAACACTAGACCAGATATATGTTTTGCAGTCAACACGATGAGCCAGTTCATGTGTGAGCCCAGGAGGGTGCACTGGGTTGCTGCAAAACACATTTTGCGATACTTGCAAGGGAAAGTGAAGTATGGCCTGGATTATAGGCAAGGAGATGGAGTGAGATTGGCAGGTTACACTAATTCTGATTGGGCAGGTTGTGCTTCTGATAGGAAGAGCACTTCAGGGTGTTGTTTTGGGTTGGGTTCGATAGTGGTGTCGTGGTTCAGCCAAAATCAGCAGTTAGTAGCATTGAATTCAGCAAAAGCAGAGTACATGGCCACTAGTCTAGCTAGTTGTGAGGCCATATGGTTTCGCAAGACGTTGTTTGGCTTATTTGGTTAGCTATTGGGACCTTCAGTGATATACTGTGATAATAAGAGTTGCATTAAACTCACGGAGAATCCAATATTTCATGACAGGTCAAAGTATATCGGCATCAGATATCATTTCATCAAAGACTATGTTCAGAAGGGAGCTGTGAAGCTTGAGTATATTCCCATTGATGAGCGGGTTGCAGATATTCTTACCAAAGCCCTACCACGGGGCAAGCATGTCTACTTTAGAGACAAGATGGGTGTGGTGAGGAACACCTTCCTCGGTAAGAGGGAAGTGTTGAAATTTGGTTACTGCAGGACAGGTGGTTCCCTAAGGCTTTGATCTTTGGCCTAGGGAAAAGTGTCCAAACGAATTTAATTTTTCTCCTAAAGTGACTTTATAAGTTATAAAGTCAAATCTAATTTAAAAGTGACTTCAAATGATAAAGTTACTAAGTCTAATTTTAAAGTGACTTTAATAAAGTCAATGTGAAATTAGAAAGTGAAAAGTGACTTTGGAAATAAATGACTAAGAGGGTCTTTATTAAAGTGAGATTTAAATGAGCATTTAATCTCAACCCTAGATCTAAAGCTATCTAAGGCATTAGATTTAGGGATTCCCCAAAAGTCACTTAGGGTTAGATTAAAGGAGGAGAAGGAGGGAAAATATCATTCCGTCTTTCATGAGCAAATTGAGAGAAGGAGAAGAAGAGAGCAAAGGAGATTTCTGAGCAGTGAGGAGAGGGAGAATAGAACCTTGGAACACATACCGAAGCAGCACTTCAGCAAATCCGTACAGTAGAGTTGGCACAAAGTTCAAGGCAGTTTGGGCACATTTTTCAAGGCAGTTTTCGTATAGCAACTTTGGGTATGCATTCCTAGGCAGCCATACAGTTTTTGGCACAGATTTCGATGGAAGGAAGTTGTTTTTGTGGCATGAATTTCGAGGCAGGCCTTACAGCCTGCTGCCATTTTTCTGCACAGAAACCGAGGCAGATTTCGCACAGCAATTATTGTTGTTCCTCTGCATGCTTTTTGAGGAGGTCGTACAGCCACATTTATTGATGTTTTGCACGCAAAAGGAGGAGGTCGTACAGCAGGATTTATTGTTGTTTCTGAGCATGAAAAACGAGGAAGACTGTATAGCATTTATTGTTGTTTCTGTTTTGTTGTTTGCACATTTTTCGAGGTGGTGGTTAAGCACGAAAAACGAGATAAGTGTAGAAAATTCTAGTTTCCCACCCCGGTTTTCAGTTTTCACCTTATTACTCCAAAATAATTAAATGCCCTTTCCCATATCCACAGGACCGATGCCAGAGATCAGAGTAACGCTTATAGAGTGAAGTGTTGCTAGAGCACATTCCTCGCTAAGAGGGAGTGTTGAGATTTTAGGTAGCATCGGATGTGCTCTAGCTCCGAAACTTTGTGGAGGGGCTAGAACACATGAGATCTCCAAGACCTAGAAATCGTTTGGAGAAATTCTGTTGGAAATACTGAGAGGGGGGTGAATCAGTATTTCTTTCCAATTGTTATTTTTACTACTTAGATCACTTATATTTAGAACAAAAAATGAACAATAAGAATAAATGCTTTTATTATTTTCTTCTTTACAATAAATCAAGTACAATATATGTAGGGCTCCAACCCTAGATGAAGACACCAATCTTCAATTTCCCAGGCTCCAACCTCTATTTTCCAAGCACCGACTTGGACTTCCAAGGCTCCAACCTTGTCAATTCTGAGGCACCAACCTCAAGGGCTCCAACCCTATATCTGGTACAGGCTCCAACCTGGTCTCCAACCCTATCTTCCAAGGCACCGACTTTGAGTCTATGAGGCTCCAACCCACAACTTCACTTCATCAAAATATCTTTGGTTATTCTTCACGGCTCCCAAAGTCTTCTTCAATGAGCCCTAACAATCTTCACTTAGTCTTCATTGTAGTTTGCACATTACGTCATCAATGACAACCTTTTCTTCTTAGAAGGTGTCACCACTGCTCTTCATCGTACCCAAACAATTTCTCCAAGTTACCTCATGATGGTTTCAATGCATCATGGTCTAAAATAATGTCTCCAAGATCAGCTAAGGCTTCTCAACAAGCTTTCTTCAAATGGCTCCAAGACAAATGCACAAAGTCTTCTCCAATATGCTTTCACACTACTCTTAGAGTGTTCTTCAATAGGTTATCAAAACTTGAAGTGTCCTTCAATTATGCTTCAATCAAGGGTTTCCAAAATGTCTTCAAGGCCAATGTCTTCAAGGGAGTTTTTCATTAATAGATTGTCAATCTTCTATATCTTCTCATGTCCAAAACTCTTCACATATTCTTCTAAAGACACCTCAGATGGTCCAAAGTTTGCTTGAGAAAAGTGTCAAAAGTTGCTCTAGGAAGTCTTCAGTGGATTCTTGAAAGCTTGCTTCAAATACTCCTGTTCTCGAGGCTGCTCTAAACAAGTTCACTTCTCTCAAATTCCTCCCAGGAAACAATCCAAGGGTCTTCAACTCTGCTTCATAAAATGAATTCAAGATACTTCCTTGATATTTCTTTTAAGGATCAACTCAGGTCTATCAACAGATGCCCAAGGTATGCTCAAACTCCCAATTAAATTACAGGTTCCAAAGCATAACTTCTGGTTCCAATTCGACAATTGAATTTTTTATTTACAATTTCAGACTTCTTTGCAAAAAGGTGTGTGGCCTGTAGAATAGACTGAGATCTGTAATGTGTGAATCAAGATTTGCAAGCTTTTTATGAGGTGTTCTGCAAAGATGTTTTTTTTTAATGAGCTATCACATGTCTTCAGGAAAAACCGAGCTTCGAATATTCTCAAAACTGTCTGCAAAGATGAGTCACCTCAAATTAATTCGAGTTTTCTCAAAATTGTCACTTCAGTTTAATAAGCCACCACAGGTTTGGAGGTCCAAGATCTTAATTGGTAATTGTTCCTTGTTCAACGTTGAAAATTAACCCAACCAATGTTCTGCCTGATCTCCTCGGCCTCCTATCTTCGTTCTTCTTTTTATCTCTGAAATCTGCACCGAGTTGATGATAAAAATGGAGTGTTTGATGTTCTATTTATACAGGTTTTGACCTATGATGAATAGACATGTCGGTTGGGTGAAAGAGTATGAGCATACACAAGTCGGCTCAAGTCGGCTAGGCAAAAAATATATATTTTTCAACTTAAAAATTCAATTTCTCACAAACTATTGGGAGTGTGAGGGCAAGTAAGGGCTCGTTAGAAAAAGGAAAAATTCCTCTTTAAGATGGTGTAGGATTCATTTGGAAAGGATCCCTCCAAGCTGTCCAAAATTATTTTTCTTTGTGACTGCTTCTGAAATCTTTAGTGCAGAAGATGATTAGGACAATATGGCTTCTCCATTGTTTGTCTTCTCCATTATTTGGCTTCTTCATCATCATAGGAACATGTAGGACATTCACATCATCATGGTAATGTCCAACAATGAGTGCATCACCCATGTCATCACATAATGGCGCAGTGATATATATTATAGTGCAACATTATTAGGAGAACTCCAAAATAGTCTTCCAACCATCAAATGATATCTTCCACGTTATCATCTAGTCTTTCAACCTTCATCAAGTGCCATCATCAATTGTGGTTATTCATTTAGTGTATGACTCCATATGTCATCAAGGGTTAAGGTCTAGATCATCAAGGCACATGCAACATTATAGCTAGTTCAAAGACTTCTTAGGAATTTTTCATTAGTGGTTTGACATCTTCATGGGTTGACCTCTTCATTGATGGCGTTCTTGTCAAACAAGAGTCATGACATCATCATCTGGTACCAGACATTTATTGTCTTCAACCTTATCATCACATTCTGTGGTATCTCAAGAATATTTGCCATCTCGGCCAATTCCATATTGACATCAATGACAACCTTGATTAACAATCTCCCCCTTTGTCATTGATGGCAATATTTTTGCCCTTCCAACATTCTCTCCCCCTTTGACATCAATGGCAAATGGGATGCCCAAGTACTCCCCCTGTCAAGTTGCTTCTTTTCTTCATCAATAGTATCTCTTCATAGGTAAGTTACTCCCCCTGTCATGGTGCTCTTCCTTCTGGAAATGTGCTCAATGATAGACGTGTCTACATTCTTCATGTGATGAACCAACTCCCCCTGTCTGCATAAATTCCTCTACCTCAAGAAAGATTACTTGCTTAGTGATCAAATGGAAGAGATCCTCAACAATAGTCCACTAGATTAGTAAGTGATCATATTCCTCGATGGAGTTGCTCTCGAGAGATGATTTATCAAAGGATGATTGTCCATGTGTGACTCAACAAGGATTTTATAGGGCCCTTTCACAGATAGCTTCTGCAAGAATGATTAAGAATCATAAGCTCCCCCTAACAGTATGCATGGTCTCCTTTTTGGCAGAGTCTCATCATCAAACACTTGGAATATCAAGGATGTTTTCATCAAATCAACAACATGTGTTGTTGACTGGAGTGTTCAAGAGACTTTCGGATCCTATTTTCTTCCTTCTCCATACTTGCGTAACCTTATTCTTTGGCTTAGTTGACATAATTTTAGCTTGTTGAGGGACCCAAGTCAAGTTACAATCACGAGCCATATGTCCAATCTTATGGCAATAGAAGCACTCCATCTTGTTCATGAATGAGAAATCATTACTTCGTCTTGCAAAATTGCTTCTAGAAGATTGACAGGGATCAATATAAATGTCTTTGTGATATGCCCTACAATCTTTTGCCATGTGCCCGATTAATTGGTTACTCACATTTGTCAATCAATCAAAGTTAAGTAAAACTCATACATTGTTATAACATGTTTAGCTAAATTGACCTTAGGGATTCCCTAGACTAGGATATTTCTTTTCTAGATTCTGAAGTGTGGGGCAAGGCCACGAAGGAGACAATGGGTGGCTTGCCTAGGAGTTTTTAATGTTGAAATATGTAACTAGGTTCGGTATTCATAATGACATATGTAATCATGATTTTATGTATTTGTTGCAAAGAGAATAATAAATTTATTATTGTCATTCTTGAGGAATTGGGTTTCATGCTGAAGGGAAATTTATTTTTAGGTCAAGCACCCATTGAGTGCTTATAGGGCTTGTCATTTAGTCTACAAGTCAATTGAGTCATTGTCATGTATTGAAGATCCATTTGGGCATGTTACATATTGTAAAATAAATTTTATTTGAGTCAAAATACAGTCAAAAGACCCTCCAAGACCTCGCCATGGTGCAAAGATCAAGTCAACCTTCACAAGTGGACAAGTCGGCCTAAAAGAAGCAATTCAACCTAGTAAGAGACCTATATATAAGGGAGGCTTCAACCTCACTTGGAGAACACACACACTTCACTCAAGTTCGATAAAGAAAGAGAAAAGGGTGCGAAGAAGAGGAGGATAAAAAGAAGAAAAAAAATCGAGTTTTTGGGGCTGTTTATGGGCTATATTTCTCACATGTGCGCAAGTGTATTAGGGCATCTTTCTGTAGCAGCAAGTACCAAATTGCAAATATCATCAAGGGCCGAGTTTTGGGTCAAGAAAGGACTCCTTTGCAATCCGAAGTAACAAGGAAGAGAAGAAAAGTCAAGCGAAGGAGAAAGGAGACAAATTCTACCATCTTCTAGCCATACATGTGAACTAGGGTTTCTGCAAAAGAATGTGAAAATTCGGCTAACGCCGAATCCTATTGCAACAACTGGAAATAATTCTCTTGATTGTTAAATTAATTCTTAACAATTTTTTTGCAGTTTTCTACGACAAACATTGAATCAATCACACTACAACCTACACAAATAAACTATGGAAGAAAAATAAACGCAAGAAGAAATATATGCACACATATAAATAACATCGTTATTTTTGGACCAATCTCCTTGGAAAAACCCAACTTGGGAAAATCAGTGTAGCAGCTGAGGGTTTTGTTATTATGCAGTAGTGAAACTTGAGTACAATCTATGGATGGCCAAACTGGCAATCCAAACAGAGGAAGATTGGCAAAAATATCTACTGAGAAACTTTCTCACTCCACAGGCGAATCTGACAATGACCTCAGATCGAAATGGAGCCATCCTAACTACCTCTGCGTAATCTCTGTATCACGCTACACAGTCTCTGCATCACTTCAGCTCGAAACTGCATCACCTCAAGCTATCTCGTTAGTTGCTGTCTAGGAAACTGATTCTCCCAGCCTCCGGAACCTCTTCTCAGCTTCTGGCACTGAATCTCGAGTTCTCCCCAGCAAAATGGAATTTCCTCTAGAGGGCACTACCTTGGCTCACTGTGGCACTTCTGCCTCTTTGCAAATGTACTCGCTGGATCTGGAATGCCTTCGGCTTCACTATCTCTGCCCCTCTCTCACTACTTCGATCTCATTGAATCACTTCCGGCAACAAAACGCTGCTACTCTGGAAATCGATTTCCCAGTAAAATCGAACTCTCAGGTGTCTCTAGTATATCTTCTCCAAGCCCCATCGGCTTCTTATAATCCTTCGTTGAGAATTCAACGACCAATAGTATTAACTAGAAATCTATCCATGTGACTTTCTAGAACATTCACACCATGACTTAATTAATTCTGATTATTTATTCATATTCCCTAAGCTTAGACTTAGGAAATAATTAAAAACTGACTAATAATCTAATTAAGTCATCTCTAGGTGGAATTTCCAGAAACGATTTTTGGGTTTTGGAAATCTCATGTACTCTAGCCTCTCCACAAAATTTCAAGGCCGGAACACATCCGATGCTACAAAAACTAGCACTCCCTCTTAGCGGGGAGTGTGTTCTAGTATTGCAACTGCTGCTACAATACACTATCTCTGTGCCATCTCCTGTCATGCTGCTGATGTCTGGCTAATGCTGCCCACCAACCACTGCACAACTCTGATATGCGCTACATTTGTGCCGCTGAATTGCTGCCAATCACTACATCTGCACTACAACTTTGTTGCTACTGCTACTGCAACATCTGCAACTCCCTCTCATCTGTTGCTATTGCAACTGCGACATCTGCAACTGAGAAATATCCAAGATACTGAACCAACTTTATTCAATATGATGCATCTGTCCCTCGAGTCTTGACTGCTACTAGCCTCTGCACTATCACTGAAGGCTCTGCGCTGCCGCTAACTCTGCATTGTGCCAATTGCACTGCTACCAACTCTACACTGAGCTCCCCAGCATCTCACTGCTACTAGTCATTGCAACTATCACTCTGGCATCTGACTGCACCATCTTGCTGCACCTCCTGACACTGATTCATCCTGCTACTAAATATTATGGGCCCCCCTAGCTAGGTATTGATTCAAGAGATGGACCTCCTCAAGAATCCTGCCCAACTATAGCTCATTGGGGCTACAAAACCAAGTCACTCTACCTCACTCCTGGAGGGATGTTTGCAATCATGGCGAAATCTTCCTCCAACTTGGAGGACAACCTATCAATCTCAGCAAAAGCTGCTTGTTGGTCCTGCTTCTCGTTGCACCTCTTCCTGAGAGGACACATAGAACTGTAGTGGCCTAGCTCACCACACCTGAAGCACTTGATCTTCGACAGGTCCTTCTTCTTCCTACACTCCCCCTGTCCCTGATTGGGACCCCTCGATGCAAGGGCCACATTCTCCTATTCCCTTACCTCCTTCGATCCACTGTTGCTGCTGCTGCCATTGATGGTGCTCTTCATCAAATCTTGCCTCAACTCCTGTTGAAAATCTACCCACATTCTGTCCCATCTTGGCAAGGTTTCTCTGCCCAAAATACTTTGGAAAAATACCTGCCACTCCTCGGAGACAGAGTTAAGTGCTACTCGCACTAGCTCTGTGGGTGTAGGTGTTGACCCTACAGCTACCAGCTCATATCAAATTTGCTAAATCTTGGTAAGGAAAGGATCTATGCGCTCCCCCTTCTGCATATGGGTGCATCTCAGCTTTTCTTCTAAGTACATCTTCTGTTGCTCAGAAGATCCTTGGTATAGTGTGGAAAGAGAGTCCCACATCTCTTTGGCTGTTCCCAGGGCCGCTATTTGTGAAACCACATGATCTCGAACTCCATCAAGGATCAATCTCTTTGCGTTCGCCATCTGATTCTTGTACTACTTCAGCTGATTTGGATCCGTGGGGATAGCTACCACGTTATCGATATATGCTTTGAGATCATACTCATTTAGAAGGATGGAAATCCTTGCCTTCCAGATCGCATAGTTGGAAGCTCCATCCAACCTATCTTGATATCGCAGCCCGACTGTTGCCATCTTAATAAAAAATTCCAAAAATCTCCTCTTCCCTTCTGCTCAGCTGCTACTCAGTTCTACTCACTCCCTGTTGGAGTGAGAAACTCAACCCACAACGACTGCTGATCTACAAGGGAAATCGAACTTCTCGAGACTAGAAGTTCCCTGAGGAAAATTTTCCCTCAGTGTGTGCTCTTCTTCCTCCTGATGCTAGTTCTGCTCTGCCAAACTACTGCAAAACTACTGTGTCCAGCTGGAGATCTATTCTGCAAGAAAAATACTAGCTTCTCCCTCTGCCTCTGGAATCCCTCGATCTGGAGAAATCTGATTTTTCTGTTGCCCTCTCATAGAAATCGATTTTTCCTCAAGAAATTTAACTCTTGGCCAAGTTGACTGCGCTACCCTCTGGGGTTTCGAACTGCTGCTCACGCAGAGCAGCGAAACTCCTCTTTTCTTCTACTACTAAGCTCTCCGGCTGATCATCTACGCTCTGATACCATGTGAAAATTCAGCTAATCTCAAATCCTATTGCAGCAACTGGAAATAATTCTGCTAATTGTTAAATTAATTATTAACAATTTGTTTGCAGTTTTCTACGGCAAACACTGAATCAATCACAATGCAACCAACACAAATAAACTGCGGAAGAAATATAAACACAGGAAGAAATATATGCACACACACAAATAACACAGTTATTTTTGGAAAAATGTCCTCAGAAAAACCCAACTCAAGAAAATCGATGCAACAACTGAGGGTTTTATTATTATGCAGTAGTGAAATCTGAGTACAATCTATGGATGCCCAAACTGGCAATTCAAACAGAGGAAAATTGGCAAAAATATCTAGTGAGAAAATTTCTCACTCCATAGGCAAATCCGACAATGACCTCAGCTCGAAATGGAGTCGTCCTAACTACCTCTGCGCAGTCTCTACATCACCCTACGCAGTCTCAACGTCACTTTTGCTTGGAACTGCATCACCTCAAGCTATTTCGTGAGTTGCTGTTTGGGAAACTAATTCTCCTGCCCTCTCGAACCTCTTCCCAGCTTTTGGAACTCAATATCGAGTTTGTTGATTTTTGGGAAGCATCGAATGTGCTCTAGCTCCGAAACTTTGTGGAGGGGCTAGAACACATGAGATCTTCAAGACCCATAAATCGTTGGAGAAATTCCACCTGGAGCCTAAGTTATTCAAATAATTAATTATTTTAATGGAGACCCTAAGTCTAACTTCGAGAAATCAAGTAATTAAAGTGACTTAATTTAGACATGTGGGTGATAATGTTTTAAGTGATGAGGATTAAGTCTTTTCTAGTCTTAGCTGTTGATTAGAGATTAGATCACGACCGTTGAATGTTCAATAGGAAAAGTATTAAAGGAACAGTTGGGGTTAGTTGGAGAACACACACAGAGTGGCAAAACTTGAGCTAAGTCGAAATTCTGGGGTGCATTTTGCTGAGAATGAGCTTGCAGTGCAACAAGGGGCAGTTCGACGGTGGGATTTCTGAGTCCAAGGCCGAGAATACATTAGTAGAGAGGTAGATCTGTACTATAGAGACAACGCAGGTCCAGGAGGGGTGACGTAGAGACAACGCAGGCCCAGGAGGGGTGACGCAGAGACAACGCAGGCCCAGGAAGTGTGATCTAGAGGCACCGTAAGCCCAAGAGGGGTGACGTAGAGCCAGAAGGGTTCACGTAGAGGGACGTAGGCCTAGCCAGGGTGACATAATCACTCAGTGACCACCGTTGGGGTTTCAGTGGGCCAGAATGGGCTAGTATTTAGCAAATTTGAAAGGGTGACGCAACCACATTGAAGGGTGATGTAGGGATTGCGCAGGCACCTGTGGGGTTCTTCATTATGAGCTGAATTAGGCCATTATATCTGTCTCTAGAAATAGAGGTACATCTGTCAGGATTTTCTCTATTGGGTAAACCACTACTGGTACCTTAGTTTGTATTCAGAAAACTATATAATAATAAAAACCATCAAGAATTGTTCCATCGGTTTTATCGCATTTGGTTTTTTCGGGGATGTTTGTTCGAAAAATCTTGTGTGTCCTGTTGGCACTGGAATAAGCACTTGGACTGCAGCAAGCGCCTGACCAGACACATCTTAAAATATAAAGCAATTTAATGTTTTGCTTTATGGAATTGGAAGATGGTATAAACTCTGATTCATTGAAGAGAGATTTCGGTCAAATCCATAATTCTACTAATGAGGGTATTGTAACTTGATGTGGTAGCAAGGTGCAAGTTTGTAGTCTATGAGGAGAGGAAAAAGTAAGATGAGAGAAGAATCAGTAGGTCTGTAAAACAGAAGTCTACTGATTTAGTAGAAATTCACAAAAGTAGACGTTTGACAATATTCCATTGAGAGAGCTCTTTCTAGTCTGACAAGATTCTCACTAAAATATCATGAAGATTAACTATCATGAGTGATGCTCTTCCACTGTTATAATATAGATTTTACCAGGAATGCTCACTGTGTGAGACTAACAAAAACCGCTAAAACACATAACAAGCTTAAGAGATTACTAAAAACACATAACAGTATGATGATTTGCAAACTGGAACTGGAAGAAAGGAGATATGGAAACACAAGTAAAGTAGACAATACACACAACAAAGTGGTAATAAGTCCTCAGCAGTATTATTCCGTTTCATTCACAAAAAAGGTTATAGTTCATATAAGTCAAAATTCTATAACCACAAACCAAACCTTTTTACATAGCAGTTTATCACATATATACAAAAATAATAAATTGTCATCTCCACAAAAGGAGTAAACCTGTTCCCAAAAGTTATTATGATCTCGTGCAGGAGATGAGGCTTATCCTAAAAATTTAATACAAAGTGCTATGACATAATGAAAATAACAACATCAAGGCTAACAATTTGAAGTGGTTTGTATGATGTGGCAGTTTATGGGAAGACTCCTCTCCTGTTCTGGTGCAACCAACTCCATAAAAAGTGCAAACAACAGTGAAAATGGCGTGTGATTGTTCCTTGATGCTGCCTGGTGCCTTGTAGAAATGTGCTGGTGCTAAGAGTAGTGGTAGAAAACTATTTCAGAGAAACTCTGCCGATGTTTCATTGTTCCTTTCCTTCTTTGTTAGAAAACCCTTTGTAATGGCGGAAAACCTGAAACTTTTTGGATAGAATGGCGGAGGTTCATTTTATGAGAAATTTCAAAGAAACCCTTTGAAAAAGGTTTAATTGATAGGGGAAACGTGGAGCGGAATTATTGGGAGGGATTATTAAATGAATGATAAGTGGGAGTAGAAAACCCTTTAGACACATATCACAATCGCAGATTGGGGTCAGAACATTTTAAACTTAAGACACAAGCGGAAAGAAACGCGATTTGCGATGGGGTGATGACGTGGCAAGGAAGTATGGCCGATCACAGATCACATTTCGGAAGTTTTATTATGAAATACACGAGTTAAATTTTGGAACTGGCGAAGTGCGATGTGATGGAAGGTGGGGCCCAAACAATATCACAAATCGCACATCGCAAGTTTTGATATGAGACACGAAAGTTAAACGTTGAAACTTGCAAAGTGCGATGTGCGATGAGAGCGGAGGGTGACGTGGCATAACAAATGGTGGGGTCGCCCGCAAATCGCACATCGAAAGTGAATGCGGTGAGTGAAATTTGCGAAAATGCGATGCGAAAAGGTAGGTGGGGCCCTTTAAACGGATTTTCAAAGCAGAAAGTGAAAACTTTGTTAATTTATGGTAATATGATAAAAAGACGCTGGAATGATAATAAAAGGGTTTATAACGAATTCAAAGCGTATCAAAGGGAAATATGGGTCGTAGACCATACCACAAATCACATTTCGGGGGTTTTGTAGGAGACGACAATTGTACGTGAATAGAAGTTAAAACTGCGATGAGCCGATTGCGATGAAAGGTAAGGGGTCCACAATGTTTATTAAGTGCGGTAAGTTATATCATATGATATATGATATTACTAAGGTTTTTTGTGGTGCGGGTAAAAGCTGCGATAAAATAAATATATGGTAAGTTTAAAAGGAAATATGATATGGTTGTTAGAGGGTGTGCGAAGCTGCTTTTTAACTATAAAAATTGGATTTTATTAGTTAAAAATGGGTTTTGGAAGAAATGAAAGGCTGGACTTTGGGTTTTCAGGAAAATGAGGAAAGGATCGAAGAGAAATGGCAAAAATGGCGAAAAGGATGCGAAAGAATTGAATCATAAAGAGCTAGAGGCCAAGAAAAAATGACGGAGAGGGCAGGTTTGAAAGGAATGAAAACCAGTGTTGACACTGGCTCTAATTGGGGATGTTATACCGCCTGCGGGCTATCAAGAACCGTAGTTTCAGTGCCTTATCCAGCTCTTATTTCTCCAACCAACGATCTTGCTCATTAACTCAAAAAACCAGCATGCATAGCCATTGGGTAATGGATTCATAAGCTAGATTTCAATCTTCTGCAACTTATTTCAACATGACTGAAATACAATCTAAAACTGAAAAGAAATGCTCGAGTGGCGAGCTTATTTATCTTCCTACTTCTAATCAGCTGAAATTCACTGGATCAAGTATATACAAACTTCCAAAAGAAATTTTTTAACAGCTGATTTCTTGACATGTCTTCACATCCACTACTGAAATGCTGAAAAGTATGAAGCATAATCTCTAAATGTGACTCATACTTGCTGCTATGGACGAGAAGTACTCCAAGACTAATAACAAGAGAGACTTTCAGAAAACTAAACTCCATATAATCAGCAATAGGGTCAACAAATCAACAAGTAGACTTACTCAAAACAACGTTGAGTTCAAGGATAGTGTTTCCTCTGATAGAATAATGCCTTGATGAAGAGATTATTCTTCATTTTTTTTACAAATTTCTTCTTCGACACTGTATCCCAGCAACTTGGATTTATACATTTCAAACATAGGCTCATAACTGTTTTTCCTATCATCAATTCTCAGCAAAGGTGATAATTCCTCGACAATTTGTATGAGTTGAGCATCATCTTCTTCCTCGGATTCAGATTCATAACTGTCATAGATTGGATCATCACTGTAAACTTTAAAACAAGGTGACATAAAAACCTGCTCTTCATCATTAGGATAATTATCAAACAAAGGCTGATTTATGAAGTTTTCACTATGTTCACCTAATATCTCATCATGCTGCTCAATAATCTGCGGTTTACCCTCTTCTTGAATGATAGGAGATTGAGGAAAATGATGAGAAAAAAAGGGTTGCTGAATACCTTCCTGTATAACCATGTTTTCTTTACATTTATGTTGTTCACCATCACTTTTAACTTGCTTATCAAATTGATAGCAACATTCTGGAGCGAAACATTCGACCTGATAGCTATCTTTATAAAAGGAATTAAAAGCATCATGAAACTCTTTCAAACAAGTGATGCTATTTTTAGGAAGATTTTTGCACCAATCAAGGGCTGCACCCTCCAAAGAATATCTAAACAACTTAATCTTTACATCTTCATGAACAAAATGCAGCCTATGAATCCAGTCATGAAAATCCCATAAAAACTCAGCTGGTACTTCCCAATCATGTCCACTAAACTTTGGAAGAGAAAATTCCCATTCATTTCTATCTGGCAAAGGATTAGGAAAACCATCGATCTTTGAAAAATTGCAGAAGGAATATCTTTTAGCCAGGATCGCTACCATCAGAGTGCTGGATCTGAAAACAATGGAGTCGCCTCTGGATTCTTTGTCATGGAGTCACTAGGTGAAAGATCATAATCTTCTTTAGTGTCTAGTCTTTGTTCACCATCAAAAACTAAATCTGATCTTCTCTAGGTCAGCAACTGGAGTCACAGTAGGTGATTTCTGATTCCTCATTGTATAAGGAGGTCTTGAAACCCCTATTCCTCTTTGTGGAGTCGCTAGGTGAACTAATTTGCAGTCTTCTTCAAGTCACCAATTCTTGTTCACCATGAAGAATTGATTATCAGCGATTCAAAACAAGAGACTCGGGAGAATACTTCGTTTCAAGGCTTTCGTCTCCTGGCAGACGCACCAAAAGATGTTGGCACTAGAATCAACACTTGGACTGTAGCAAGCACCTGACCAGACACATCTTAAACTATAAAGCAATTTAATGTTTTGTTTTATGGGATTGGAAGATGGTATAAACTCTGATTCACTGAAGAGAGATTTCGGTCAAATCCTCAGCTCTACTAATGAGGGTATTGTAACTTGATGTGGTAGCAAGGGGCAAGTTTGTAGTCTATGAGGAGAGGAAACGGTAAGATGAGAGAAGAATCAGTAGGTCTGTAAAACAAAAGTCTACTGATTTAGTAGAAATTCACAAAAGTAGCAGTTTGACAATATTCCATTGAGAGAAAGCTATTTCTAGTTTGACAAGATTCTCACTAAAATATCATGAAGATTAACTATCATGATTGATGCTCTTCCACTGTTATAATATAGATTTTATCAGGAATGCTCACTGTGTGAGACTAACAAAAACCGATAAAACACATAACAAGCTTAAGAGACTAATAAAAACACATAACCGCATGATGATTTGCAAATTGGAACTGGAAGAAAGGAGATATGGAAACACAAGTAAAGTAGACAATACACACAACAAATTGGTAGTAAGTCCTCAGTAGTATTATTCCATTTCATTCACAAAAAAAATTATGGTTCATATAAGTCAAAATTATATAACCACCAACCAACCCTTTTTACATAGCATTTTATCACATATATACAAAAATAATAAACTGTCATCCCCACAAAAGGAGTAAATCTGTTCCCAAAAGTTATTATGATCTCGTGCAAGAGATGAGGCTTATCCAAAAAATTTAATACAAAGTGCTATGACATAATGAAAATAACAACATCAAGGCTAACAATTCGAAGTGGTTTGTATGATGTGGCAGTTTATGGGAAGACTCCTCTTCTGTTTTGGTGCAACCAAATCATTAAAAAGTGTAAACAACAGTGAAAACGGCGTGTGGTTGTTCCTTGAATGCTGCCTAGTGCCTTGTAGAAATGTGATGGTGCTGAGAGTAGTGGTAGAAAACTGTTTCAGAGAAACTCTGCCGATGTTTCGCTGTAGTGGTGGAAAACCCGAAAATTTTTGGAGAGAATGGCAGAGGTTCATTTTATGAGAAATTTCAAAGAAACCCTTTGAAAAAGGTTTAATTGATAGGGGAAATGTGGAGCGGAATTAGTGGGAGGGATTATTAAATGAATGATAAGCGGGAGGATAAAACCCTTTAGACACATATTGCAATCGCAGATCGGGGTCGGAACATTTTAAACTTAAGACACAAGAGGAAAGAAATGCGATTTGCGATGCGGTGATGACGTGGCAAGGAAGTAGGGCCGATCGTAGATCGCATTTTGAAAGTTTTATTGTGAAACACAAGAGTTAAATTTTGGAACTAGCGAAGTGTGATGTGCGATGAGACGGAAGGTGGGGCCCAGACAATACCGCAAATCGCACATCGCAAGTTTTGATATGGGACACGAAAGTTAAACATTGAAACTGGCGAAGTGTGATGTGCGATGAGATCGGAGGGTGATGTGGTATAACAAATAGTGGGGTAGCCCACAAATCGCACATCGGAAGTTTTGAGGGAGCGGAAGTGAATGTGGTGAGTGAAATTTGCGAAAATGCGATGCGAAAAGGTAGGTGGGGCCATTTAAACGACTTTTCAAAGCAGAAAGTGAAAACTTCATTAAGTTATGGTAATATGATAAAAAGACGCTGGAATGATAATAAAAGGGTTTATAACGAATTCAAGGCGTATCAAAGGGAAATATGGGTCCCAGATCATACCGCAAATCGCATTTCAGGGGTTTTGTAGGAGACTTCAATTGTACGTGAATAGAAGTATTTGGGGCTACTCCCCTACTCGGAATGAGTTGAAACTCTGGAATCAGCCTTTGCTCACAATACCCAGAAAAGCCCAGAGAGCATTTCTGGAATGGTCAATCCCTGAAAATACCCCCCTTGGGGTTCTACGCTATCCTCCAAGGCTCTGCACTGATGCTAAATGAATCCTCCCAAAATATGGCCTCCCACTCTGCCAAAAGCTTCCAATAGGCAAGGGCTGGCCCCTTGCTCAATCTCCTGACCCGAAACCCCTGAGTAATACCAAACCGGAGCTCCCTCAAGATGGACTGCGTCCTCCCTCTCAAGACTACGCAGTCTATAGATGCAATGCTCCTCCACAAATGCCACAACTCGATCCTCCTGCAAAATTCTGATGGGAATGCCTCACTCGAGCAAGCACTCGAAGTCTCCCGAGGCTGAGGGTGAGATCTCCGAATGGAGACACTCAATGCACTAAACAGTGCTACAGACAAGCTAAACAGCTAGCATGTTCAAAGTCGAAGTGACCAGCTCAATATGCATAAACTCGAATGAGGAAATGAGGAGGCTCTCCTCCTTTTTATAACGATGGGCCTCTCTCAACCCTAGGCCCCACCATCTCCTACGTAGCCTCCATTTGGCCCATGTTGCCAACTCAACTGCGTTGTCTATGCCCACGTGGTCTAAGTGGGTCCCCCTCTACATGGTCTCTTGGCCCCACTTGGCCCACTTAAGTTACAATGTTGAGTCTACTAGGGAGTGTACTTTATTTTAGTGAGTTATGTCCCCCTCTTACTCACTTTTATTTATATTTTAACTATAGAAGGCAAAATTGATCAAAGTTAATATTTCCAATTAGCTATCGCTAATTGGGAATATTACAGTCTCCCCCGGCAAAATGTTGCTTGACCCCAAGCAACTGTAGTGATGGATGCTGCAAAATCTTCTCACTTTCCCAAGTGGCATCCTCATCCGGCAAATTCTTCCACCTCACTAGGAATTCCTGGATGATCCTGTTCCGCAACTGCCTCTCCCTGGTATCAATAATGGCCTCTAGTTGCAACACCAAATGCCCCTCATCATCCGTAGGCGGTAGCTCCTCTGTCACTGTCCCCTGCTGCCCCAATGCCTTCTTCAGGCACGATACATGAAAAATGTTATGAATCTTGCTGCCTTGGGGCAGCTCCAACTCA
This sequence comes from Pinus albicaulis, assembly GCA_034641835.2. Taxonomy (NCBI): domain Eukaryota; kingdom Viridiplantae; phylum Streptophyta; class Pinopsida; order Pinales; family Pinaceae; genus Pinus; species Pinus albicaulis. The sequence continues at coordinate 1,664,169,801 of CM076575.1, read as the reverse complement.
TAAGCAACCTGCCCAACCTTGCGTATCACCCTGTAAGGCCCATAAAAATGGGGCTTGAGCTTCTCAGCTCCCTTCTGCTTTAGCGTCCACTGTCGGTATTGCTGCAAACGTAGGTAGACCAAGTCCCCTACCTCAAACTGTCTCTCCACCCAACCCCTGTCGGCATACAACTTTTGCTGGTTCTGCGCTGTAGCCATGTTATCCTTGAGAGCTCGAAGGATGTCTTGACTCTCTTAGATCCAATCTCTGGCTCTTGGAGCCTTGTTGGCACCAAATATCACATCTGCAAAAGATAAAGCATGATAACCATATAATGCATAGAATGGAGACATAGCGATGGACATGTGATGCGTGTTATTGTAGCAGTACTCCCCCAGGTGCAGCCACTTCAACCATGCTCTTTGCTGCCCACTGATATAGTTACGCAAGTAGCCCTCCAGCCACTTGTTAACTATCTCTGTCTGCCCGTCTGTCTGTGGATGGTAGCTGGTACTCGGTGTCAGCTCGGTCCCCACAAATCGAAAAAGCTCCTGCCAAAATCCGCCCATGAAGCGGTTGTCCTTGTCATTGATAATGGTCTTGGGAAGACCATGTAACCTGAAGATGTCTCTGAAGAACAGCTCTGCCACCTGTGTTGCTGTGTAGTGTGCGGATATGGCAAAGAAGTGTGCATACTTTGTCAGTAGATCAACGACGACGAATATACAGTCCTTGCCCTGCACCATGGGAAATCCTGTGATGAAGTCCATCGAAATACTCTCCCATTTCTCCTCTGGAATGGGAAGAGGCTGCAACAAACCTACTGGATGGTTCATCTCCCCCTTGTTCCTCTAACACACCTCGCACTCCCTGATATGCTGGAGTACGTTCTCCTTGAGGCCCTTCCAAGAGAACTTCTCCCTGATGGCCCAGTAGGTTTTGATAAACCCATGGTGGCCAGACAATGGTGAATCACAAGAAGCTTGCAATATCTTCTTCTTGAGCTAAGAACTCTCAATCAAGAAGATACTGTCCCTGTAATAGATGATCTCATCCATCACCCTGTATCTCTCATTTGTCACCTAACCATCCAAAATCTCACAAGCAAACTTGTCCTTGGAGTACTCCACCAGAAGTCGAGCCTTCCAATCTGTATCCAAACTCATCAGAGAAAATGTGGCTGGTCTGCGTGAAAGTGCATCAGCCACCACGTTGTTCTTCCCTTTGACATACTCGATGTCAAAGTCATAGGCCTGGATCTTGCTGACCCACTTCTGCTGCCTCTCTAGTAGCTGCTTCTGCTTCAAAAAGAACCTGAGGCTGTTGTGGTCAGTCCTCACTCTGAACTTGTTACCCACTAGGTACTGCCGGAATTTGGCCAATGCATGCATAATGGCCAGCATCTCCTTGTCATATATAGCATACAACCGCTCATGTGGAAGGAGTTTCTGGCTCTCAAAAGCTATAGGATGTCCTCCCTACATCAACACTGTGCCGATCCCCTCTCTCGACGCATCATACTCCAGAGCAAATGGTTGCGTAAAGTCTGGCAATGCAAGCACTGGGTAGCTGCTCATCACCTCCTTGAGCCTGTCAAAGGCCCGCTGCGCTGTATCTGACCAACTGAATGCCCCCTTCTTCGTCAAATCTGTAAGGGGTGCAGCAAGCTGAGAGAAACTCTTGACGAACTTCCTGTAATAAGTGCAGATACCAACAAATCCTCGAAGTTCCGTCACGTTTCTCGGCTCTGGCCAATCTCTGATGGCCCTGATCTTCTCCTCGTGGACCCTCACTCCGTCCACTCCTATGATGTGTCCCAAGTATAGCATCTCCGTCAACCCAAACTTGCACCTGGAGAGCTTAGCATAGAACTGCTGCTCCTCCAAGATATGTAGCACTGCCTCTATGTGCTGGAGATGCTCCTCCCAAGTCCTGCTATATATCAGTATATCATCAAAAAAGACCAACACAAACTTCCTCAGGTGACTGCGGAAGATATGATTCATGCATGACTGGAAGGTGGCCGGTGCGTTGGTTAGCCCGAAAGGCATAACCAAGAACTCAAAGTGGCCATATTGGCACCTGAAAGCGGTCTTGGGAATGTCCTGTTCCCTCACGCGAATCTGGTGGTACTCGGATCTCAAATCGATCTTTGAGAAGAACTGTGCTCCTCTCAACTCATCCATCAGCTCATCAATCTGTGGTATAGGGTACCTGTTCTTCATGGTCTTTTTATTCAGCGCCCTGTAATCAATGCACATTCTCAATGTGTCGTCCTTCGTCTTCACCAACACCACCGAAGAAGCGAAAGGACTGGTGCTAGGCCGAATGTGTCCAAGAGCCAGCAGTGCCTGGATGGCCCACTCAATCTCATCCCGATAGGCCTTAGGGTGCCTATAGGGTGTGGTAATAACGGCCTAAATGCCCTGCTCTAGCTCAATTGTGTGCTCAAATCCCCGATCCGGTGGCTGACTTGGTGGTATCTCTCCAAACACCCTGTCATACCTGTCAAGGATGGACTGTATCTCTGGATGCACTATCTACCTTGTAGCCCCTGCCTCTGATGCACGCAGCTCTACTACCCACTCTATGTCTCCCTTCCGGAAGACTGCCTCCATCCGGTGAGCTGAAACGGTCTAGGGCGGGTAAAGTTTGCATGCCCTGCATCTTCTCATGCTTCTCGGTCTTCTTATCATCCCACTCCATCTCCAAGGCCTCCCAGTCTGTGGTGACCTTCCCAAGAGTGATAAGCCACTGTAGACCCAATATCATGTTGGTGTCCAGTATGTTAACCTCGAAAAAGTGGTCAGTGAATGTGTAGGTGCCTATAGTCAATGCCAACTTTGGAACATATCGGGCACATTGCATAGTCTGATCTCCTAGGACCAACACTGAAAATCCATCGAAGCTCTATGTCTGTATGCCTCTCCGCTCTACCATCTGTGCATCGATGAAGTTGTGGGTTGCCCCACTGTCGACCAGTACTGACACTCGCTGCCCTCGTACTGTCCCTCGTACGCGCAGTGTCAGATACTTGGGAACTCCTCGCAATGCTGCAAGGGTCCCTCTAGTAGGTGCAAAAGCTGCACTGCCTGCTCCTGGGGGTGGAGGTGGCAAATGATCCTGCACTGCATGGCTGCCTCCTGCCTCCACGTCATCATCCTCATCCTCTTCCCCGCTGCTCCTAGAGAAGACCTCGATAAAATGTGCTTTGTCAGCAGCACATCTGTGTCCCTGTGCCCACGGCTCCTGACAGGTAAAACACAACCTCTTCTTCTTCAACTCCCTCCTGGCATCATCATCTAACTGTCCCCTACCCGGATTCCCCTTTGGAGTCGGAATCCTCACATCCTTCCCCTTCGGCTGGAAAGCCTGTCTCTGGGGGTAAGGCATCTTGGTCCTGGGTAAAGCATCTTGCAAATCCCGTGTCCTGCCAATTGAGTCATGGAGTGTGGTTGGTCTAGTGGATCTAACCAAACCCCGAAGTGGCTCTGCTAACCCCTCAATGAACATATAAATCATCCATGCCGCAGATAAATCTGGCACCATCACTGAAAGTCTCAGGAAATCTGAGATATAAGTATCCGGGCTCCCGATCTGCTTGAGCCTCGTCAGCTCAACAAAGTGCTCCTCCAGATCCCTCCGATCAAACCTCTCTATCAATCTCCGGGTGAACTCAGCATATGTAGTCACTGTCGAATGCCCGAGTGTAGCCATCCCATGGAACCACCAATCTTGAGCCTCGCCATCCAAATGCAATGCTGCCACCTTGATGGCCTCCGTCTCTGCCATTTGGTTGAGTTGGAAGTATATGTCCAGCTTCTCCACCCAAGCCTTTGTCGAACTGTTTGATGAACCATCAAACGTGGGCAAATGGAACCTGCTCACTGTACGTTGAGTGTCCCCTTCATGATAATGCCGGTGCCCTCTGTGATCGTCACGGGGTCTGCTGTCCCGCTGGAGCTGAACAAAATCTCTGAATGAAAGGGCATCCCTAAAGTCCTGCCCATATGCCTGATACTCAGCAAAATAATCCCCCATGTGGCCAGGCTTCGGCTCCTGCTGTGCTCCTGCTCCAGTGTCTCCACCCAGAAAAGTGGGTATAGTGGAGCGTGTGGGGGCATGTGATGCCATGTGATGAGTGGCATCGTGCTCCTGCAAATGGTGGGATGTGCCTAATCCCTCGCCAATCTAAAACCCCTTGGGGTTTCACGCTGTCTAGCCTCTACAGTAGTGAATCTCTGCCCCATCACCTCAATCTGCCTCGACAGATCCTGTACTGACTTGAGGAGCATTTCCCCAAACTTCTTTGCATCACTATCATCTGCCATTAGCTCCTCCTGTTCTGCGTCTACTATTGGATCCTATTCTGCGTCCACCACTGGTTCCTCCTGTTCTGTGTCCACCACTGGAACGCAGTCACCCTCTCTGTAGTTGATTTGCAACCTACGCTCTCTATCACGGTACCTCCTACCTTTGTAGCAAATATACGGCTTCTCCCCCGGTGTCATAGACAACGAGCTCCACAGGCTGAGCCAAATCTATGAGCTCTGATATCACTGTAATATCCCCTTTTAGGGATATCTCTCAAACACAGTCAACTCTAAACCAGAGATGGACTGGAGGGGCGTTTACCAGATATTTCACCTCTGAGAAGAGGGTGAGATCTGGAGGCTACCTGGCCCTTACCAGACTCTGTCTATAGAGTATGGGAAAAACACAACAGATGGGATAGCAACTGGAATGTCTCAAAGGGAAAATAGGCAGTGATACGAAGCATACGACTGCCGGTACATGAAATGCTAGAAACGTTACATGAAACGGAATGCACATGAAATGATATGCGAGCCATTTTATTATGCGAAATAGAAATGAGTACGAGGTGATCGAGTGATGGCACCTAGGCACCTCGACTTGCACCGGGCAAGTGTGAAATACTCTCGAGAATATCAAAGGAATGAGTGCTCTACGCTACTGCGTCCAAGTTGTTGGGGAAAGCTACATCGTCTTTCTTTGCTATTCTTGGAACAAAATGAGTATTGAGTGCTTCCCTACTCGGAATAGTGAAACTACGGAATCGACCTACACTCACAATGCAGAGAAAAGCGAGCGTTTACCGGAATGGTCGACCCGAAAATACCCCCTTGGGGTTCTACGCCAATATCCAGAAGAAATAGACAGCAATACAAGCATATGACAATATGGAAAATGCCAAAAATAGAACATAAAGCAAATACTCATAAAAATGCCGGGAATGCTAAGCCATTTTATTAATCTGAGAATATAATGAAATACAATGGATAATCAGAATGATAGCACCTATTCTTGCTCAAGGCAAGTGAAGAACTTGTGAAATTTATAGTTTCCCACCCCGGTTTTCAGTTTTCACCTTATTGCTCCAAAATAGTTAAATGCCCTTTCCCATATCCATACATTTAACAAACTGGAAAATAAATTTTGCTGAAAACACAAATTCTGGAAATTTTTCAGAATGCTGGAAAATGCAGAAATAAAAAACAGCAGTAACAAACAGCCATTCAACACATCATAACACAATAATTTTTGGTCAAGGTGACCCTGGAAAAACCCCCTACAACTCTTGGGGAAAACCAGTTCGAAAGCTCCTTCTTATTTCTGGAAAAATGCTTTTTACAGTGAGAGAAATATTCAGCAAAAAATCAGCAAGTAAACTTATACAACTTATCTCGTTTTCCGTGCTTAACCATCGCCTCGGAAAATGTGCAAACAGCAAAACAGGAACAGCAATAAATGCTGTACGGATTTCCTCGTTTTTCGTGCCCAAAAATCTGCAATAAATGCAGCGGTACAGCCACCTCGAAATCTGTGCCAAAACAGCAATAAATGCTGTTGTACGGACCTCGAAATTCGTGCCAAAAGACAGCAGAAACTTGCTGTACGGAATCTGCCTTGATTTCCGTGCAACGGTACAGCCACTTGCTGTACGGCCTGCCTCGAAATTCGTGCCAAATAAAACAGCCCCTTTGCTGCCTCGAAATCTGTGCTGGAACTGCTGTACGGCCTCTTGGAAATCGTGCCAAAAGGCTGTTGTACGGCCTTCTAGAAAATCGTGCCAAAATCTGCCTTGGAATGTGTGCCAAACTCTGTTGTACGGACTTGCTGAACTGCTGCCTTGGAATGTGTGCCAAGCTGCTGTCTCCTTCTCCTCACTGCCCAGAAATCTCCCTTGCTCTCTTTTTCTCCTTCTCCCAATCTGCTCATGAAAGAATGAATGACCTTTTCCTCCTTTTCCTCCTTTAACCTAACCCTAAGTGACTTTTGGGGAATCCCTAAATCCAATGGCTGAGATAGATTGAGATCTAAGGCTGAGATTAAATGCTCATTTAAATCTCACTTTCTATTTTTTAATTCACCCCACTTTAATAAAGACCCACTTAGTCTTTTATTTCCAAAGTCACTTTTTTCCTTTCTAATTTTATATTGACTTTATTAAAGTCACTTTAAAATTAGACTTGACTTTATAACTTTATAAAGTCACTTTAGTAACTTTATCACTTAAGTCACTTTTAAATTAGATTTAACTTTATAAAAATTATAAAGTTACTTTAGGAGAAAAAATTAAATTCTTTTGGACACTTTTCCCTAGGCCAAAGATCAAAGCCTTAGGGAACCACCTGTCCTCCGGTACCAAATTTCAACACTCCCTCTTACCGAGGAAGGTTTTCCTCACCACACCCATCTTGTCTCTGAAGTAGACATGCTTGCCCCGTGGTAAGGCTTTGGTAAGAATATCTGCAACCTGCTCATCAGTGGGAATATACTCAAGCTTCACAGCTCCTTTCTGAACATAGTCTCTGATGAAGTGATATTTGATCCCGATATGCTTTGACTTGTCATGAAATACTGGATTCTCAGTGAGTTTAATGCAACTCTGATTATCACAGTAAATCACTGAAGGTCTCAACGGCTGACCAAATAAGCCAAACAACATCTTGCGAAGCCAGATGGCCTCACAACTAGCTAGACTGGCTGCCATATACTCTGCTTCCATTGAACTCAATGCTACTGACTGCTGATTTCGACTGAACCATGACACTACTGCAGAACCCAACCCAAAACAACACCCTGAAGTGCTCTTCCTATCAGAAGCACAACCTGCCCAATCAGAATCAGTGTAACCTTCCAATATCACTCCATCCCCCTGCTTGTAGTCCAGACCATAATCCATTGTCCCCTGCAAGTACCGCAAAATGTGTTTTACAGCCACCCAGTGAACCTTCCTAGGCTCACACATAAACTGACTCATCGTGTTGACTGCAAAACAAATATTTGGTCTAGTGTTGACCAAATACATCAAGGAACCAATCAGCTGTCTGTACAATGTGGGATCCACCAACTCGGAATCCGAAGCATGAAGCTTCTTCCAGTTGGTGACCATCGGTGTCGACATGGGTCTACAATCCTCCATGTGGAATCTGCCAAGGATGTCCACAATATACTTCCCTTGTCCCAGGAAGAAATGCCCCTCCTCCTGCCACACCTCCAAACCCAAAAAGTAATGCATCAAGCTGATGTCCTTCATCTCAAACTCCGCCGCAAGATCTCTCTTGCAGTGCTCTATGAGTCTCTGCACCTGTAATGACCAAGTCATCCACATACAGCACCAGAATGAGAGGCTCCTCACCTATCACAATATAGTAAAGGTTCGGATCTGCCTCACTCTTTGTGAAACCCATCTTCTGCAAGTATGTATCTATCCTGGAGTACCAAGCTCTGGGAGCTTGCTTCAGGCCATAAAGGGCCTTCTTCAGTCTGCACACATGGGACTCCTTCCCATGCACCTCAAAGCCCTGTGGCTGCTCAATGTACACCTCCTCTTGTATGAAGCCATTGAGAAATTCGGTCTTCACATCCATCTGGTGGATCTTCCAACCCATCTCTGCTGCTATCGATATAATGGAGAGGATCGAAGTATATCGAGCCACGGGAGCGAAGGTCTCCTCATAATCAACTCCCTCTACCTAGGAGAACCCTCTAGCCACAAACCTCGCTTTGAATTTCTCAATGCTGCCATCTGCAGCATGCTTTACCTTGTAAAGCCATCTGGAAATAACCACGGATTTGCCCTCAGGCCTCGGCACCACCTCCCAAACATCATTCTTCATGATAGAAGAATACTCCTCCTGCATGGCCTCTCTCCAGACCTGCTGGCTAGCTGCCTCCTCATAGCTAGAAGGCTCATAGTCAAGGATGCTGGTAGCCATTGCCATATAGCTACAAAACCTCTCAGGTGGTCTGCTCTCTCTGACCGGCCTCTTAGGCTCAGCAACAGATGTGGCATCTCTCAAGGTGTCCTGAAGCCACTTGGGCTTCCTCTTCCTTGAGCACACTTCTCCCGCTGGAGAATAAAACTCCTCCTCCTCAACATCAGGAGCCTGAACTCCTGACTGTCTGTCTGCTGTCCTCCTGCCTGCACCTGAACCTGTAGCTGCTGAGGTACCGTGTGAACTGTCCATCAGTGGACTCCCCAGTGAACTGCTCTGTGGACTGCTCTGCGTGCTGCCCATAGCACCACCCCTCTGACTCTGCGAGCCACTCCCCACTGACGGACCTGACATCGTCATAGATGTACCTTCGGATCCTCCTAATCCCTGCCCACTGGATCCCTGTGACTGACTCAACTGCTGCTGAGGGTCTGGCTGATCCAGATACTCTAACTCCCGTGACCTCCTAAAGGCCCTGTCCTCCTCGAACTTCACATCCCGCCTGACAACAACTTTCCTCTGTGCAGGAATGTAAATGCGAAAGGCCTTGGAGGTCTCACTGTAGCCCACAAAGATACCCTTCTCTGCGGTGGGCTCTAGTTTGGTCCTCTTCTCCTTGGGTATGTAGGAGTATGTAATGCACCCAAAGATACGAAGATGACCAATATCGGGCTTCTTCCCAGAAAAAGCCTCCTCCGGAGTCATGTGCCCCAAGGCACGATGCGGACTCCTGTTCTGCAAGTAAACAACTGTGTTGCAGGCCTCTGCCCACAAAAACAATGGCAACCCCTGATCATGTAACATGGCTTTGGCAGCCCCTTCGATGGATCTGTTCTTCCTCTCCGCAACCCCGTTCTGCTGGGGGTTGTAAGGAACAGTGAGCTCCCTCCTAATGCCTGCCTCCGCACAATAGTCAACAAACTCTCCAAGGGTGTACTCACCCCCATTGTCCGACCTCAGGGACTTGATCTTCCGACCTGTCTGTGTCTCCACAAGAGCTCTGAACTCCTGAAACCGCTTGAAGACCTCACTCTTGGTCTTCAAGAAATAAATCCGGGTCCTCCTGGAGTGATCATCAATGAATAACACATAGTACTCATATCCACTCAAGGAAACATGAGACATCCGACCGCTCACATCGGAATGAATCAAATCAAGTATCCCAGTCGCTCTGCTGTCACTGTTGGGAAAAGGGGATTTGGCAAACTTGCCCATCGCACATCCTCTGCAAGTATCAAAGTGATCAGTACTGAAATCTGGCACACCTGTAGTGATCTCCCGCAATGTCCTCAAGGCCCCATGATACATGTGCCCCATCCTGCGGTGCCAAATCTCACACAACTTTGAACTGCTAGCTCTTGTTGAATCTCTAATTAAGGCGAGAGGAAATTGAATCAGTTTAATACATTCCTGATCTTTTAAACTTTTCATGAAACTTATTTACACCTTCATTTCAAACTCTATTTGATGTGAGAATAATTTTAGAATGTAATCAGAAAGTATTAGTTTAATAGAGCAGTAGACTTAATATGAGAGCAGCAGGTATTAAGCAAATAATACATATCAGATCAATACATAAATATCATGCACAGAGACACCAGATATAAGTGGAAACCCATAAAGGGAGAAAACCACATCTTATTATTGTTGTGATGAAAAGACAAGCTCCAACTCCCTCTCACCACTGTTTTCTGCAGGCACCAACCTACAGGAGGCTCCTACCTCAATTCTGCAAGCTACAACTTGCAAGGAAGCACCAACTCCCTTCAGTTTTCTGCAGGCACCAACCTATAGGAGGCTCCAACCTCAGTCAGCTACAACTGACAGCTATCAGGCTGCAACTTGATAGGGAAGCTCCAACTTCCTCATTTTCTAAAACTGAATGTTTGCTAATTTACCTCAGATATCAGCTCTGTTCTGTAGCTTCTCTTAATCTTCTCTGTCTTCTATATTCTGCATTCTCTCTATATATGCTCTCTCGCTTGCTTAAAAAAAAAAACCCCGCTCTGCATATCAAGATGATATTATTTATAGATTTCCTCACATGACTGTTTGTATTCTGCTTGGAATTCGAAATGGAAAGTCATGTCTCTTTGCCTTCTGCCTTCTCACTCCTTTTATCGGCTTACTCAGAAATTATAACTGTAGGTGTCAATTTTAACATTACAGTGGGAGTTTGTTTTCTCTCGGAGACTTGCCAATGCATCACAAACAATAAAAACAATTAAAAAATTTACATTCGAATTACAATATGAATTCCAGCTCACTTATTTTGTCTCTTAGTTTGCTGTGCATTTGTCTTTTCTGTGACTATGTTTTGACTCTTTTCTGCTCTGTATGCTTTTCTGTCCTCTGTTGTAGTGTATTTGCTGCATACGTGTAACAGTGATTTTATATCAGTGCCTCTTAGAAAAATGCGTGATTGCTGACTTGCAGCAAGTGTCTTGTTGATGTGGAACATTCCGCAAATAGAACGGACATATATCACGGTCATTGTATATTTATAATCGCCCTCTCATTAGGCCGAGGCCCGTGGGTTCACAGCCCATGTGGCATATTTTAATACAAGTGCAACCGTGCTTTATATATATCTAACAACAATCCTTTTATATATAAACAATCGCCCTCCACCTTAAGCCTTTGGTCTTATTTTACAATCCAATGAGTCGAATCACAACCACTAATATATGAAAGGGTCGGGCCCCACATCTCCGTCGGTGAATCGGTGGTGTCAAACGAAAACTTGCGATTGCGATTGATCAAACGGACGCAATGACCACATAAAACATGTCTCATAGCGCAATCGGGTCCGAACTTTGAACAAATGCAATTGGGGCGCATAATAGAAAAGTTCCGATTGCGATCAGAACACGGATGCGATTTGCACATATTAACTCCCGCATATAACAGGATCGGGTCCGCCACTTCAATCGCAACATATTACAAAGTCGTGCGATCAATCGGAGAGTTCCGATTGCGATTGAGATTCCGGACGCGATTGAACCAATTAATTCCATCGTATAATCGCCATCGGGTCCGCCACTTGATCGGAGCATATTACAAAAAACTTGCGATCAATCGGAAAGTTCCGATTGCGATTGGGAACTCGGATGCGATTAGCTCATAAACTGTGGAATATAACTCGATCGGGTCCGGCTTTCGATTGGAGCATATAACAAAAGACTTGCGATCAATCGGAAAGTTCCGACTGCGATTGGGAACTCGGATGCGATTGGCTCATAAACTGTGGCATATAACTCGATCGGGTCCGGCCTTCGATCGGAGCATATAACAAAAGACTTGCGATCAATCGGAAAGTTCCGATTGCGATTGGGAACTCGGATGAGATTGGCTGATAAAATGTGGCATATAACTCGATCGGGTCGGGCCTTTGATCGGAGCATATAACAAAAGACTTGCGATCAATCGGAAAGTTCCGATTGTGATTGGGAACTCGGATGCGATTGGCTCATAAACTGTGGCATATAACTCGATCGGGTCCGGCCTTCGATCGGAGCATATAACAAAAGACTTGCGATCAATCGAAAAGTTTCGATTACGATTGGGGAGAGGTCCCACCATCTAAAACTTTGTTTTGTGCGCTCCATAATATAACGGACATATATGTATACTTTGCCAAAGGGTTAAGCGATTCCCGGAATATGGTTTATATATTATATGTGCTCCGCCGGTTGGAGAGTGCGATTCCCGGAATATGGTTCTGTATTATATGTGTAACGCCCGGCTGAAGTCTGCGATTCCCGGAATAAGATTCGTGTTATATTATATGTATAATGCTCGCTGGAGTGTGCGATTCCCAGAATTTTGTAACTGCTCTCTGCCTCTGTCTCTGCTTCTGTCACTCTGCCTCTATCTCACTGTGCTTCTATGATTGTTACATTTTGACTGTCTTCTTGCTGCCTCTATTGCTTTCGATGTGCCTCTTTTGCCTTCCTTTGCTTCAGCGCTGCCTCTTTTACCTGAGTGATGCCGCCTTTGCCATCAATGACAATATTTCCAACAGTCTCCCCCTTTGGCATTGATGGCAATCCACTTTCTCTGTTTGCTTTCTCTTTCTCTTGTTGCTTGCTCTTCCTGTTTGCTATTTGTTCTTCCTCCCCCTTTGAAATCAATGGCAAAGGATGACTCCTCATCCCTTCGTATGGGTTCTGTCGTTGTATTTCCTTTCTCTGAGTTACGTTTAGGTCCTCTTCTACCGAAATTGGACTATGTTGTGTTTCATTTGTAGTGCCTGTAATATGTGCTAGATTGCAGACAGAGATGATGCATTTTACGATTGAAAGGTTCTTGTTGCTTCTGAATGCTGATAATATTGATAATGCTGATCCTATGGACTTGTTTTATGCTTATCTTGCTGGCTTTTCTCCCCCTGGAATGATATCTTCATTTTGTTCTCCCCCTGAGACTGTACTTTCTCTTCATATTAGAGAATAGTATCTACAAATACTACCCCTAGTTTGTCTCTCAAGTATTCGAATGGTTCTCTGGCAAGTGGTTTGGTAAATATATCTGCTATTTGTTCTTTCGTTGATACATAGTCCAGTTTAACTATCTTTTGAGCCACTTGTTCTCGGAGAAAATGATACTTGATTGGTATATGTTTAGTTTTTGAATGAAGCACGGGATTTTTAGATATACTTATAGCACTTGTATTATCACATTTGATTGAGATAGGTTCATTAATGCTTACCTTCATGTCTTGAAGAGTTTGCTTCATCCACATGACTTGTGTACAACATGCTGCTGCTGCTATATATTCTACTTTAGCTATAGACAGAGATATGGATGTTTGTTTCTTGCTTAGCCATGCCACCAAACTTTCTCCTAGATAGAATGCACCTCCACTTGTACTCTTCATGTCATCCACACAGCTGGCCCAATCTGCATCTGTGTACGCTGTTAAGGTGAAGCTCTTGCCTTTAGGATACCAAAGCCCATATTGTGCTGTTCCTTGTAGATATCTGAGTATTCTTTTTACTGCCAGAAGATGGTTTTGTTTAGGTGTTGCTTGATATCTTGCCACTAGTCCTACTGCTAGCATGATGTCTGGTCTTGAAGTTGTCAAGTACAGCAGGCTTCCTATCATGGATCTGTAGAGTTTTTGATCTACATCTGCAGACCTATCATCAGCACACAGCTTGCATCCCGTGATCATGGGGGTTGTCATTGGTTTGCGGTCCTCCATTTTGAATTTTTTCAGCACTTCTTTTAAGTATTTTTCTTGAGAAATGAATGTGCCTGTGTTCTTTTGCTGAATTTGCAGTCCCAAGTAGAAACTGAGTTCTCCAATCATAGACATTTCAAACTCTATTTTCATCTCATCAGAAAACCCTTTTGCTAGTTCATCTTTGTTGCTTCCAAACATAATGTCATCAACATATACAACAACAATTAGGAGTTCATTTTCATGCGCTTTTATGTATAGATTACTGTCTACTCCACCTCTCTTAAAACCCTGTTTTTGCAAATATTTGTCCAGTCTTGAGTACCAAGCACGAGGAGCCTGTTTCAGTCCATATAGGGCCTTCTTCAGTCTGCACACATAGTCTTCTTTGTCTGTCAATGAGAAGCCTTCTGGTTGTTCCATATACACTTCTTCTTCTAGATCTCCATTAAGAAAAGTAGACTTTACATCCATTTGATATACCTTGAAGTCTTGGTAGCATGCAAATGCCAGGAACATTCTGATAGCCTCCATTCTGGCTACAAGTGCAAATGTTTCATCATAGTCAAGTCCTTCAATTTGTGAGTATCCTTTGCAGACCAACCTGGCTTTATTCCTGATTACTTGTCCTTGCTCATTCATTTTGTTTTTGAATACCCATTTTGAACCAATGATATTTTTCTCAATAGGTCTAGGAACTAGTTCCCAGGTATTGTTCTTCTCAATTTGGTCCAATTCTTCATTCATTGCTTTTATCCAATACTTGTCCTTGCTGGCTTCTTCAAATTTCTTTGGCTCTATTTGTGATAACATGGCTATGTATACTTCTTTTGTTTGTTCTGTTAGCTGCCTTCTTGTCTGGACTCCTGCTTTCTTGTCTCCTATGATCTGATCTTCAGGATGATTCTTCTGAGTGTATCTTGAGGGGGTTTTCGAGCTCAGCTCTGCATTATCTATTGTCTTGCTTGTTTCATCATCATCCTTGTCTTCCTCTTCATGGTTGTCTGATGGACTGCAGCAGTCTGTATTTCTTGTATTGTTTGGAAGTTCTTGATCAAATCTCACATCAATAATTTCAACTATCTTCCGAAGGGTCTTGTTGTAGCACCTGTACCCTTTGCTTTTGGAAGCATATCCTAGAAATATCCCTTCATCTGCTCTTGCATCAAATTTCCCAAGGTTTTCATCATTATTCTTTATGTAACACTTGCTACCAAAGACTCTGAAATGTTTTATTGAAGCTGGCTTTCCATGCCATAGTTCATATGGAGTCTTATCACTGCTTGGCCTTAAGTGAGCTTTATTAAGGATATGTACTGCTGTGTGTACTGCTTCTGCCCAGAAGGTTTGAGCAATATTATTCTCTTGCATCATAGCTCTGGCTATTTGTTGTACAGACCTGTTTTGTCTCTCTTCTACTCCATTCTGCTGAGGTGTCCTTGCAATAGTAAATTGTTGCTTTATTCCATGTTCATTACATAGGTATGCAAAGTCATAATCTGTGAATTCTCCTCCTCTGTCTGATCTGATACATTTCAGCTTGCATCCAGTTTGATTTTCTGCTAATGCTCTGAATATCTTAAATTTTTCCAATGCTTCTGATTTATTTTTGAGAAAGACAACCCATGTCATTCTGGAGAAGTCATCTATTATCAGCATGAAATAGGATTCTCCACTTGGTGTTCTAGTTCTAGCAGGTCCACACAGGTCCATGTGCACAAGCTGGAGTGGTCTTCTTGTTGACAGCTCCTCTTTAGATTTAAAGGATGTGCGACTCTGTTTCCCCAATTGACAAGATTTGCATATAGTACTTGAAGGCCTTTTTATTTCTGGCATATCTTTGACAGCTTTCTTCTTGCTCAATTTGATGATATGGTCAAAGTTGAGATGTCCCAATCTCCTATGCCACAACCATGACTCCTCAAGTTTGCTAAGATGGCAGGCTTCATCTTCCTCTTTCACTATGTATACATTGTTCTCTGTTCGAACACCTTTGAGCGGAGTCTTTCCTGTTGTGCTTGACCTGACTACACAATCTTGTGCTCTAAAAAGAACTTCATAGCCTTTGTCACACATCTGACTGACACTCAGTAAATTTGCTTTCAGTCCATCCACAAATAGTACCTCTTGGGATTTTCCTCTGCCATTGTCTATGCTGACTGAGCCTTTTCCCTTGATCTTTCCTAATTTATCATTACCAAAAATAACATTGCCAGATTTCTTTTCATCAAGAGTTATAAACTTGCTTCTGTCTCCAGTCATGTGTTTGGAGCAGCCACTGTCCAAGTACCACTGGCTTTTCAGATCTTGAGCAGTTAGAGCTAGGTCACATTTATTCACTTTCTTTATCCACTGGAGGCCCCCTTTTGTTTGGTATCTTTGGTGAGGTGATGAATTATATCCCTTTAGAGAACACTTGGAAGATATATGCCCAATTTGATTGCATATACAACATTTGATTATAGTTTTTGCAGAATTGTGAGCATGAACAAAATTGCTTTGACTCATAAACCTCCTTGAGGTATTGAACATCAGTCTTTGTCCATACTTTCTACATTCAATAATTTTATGGACAAATTCCTTACAATAAAAGCAATAACCATAGAAATTATTTGCATACCTGATGTAAGATTGTTTTCTCCATTTGTTTGTTTGAGATAGCCTCTTCACTGTTTGCATCTTTTGCAGGTCTGAATTACTCTTCTTTGCATAACAATATGCAACAATGTGTCCTGGCTTGTGGCAGACATAGCAGGTGGCATTCTTCATAGGAGGGAAGAATTTCCTCTGATGAATTCCAAATTTGATATACTTAGGGGCATATGATTCTTTTTCTGTCATCTTAGTATTCATTATATTCTTTGTTACTAGAGGTTTCTTCTTCTCTCTGTCTCTCTTATTGCAGATTTCTTCTTTTGTAGGAATTATTTGAGCTACTTCCTCATCCTTCTTTGCTTTTACAAAAATAATCTCTCTGTCAACCTTTTCTTTTTCTTTACTTGATTCTCCTTCGTAGCCTATTCCGGTCTTTATCATAGGGAATCTTTGAGCAACCAAAATTTCATTCAACTTAATAGAGCTTGTTGTTTGAGAAGGGTATATAGAAACTTTCTGTTGAGCATTTTCTAATTTCTTTCTCAGACACAGAATTTCTTCTTCCAGCTTCTCTTGTTCTCGAGATTTATCTTTGATTTGCTGAAGTAACATATCTTCTATCTTCTTGGCTTCTTCAAGCTCTACCTTCAGCTGCATGAGGACTTCTGAATTTTGTTCTTCTTTCACACATTTTAGGATAATCTCTTTTTGTTTTCTGCATTTTAGTTTGAGTCTGTCAATCTCCTCCAAAGCACTTCTTAGCTCCCCCTCAAAGTCTACTTCCCCTTCTTCTTCTTCATCTTCTAGTAGGAGTCCCTCAAGATCTTCTATGGCCATCAATAAAAATTCTGAGGTTCCTTCTTCACTTGAGGGTTCATCTGAGTCTTCAGATGCACTGCTGTCTTGCTGAGCATAGAAGGATTTCCTGCTGAATTTCTTTCCTTTCTGCCAGAACTTTGATGTGTCTTTCTCTGATTCTTGAGCTTGATTTCTTACTTTCTTGTGAGGACATTTAGCAGCATAATGTCCAACTCTTCCACAGTTAAAGCATTTGAAGGGAAGTTTACCTTTGTATCTACTTGAGCCTCTATCCAATTTCTTGACAAATTTAGCCTCTTCTTCATCAGAGCAAGAGCATATTTCTTCCTTTTCTTCTTTCTTCTTTTCTGTTTTGAATGCTGCTTCCCTTGTACTTGGCTTCTTCTGTGGGAGCCTCATTTCATAGGTTGTTATATTTCCAAGTATCCGGTTCATGGTCAGAGTCTCCCAATCCGCTGTCTCTTCTATTGCAGATACCTTGGGATTAAATCTAGATGGGAGTGATCTTAGAATCTTTTACACAACTATACTTTCTGGTATGGTTTCTCCAAGAGCTTTCATATTGTTAATAATTTCTGCAACTTTTAAGAAGAAGGTGCCAACATCTTCATCATCATTCATTTTTAAGTTTTCAAACTGGGCTCTATATACTTGAAGTTTGGTAGTTTTTACTTTCTGGTCTCCCTCATGTATGTCTTCAAGAGTATCCCATATTTTATTGGCAGTGTCTTTGTGCATTACTTTAATAAACTCTGCTTCACATAATCCATTCAGGATGGCATTCATGGTTTTTGCATAAGCTACAAAGCTTTCTTTAGCTTCTTTCTCTGTATCAATTAACTTCGGGGCATATCCTAATTTCACAGCAGCCCAGAATTCTACTCCTAGTGACATTATGTATGTCTTCATTCTGATTTTCCAGAAAGCATAATTTTCACCAGTGAAGAAAGGGTCTTTATTGGTTGAGCATCCTTCTTTACTAGCCATCTTGGGAACCTAGGATCTCCTTTCAGTCGTTAGACTTGTACAAAGGAACCTGCTCTGATACCAATTGTTGAATCTCTAATTAAACTGAGAGGGGGGGGGGGGTGAATCAGTTTAATACATTCCTGATCTTTTAAACTTTTCATTAAACTTATTTACACCTTTATTTCAAACTCTACTTGATGTGAGAGTAATTTTAGAATGTAATCAGAAAGTATTAGTTTAATAGAGCAGTAGACTTAATATGAGAGCAGCAGGTATTAAGCAAATAATACATATCGGATCAATACATAAATATCATGCACAGAGACACCAGATATAAGTGGAAACCCATAAAGGGAGAAAACCACATCTTATTATTGTTGTGATGCAAAGGCAAGCTCCAACTCCCTCTCACCACTGTTTTTCTGCAGGCACCAACCTACGGGAGGCTCCTACCTCAATTCTGCAAGCTACAACTTGCAAGGAAGCACCAACTCCCTTCAAT
Source organism: Pinus albicaulis (assembly GCA_034641835.2). Classification (NCBI taxonomy): domain Eukaryota; kingdom Viridiplantae; phylum Streptophyta; class Pinopsida; order Pinales; family Pinaceae; genus Pinus; species Pinus albicaulis. The sequence continues at coordinate 1,664,151,509 of CM076575.1, read as the reverse complement.
TTTCTGCAGGCACCAACCTACAGGAGGCTCCAACCTCAGTCAGCTACCACTGACAGCTATCAGGCTGCAACTTGATAGGGAAGCTCCAACTTCCTCATTTTCTAAAACTGAATGTTTGCTGATTTACCTCAGATATCAGCTCTGTTCTGTAGCTTCTCTTAATCTTCTCTGCCTTCTATATTCTGCATTCTCTCTATATATGCTCTCTCCCTTGCTCCAAAAAAAACCGCTCTGCATATCAAGATGATATTATTTATAGATTTCCTCACATGACTGTTTGTATTCTGCTTGGAATTCGAAATGGAAAGTCATGTCTCTTTGCCTTCTGCCTTCTCACTCCTTTTATCAGCTTACTCAGAAATTATAACTGTAGGTGTCAATTTAAACATTACAGTGGGAGTTTGTTTTCTCTCGGAGACTTGCCAATGCATCACAAACAATAAAAACAATTAAAACATTTACATTCGAATTACAATATGAATTCCAGCTCACTTATTTTGTCTCTTGGTTTGCTGCGCATTTGTCTTTTCTGTGACTATGTTTTGACTCTTTTCTGCTCTGTATGCTTTTCTGTCCTCTGCTGTAGTGTATTTGCTGCATACGTGTAACAGTGCTTTTATATCAGTGCCTCTTAGAAAAATGCGTGACTGTTGACTTGCAGCAAGTGTCTTGTTGATGTGGAACATTCCGCAAATGGAACGGACATATATCACAGTCATTGTATATTTATAATCGCCCTCTCATTAGGCCGAGGCCCGTGGGTTCACAACCCATGTGACATATTTTAATACAACTGCAACCGTGTTTTATATATCTAACAACAATCCTTTTATATATAAGCAATCGCCCTCCACCTTAAGCCTTTGGTCTTATATTACAATCCAATAAGTCGAATCACAACCACTAATACATGAAAGGGTTGGGCCCCACATCTCCGTCGGCGGATCGGTGGTGTCAAACGAAAACTTGCGATTGCGATTGATCAAACGGACGCGATGACCACATAAAACATGGCTCATATCGCAATCGGGTCCGAACTTTGAACACATGCAATCGGGACGCATTATAGAAAAGTTCCGATTGCGATCAGAACACGGATGCGATTTGCACAAATTAACTCCCGCATATAACAGGATCGGGTCTGCCACTTCAATCGCAACATATTACAAAGTCGTGCGATCAATCGGAGAGTTCCGATTGCGATTGAGATTCCGGACGCGATTGAACCAATTAATTCCATTGTATAATCGCCATCGGGTCCGCCACTTGATCGGAGCATATTACAAAAAACTTGCGATCAATCGGAAAGTTCCGATTGCGATTGGGAACTCGGATGCGATTAGCTCATAAACTGTGGCATATAACTCGATCGGGTCCGGCCTTTGATCGGAGCATATAACAAAAGACTTGCGATCAATCGGAAAGTTCTGATTGCGATTGGGAACTCGGATGCGATTGGCTCATAAACTGTGGCATATAACTCGATCGGGTCCGGCCTTCGATCGGAGCATATAAAAAAAGACTTGCGATCAATCGGAAAGTTCCGATTGCGATTGGGAACTCAGATGCGATTGGCTCATAAACTGTGGCATATAACTCGATCGGGTCCAGCCTTCGATCGGAGCATATAACAAAAGACTTGCGATCAATCGGAAAGTTCCGATTGCGATTGGGGAGAGGTCCCACCATCTAAAACTTCGTTTTGTGCGCTCCATAATATAACGAACATATATGTATACTTTGCCAAAGGGTTAAGCGATTCCCGGAATATGGTTTATATATTATATGTGCTCCGCCGGTTGGAGAGTGCGATTCCTGGAATATGGTTCTGTATTATATGTGTAACGCCCGGCTGGAGTCTGTGATTCCTGGAATAAGATTCGTGTTATATTATATGGTATAATGCTCGTTGGAGTGTGCGATTCTCGAATTTTGTAATCGTCTTTCCGCTCGTCTTCTCGCTTCTCGTCACCGCTCGTCTCACCGTGCTTTCATGATCACATTTTGACCTGTTTTCTTATTTATTGCTTTTCGATTGCGGCTCTTTTTGCCTTCCTTTTTTGCTTTAGCGCTGCTTCTTTTGCCTCGAGTGTCGCCGCCTTTGCCATCAATGACAATATTTCCAACAGTTTCCGTTGTCGGCATCACGTCAATGCCAAAAGGACCGAAATGCAACTTGCACACTTTTGTCACAGACACCTATCACTCTACCGAATCACCGGAGTGCCCCGGGATACATCAACACCTGTCCCCTCGAACAAGACTTCATATCCTCTATCCTCCAAAATGAGACGGATATGAGGTCTTTCCTCACTGCACATAAAGAACATCTCGGAGCACTTCAAGGGAGGTTTGGACTCCCTCCGAAATGTCAATGTCTTCAATAATCAACGCTCTTAACAACTCGTCATCACCGAGTACTACCTCTACACTGCCATCAAAGCTCGAGAAGCACTGATTTTGACCGTCATGTGACGTGAAGCCCCACCGTCCACATGTCAGACACCCAGAGGCTCCGCTGACCGAGGAAATGCATGCCCTCCGAACCTCTGCGGTGGTGAATCTGCACCAGGAGAACGGCACCGCAGTGAGTCCTGGGTCTCCCCGAGCCACACCCATCACAGGTGTCCCCAACCCTCAGAGCTTTCATACTGTTCTTCCCTTCTTCCTTTTCTTCTCTATGCACACAACTGCATAGCCCATCTTCTGCATCTTCAACACTTCACTTTGGAATAGCTCTTCTGTGTTGGTCTGCTTGGCCTTGCCTTTTGCCTTGCCTCACTTCCATTGCTTGTTAGAAGCCTGCTTTCTCCTCTTTGCCTTTCTTTGCGTCTGCAACAGCAGGCGGCAGAACTGCCAATCCCTGTTCAACGTTTTCACGCCCTGCCGACCTTTCCATCTTCTCGTCCGAATGCAATCATCCCAAAACCTCTCCTATGTGGGGAAGGGTCTCACGTGCACAAACCCCATCAAAGAAAGTTCATCCATGAACGGGGAGGCCATTCATCGAACCGCACCTCAACTCGCTGGGTGGAATGGCCTCTCCAATCGTCGCCAACTCATCTCTCACATTAGCACTCCTAGAGATATCCAATGACTATCATTACCCATCTTAATGGTCTTCACCTTCTCCTTCGGTGACCATTTTCCGGTTCTCATTGGCATTCGGGTAGAGCTTCGATTACCACGTCCACATCTCACGAGAGCATTTCTCTTCCTCTCACATGAGGAATGCAATGGTCTTTGATTCCGTCTAGAATCAATCTCTTACCCTTGTTGTTCTTTTTATTATATGCTGCTTAACCCAGTAGCATCGTAGGCACATTCACAGTGGTTCTCAGTGGTGTGGTATGCACCATAATGTCCTGCATTCGCTCTCAAAGATACCTCGCATTCTCCTTCCAAATGCCGTAATTGGAATGCCCATCCAACCTATCCCTCCACCCTCGCCCCAAAGACATCCCGTTGTCCCAAAACTGAAAAATAGCACCTATTGTGAGAAGCGTAAATCGTCGTTTGTGAAAATCAGCTTGCCGGAATTTTTTCTCGAGTGAAAAATCAACAGGCCGTAATTTTCTCCTTGTCGTCCCAAACGTCTTCAAAGACTAAGCTCGATACCATGTAGGCAAATTATAGTTTCCTACCCCGGTTTTCGCCACCTTTATTACTCCAAAATAGTTAAAATGCCCTTTCCCAAACCATACATTCAACAATCGAAAATAAATCTTGCCGAAACACAAATTTCGAAATTTTTCACGTCAGAAAATGCAGAAATAAAAACAAAGAAAAGAATAAAAAATGTACCATTCAACACATCATAACACAAGACTTTTAATAATGTGACCGAAAACCCCCACAACTCTTGGGAAACCACCGAAAAAGCTCCTTCTTATTTCTCGAAAAATGCTTACAAGGAGAGAAATATTCAAGAAAAAATCAGCAAGTAAACTTTTACAACTTATCTCGCTTTTCCGTGCTTAACCACCGGCCGGAAAATGTGCAACAAAGAAACATGAACAACAATAAATGTCGATGATTGTTGAAGGTGTAATCTGCAATAATGCAATGACGTACACCGGTAATTGTACAAAACAACAATAAATGTTGTTGCATTTGATCAAATTGTACAAAAAGACAAGCAGAAACTTGTCAGATGGAACTGTTCGATTGTGGTATGGCACAATGATCAGACGTGCTCCAACAGAAATTATGTACAAATAAACAGCCTCTTTGTCATTTCTACAACTGTACAATGTCAGACGCTCGAATCGTGTCAAAAGGTCAACAGACGGCTCTTTTCTAGAAAATCGCTGTAACCGCTTTGGAATAAAAGCAAATCACGATGATTATCGAATCGCTTTGGAATGTGTGCCAAGCCGCCTGCCTCCTTCTCCTCAATGCTCATAAATCTCCCTTGCCTCTTTGCTCTTCCTTCTCCCAATCAAGCCATGAAAGAATGAATGATCTTTTTCCCTCCTTTTCTCCTTTAACTCAACCCTAAGTGATTCTTGGGAAATCCTAAATCCAATGGCCGAGATAGATTGAGACCAGGGTCGAGATTAAATGCTCATTAAATCTCACTTTTCTATTTTTTAATTCACCCCACTTTAATAAAGACCCACTTACTTTTTATTTGTGTCACTTTTTTCCTTTCTAATTTTATATTGACTTTATTAAAGTCACTTAAAATTAGACTCTTAGTAACTTTTATCACTTAAAGTCACTTTTTAATTAGATTTGACTTTATAAAAATTATAAAGTCACTTTAGGAGAAAAATTAAATTTTTTTTGGACACTTTTTCCCCAGCCAAAGATCAAAGCCTTGTGTGGAACCACCGTTCCTCCCAAGACCAAATTTCAATGTAGTAACTCTTCGTAAAGATAGAAATGGTCACACAAGAAATCGCGTCCCAACTGCTAGGAACCGTCGTAAACCGTCGCTTTTAAAATGAATCGAAACTAGGGGCCGATCCCCTTTGCCGAAATGGGCTGAAACCTCGCAACGACTCGTACTCGCCAACCCGACCAAACCCCGAAACCATCCCAAAAATGTGATCACCTCCGAAAATCACCAAGGAAACCTCTCAAGGAATTACGCCGTCCCTCCGTGCTCACGTGATGCCAAATGATAGATGCTGGAACAGAGCCACAACCTCTGGAAATCTCCAATCAAGATATAGATCGAACCTCTCCACATCGTGATTCACCGAAACTCCTCGCAGAAAACCCCCGCACCGGAACACCTCCAACAAGAACTGCCATTCTCTCCTGTGGACTCGCAATACCAAAAGAAGCCTGGGCCTCCTCCGCAAAACAAACAACCAAATCTCCGTAAAAGACTAAAGGAAAAACCTTTACCGAGCGTACACTCGAAGTCCCCGGGGCTAAGGGCGAGACCTCCGACCGGAGACACTCAACGCACTAAACAAAGGCCGGCATACCTAAAATGTCCCGCCGCACAAGAAGACAAAAGTCTAGCTCAAATATCATCAACAACAAGAATGCCAAATGAGAAGGCTCTCCCACCTTTTATAACGCCTGCCCTCCTAAAACCCTAACGTGTCCCTCCCACGTGCTCCTCATAAGACCGCGCAAAGCCCAGAGGCTACGTGAGCCTCCTTCCGATACGTGGTGTGGACCCCGTTGCCTCTGTTATAACGTTGCATCTACTAGGGAAACACTTTATTTTATTTAAGTGAGTTAGGACCCCTTTTCTCACTTTTATTTATTAATAACCTATAGTCGGAAAAACTATACAAAAATCAAATATTCCAATTAACATACACTAGGAACATTACAAATTTCCCTGGCAAAATGTTGCTTGTCCTCGCCAAATCGAAGTGATGGATGCCGCAAAATCTTCTCATTCTGGCGGCATCCTCATCCGGCAAATTCTTCCACCTCACCAAGAATTTCTTGACCGGCTCGCTCCGTGTACCGCCACTCCTCGTATCAATAGCTCTTTGGCCGCAACACCAAATGCCTCTCATCATCCGTGGGTGGAAGCCATCCGTGACCGTCGCTCCGTCGGCTCAATGCCTTTTCGGGTCATGACACGTGAAAAATAAGAGGAATCTTGTCGCCTTGGGGCGCCCTCTAACTCATATGCAACTCCGTCCAATCCGCGTATCATCACCCCCCGTATGGTCCATAAAAGCGGGGCTTGGAGCTTCTCGCCCCCTTCGCTTTAATGTTGACCTGGGCGTATGGCCGTAATCGTAGGCAGACCAAATTTCTACCTCAAACCTATTTCTCCAACCCGACCCCCACGCACACAACTTTTGTCGATTCGTGTCATGGGCCATGTTGTCCTTGAGAGCTCGAAGAATTTCCCCGACTCTCTTGATCCAAATCTTGGTCGAGCTCGCTAACACCAAACATCACATCCGCAAAAGATAAAGGATGACATCATACAAAGTATAGAACGGACATACCAACGGAGATGTGATGCGTCGTGTTGTAGCAATACTCTCCCCAAATGCGCCTACTAATGACAAGTCATTTGCCAGTTCAATGACATAGTTACGCAAGTAGCCCTCTGTACCTACTTGTTAACTATTCTCCGTCCGCCCATCCGTTCCAGGGTGATAACTAGTGCCTTATGTCAACTTTGTCCCCACTAGCCGAAAGCTCCTTAAAAATCCGCCCACGAAGCGGTCAGTCTCTCGAAGGATCGATAATGGTCTTAGGAAGACCATGCAACCTCGAAAATCTCCCCCGAAGAACAAACAATGCACCGTGCCGCCGTGTAGTGTGCGGACATGGCGAAAAGTGACATACTTCGGTTAGCCTGGTCAACGACGACAAAGATACAACTTTTTGCCCCCGTACCCGCGGGCAACCCCGTGATGAAGTCCATCGACATGCTCTCCCATTTCTCCGGAATGGGAAGAGGCTGCAACAATCCCGGCGGATGGTCATATCTTCTCCTTGTTCCTCCGACAAACATTACACTCCTCATGCCGGAGTACGTCCCTATGAGGCCCTTCCATGAGAACTCTCTCTAATGGCCCCGTAGGCTGGTAAACCCCCAATGGCCGGCCAATGGTGAGTCGTGTGAAGATGGGATATCTTTCTTAAGTCGAGATCCCCCGCCCAAGAAGATCCCGTCCCCGTAATAGATAATCTTCATCAACCACCCCCGCACCGTCATCTCACACTGCCCATCCAACACCTCACATGCAAACCTATCTCTGGAGTACTCCACCAATAGTCGAGCCCTCCAATCAAGGCCTGGGGCTCATAAGAGATAACGGGCCGGGTCTACATGAAAGGGCATAAGCTACCACGTTATTCTCGCCTTTGACGTACTCAATGTCAAAGTTGCTAAAGCTGATCTATCGATCCATCATTGCCTCTCCTGCAGAATCGTCGCTCCCGAAAGAACCCGAGGTCATGGTGATCGGATCTCACCCCGAATCACGTCATCAAATACCGCCGGGTACTTGGCCAATGGCGATGATGGCCAACACTCGTCGTATATGGAATACAACCTCTCATGCGGAAGAGCTTCCGCTCTCAAAAGCATAGGATGACCACCCCGCATCAATACCGCACCAATCCTCTTCCCCGACGCATCACACCAGGACAAATGGCCGTGTGAAATCCGGTAATGTACACTGGGGCAGCCTACTCATCACCCTTGGCCTTTTCAAAGCTCAACAGGCTGTGGTTCGACCAACCGAATGCCCCTTCTTTGTCAAATCATGGAGGTGTCGTGAGAAACCCTTGACGAACTTACCTAGTGCAGCAATGCCAATAACCTCGAAGCTCAATCACGGTTTTCGCCTCCGGCCAATCTCTCGATGGCCCCGATCTTCTCTCGGTGGACTCTCACCCCCGTCCACTCCTATAATATGTCCCAAGTACAACATCTTCACAATCCAAATCACATTTGGAGAGCTAGCATAGAATTGTCGCTCCTCCAAGATGCGCAACATTGTCTCAATATGTTGGAGATGCTCCTCCCAAGTCCTTGGTCAGATATGAGTATGTCGTTGAAGAAGACCAATACAAACTTCCTCGTATGATCGTTAAGACATGGTTCATGATAACACCCAAATGTGGTCGGGTGTATCGAAGCCAGCCCAAAAGGCACATAACCGTAAACCTTAAGTGCCCATAGTGACACCTCGAAGCGTCTTTGAATGTCCTGCTCCCTCATGCGACCGATGGTACCCGTATCTCAAATCATCTTTTTGAGAAGAAGCGTGTCTTCCAACCGTCCATCAACTCATCAACTCGGGAATGGGGGTACTCCGTTCTTCAAAGGTCTTCTTGTTCAGAGTCTTCGTAATCACGCACATCCGCAACAGCTCCTTTCTTCACCAACACTACGTAATAGTTAAAGGACCCGTGCTCGGCCGAATGTGTCTGGCGCAACTCGAATAGCTCGTCAATCTTCATCCCCGATAGGCTCGGATGCCTATAAGGTGTGGTGATCACCGCTCAGATACCCTTCCACCAATGGTGGCGTTCAAACCCCCGATCCGGTGGCTGCCCTGCGGAATATCCCCCGAATACCATGGCATACCCGCGGGCGATGGTTCTGTACCGATGACCGCCGTCCTCAGTCGCCGCTCCGAAGCCCGGCACGACCGCCCACTCTATGTCTCCCTACGGAAGGTTGCCCCCCATCCGAGCGGCCAAACAAATACCGAGGGTATGTGTTGTCCCCGTATCTTCTCATGCCTGGGATCATCCCACTCATCTCTAGGGCTCTCCAACTGCCGTGACCTTCCCTAGAGTAATAAGCTACCTAACACCCGTATCATGTTGGTGTCCGGAATATCGACCACAAAAAAATGATCTCGTCAATGTATAGGTGCCCATCGTCACCGATAACTCGGGAACATATCACACACACCATGGTCTCGATCTTCCGGGACCAAAACCGAAAATCCATCAAAACTCTTTAGTCCGTATACCTCCGCTCAACCATTCGCGCATCGATGAAGAAGTTGCCCCACCGTCGACCAAGACCCGGACCTCGGCCACGCATCGTCCCTCGTACGCGCAGCTGCTACTTGGGAACTCCCCGCACGTCGCTAGGAGCTCCTCCAAGAGGGTGCAATGACGCACCACCCGCCGGTGGTGGTGGAGGTGGTAAGGCACTCCCCCGCACCGCACAACTATCTCTCGCCCACATCATCTTCTCATCCTCTTCCCCAACCCGGCTTCTCGAAGAAGACCTCAATGAAATGTCCTTTTCTCGCAAAGCACATCTATGTCCTCGGCGTGCCCACGCCCGGCACGTGAAGCACAACCGCTTCTTCTTCGCCCTCCTCCCGGCCTCATCATCAACTCGCGTCCGTCCAGATTCCCCGAGGAGGCGGAATCCTCGTAATCCTTCCCCTTAGGCCGAGCCTGCCTCCGGGGGCAGGTCCCAGGTCTGTAAGGGGACATCTCCGTGTAAACTTTGTCCCGCTCGGATACATCCGAGGTAGCTTCTGCCTAATGACCGACTAGGCTACTTAAGTGGCTCGGCGATCCCTCCATTAAACATGTAGATCATCCCAGGCCGCGGATAGATCTCGGCACCATCACCGAAACCCTCAAGAAATCCGAAATGTAAGTCTTTGACCTCACCGTTTGAGCTCGCCACCAACAAAGTGCTTCTCCCGATTCCTCTGTAAAAACGTCGACTGCCTCTCGCAAACTCGCACATGTCGCTCGACCGTAGAATGCCCGAGTGTCGTCATCCCATGAAACCACCAGTCCCCGGGCCTCACCATCCAAATGTAATGTTGCCACCTTAATGGCCTCTGATCGGCGACATCCGATTAAGTCGAAATAGATGTCCAACTTTTTTCACCAAGACTTTTGCCGAACTATTTGATGAGCCATCAAACGTGGGCAAATGAAATATGCTAGTCGCGTTTATGGTCATCATGATGATGCTCCGTGCCTCCGTGATGACCGCTGTTTACCATCACGCTCGGAGCGCCCACCAGCCTCGAATGAGATAAGATTCTGACCGGTCTGCGATGCCCTACTCTCGCAATATAGGCACCATCCGGCTGTGCCTCGGCCCCGGCTCGCTCCCGCCGTGCCTCGCTCGTGTCTCCGCTAGGAACGTGGGCATAGTGATTGCGGGGTGCATGCGATGCTAAGTACGGGGATAGCTCTACGCTCCGCATATGGTGGGATGTGCCTGACCCTCACCAATCCGAAAACCCTTGGGGTTTCCCCGCCAACTCTCCAAGACAAAGGAGTCTTTGTCCCACCGTCTCCATCCGTTCCCGACAGATCCCCGCATTGTTTGAGAGCGTATCCCTATATCTCCTCGCATCCTCCTTTTCCGCCATAGGATCCGTCCGCGTCCACCACAGTCGCTCCCCGGGGCCCGTATCCGTCACAGTCGCTTCTGATCCGTATCTCCGCCATGCTCCTCCCGGGACCGTGTCCACTCACTCGAACACAAATTCCCTCTCCGTAGGTGTTCTCCAACCTACGTCAATGTCTCTCGCATTCTACCTCCGTAATGTATGTGGGGTCTATCCCTCGCCTCATAGACTCAGTCTACCAGTTAAGCCGCATCTATGTTCGATACCACCTAATATCCCCAAGGGAACAGACAAAGAATACAAGCAAACGACAACATGGAAAATGCCGTAACAGAACATAAAGCAAATACTCATAAAAATGCCGTGAATGCTAAGCCATTTTATTAATTTGAGAATATAATGAAATACAATGGATAATCGTAATGTTAGCACCTATTCTTGCTCAAGGCAAGTGAAGAATCCTCTCGTAAAGATAGAAATGGTCACACAAGAAACTCGCGTCCTGTACCGTTTAGAAATCGTCGTAAACTGGCCGTCATGAAATGAATCAAACTAGGGGCCGATCCTTTCCGAAATGGCCGGAACTCGCAAATCACCTCGTACTCGCCAACCCGACCAAACCTTAAAACCATCGCAAAAATGGACCACCGAAATCACCAAGGAAACCTCTCGAGTGAAATTACGTTCGTCCTCTAGGCCTGGCCACAGTGCCAAATGATAGATGCCGAAATGCAGCCACAAACTCCCCGGAAAATTTGAATCGGTAAAGACCGAACCTCCACACCGGATCTCACCGAAAACTCCGCGTAAAACCTTCGCACCGACACCTCCAACAAGAACCGCGTCTTCTCCTGTGGACCCAATACCAAAAGAAGCCTGGCCCTCCGCAAAACAAACAACCAAATTCTCGTAAAAGACCGAAGGAAAAACTCTTGCCCGACAGTACTCTTAGTCTCTAAGCAGGGTGAGATCTTCCACCGAGACACTAACACACTAAATGTTGTCACAGCATAAGCTAAAACAAATGAAAGGTGTTTCAAGAAGACAAAATTAGCTCAAATATCATCAACAACAAGAATGACAAAATGAGATGGCTCTCCTACCTTTTTATAACGTCGGGTTCTCCTCAAAAACTCCTAACATGGTCCTCTTCTCTCCCACGTGCTCTCATAAGATCGCGTAAGCTCCTAGAGGCTACATGAGCCTCCTCTCATACGTGGTGTGGACCCCCGGGCGTTCTCTTGAAGTTATAACGTTGCATCTACTAGGGAAACACTTTATTTTATTTAAGTGAGTTAGACCCCTTTTCTCACTTTTTATTTATTAATAAACTATAGTCGGCAAACTATACAAAAATCAAATATTCCAATTAGCAGCACTAGGAATATTACATCTACGCTATCCTCCAAGGCTCTACGCCGATGTTGAATGAATCCTCCTAAAACATGGCCTCCCACCGCCAAAAGCCTCCAACAGCAAAGGCTGGCCCCTTGCTCAATCTCCCGACCCGAAACCCCGAAATAATACCAAACCTAGAGCTCCTCAAGATGGATCGCGTCCTCCTCTCTAGACTACGCAGCCTATAGATAATGCTTCTCCACAAATGCCACTACTCGATCCCCTCCCCGCAAAATACTAATGGGAATGCTCTCACCCATGGGGCATCTAAGTTCGGGGTCGAGCGTAGATTCTGGAACGGAGACACCAATGTATTAACAACACAGAGACAAGCTAAACAAGCCTAGCGTGCTCAAAGTTGAAGGACCACTAATATGCATAAACTCGAATGAGGAAATGAGGAGGTTTCTCCTCTCTTTTTATAATGATGGGCTCTTCTCAACCCTAGGCTCCACCATCTCCTACGTGCCTCCATTTGCCCACGTTGGCAACTCAACTGCCAAGTCTATGCCCAGCGTGGTCTAAGTGGGTCCCCCTCACATGGTCTCTGCCCTCTTGCCCACTTGCTACAACGTTGAGTCTACTAGGGAGTGTACTTATTTCCAGTGAGTTATCTCCTCCTCTTACTCACTTCCTTATATTTATATTTTAACTATAGAAGGAAAATTGACTGTGTTAATATTTCAATTAGCTATCGCTAATTGGGAATATTACACTTAGCCATTGATTCAAGATTAGATCATAGTCATGTGATTTCTACTATGAAAATTATAAAGGAAAGGCTTGGGGCCGCTGAAGAACACACACACGGAGGCAGAGCATTGAGACTAAGTCGAATTCTAGGGAGATTTGCTAAGAATTTGAAGTCTTTCAAATGTTAATGTAGGTAGTAGTATTAGCTATGGGGATGATTTGATCACAAAGGAAAGAGTCAAATAGTGCTGCGTAGAAGCAAAGAATTAGAGCAACACAGAGAAGCAGAGGTTACGTGGCGACGTGAAATAGCTCTACAAGAACAGAGAGGGTTTCTTAAATTGCTATTAATGTGTGCTGGTGCAGCTCAAAAGGGCAAAGACAAGAGGCAATGGTGGGAGGCCATAAGGGGTTACGCTAGTCTAGCTAGGCAACAGAAGGATTGCGTCACCCAATATGGGGTAACGCAACCCTCTTCTACAGTCACAGTGGGCATCAACAAAGTTAGTAGGGTTGATGCGGGTGTTTCCGTGAGCATCACCGTTCTAGAGGCAAGTAAAGGCCGAGTCTGTGAACTCGTTTGAGGGTGTGAATTAGTCCAGCTTCGGGCTCCCGAACAATGTATTGCTACGCATCTTATATCTCTCTCGCTTCTGCCAACTAATAAGGTGCCCGGGACGGTCGTACTTAGATCTACATAATAATATAAACCCTCCAGCAGCCCGGTAAGACTCGGTTTTCCCGCATTGGGTTTTACCTCGGGGACAGCTTGTCCGTAAAATCTTGGGTGTCACTTTATGTGTAAGCATGTATTCGATTTAGATCTCAATCATGGAATACCGTTAACGTGTTTACTTCGATGTTAATGCTGAAATTTTAGATTAACAGCTTAATTAAGTTAGAAGTATAACCGTATTTAATAGAGGGTTTCTTCATAAGTAATATTCAGAAATTTTCACATGGTATTAGAGCAATTGCATCTAGCAGATCAATGCCAACAAGGATCAAGAATCTCAGCGTAAAGAAGCAAATACTGCAGAAGACGGACTAGAAGGGATGACAGCAGCGAGAGGGGTGCGAGGCCACGTAGAGGCCGTGAGTGAGACAACCCTTACGCAACACATAGGCCCACATACTTATCGCGCAGTGTTGCGCAGACAACACCGGAACTGTTCGCTCACGCAAAGGCCAAAGTAGGTGACGTAGTCCGAAGCGTTGTCGATCCAGAATGCTTAAGAAGTGTCGCAGTTTCAAGAGTTGTCAGGGTTAGATTGGAAAGATTCGACTAGTCTGAGCACTAGTTGACAAAGAGAGGAGGAGAACAACTTCGCAGGATTTCCACCAAAGAACGTTGTGACGATCATGTAATATCCCGAAGGGACATTTAACTAGAAATGCAAAAATACCGAACTCCACATTATGCCGTAAAATAAACATTTACTCAATGTACATTTGCCATGTAAAATAAAAAGACATGAAACACCGCAATCCAATACCACAGAACAGAAGAATTTTAGCTTTTATTATAGCTAATAATGAGGGTTACATATAGATTCGACCTAAAAAGAGCCGAGATGTAAAACTCTGTCACCAAGATAATTCCACAGTAATCGTTTAACATCAAGGGTGACCTCTCACCTCCAAAATTGAACCGCACTTCCTCCACAATTGTGGCCGTCACTCTAATCCACTAAAGCACCGTTGAAGATCTCTATCGTATCCTCACTCCAATATTCTAACCTTCATAACCGAATGAAGTCTCCTCAAGAGAGTTAAGCCCGTTCAACACTCACAAATCACCCGAGGGTTTTCGTCCTGTATTATGGATGAAGTAGAGAACTAATGCCTCAAACGTCTCATACAAGAAAATGATATGATCCAAAAGATATCTCTCAACAATTTTCTTTTTGATAGATCTCTGAGCAATTTGTGAGCATTATTTTATTATTATTTTATTCATGAGCACTTCTTCTCTTATTAAAATATTCTTTTTAATGGCAGTAAAAGGGCAAATCTAAGCACACGCTCCTCCGATCACCGAAAACCGTGTCTAACCATCGCACCATGTGTGGCCCCACCTGCTTCAATGAGCTATTAAGACTAAGGTGTTCTATCATGTATTCTCCTTTAATGCCACTCTGAGCGTAATCACTGAAAGGCTCGTAAATAACTAATTTCCGAAAGATTTTAATGCACGAACGAAAGCCAAATGTTTCGATGATGGAATATGTTGAGGAATGCTCCCGACACCATGGAAACTCCTCAAAAACTCCAAAGCTCCTTGGTGCCCATTGATAGCACCAACTGCATCATGGACCTATCTCATCTCTAACTCGGAAGTCCAACCTAACTCGTAGTATGTGACACCTCGTGGAACAATACGTAATTTTTCGCCCTCAAGATTGCTTGCCCTCAAGAACCAAACATAAGGGCCACCGTCGGCCCGATGCAATTGAGACCCATCGTCTCGATCCCACAAACCTCCTAGTGCTACTATGTGCTTGTGTCAAGCCATCTTTAACAGACCCCTCAATGTCGGGATCCCAAATTGACCCTCACCGTACTCGTCATCAAACAACCCTCCCTGATCCCCATGCCACGATGGCCACCCACGCCCAAGTCCCACGGCTCGATCGCGCATTGCCCCCCGGCTAAGACTAATGCTCTAAGAGGTGAAGACCACGTCTCCCTATCACATTGTAGACGATGACGGTGGGGTCGCCCCACCGAACTCGTGTACCAACTCATCACCTTCTCCATCCGAACCCCGACTAAATCCAATGCTAACCTCGCTTTCCCAAAAACCAGATGGAATGCCGAAGAAATGACCATCCGTGGCTCCCACCGC
The DNA here is from genome assembly GCA_034641835.2 of Pinus albicaulis. Classification (NCBI taxonomy): domain Eukaryota; kingdom Viridiplantae; phylum Streptophyta; class Pinopsida; order Pinales; family Pinaceae; genus Pinus; species Pinus albicaulis. The sequence goes on along the minus strand of CM076575.1, from coordinate 1,664,136,284 downwards.
CAACCAGAATTTGTATCATCTCGCTATGTCTAAGGGCCCTCGTCACAGTCTTACGAAGAATATCGTACCATCAAGAGGGTACCAACTCATGATCTTCAGTCCATCTCAAGAAGAATTCAATGTAGCAGCGAATCGCATATGGAACATGCTCGGAGTGTTGTCACCAAATTTAATCAACCCACACTCGCTCTACCTCGTTCGCCAATGAAAGTCGCTCGTAGAAGAAAGTTCTCTTCATACGGGCCAAAGGCAAGATATGCCGCAAGCCCCATCGTATGTACTCTCGGAGAGTGCTGGTCACCAGCGCGCCGCAGCCTCCGCCGACCGTGATGCAGACCAGACCCACCATCAATGTGTTGCCCAAAGACGATGCCTCCACCATTCCCACGTTCATCCTCTATCGGGAATGGGCTGCTCTCGTTGTCCACCAGCCCTCGCAACTATCCCATCAACCTCCACCATCTCGCAGGATATGGACTCGCAATCGCTGTCACCGTACCGATGTCCGTGTATCCGACTCGCTCCTCTCAATGATCGACCGCAAGGTTAGCCACATATCCATGATATAGACTCAATGTGAGCTCTTATCCGGTTTCCTTCCTCAAAGGAATACGCGATGATGTGCATAGTATCCTTCACGTTGACTCGGTTCTCATCATATGTCGTTCGTCGAATACCACAAGTGACTCATCACCCGTAGTATTTCGTAGAGTCTCGGATCGTTCACCCGCACATCGGGACAGCGCTCCTGGGCCACTATCATCATCTCTCGCATAATCGCTCTCGCTGCCAGCGTCCTCAACTGATCCCATGGACTCATCTCACAGAGTCCGTTCTTTGGCATACAGTATGAATGCCCTCCCTGCTCTACCTCTGCGACATCATCTCGTATCACTCGCGAAGGAGTGATCGTGCTCCTGTCTTTGGCATGAAGCAAAGTCCCTTCCTCCTTAGCCTACCGCTCCATGATCCACCAAATCGAAACAGACCTCCTTGGTCAACTATCTCCTCGAATAGCCCACCTCTTTTTAGCTCAATCAGCCCTTGGTCTAACTCATAAGCAGCAGGGAGACCAATCGCTTCTCCTCCAAATGCTCAATAACCTGCTTGCAACTCGCCAATTGTCTCACAATATCTCATACATGATGATAGGATGGACCGCATATGTGCTATGAAGAGGTTAGAATGATGTCCTCAATGCCGAAGAAGCATTGAACATCCGCAGAATCAAGTCATCGACTCAAGGTCAAACATGATGATATATGTCTCGAATGTGGCCATATCTATAAAATCTCAAGCTTCTTCCTCCCCAAAGGGAGCCTCGTACTATTGTCCAAATCCCGAAAAGTCTCTTTTATCAACTTGTAATCCTCATAACATCATCACCGTATGGAGCTATAGGTGCGGTCAACTTCATGATGTTACCGAGGCATGATGCAACCGGAACTCGAATTTCCCTCACACTTGCTCCAAGAATTTGGGTTATAAGAGCAAGCATAGCTGGTTTTAATGCCCAAATTAGTTTCCTTCCTTTTGTTTGCTTATTGTGGACAAGAGTTCATTAAACCTATCTAGTTTTGGACAAAACTTCCATGACATCTTCATGTATTTCAAATCTTTTGGTCCCAAGTGCAAAATTTCCGTGGCCAATCCCCACCCTTCCCCGCAAATCTTTTGGCTGTCCTTTTTGAAGGATGGCACAAACCTCTTGGATAAGGGTCTCCATATTCGTTTAGTTTCTGGTTGTGCTGGTGGTTCACGGTGCTAAAGTTGGTTAAATAGATGTTTTAAAAACTTCATTATTCAGGAGCAACAAGACATCAGCACAACCAAAGTATATCATACAGGTTATGAGCCAGGCTGATCAGATTTTTCATCTACGCTATCATCAAGGTGCTAGACATTACGGTCTTGAGGACTTTCAGTAGAATGGTAACTCATAACAATTATCCTATTCTCAGCAGGATTCAGTTTATGACAAACTCATGATTTAGCAAACTGCTGATATGAGGAACTAACACCTATTAAATCAAATACATAGAGAGCAGATTAGAAGATAGAACCTATAGTAATTGATAGAAAATGTCAATATCAGTCCTCTAGAAGTGAAGCCCTTGCTTTGGGTTGCAGACTTTAAAGCCTATGAACAATGTACAAGTGAAGTACTTTGTGATACACCAAGAAACTACACAGATTTCATTTCTGAGTTTACACACAGCCCCCAATGGCAGCTACCATAGCGTGCTATGCTTCAAGGGAGGAACTCGAATTTCTACGGTCTCAAAATAGGTCTACGGCTTCTCTTCAATTGATAAGAAACTAGTCACAACCTCTCTCTTTTCAACAATGCGGCATAAACATCGCTCCTCAACTGTGCTGCATCCGAAAATCCACGTTGTACACCATGCCAACGTAGTAAAAGCTGCCCTCGTACACTTCAGAACTTGTGTTTATGCTCAGAAGTGAAATGTGGTCTTCTTGAGAGCGAATTTCACGAACCCAGCTCAGCCTTCTTAATAAAATTTCTTGATTTCGGGGTGATGCTGTGCTGTACAGTAATTCCCAACCAAACACAGAGTTAGTATTCTCACGTCCACGTCTCAGCCTTGGGAAATTCTGATATGGCTCAACCTTGTAGAGTAATCGAATTTTCACAAATGTATCTTTGTGTTTGACGGTTAGGCAATTGCTTTGGAAACAACTTCGCTATATTCGGTTGACATCTGCTAGATGTTTTATGGCCTGCATACAAGCAACTTGCTGCAAAAATTCAAGGCGGTTTTGGCTACCTTTTACACCAAAGGTTTATAACAACAAAAAATTTTTGTTAGGCAATGTCAGCGATTAGTCGAACTCAAATCAGAGTGGGTAATGCGGCTTGTTGGTTCCGTCAACTTTCTAACGTCAGTGCTCTAGTGCAGCTTAGAGATCTCGATCTTTTCAGTTCACAACCAGTGAAAATGTTCCTTGGCCTCTTTTTATTTCTTCCGTCTCTTATTCGAGTTCTTCACTTCCGGTTGGATTGGTAATTATGTATCCACATGCACACTTATACCGATTTTTTCCGAAGGTAAAATGGTATTCGACCTCGAGGATTTGGGTCACTTACTACGTATTGAAGGAAGAGTTGGCGCTGCCACACCCCCCCCGTATAACATAAGTCAATCCCCGCCAAACCGCTATTCGTCAAACCCATACAACATCATCCTCCTCACAGCATTCGGGTTGATTTTCAATCCTGCTTCCGCTATCAAAACCCGGCATTTTCTCAAACTCCCAATTGCTTCAATTGGCTCAAACCAATTTGCATTCTTGTTATGACAAAGTGTCTCTTCTACAGACGAAATTGTCCATTTGCAGATCTCATTGTGCTTACGTTTAACGGGCATCAAATTCTCCACAAGATGCGAAATTTTATGTTGGTTGCTGAATCTGTTTTGGCTCCACGTACTTAATACGGACTTTATGAATAAAGTCGTTCTTCGTTTCACGCTCAATGCACCGGGCCCTTCTCCAAAATTTATAATGACAATGCATAGTTTGATTTGTTGAATAAATACTATAAATTGGACAAGACTTTATGCTGGGAAATTTTGCCGAATTGGTTTTCTGAAATTATTCGGTGACTTTTGTACTTGACAAGAAATCCTCCAGCAATTCACAACAAAATAATGATTCCAGCAACAGAAGAACCTTAAACCCCGAATTGATGTAAAATTTGAAATCCTCCAATCCTAAAAACCCGCGGTCGTATTAATAATCACCGTAACCAGAGCCAACCCAGGGCCGAGCCGTATCGTTCTCCGATAAATCGTAATATCTTGAAGGGGACATTTTTTAACTAAAAAATGCGTAAAAATATTGAACTCCATATTATGCCGTAAAATAAACATTTACTCAACAGAAGATTGCCATGTAAAATAAAAGACATGAAACACCGTAATCCAATACCACAGAAAGGAAGAATTCAGTTTTTATTATAAATAATAATGAGGGTTGCATATAGATTCCACTCCAAAAGAGCCGAGATGTAAAACTGTCACTAAGATAATTCATACATCACATCGTTAGTTGACCTCCAAATTGAACTCACGACTCTCTCTCCGGCAATAGCTACTATTGAATCCATCGAAGCACCTCGTTGAAGATTTGAAATGATCCTCACTCCAATATCTCTAAAGCTCGCGAAAGTTCCGAATGAAGTCTCCTCAAGAGAGCTTCTGGGTTTCCGCTCCAACACTCACAAATCACTCGAGGGTTTCGCTCCCGGGGCTATGGATGAAGCAGAGAACCACGTCTCAAACCTCTCATACAAGAAAATGATATGGATCCACAGATATCTCTCAATGGCCTCCTCCTTTCTTTATAGATCTCTTGGAGCATTCTAGAGCATTATTTTATTATTATTTTATTCATGGAGTGCTTTTCCTTCTTATTAAAATATTCCTTTAATGCGTAAAAGGGTAAATCGGCTACCATGCCTCCTGGCCACCAAACCCGTGTCTAATCATCCCACCATGTAGGTATCCTTGTCTCCGGTTCCAATGAGCTATTACACTAAGGTGTTCCATCATGTATTCCTCCTCTTAATGCCACTTTGAGCATAACTCTACCGAGTTAAGCCCGTAAATAACTCAAATTTCGAAAGTTATCTGAATGCACCAATCTAAAGCCAAATCACCGATGATGGAATATATTGAGCGAATGCTCCTGACACCATGGAAACTCCTCAAAACTCCTCCAAAAGCTCCCCGAGCCCACCGATAGCACCAATAGCGCCTTGGGGACCTATCCCGCTCCAACTCGGAAGTCCAACTTAACCCCGTAGTAGGTGACACCAAAAAGGGAATATTATAGATCGTAGGATCAAAGAGATCTGATTCGTTGTGTTTCGTTGCATTTCCAAGGAGGATACCGCCTTCAAAGGAGAAGAGGGCGCCTTTCGCCAAGGACCCTAGATCCAAGCCGCCTTTGAAGGGAGAGGAAGAATTTGTTCCGACAAAGAAGATCCGAGTAGATGGAACTCACCACTACGTGATCGGTGATGTTGGGACGGTCTATCCAACTCTCATGTACCGGAAGGCCAAAATCCCGGTGGTCATGGAGCCATATGGTCCTATGGTGCTTGGTGAAGAAAGTCCCTGCCATGCCAACCGATACTCTTCTCCTAGCGAAGCATAATGAAGCAAATGCACATGCCAAGCGCTTCATCATGGACTCGGTTAAAGATCATGTTGTACCACATATAGTCGATAAGAAGACGGCGAACGAGATGTGGAAAGCCTTACCACCCTATAAGGAGGGTAGCTATGGCCGCAGGAGAATGCTTTTTGGAGAACCATGTTATTCATGATGGCCAAGGGAGAAGAAATCGAGCCCTTCCTTTTCAGACATGGGTGCGATCGTGGATCAATTGACCTGCCATGGGAGTTAAAGTGGAGGATGTGATGGTGAAGACCGCACTCAATGCGGTCACAAAGACTGGAAAATTGGTGTCCAAAGTTATCTTGGCAACATGACCTTCCTAGCCGGGATAGTATGGGCAATCCTCCGCTGTCAGAACTTTGGTTTCCGTTCACCAAGACACAACATGACACTAGATCTAGTAAGGTGAAGAAGGAAGAAGAAGAAGATGCGCCTTGGCATCAAAGAGGCAACAAGTGAGGAAGAAGATGACCTATCCAAGATCAAGAGGTTTCAGCAGGGCGAACCAGGACATTTCGTCAAAGAATTGTCCTCGTAAGGAAGGACACAAGCTTATGCCCAAGGTTGTCGTGGTGATGATGGCTCCGAAGATGACATAGCCACGAGCACTCATGAACCAAGAAAGTGGGGCGATATGGATTTGTAGAGTAACCAGGATGGCAAGGTGGATCCTTGAGTAGCCCAACTCTTGGGATCACATGCGAGCTATGGGAGCCTTAAGACGCGTAGCGAGACAAGTGGAGCTGTTGGTGGCAGAGAATCGCGATGGAGCAAAGGCGGAGCTCGATGTCGAGAGGGAGCGCTGGTGCTGCGTATGTTAGCCAGCCGTAGCGTAGAGGAGGTCGTAGGTGGATTGTGTGAGAGCACAACAAGATGTGTCGAAGCCACGCAGACAGAGCCGTAGCAAGCAGAGGGAGCTTCAGGAGGACAAAGGCAAGAGCAACAGGCTTCAAGGAGCTTCAATGATGTGGTCACAGCCCAACCGATTTCCTCTCGTCAAAGACTGGCAGGAGTTTTCGCTTGTTTTTATTAGCAACTGTTGGTGTTATGTTAGCCTGGCGGCAAGACAATGTCACAGATGGAGAGGGAGTTGCAATACGATGGTACAAGGTGGTCATGGCAAGCAGACAGAGAGCAACAACAACGTTAAAGGATGAAGGGCAATGTGCCAAGAATCGGGCCACAGAGACCCACACCGAGAGATCGGCAGAGAGCCGGTGAAGCAAGAGTTTTCTTCAGAGCACTTTCTCGCTAAGAGGGAGCATGGAGACTCAGATTGTTGGGTTAGCTTCGGGATGCCTAGCTCCTCAAAATTTGTGGAGGGACTAGAGCACATGAGATCTCCAAGACCCGTAAAGGGATTTCGAGAAATTCCATCCGGGCTTTGGGAGAAAATTAATTAAGGACTCGTCTAACTTAGGAAAATTAAAATATTAAAAGTAATTAATTTAAACATATGACGGAAAATGACTTAAGTCACACAGATCAAGCTTTTCTTTTTTAATCTAGCTATCGATTCAAGATTAGATCATGGCTGTATCGTTCTAACGAGAAAAGTATAAAGGAAAGACTTGGGTCACTGGAGAACACACACAAAGAGGTTACATATTGAGACTAAGTCAGAATTCTAGGGCGGGTTTGCTAATAATTTCTAGAAGTGTTTCAACTACAAAGTGAGGGGTAATGGCTGGAGGATTATTTGATCCCGCAGCCAAGAGTCAAAGAAGAGGCAGAGAAGCAAAGAAATCAGAGCATGCCACAGGAAGCAGAGAAGGCGGCAATAATTGCAGCAAAAGACAGTTGGCTTTAGTCGCTACTAAAACCCGTAAAAGGCACAGAGGTACGCAGGGAGGGCCATTCGAAGTTACGTTGGTCCGGGCCTAGGGCAGCCGTAAGGACCGCGTCACCCGACCGGCGTTATGCAACCCTCTTCTAAGCAACAAGTAGGCATCAACAGCTAGCCAGGTTGGCGAGAAACTTCGTAGCAAACAGCCGGGGTTTCTAGAGACAGAAAGGGCCTAATTCCGTAAATGCCGCTTGATAGTGTGAATCGGCCTACTTTTCCGTTCTAATGTATTACGTGCATCTTATATTTCTCTATCGTGTTAGCTAGTAAGGTGCCCAAATTTGTTATACTTAGATTCTACACATACTAATATAAACCCTCCACAGCAAAAGACCAGCTTTTCCCGCATTGGGTTTTTCCTGGGATAGTCATTCATAAAATCTTGTGTGTCACTTTGTTTGTGTGTATGTATTCTATTTAGATTTGGAATATGTGAATATTATTAATGTGTTTATCATGTTAACAAGAAATTTCAGATTAATAATAATTGCTATAGGGGAGAAGTGGCAATCTCGTATTTAACAAAAGAGGGTTTCTCCATAAGTAATATTCAAAAATATTCATACAACCTACCCCAAGCCTTCATAATTTTCTCATAAACCAACGACCGTGATCTAATCTCTAATCGACGGCTAAGATTAAAAGAATGCTTGATCCACGTCACTTAGAACATTCTCATCACATGTGTAAATCAATTCACTCTTAATTTTTTAATTTCCCTAAGTTAGACTTAGTGTCCCCATTAAAAAAATTAATTATTTGAATAACTTTTACACCAAATGGAATTTCCCTTCCAAACGTCGGGTCTTGAGACTTCATGTGTTCCGTACCCCTCCACAAAGTTTCGAAGCCAGAGCATACCGATTCTACCCCAAAATATCAACACTCCTCTTAGCGAGGAGTGTGCTCTAAAGCAATACTTCCAGCATCGGTTACTGCTCGATTCCCAGCATCGGTCGTAACGATGTTGTCCCGCCGACCTTATCCACCGTGACCGCGTTCTCACATCGCCGCCTACAAGTCTATGTCATCGACACCTAATACTTGTACCGCAGCTCGCTCAAATTACCACATCGTGCCGCTAATCACAAGACCGGGTAATTCAATTTGCCGAGAAGTATGAACAAGGAATACCCAATCACCGATAGAAAAGTTTTCGGCTGAGCCGCATCTTCATCACCGGGCTCTCGCCGTCGCTTTCCGCGTCGTTTAAAGCCACAACGTCGGGCCGTCGCTCTCCCGACCGCGTAAGAAATCGCCCTCTACGCCGCCGAAACTTATCCTTTGCGCTCGCCGGTTCTATGTTGTTGCCATCACCGGTATTGCGCCGCTCCAATCTACAACGTCCTAGCTCGCCTCTTGCTTCATCATGATCTTCTCGCACCCACTATTCCAACATATCCCGCTACTATCCCAAGGCTCCCGTAGCTCGTATGTGATCCAAGAGTCCGGGCACCTCATGATCCCGGCCTCCTGTCCGTAGTCGCTTCTGCTGCATCGATATCGCCCACCTCTTCTCTCGAGGCACATGAGCACTCATTGCCACATCATCCCTGGTCACTAACGTGCCCTCTAGTTGCTACCGTGTTGAATCAAAAGACTTCCTTGTCCTTCCCTTCAGGGACAAGTGGGTATTTAAAGCTAATCGAACCTTTGATAGGTCCTTCTTCTTCCCTTTTCTCCGCCGACCGTTCCTTTAATGCAAGGATGGGTCCTCCTCCTCCTCCTTCTTCACTATGCTACTTCTAATCGTTGAATTTCCATCTTGGTCATCCGTCGGATCTCATCTTGTCAAGGATTGCCCACATGTCACCCCAATTAGGAGTTGTGCTCGCCCAAAATGCTTTGGACAAAGATATCCCACTTGCTCAAAGGACCGCATCTGCTGCGGTCCTTACTAAGAGCCCTTCATCCGGGTAGGGGCTTCCCTTATAGCAATTAGTTGATCCCTGGATAGTCTACAATTTGGAGAGGAATGGATCCACTTCTTCCCTATGCATCCGGAACATCCTCATCCTGCCCCCAGAAGCACTGCTGACTAGGCCGCCTTGACACAACTTGGTCGAGGGCCGCCACACCATTTGTCAGTTTCTTCTTGGCAATGTGGGACCACGTGGATCCTCACCTCGACGATGATCGGCCACCTTGTCCGCGTCGATTCTCGTTGAATTTCTCTCGTAGCCGTCCGCATCGATTCCGCACAACCAAGACATCTCCGTGTGGTTTTTGATGCCGCATTCTCCGTAGACTCAACGCATTCTTGGCATTCCGTATCGCGAAGTTGGACACACCGTCCAACCTGATCCCGACTCACGCAAAATGACACGGGGCCATCTAGCTCAAACTGTCGATGCATTCTCTCCCTTCTATCGTTGCTGCACTACTCACTGCAAGACCGTACGTCTCTGGCGATAGAAACCCTCTAGAGTTGTTGCTCTCTAACAACTGGATTTCCCTCCTCGGAATCCTCCGCCAAATCTCCCGAATCAGTCCTCTACGATCACCGTCTCGATCGAATCGCATTTGTTTGGCACAAATCTGGCCGAGCGATTGTTCTTCCGTTTGTCACCTTTGCTAGGCAATTTGCCGCACCGACAAAACCTATCCCACAAATGGGGTACCTTGCCACAACAATCTCTTTGAAGATCGAACGACACTTCTAGCCTCAAGAACGCACAACCACTCACCAACCGGATCGCATCGTTCCCGGTGTCGCGTCGCCCAGGCATGAGCAGATCGGGCCAACATCTTTCTTCTTGGTTCGTTGGCCACCAAGGTGAGCAGAGTGACGGCGTCACCCCCCGGGCAGTGGGTTCCGTTGTCCTCCGGGTGCCGCGCCGCTTCTTCCGACTCAGTGCCGCTTTCACCTACCCTTCCCCGTAGCCAATATCCGTTGAGATTTTATTTATTTGGGGTAGCACCACTGTGCTCTAGGTCCCAAATTTCGAGGAAGGACTAGAGTTCACTTGATCTACAAGACCCGTAATGGATTTGGGAAATTTCATCCGGCGAGATGTTAAATTAATTAATTATTTTAATGTATTTCTAAGTTAAAACTTAAGAAAATAAAATACCCAAAGTGAATTTAATAAAACATGTGATGAAATTGTCTTAAGTCACACCTGATCAAGCTTTCTTTTAATCTTAGCCATTGATTAAAAGATTTAATGTTACCGTTGATTTGTCAACGCAGAAAAGTATAAAGGAAAGGCTTCATGGTCATTTGTAAGACACACGTAGGTAGACATTGAAGCTAAGCCGAGATTCTAGGGCGGTTGCTAAGAATTCTCAAGTGTTTCCGCTTGCGTAGGGAATTTAGACCAAGGGGATGATCCGATTCCTGGTTCAGAATACACAAGAAGCAGAAGAGATCAACAAGTGACAACGCAGAGAAAGGCAATGGAAGCAGTTGTGCTAGCAGACGACAAAGAATAACAAGAAGAAGAACAATGACGACATCAACAACAAGAACAACAAAGTTGTCTTTCGTGCGTGTCAGTTTCTAGGCCTAGATTCGTCGTAGTTCGTAAATCTCGTTTGAGGGTGTGGATCAAATTGTTTCGTGGTCTTAGATCAAATAAGCTGTAGATCTAGAGTTTTCTATGTAGGGTTTTCCGTATCCGGGAACTCCAGAAAGCTGTGTATTCGGTAAATACCTACTAACAGAGCCCCAGTGTACTCTTGAGACGAGTTTTTCATTACTGGGTTTTCCGGGATAGTTTGTCCATAAATAACCGTGTCACTTTGTCTATGTGTGCATGTGCTTATTCTCTAGATTTGAACTGGCAAGAGATCTCATATGCTTGCTTTGATGTTAACTTGAATTTATTCCGGATAACTTTAAAGTAAGTAGTGAGAAGCTAATCGGATTAACAAATAATTTCATGACAGCACATTACATCTCGTAAATTTTTTACAATATGTTCACCCACTTTGAAGCCGATGGTTCAAATTTTTGATCGACATCACTCGATACCATGAAAATTTCTAATTCTCAATACAAAACCCTACCGCGTTAACTATTGATTTACTTCTCCTACGGATTTATTACACAAGTTATTTAACCGAATATTCAAAAAAATTGCTAAAAACACAAATAGCACTACACAAATACATACTATTTACCGAACATCACGCACATAGACAAATGATGACTTTTCCGATAAATGTTCTTAAAAACCCAATGTGGGAAAATCGGGCAACAGTCGAGAGGGTTTTATTATTATAATCCGAATACAAACATTTTGGGCACCATAAACGGTTTCGTTTCTACGCAGAAAATACACGTGCCTTTTAATTTTTCACTCCTCGAAGACATAAAATATGGTCGAATCAGACCGTCAATCGGGAATTATAGATAATGAGCCCTTTTGGCCTACTAGAACCCTCGCCGCAATGAACTGCTGGCTACCCTCTAGCTCAACCACAGCCTACGCAAAGACAGTCGCCCCTCCATCACTCGAAGGCCTCTCAGGTCGCTTCCGTGTCACCTGCATGGGTCTCGTGTCACCTCCGTGTGAGCCGGGATGGCTGTGTCTCTTGCTGGCCTCCTCGTGCTTCCCCGGTACGATGCTTCCTCTTGCCGCCGTATCTTCCCGCCTTGGACTGTATTATCCCCACGATATTTCTGCTCTCACCGCACAACAAACTCACTTTGAAATCCTCACAAACCCAAATTTTTGCACTTCGACTTAGCTTCACCATCCGCTCGTGTGTGTGTCCTCCAAATCGACCCCAAGCCCTTTCCTTTTACTTTTCTTGTTGGAAAACCAACGACCGTGATCTAATTTTTAACGTACGTACTAAGATTAAAAGAAGGATCCACGTCACTTAGAACATTCTCTTCACAAGTGTAATTTTGTTTTGTAAATTAGACTATTTCTATTAGAAAAGCATATGGTACAAGATGTATTACAATCGTGAGGGGCTAGATAGTAGGGAAACTGCAAATGAAGAAATACCAACCTCAAATTTCGATAAGTAGCCAAAAGAGAAGCAAGAGATTCAAGAAGATACAAGGGAGCTAGAAGATATTCAATCGGATTCTACCTGAAGAGGGTAGAATCTCAAGACGACTTTTCTTTCCATTCTTTTTTTGAGACTTCGACCCGTATCTTTTGGGCAATGCATAGTATCATTTGGAGCCCGTTGATGTTTGTAGGAGTGGGCTTCCTTGTCCGAATCCGAGGAGGAGAGCCGAGAGATCGTCGAGCACTCGAGGGAGCAAAGGCAGCACTTCTGGTTGCTCACCGGGGTCATGTCCTTCTCTCGCTTTGCAACTCCTCCACATCCGTTTCCTACCCTTCCTCATCCGAGTCAAGGAGTCGATGTCATCCATGGGAGGTGGTACTCATGGTTTCCGTGCCTTTTGGAGTTTGGACCGGTCGTTACTCCCTTCTTTGGGGCAAGCGATCCAGGAGCAAGTGTTTCGAGGTGCCCTATTTTACGACACATTGACAACATCGGGAAGCGGTATTCTGGGGAGTCCGTGTCTCTGTGTCCACGGCACTTCCCTATTTTGAGATTGATTTGATCCGGAAGGCCCTTGCCGATGTCTATTTCTGGAACAAGATTACCATAGGTGTACATGCTTGATTCCCCCCCGGGAGGTATCCGCTGCCGCAAGCGTCCTGTATGTTACCGATTCCCTTGAAAGTACTTAAAAGTGCTACAGAGGCCGGTAAATTTGGAAGCCTCGACCCAAATGGGAAGCTTGGTAATAACGGCCGGTGGAGGAGTCAAAAGTTCGGGAACCATGGTGTGAGGAATAGCCCCAACTTTTCCCCAAAACCAAGGTCCCCTCTCGTTAAGGTTGACAGTCCTCATCGAAAGCGAACAAAACTATGAAGAAACCCTTTGTGTAGAAGAAAATGCTATTATTGGTCCAAGCCGAATGGACCAATTGATAAAGATCTTCGCTGAACGGGCTACAATCCATTGAATCAACAAATAATGGCCTTTTCTCCATATGCTTGAAGCCGGGTCATCTAGTGATGGGTGAGAGATTTCACCGCCTGTATATTCTTCTTATTTATCCATTAAAAAGGGCTTGGGAGCCCTTTGGGATGGGTAGTTTGGGGATGTCGTGCATGGACAACATCCTTGTAAGAAAGCTTGGAGTAGAGGACGTTTGCTCGGTGTCCCTCCGCAAAACGAAGGGAAAACCGCAGTGCATTTTTCTTTCAATATTATAGAAAGAGAGAGTGAAAAGTAACAGTTGTTTACCCTCGTAGAGGAATCACAGTCCAACAGTGATCTTTGCTTGCCCGACAAACATGTTAGCTCGCACCGCATCCGCAGATCGAACCCTACAGTAGCAGAGCCACGATTGGAGAAGTGAGATCCGGATCCGGAAGGAGAGGGATGAGTCTTCTTTAAGGGGATGCGCCACCGTCGGTAGAGGAGACCCGCTAGGACAGGGTGCGGCCAGGTCGTGTCACTGCCCAGCAGGTGACCGCGATGAGACGGCGCAGGGGTGCACGCCGGCTGTGTCCGAGCCATCTTCCATTGTGCGGGCCCGCGATCTCGAGGAGACGACCGGGGGAGTGTGTGCGCATATGGCATCAGACCAACAACTTCTCAAAGACGCAACAACGTCATAGAGAAACCAGATTTTCTCATCCAATGGTGGGTCTATTGATTTCGGTACCAGATCCGGGTGAGGTCGAGAAGTTGCAAAGCTACGACGGTGGGAGACGTGCCTTTGCAGCTTGTGGGCTCTCGTAGCCGTTGGACAACTTCCTTGTGTTGAAAGACGAACGCCGAACGTACTATCTCCGATCCTCATTTCGAGTCGAGAGAGGAGTTGCTACCGATTCCTTCTCTAGTAGCTACTGTGAGCAGGCCGTGCTTCGTGATGGCGACGGCCGCAAAGCTTTTCGCAAACCTTGACTTTGGGAGGCAACAAGCAGAAACGTGAAACCCGAAAAGGACCGGGGCCAACTACACGATCGTTTCAGCCGAGCTTGACCACATGGAAGAACGACGAAGGCGCAGTGGCAACCATCAGCAATGAGGTGCCACATTTGGGGAACTCCAACGTTCTTCCATTTTACATAGCTCGCCTTCTCGTTCGTCCGCATGCATTTTTGCTTTTATCACATGTCTAAATTATTCACTTTTTTAATTTTTTAATTTCCTTGCGTTAGACTTAGGGCCTCTATTAAAAATTTAATTACTTGAATAACTTTACGGAAGCAGATGGAATTTCTCCAAACACTCTTCGGGTCTTGAGATCTCATGTGTTCCAACCCTCCACAAAGTTTCGGAGCTAGAGCACCCCCGATGCTACCCTAAAATCTCTACAAGTTCTAGATGAATATCGCATCAAAGATCACGCCGAGAACGTTTGCGCTCATTTCGTTGATGTTGATCCGTTGAAGAAGTTTGAGGAAGCGCAAGCAAGGGCCAAGCACTTGATTATGGACAAGGTCAAGGATCATGTGGTCCCACACATTATTGAAAAGAACACAACAAATGAGATGTGGACAACGATGACCCCAATGTATCAGGACTTCTATCCAAAGGAGAATTGTCAGAGAATTAGCTTCGACCGTTTCAAATGCATAAGGGAGAAGAAATTGACTTTCTTCCCTTGTTGGATTGAAGCATTCATGATCAATCGCCGCTATGGGGGGCCATTCCTAATGAGGGTCTATTGGTCAGACTCATTTCGAATGCAAATGGTCCGAAAAGTGAGAGACCCTTGTCCAAGGAATTTTTGGGCAAGAGGACACTTCCAAATTGGTAAGACATGTGGGCGGTTCTTCAACAAGAAGAGATCGTGAGGATAACCAAGGGTGAGGACTGGCGGTTGAATCAAGATCAAGGAGGAAGAGGAAGATGCGTCATCTAAGGACATCAAAGGGCTGTGAAGAAGAAGAAAGACCTTCAAAGGTCAAAATGCGTATGTGGTGAACGGAGATTTCGCCACAACTTATCCTTTGGAGAAGAAGAGCAAGGAAGACTTCGATTTAAAGGCTACAACAACAAGGGTGATGATGGGAGTGATGACAATGTATGGTTAGTGCTCATGTGCCTTGAGAAGAGGTGGGGAGACATAGATCTCAGAGATTGAACTACAGATGGTGAAAGGGGTAGATCCGAGGTGCCTGGAAACTTGGATCACATATGAGCTACGGAGCCCTTAATGATGAGCAAGATGACCGGAGCCGCTACGTAGAGGATTATGGAGGCACATTTGCAAAGGAGCAGGGACGCTCGAAGATCGGAGTAGCACAGAAAGAGGCAACAACAACGAGAAGCAACAGTCACAGTAGGCACGTTTACGCTCGGTGAAGAGCAAAGTAGCAGTCACAGAGGCACTAGAGGGACAAATACGTATTAACAACAAGAGGGTGTTTCAAAGATTTTAGATGCAAACTAACTGACTTGTCTGTCAAGATTTTGGGTGATGTCCTTTAGTTGCTTATTCTTTGGCAAATGACAGCAAGGTAACAATAGGTAGTAAGGCATATAAGAAGAGTGATGCAAAGATTTGGAGAGGGAGCGAATATAGATGTGTGAGGCAAAGGATCACAGTGAGTCATGGGTAGCAAGACAAAGGCATTAGCAGATGATGAGGTAGTAGGCCAAGCATCACACAAGTAGGACCGATGTCGTGATTAGAGTACAAGCTTAGGTTGAAGTGTTACAGAGCATATCTTTTGGTTAAGAAGGAGTGTTCATTTTTGGGCACTTGACAGGTGCTCTAGCTCCGAAACTTTGTGGAGGGGCTAGAACACATGAGATCTCTAGACCCATAAATCATTTGGAGAAATTCCACCGTGAGCTCAATATTCAATTAATTAATTATTTTAATGGAGACCGTAAGTTCAATCAGGGAAATTAAATAATTAAAGCAATTAGTTTAGACATGTGGGTGAGAATGTTCATGACGAGGATCAAGTATTTTCTAATCTTAGTCAAGTGATTAGAGATTAGAACGCCATCGTTGAATGTTCAACAGAAATGTATTAAAGGAAAGGTTGGGGTTAATTGGAGAACACACAAAGTGGCAACACTTTAGCGGGTCACCCTAGGGCACTATTGTTTGTACCTTTTGAGTGAGTCATGGTAGCGGTGCGCTACAAAGTGATTTCGAGTCCAAGGCCGAGAATACACAGAGAGAGACAACGAGATCAAAAGGGGTGACGAGAGATAACAGAGGGCCTGGGGAGGGGTTACACAGAGGCACCGTAAGCCCAGGAGGGGTGATGCGCATCTAGAAGGGCTCACGCAGTAGGGGACGCAGCCCGGGCCGAGGGTGACAGAGTCACCGTTGACCAACGCTCGGGTTTCGTGGGCTAGATCAAAGCCAGATTAGCAGATTTGAAAGGGTGACCCAACCACATCGAAGGGTGGCGTAGGGACCGCATAGGCACTGGGTTCTTCATTTTGAGCGAATCAACCATAATATTTGTCTCTAGAAATAGAGGTACTTCGTTGAGATTTTCTTTGTTGGGTAAAAACCACTATTGAAACCCTAGTTTGTATTCGGTAACTGAATAATAATAAAACCCTCAAGAGTCAGTCATGACCAGTTTTCCCGCATCGTTTTTTCCAGGACATTTGTCCGAAAATCTTGTGTTTCCTTTGCAAATGTGCTTATTTCTTCGCAATTGATCCGTATATATGTGTAGGTAGCAAAAGCAGTATTTACTCAATGTTTTTCTTGTATTATTCAAGAACAACTTGTTAAGGTAATAAAACAAGTAGGAGAAAACGACACGTCAGATTTCGAAGTGTAGATTCAAAATTTTCACAGTTTCTCCCTAGCAAAACGGAATTTCTGAGGGCAATGCGTCTTCCGTTTCCGCCTCATCAGGCACTTCTTCCTCTCTCGCAAATGTACTTGCCGACCGGAATGCCTCCTCCGAATTGACTATCTCTCGCCCTCTCACTACTTCGATCTCACCGAATCTCTTCCGACAACAAACGCCGCTACTCTAGAAATCGATTTCCTCAAAGAAATCGAACTCTCAAGTGTCTCCAAGATATCTTCTCCAAGCCCCATCAACTTCCTCTTATAATCCTTCGTTGAGACTTCAATGACCAAGATTAGATTCAATCACCGACAGATTAACTAGAACAATCCATGTGACTTCCTAGAACATTCACACCATGACTTAATTAACTTATTCCTTATGTTTAGACTTAAGAAATAATTAAAACCGAGTAATAATCTAATTAAGTCGTCTCTAGTGGAATTTCTAGAAATGATTTATGGGTTTTGAGATTCATGTATTCTAGTCTCCTCGACAAAATTTCAAGGCTAAAACACATTCGATGCTAAAAAACTTACAAAGAAACCACTGGAGGTCGAAGTTGCAAAAGAATCACTGGGAGGTCGAAGCGAATAATTTGTCAGATCGAAATTGCAAAAAAAGAATTTGTCGAGGTCGAAAGTGGTTACCGAGGAAATTGTCAGAAAACTCCTCAAGGAGGAAAGGTTTGACTTGTTTTTGGAGGGTCTTGGTCAAGGGTTATAGGCTCAAGAATTTGTCAATTGAAGTTCTAATAGAAGAGAAGAATTCTCAGGGTTTTTCTTCAAGTGGAGAGGTTCTGTCCCGGCTGATTGCCTACATCTTGTGTCCTCTTGTCTCATTCTTTATGAGTTGGTAGTTGTTTGATGATAAGTACACTAAATATAATCAAGAGATAGAAGAAGCTAATTAAGTTAAGTAAAAATGCATCACAAGCAATTATCAAAGAAGAGAAATCACCTAATCTAGCTGCCCTAGATTTCAACATCTCAGGATCTCCCATTGATACTGCGAATTTTCCATTTAGGGCAAGTGGAGAATTTTACAGTAACACTTATGACTACAAATGAATCCTTTATAAGAAATAATAACTTTATTTGGATAAAACTACTTGACTCAAGGATCACGATTCTATTGTATTACTAATAATGAAACTATAAATTTTTTTTGTCTTGAATGACCAAGCAGCTCATATCCATCTTATTCATTCTATTGTGTTATGAACTCGTTGTCGTTCAATGTAGTAAATATTTGTGCTTGGTGTCTGTACCATTTGTTATTAGTGTATCTTTAAACATTCCTTTTAATATCCCATACTTAGTTGTCGTATGTGTTTGTACACAACTTGATACAAATTCTTAATGATCTTAAAAACATAACTATCTTCGTTGAAGATAAGCATAAAGGTACCGATCGAGCTCGAGGGGGAGTTAGAAATCACATATGTTGATGATGAATTGAGGTATGGAGTAAAACATTGTTTGTATAAATGTCTCTTGTCAATACTTCAAGAAATGTGCTATCCTTGTTTGCACCTTTTCATTTTGGTATAAAGTCTTTAATTAGTGATTTCTCTTATTTTTATCATACTATAACCATGCTGATTGTAGAAAAGTTTAATGTTGTAGGCCCATCCTAGTTTCGAGGTTTTTGCATAGGGTTTACGTTCACAACCACACAAAAGAAGCTGATATGTAAACTTTTTAATAAATTATTTTGAAACATTCAGATCACTCCTACTTCATTTACTTTTCCAGCTGATAAGTGTTGGAATTGTAACTAGTTTCATTATTCATAATTGTCATTAAAATTTGCATTTTATGTAAAAACAAAAGAAGAAAATATTATTATTTTCTAGCATGTTCTTCATTCTTTGTTTTGGTCAAAAGAAAATGTAAAAAAAGGGCATGTTCTTCGTGGACCCTTGTAAAAGAAGAAAATTTGAATTTTTAATACTCATTTGTCCCTCCAATTTACCAAGCTAGCCCCTGCATGACAAGTTCTGTTCCTCGCCTAAAGTATGTGACCTTCTAAGACAATTAAGAACTATATATTGGCATCTATACTTGTTAATTTTAGGTTATGTTAAATTTATATTAACATGTTCTTGCCAAGAGAAACTCAAATCGTTACAAGCCCATTCTAGATAGTCCATTATACTTTTATTAGCACCGAATCATTTATCATTGATAAAAACTTAAGAAAACACAGATCGTATCCTAAGACAAGCTACACAAGAGAACACAAGTATATGGCTCAAGCTAGGGAAAACCTGCAAGACAAAGGAAAACCTTCATCAATTCTTCTCTTATTATTAGCACCTAATGCTCACAGAGAAAGAGAGAGTACAATAAGAATGACTTGCCAATTTGAAACAATCAATCCGTAATTTTGATCACGAGTAAGGGTTTGCTATCGCTGAATACAACCTCTTTTCTTCATAATGCCAGACTCTCCTTAATTACTAATGGATTTCCTTCAATTATTTCGGTTCATCTTTGTTGCCAATGTAGGTTAGAAGATAGCCTTCCAACCCATCATCCACCAATCTGATTAGGAGGAATAGTCGCGTCTACCAATGGGCTCCAAAAATGCTTTACGACTCAAGCCCAAGACAACAGGCTCGCGGCTCCGTGGCTACATACAATGGATGCGGCACCGTGCTAGGAGAGAGCAACAACATCGCAGAGGGATTTCAACCTTCCACTGGGCTTTGTTAGCTTTCCTTGTGCAGAAGCCTGGTGTGCATTCTTTCCAACACCACATTGTACCTCTATTTATTAATAAATGGCTTCCGTATCAACGAAATCTATGGAGATTTCTCAAGTTGTTAAATTGTATTGCAAATTTTGTATGTGTTTTTGCTATGTTTGCTTTGTTTAGCATTGTATATGTCCATTAGGAATATTACGTTGGTATCAAAGCATTATTTTGGTTAGTTGTATTCAAATCACGCAAATGCTCAAGTGCTATTGTGGACTAGAATTCTAGGAGGCTAAACATTAGTCCCACATTACTCGCATTGAACTTGTCCCTGAAAATGCCCTGTAACAAAGAGGAAATTTGAAAATGTTGGCTGGTGAGCCCCGAGACCGGAGGGGCCGGCTGCGGGTGCCGCAAGGGCAAGTGAGATGAGAAAGTAGTTGTCGACTTCTGTAGATGAAGAAATAAGAAGAGCATGATTAATAGAACGAAATGCTAGTATCAATACTTGTAGAGAAAGATGGGACGCAGAGGTAGTGACGAGATGAGAGAGAACATACCCATTTAGGAGGGAGTTCATCTGCACAATAACTACCCATTTGAGCATGAGGCTAATGGCAAAGGTGGAGGAGCACGAGGACACTGTGGAAAATTCCAAGTCTTAGATCCGAACTCATCGTTAAAGCACAGAATTATCTTCATTCTTACTTGAAAAATTACATTAACAAGTTATTTGCATTTCTTCTGTAGTCATTGAAGTAATTATCGTTGGCAACCTTCACTTAAATAATTTAGATGCGGAAACAGAAACTACAAAAAAAAAAACATCACACAGACACTATTGAGCTTTGGACAAATCCCCCGGAAAAACTCAATGTGGGAAAACCGATAAATGTATCCGAGGGTTTTATTATTAAGCAACATTTATATCCGAATACGTATTTAGTGTCTCTCTAGACAATTCACACGAGAGTATCGTTGATAGAGAAAATAGGTGAGATTACCTCACTCGCAAAGTCCCTGCTGATCCAGGAGTTTGAATGACGAGTCCTCAACACCTTCGCGCCGCTCTCGTGCGCAGTTGCGCAGGATTGCGTGGGGACTCGAAGGACTGCGTCATTTCCTCCCTCCTCACTGGATCGATCCTCGGCTCTCGTAAAATCTGATTCCCCGCCCTTCCCGGCTCGTAATCCCGATTCTCAAAGAAATCTCTGGACTATGACCCTGGAAATGTTGCAATCGCTTCTCCGTGTGGCCCCGTGTCACCTTCTCCGGGTGTTGCGTCACCCTCTCGGGGCCTCACATCGTCGTCTTTCTATGCCTCTACCGAGTATTCTTGGCCTCGCAGAAGATCCTCCGACCAAAACTACCGTCTCCGAATCGCGTGAGAATCTCTCGATCCGGTTTTTCTCTCAAGACCGCTCACTTGCAGAATTCTATCTTCTTGATCTCTCGGTGTGTCTTTCCAAATGACGCTCAAGTCTACGAGAGTAGTCTTCTTCATTGAGACTTCAACGACCAAGATTAGATCTCCAACTTCACCGTTTATCATAAATGACTCGATCTGTTTAGAAGTCAATTTGTTGCTTAGGATTAATACCTATTAATTATTTTAAATTTGCTAAGTTTAGACTTAGGTTCCCTTAAACATAATTAATTTATCAAATAAAACCTGCTTCAAATAGAATTTCCTGAAATGTTCTTGGGTTATGTGGAATCCATGTGTCTAAGCCTCTCTCCACAATGTTTTGAGACTTAGAGCACATCCGATGCTACCAAATCAACACTCCCTCTTAGCGAGGAATGTGATCTAGCAAATATGCCCTTCGTCATTAATTTCCAAGCACCCATATCCTCTCGTGCTACTAATTTCTAACATCTTTGTCCACCAACAATCGTTACCACAGAATCGTACCGTCATGACTCGCCATGATCAACATTGCATCTTTTACCCAGAACTCAAGCTCAAATTTTAACCGCCGCTAGCACCTAATCGTTAACACCGCACTACAACTCGCTTGTTGGAGAAAAGTAAATTTAAAAACATCCATAAATTTGAACAAGTGTTTAGGGTTAAACCGTTGAAACTCGATCGCCGTTAGTCCCATGTCAAGCTCGAAGCACCGAGTTGTTGGCCGCTCACACCGCGTCCCTTCCTCGCATTGCGCTCGCTCGCATTTCGTTGTTAACGACTTCCATTCGTCGTCCAACACTGCGCACCGATTGAAACTCCTCTAGCTTGCTACCATTGATCTTGGGCTCTCGTAGTAAGGTCACGATCCAAGAGGTGGACTCTCAAGGATCCCGCCCAACCGAAGTTCTCGCAAATCATGCCTCAATATCGCCCCCATATCCCTTCGAGATGCGTGGGCACCATGGCATACTTATCCTCCTCGATCTTAAGTGCGCAACTCTTCTCGGACGATGCTTTCTGTCCTTGTCCTTTTTCTTCACACTGCAGCGTAGTGACCACCACCACACCCTGGCACTTATCTTCAGGTCTTTTTTCGTTCGATTGCCTCGCCTGGATGCAAGGCTGTGCTTTCCTCCTCCTTCGTTTCTCGACTCCATCACATCGCTGCCGGCCAAGCTGACACTAGACCCGTCCCTTCTGCTCTTCTTGATTAAGAGCAAACCCACATCTCTTCTCCCATCTCTCGGCAAGGTTTCTCTCAGAAAACTCTTCCATTTTCTCAGACCAATGAGGCCACCAACATCATGGGAACAGGTGGACCCCACGACCGCCAGCGTCGACTCATGGATTTCATGTAGTTTCGACAGAACAATGGTTATCTCCCTTTCCAGACCGCATCATCCTCGCTTTTCTAAGGCATCTTCGTCGGCCGGATGAGCCTTCACACATCGTCAAGGCTTCCTACATCTCGCCTTAGCTATGTCCTTGATGGTTGTGTGGGACACAATATGATCTTTACTCCACCGATGAGCAAACCTTTAGGACTCTCCATATCGGGCCAGTACTTTTCGGCTGGATTTGGACCGTTAGGACAACTACCGTACCACAAAAGCTGAGATCGTATTCATCTAGAGGGCATGTAATTCTCACCTTCTGATTGCTTCTTAGTTGAGACTCTCTCCAACCGGTCCCGATCTTCAAGCTCGTGAGTTGCCAGGACGTTCAGGACTGTCGAATTTGCCCTCTTCTTCCCCCTCCGCGGGCAAGAATATCGGATCGGCTTATGTACTCGTTACCGGAGTTTGTAGGTCCGCTATTGATTTATGTAGCATCAAATGTGCCTATCCTTGTAATTTGTATAGCTGTGTTAAGACACGATTCCATAATACCCGTAAATGATTTTTTTGGAAAATTTGACGTAGAGAGATGGTTTAATTAAATTAATTAATCATTTTTTAACGTTTTCCAAGTCTAAACTTAGGGAAACCGATTAATTAAAGGGTATTACTCCAACCAAGGAATCTTCTAGATAAAGTCATGGATCACCCAAGTTAATCTTAGTCCTTGATTATGTTTTTGACCTTGGGTCGCTGAAGGGTCAACAACGGAAGAATATAAGAAGGAGAGGGGCCTATGGAAAAGCATATTGGGCACATTGAGCATTTGACATTTTTCGAGCTTGTGAGAGAGACACATCTTTTTGGATCAAGATCGGATCACTAGGGTTTGGCTTGTTAAGTGATTTGATTCGTTGATTAGTTTCAAAGAGGGCGATGCGGTGAATTAGTCGAGGGCCAAGAGTATCGAGGAGAGTGTTAGTGACGCACAGAGGCAGCGAACACATGGAGGGGTGACGTAGCCCCGACATGAATCACGCAGTATGACACAAGACTTTTGTAGACCGCCCTAGACAGATGGAAGATGGGGTTTCTAAGCTGTGAGGCTAAAATCCTAGTTTTTGATCAGCTTGATCATTTACAAGAGGAGAGGTGATGCGCCCGTAGCCACAACGCTTACGAACAGGCCGAGGCATCACGCGTAGGCAAGAGAGGGGCTTCTACCCAACGCCGTTCGGATTAGTCGGGGACGGCAACAGTGAGGCATACCTCACATCGCTATTGCCTAGATTTTCCGGGATGGGTGACACGATTTTGGTAACCTAGTTGTACTCAAGATTCTGTCAATAATACAAAACCCTCGTATCCGTTGCATCGATTTTTCCGAGTTCGGTTTTTCCCGGGACTTAGTCCAAAAATAACTCGCGCTCAAAATGTATTGTTTTTCATTGTATTTTGTTCCGCCTTGTTTCAACACCGAGATTTATTCTACAACATTATTTGTGAGAATTCTTCAAAGAATTACTTCGGTATTCACTTACTTAGAAATAATTATGAAAATAATAGGAGAAGTAATTCAGATTTACAGCAAGAAGGGATCCGTATTTAGATTTTCCACAGGCATCGGTAGGCTATTCTGCCGGAAGGCAGGAGAAACAAGAGTGAACTAGCAGACTGCTGTACGAAGAGATCGTATCCGCATACAAAGAAGAAAGACTCCCCCATAAATTGAGGCAGCTCCGTGCCAGGAGGGCAATCCAAACAAGATAAAAAAAGGCTCCTCCGAGAGAGTTGACAAGAGGGGGTGAAGCTTTTTCATTGCGTAATATATCCAGCGTAGCAACAGTCGAAGATCGTAGTTGTCGCACAATGCTGAGTGCTAGTTCATGAGCGTCATAAAATCTCCGAAACACAGATTGGGATTTCGACCTCGACAATAAAAATAAACTCGTATTTTCCTGCAGAAGAATATGTTGACTCATTCCCTCAAGGAGAGTGCGTAAGTCTAGCTTCTAGCAAGAAAATAGAGGAAGATATCGTACGCTGAGGGGAGATGCATAGCAATGGATTATAACCAAGATAGATTGGAGGAAAGCCCAACTGTGTTATTTGGAAGTCAAGGATTCGGGCTCCTTCATGAGCAGACCAAAGGCCCCCATAAACAACAAGATTGTAGAACCACCGGATGCAAACATATCCGAGAGCCTTCACAGTTGATGACAGGGCCAAACGATTGATCCTAGATGGTATGAAGGATCACATCGTACCTCACAGCAACAAAAACACCGCTAGAGAAAGCTGCAGAGAAATGAAAAGCTATACGAAGGATCTTCCGAGCAGCGGAAGATGTATCTCGGAGGAGAAGATGCATAATACCAGGATGAAGAAGGAGAGCGTTTTGACTCTTCCTATCTAGAATTCAGATAATCGAGACCAACCAATAATAATGGGATCAACACCCAAAGACTCAAAGCTAGAGAAGGCTATCGAACTCGTTTCGTGAAGATTATGAGGTCTTTGTCCAAAGCATGCAGAAATGCTTTAGGATGGGAACCGATGGACAAACAACAAGAAGAGTTGAGGAGAGATTCCTCAAAATTCATATTGAGGATGGAAGCATGGGTTCGAAAGTCGAAGAAGGAGGAAGAAGATAAATACATCCTTGCATCAAAGGGGCAACATAGTAAGTGCAGAAGAAGAAAGATCTATCCAAGATCAAGTGTTTGGCGGTGGAGAAATGGGACATTATGCCACACAATGTCCTCGAAGAAAGAGGATAAGGAGGAGAAGCAAAATCCTGAAGTCAAGCCGCCAAGATTGAGGCAGCATAGATTATGCTATGTTAGCTCATATTACGAAAGGAGAAATGGCTTGGATTTTGGAGTTGTAGATCTGCATCTACAAGTATGTGTTCTGAGTATTTCTGGACTCTGATCACATGGTGCCTACATGCCTTTAAGATGAGAAGATGTGATGCCAGTGGGCATCGTATGAGAAGACAATGCAAGGACTAGCAAGATTAGAGCCCGATTGGGCAGAGGGAGCAAGGAAAGAAGATTAGAGATATGAAGAATAACGCAATGCACACCGGTGCATATGGCGTGCGAAAAGGCAACAGCAGAAAGCAGTTGCTCACGCAGTCATGTTATTTTCAGGAGAGCCAGGCAGAAGTTAGCAGTTAGCCACTTATTTTTCTGCGATGCAATATTTACTTGTTCAATTTCGGATTTTTTTCCTCACAATTATGTCATGCAACAACAACAATAGTTGAGCAATAACATAATGCACAATGGTGCAAACAATGGCAGAGAGGTCAAGGGCACAGAGTAAGAGCTCACGCAAAGTAACAACATAGCGTGCATCTGTGAGAGATTGTGCGATAGAAGAAAGAAGCCATAAAGAATACGTAGTCAAAGAGAAGACAGATGCAACATTTTATGTGTAGTGTCCTCCTCAAAGAAGGCATACCGTCGTCGTAGGGTTGATCCAAGCTCGTCATCCTTCACAATTAACTTATAGATGTGATCCATCCCTTCTTCCTCATGTGTTGCCCTGTACCTTTTCTCCTTCCGTTAGGTCTAGTGGTACGACTGCCCGTGTTCCCTCACTTTCAAACACCATGCTTCGTTTCTTCAAGTTGATAATTCCACCCATATCACTTGGCCCAATCCAATCTCAAGAGGCCGTAAGGGTCCGCATCTTCTACAATCCGAATGACTTCTCCAAATGCACCACTGCCCCGGCGATATCTACTACCATCTTCGGACAATCTCCAATGGTATGATCTTTCGTTGATTAGCCATGCGCAACGGATAGTAGACCATTCTAACTTAGGTTCCCCCATTCGTTGCCAAGTCTTTTAGGTAGTACATTTGCATCTCGACCCTAGGTCTAGAATTATTTACCATTTCATAATCACCAACTGCTGCTATTAATCGATCTTCTGCACTGTGTTGTGTCTCTTCTCTCGCTCATGAAGTTTGTGCACATCCTTAATCTTCGTGGATCGGTTTCAGCTTCCTCGCGCAAACACAACAGGAAGCGGAGGCTTTGCCACCATGCACGCCCTCGCAAGAATGGTTTGACCTCATTCGGCGCACCGTTTGGAGCCACAACTCGGCCAGAGTGCCGCCCTTGCCGAGTTGCGACAAAGGTCTCCTTCTCCTTCTCGTAAGCCCACCGTAATATCCCGAAAGGAAAAATAGACAAAGAATACAAGCATACAACAACATAGAAAATGGAAATAGAACACAAAGCAAAAAATGTCGTGAATGCGTGCTTACTATTAATCCAGAATATAATGAACACAATGGATAACGTAGTGATAGCACCTATTCTTGCCTGGGCAAAGAGAAGAACTCTTCGTAAGAATAGGAAATGGTCACACAAGAAACTCGCGTCTCACCGGGAAAGTCCGTCGTAAAACTCGCCGTCACAATGGATCGAAACTAGGGGTCGATCCCTCACGGAATGAGCTGGGAAAATCACAGGACCACCTCGAACTCACCACCCCGGAGAACCTGAAACCATATCGAAAATGGACAAAACTTCCCTCCGAAAATCACCAAAAAGGACCCTCTCAAGGAATTACGCCGCTCATGAAGGCTCACGCGTATGCCAAAAGACAGAAAACAAAACGGAGCCACACAAACTCCTCAAGAAACCTTCTACCGGCACACATCACCTTCTCTACTAACCGAAACTCGGGCAGAAATCCCCCGTACCGTAACACCTTCCAATCGGAATCGAAGGCTCCTCTTCCTCTCAGGACTCAGTCACCAAAAGAAGCCCGTACTTCCTCCGCCAAACAATAACCAAATTCTCATGAAAGATCAAGAACAACCTTACCCGAGTGCACGAAGTCCCTGGGGACATGGCGAGATTCCGATCGGAGACACTCAACGCACTAAACAAAGGCTGCAGACAAGCTAAACAGCCAACGTGCTCAAGAAGACAAAAGTTTAGCTCAATATCATCAATAACAAGAATGCCTCTAAAATGAGAGGCTCTCTTCCACTTTATAGCATTGGTTTCCTCCAAAACCAACGTAGTCTCTCTCCTCCACGTGTGTGGCCCCTGGCTCCCCCTGTTGCTAAACGACCACAGCTACCAGAAGGTGTTTTATTCCAATAAAGTGAGTTAGACCCCTTTACTCACTTTTTTATTTATCTACAAACCATACTAAGAAACACAAACAAATATTCCACTTAGTCGTCGTTAATTAGGAATATTAAGCAAATTTCTAAGAAAATGTTGCTTGCCTCAAGCAATCGAAGTGATGGATGTACGTTAAAATCGCTCGCTCTCCCCAAGTGGCATTCTCATCCGGCAAAATCGCTTGTCCTCACAACGTCGAACAAGCTCTCCTCTGGCCGACGCTCTCCCTACCGATACCGCAAAATGTGCCCCGGGTCCTGACTTAAACCTCTCGACCTTCCGCATCACCCCCCGATACGAAGAGATATCTTAATGCTAGGATCCCAGCACTCTACAGATTTAACAAATCAATAATCCCCACCCCACCACCGACACAGTCGCACAAGTCCCTCGGCTCGCACCGTGCACCGCCTTCATACACCAACGTCTCCTGTGAAGGATCAACTTGAAGAAGCACCAATGCCCAAGCCTCGCCGATGCAATTGCAGAATCAGACATGTTGCCTCTCCAACCGCATACCAACTCACCACCTTTCTCCAATCCAGCCCCGACTCAATCCCATGCTGGATCCCGCTCTCGACATTTCTTTGGAATAGCCCTATGCACAGAATCGGTGCCCTCCTCAACTCGGGATTCGTAACATCTACTATGTCCGCGGCTCCTACTCGTTGTGCTCCCTACGAAGAGTACCGCACCATCAAGAGGGTACCAACTCATGATCTCCCCGCTGCACCATCCCCGGAAGTAGAATCCGTCGTAGCAACAATGGCGGCATATGGAACATGCCCTCGGGATATCGCTGCCCCGTAATCAACTCCCCACCGCTTCCGCTCGTTGGCCAATGCAGCTGCTCGTAAAGGAAGTCCTCTTTCATAATGGGCCGAAGTGGGCAAGGTATGCCGCAAGCTCCATCGATGCATCGAGTGCTACCCACTAAAAACACTACAGCTCGCTGACTGCAGTGCCACCCATTCGCGCTCATCCCTATGTCGACCTACGCGGATGCTCCACCACATTCAACAAGCTCGCTCGGTTTACCAGCTCGCGGAACAATCTCATCAACCTCCAACACCTCCAGGATATGGACCTGCAAATCGTTGTCATCGTACTCGATGTCACGTACCGATCGTTCGCTCCCTAAGCCACCTCCACCGATCCTATGGACTCACATGAAGAAGAGTCCTCACCCCAGCATGCGATGAATGCCCTCCGTTTTTTACTCCGCCACCTCAATCGCATCGAATATGCCATCCACCCTCTCGATGAAGTTGTAGACAATGTCTCGGAGTCCGCACGCATGACGCGCCATCACGTCGAACCCGGACCTTGCTCATGCAAGATCTCGACATGCCCCGAGGGAAAATGATGCATGTTCCCCTCGATGACCCACTCTGGTGTGTAGGCTACGATGACCGATGCTGTACCCCCCGTATGATCATCTCGTCCCCAACTCCGAGGTCGTCAACCAGCGCACCGACCCCGGCGCCTGGCCGAGAAGTTTTCCCCCCTGTGTGTCGAGTGTCGTGCCCAAATATCTTCGGGTGTGCCGCGCATACCCCGCCGCTACGTTCAAAGTGCTTTCATGAAACAACAAAACTAATCGTACGTGGTGAGTGTACGTGGTAGTGAGTGTCAAAGTGTGATTCCCGCCGCATACCGTCAAGTATCGCTCATCGTCTTCTCCATCGATCCTAGGTGAACACCAAGTAGTTGCAAGCCTGGGCGTCCCTCGTTCAAGCAGGCCCCCCCGGAAGCAATGCTCCAAGACCCGTCAGGCAAAGACCGAGAGGCCCTCGCATGCTCACCGATCATCCATGTACCCTCGACATGCCACCGTACACCGAGGCACACCGTATATTGCCGGATACCAAGGCCATTGTTGCATCACTCGTACCGTTCGTGCCTCGACCGCGGCCCGCCTGCTGGTCACTCGCGTGTTTTCAATGTGATGTAGACACCTCGGCTCCACAATGCGGGGCCTCATTACCACTACTAAGACACCACCATGCAATTTGTCCACCCAAGTACCATCGTCACATAGAGGTTCAATATCCTTGGATGATGACTTAGATTGGCATTCACGTTTGACACCACCAATTAGTACTCTCCACCGTCGCATCACCATACCCGGCTGCCGATCAGACTATCACTCAAATCCTCCTCGAGGGGGTCCGATATGCATCTTCCTTTATGTCACAGTTGTTACCACCAATCGCTGGTTTCCGTCACCGTGCCCCACACAAAGGTGAAGAATCTTTTTGGCCCCACAGAAGGCGCCATCTGTGGCCTCGCTAATGCCACCCCACCGCTGCCTCGCTAAGGTATAAGCGATCACCCCCGTGATCTCGTGTATGAGTGTCATACCAAGACAACCCTAGGAGTCCGCCTACAAACCGGTCGCTGCGTAGCTAGCCACCCACCAGCGCATGCGCATGCTCTATCAAGCAGCGACCCGTATCTCCACACAGTCAATCGACCTCGCCCCCGGAAATGATAGGTGATCTACCCGGATTCCAATGCCAACTGCCCCCGTGTTCCCCATGCCTAGAAACTCTGCCGAGCTACACTCGGATCCATCACTATCTCCATAACCTCGCTTCTCCACCGAGTACCAACTGCACCCCTATCCAACCTCAACATGTTGGATGCCGATTCCGTGGTAACTCTCGATCATTCCATACCGTTATCCAAGTCAAAAGGACCTGGTCGTGCTCCGTCTTCACTCTCTCCAATGGGAAGAGGACCGCCACAACGTCGTTAGTCCCGTCCATGCATGCCTCGAAGGGAATGAATCGACGCTCCAACGTGCCCTCCGGTTGTGCCCATCGTAACCGTTCCCTAATGCGGGCCAACTTGGCCTCCGACTTGGCACAAGCCACTCTCATGCCCTCCACTCTCCTCGTCCCGCAAAAAATGGCCCTCCCGCATCGATGTGGCCTCCCCTTTCAAAACTCAAAGGTCTCCGTCCGAAGTCGATGATACCGCCGTTCACGACCATCATCCAATACCTCCGTATCTCCTAGTGCCTCATCGAATGTGGATATATGTCCTCGACACCTCACCCATCTCTGCCGTGTGTTGCTACCACCCAAAGACTCGGGCACCCATCAGTCATCACCTCAATGGATGGCCTCACTGGGTAGGCTCTACCTTCTCCACTCCGATATCAACCGACACGATCAAGGAGGTTCTAATGAGGGTGAGTCCGTGTCACACTAGGTGTATCTACTGACTCCTCGCAATCCGTGTGCCCTCATCCTCCAAGTAGGCAACCATTTTGGTGGTTTCCTCTCCCGATACTCACTAAGTCGAAAGAGGTATCCAGAATCGCTCCACCCAAGCTCGAACGCTGGATGACCCGTCATATGCCTGCACAACCATTCACCGTGCGCCGTAAGCCCCCCATCATGTGAGTGCTTGTTCCCTCTATGGAAGCGTTGTCTTCATTCACCGAGCCGAACAAAGTCTCGAATGAGATAAGACCTCCGAACTCCGGCCCATATGCCCGTACCGCAAGATGTCACCCATGTGGCCCTGGCTTCTACCCCGCCGTGCTCCCGCCCTAGGTTCCGCATCAAGAAAAGTGGGCATAGTGGGACGAGGGTGTATGTGATGCCATATAAGCCGAGGCAAATGTAGGATGTGCTTGATCCTCGCCAATCCGGAACCCCTTGGATTTCGACGTTGCCTAACCTCTATCCTAGCGATCTTCCATTCCATTGTCTCCATCCTGGCCCCGACAGACCTTACTGTTTGAGGAGCGTTTCCTCAAATCTCTTGCACCATCATCACCCGCCATCGCGCTCCCCGCCGGCTATGCCCGCGGTGCTCCTCATGAAAACCGCACGACGTCGCAAAACCATACTACCGCTTAACTTCGACCTCCGATTTACCCACCGGAAACTAAGAAATTCTAGAACTTGGGAAGGTGATCCCCGCTCAAAACCCAAAAAAACCCGAAATGGTTTCTTCTAATTCCAACCTTCAAAACTTGACCCTTTTATTTTGGCCCATTTCCAATTCGTTTTTGTACCGCAACTACTATTACTCTGTACCCAAAGAAACCGTATGAATTCTTTTTCCCGATGTCATAGACCAGAAGTCAGCCAAATCTATACTCACAATACCGTAATATCCCGGAAGTGTTATTAACACAAGCATACAACAATATAGAAAATCACTAAATAACATAAAGCAAAAAATGTTTCCGGGAATGCTAAGCTATTTATTAACCGTAAATATAATGAAATACAATGGATAACGAGGATAGCAATTTGCCTGCTCAAGGCAAGCGAAGAACTCTCTCGAAGAATAGAAATGGTTGCTACAAGAAATCGCGTCCCACCGCCGGGAAATCGTCAGAAAATCGCTCGTCAGCTGAATGGACTGAAATTAGGCTGATCTCTTTGTCGTAATGAGTTGGAAAATCATACTCACTCGAATCACCACCCCGGACAGAACCCGCGAACCACATTTAAAATGATGCCCTCCGAAATCTCAAAAAGACCTCTCGAAGGAATTACGTCGCCAAGAAGTTGCCCAAGCATGTATGCCAAAAGATATAAGCTGAAACGGAGCCACAAACTCTCAAGAAACTTGCCGGAAACATCGACCTTCTCTCGAATACCAACCGAAACTCCTTTAAAATCTCGTAACACCTCCAACCGGAACTACGTTCCCTCTCAGGACTGCGTAATACCAAAAGAAGTCTGGCCCGCTAAACAACAACCAAATTTCGCAAAATTATCAAGAAACAACCTTACCCGAGCAGTACTCGAAGTCCCCCATATAAGTGATTCCACGAGACACTAATGTACTAAATGTTGTCACAGCATAAGCCAAATGTACCGTGCTCAAGAAGACAAAAAGTCTAGCTCAATATCATCAATAACAAGAATGCCCCAAATGAGAAGGCTCTCCACCTTTTTATAGCATTGGTTTTCCAAAATCGTAATATCCCCCAACGGGAACAGCGCACACAAGCATACAACCATATTAGAAAAATGCCGGAAATAGAATATAGAGCAAGTACACATAAAATTCCAGAAATGCTAAGCCATTTTATTAATCTGAGAATATAAATGGGTACAATGGATAATCAGAATAAGAGCACCTATCCTTGCACCAGGCAAGTGAAGAACCCTCTCAGAAACAGGAAATGGCTACTACAGAAACTGCTTCCCAGCTGCTGGAAGGAACTGCCGTAAACTGCTGCTCTTGGAAAGAACTGGAACTAGAGGCTGATCCCCTCGCCGGAATGAGCTAAAAATCGACAGATCACCTATACTCGCTGCTCCGGACAAAACCCAGAAATCTTAGACCAAACGGACCACCTCCGAAAATCACCCCCAGAAACCCTCCTCCTACAAAAACGCTGTGCCTCCAGGAACAGCGCAGAAGCTCAAGAAACACGCTGAGGAAACGGCCTGAATCCTCCTACAAAACCTCCGGCTGAAATGGAAACCTCCTCAAGGCTGAAAAACGCTGAAACCACTGCCAAATCACCACACAACAACGCTGCTCAACAAAGACTGCGTCCTCCCTGCTGAAACTGCGTCCTCTCTCCTGGACTGCGCAGTCACTCCAAGAGACCAACTCCTCTGCAACGTCCACCCGAAAATCCACCGCAAACCACCTATAGAAACTGAAGGAAATACCTTGCTCGAGCAGGCACTCGAAGTCCCCCGGAGCCAAGGGTGAGATCTCCGACCGGAGACACTCAGTTCGCACTAAACAGTGCTGCAGACCGACTAAACAACCTGCGTGCTGAAGTAGACAGAAGTCTAGCTCTCAATATCAATAACATATCAATAATGCCAAATGGAGTGAAACCCCCACCTTTTATAGTGCTAGCTCCCTCAAAACCCTAACTGCGTCCTTGAGTTCCCCCTTGACCTGCGCAGTTACCTTAGGAGTCTACGTGAGGCCTCTCTCATGTGTGTGTGGACCCTCAAGGCTTTCCCTTTTAAGTTACAACGTTGCCTCTACTAGGGAAACACTTTATTTTATTTAAGTGAGTTAGACCCCTTTTTCTCACTTTTATTTATTAATTAACTATAGTCGGCAAAACTATACAAAAATCAAATATTCCAATTAGCTGCACTAGGAATATTACAGCTCCCCTCCCAAACGCTGTTTGTCCTCAAGTTATTGTTGGGATGGATGTCAGAAGTTCTGCTTCATTCCGTGGCATCCTCATCCGGCAAAAATTGCTTGTTCTCGAGCAATGCTTGAACAAGCCTACTCTCTAGCTGATGCTCCCCACCGATACTGCAAAATGTGCCTGGGTCCCACTGAAACCTCTCTGTCTCCTGCATCACCCCGATACGAAGGGATATCTCAATGCCAGGATCCCAAACTGGCCTCTCACGGTACCAGCCAATCAATAGTCCTCCCGGATCCCATCGCCACTGTGGCCAATAATCGCACAAGTCCCACGGCTCGGACTGTGCACTGCCTCTGGCTATGACCAATGCTCTAAGAGGTGAAGACCACCAACAAGCATCAACGCTCTCGGGCTCCTGCTGCGCTGTACCTGTAGCTGCATATGCTACCCCTCCAACTGCATACCAACTCATCACCTCTCTCCAATCCAAGTTGTGACTCAACCCCATGCTGATCCTGCTCTCCTGAAATCGGGACGGGGTGCTGAAGAAATGATGACCTGTGTTCCCCTGCCGCTGGAATCTAGAACATGTGCTATGTCCATGGGCCCCTGCTCCGCTGTGCTCCCTCCGAAGAATACCATAACATCAAGAGGGTACCAACTCATGATCTCCCGCTAGTCCGTCATGGAGGAAGAATCTGATGTAGCGATAACAACTGCATATGGAACATGCCTGGAAGGTTGTCGCCAACCCGTAATAATCTCCCACTGCCAAACTGTCACATCTACCTCCAACATCTCCAGTGGATATGGATCTGTAGCTGCTGTCACGGTCCTCGGTGTCTGTGCATCTGACTGCTCCACCTCAAAGGATGTCCCCAATGCTAGCCACATATCCATCATAGGCTCAATGTGGGCACCCATCTGGACCTCACCCAAGGGACTGTCATGCCTGATGTCCATAGTATCCTCCTCTGCCGACTCAGGCTCCATCATGTGCTGCTCCAGCTGAAGCGTCACAAGTGACTCATCACCCAGAGTATCTCCTATACAGTCCCCTGACTGCTCACCCTGCACACTGTAATACGGCTGCAATCTACTGTCATCATACCCGCATGACTGCTCTTGCTCCACAGAAGCAACCTCAACTGATCCTATGGACTCATATGAAAGAGAGTCCTCACCCTGGCATACAGAAGGAATGCCCTCCTATTCTACCTCCGCCACCTCATCTGCATTGAATATGCCATCCACCCTCTCGATGAAGTGTCGATACAATGTCTGGAGTCCAGACGCATGCTGGGATGCTACCTCTGCCGAACCCAATATCCTCTGCTCATGCATGATCTCAACATGCCCTGAGGGAAAAATGATGCATGTCTCCCTCATGACCTGCTCCCCAAGCGTAGGCTCAGCAATGACTAATGTGCCACCACTGCAGAGGATCATCTCATCCCCTAAACTGTGGCTGTCAACTAGCGTACTGACCCAGCGCCACCACTGAGAAGTCTCTCGCCTAGTGTGCTGAGTGTCATCCAAATATCTTGGGTGAACCTCGCATACCCTGCTGCTCACGCCCAAAGTGCCAAAGATCGAAAACATAATCAACTGTACCTGTGAGTGATGTCGAAGCGAGTCAAGTGTGTGAGTCCCCACAGATACCGCCAAGTATTGCTCCTTTGTCTCTCCATCGATCCTGGGTGAACTACTACCAAAGGTAAGCCCGATGTCCCTGTCCATGAGCCTCTCTGGAAGCAATGCTCTAAGACCCTGCTGTGCAGCACCGTATGCCCTCGCATACCACTGATCATCCATATACTCCTCAACATGCCACTGCACACTGAGGCATACCCCTGAATACTGCTGGATACCCCATGCTACTGCTGTACCACCCTGTACCGTCTCGTGCCCTGACTGTGTCCAGGAATCTGTCACTCCCCGCGTGCTCTCAATGTGATGTAGGGCACTCCTACTCCACAATGCAGTCCCACACACTACGATACACCACCATGTAGCTCCATGTCCACCAGTAGTCCACTGATCACTGCTAGAGGCTCCCACACATCCATGGATGTGATGTCCTAGAGTTGTGCCTCTACATATCGGACTACCACCAATCGGTATCGTCATGTCCACCGTCGCATCACTATACCCGCCGACAAATGGATCATCACTGCAAATCCTCCTCGAGGGGTTCGAGAAGTGAATCTCCCTATGGGTCAGTAGTGTTACCACCACTGCTCAGCTCCGTTGCGTCCTCTGTGCCCCACACAAAGGTGAAGAATCCTTGGCCCCATACAAGGTGCCATCCGGTGGCCTGCCAATGCCACCTCCTCCGACAAGCTCCTGCCAAGGTGTGCTGACCACCCCGTGATCCCGTGTATGAATGTCATGCCAAGACAACCTAGGGAGTCTGCCCATAAACTGGTTGGCCACTGGAGCTGACCAAAACTGCACATGCTCTACTACTAGGTCAACTGTACTCTCCAAGACATAGTCAGCCGGATCTGCCTGGGAAACAGTAGGTGATCCCACCTGGATCCCAATGCCAATCTGGGGTTCCTGTACTCCCCATGCATAGAAAATCCCGCTGAGCTACACTCGGATCCATCACTATCTCCATAGCCCGCTCCACCGAGTACCAACTCAAAATCTCTCTCCATCCAACCTCAACATGTGGATGCTGTGCCCTGTGCAACTCTGATCGTCTCGTATCGCTATCCCAGTCAACATATGAGATCTGACTAGGTGGCTCTGTCTCTCTCTCTCTGATGGGAAGAGATGACCCAACAACACTGCTAGTCCCATCCATGCATGCCTGAAGGGGAATGATATGACGCTGCAATGTGCCCTCGGGTTGTACCATCAGGGAATCCAGTTGTTCCCCAATGCGAGCCAACTTGGCCGCCGACTTGGCACAAGTCACTCTCATACCCTCCAGCTCCTGATCTTGCAACAAAATGGCCTCCCGTACTGACGTGGCCTTCTCTCTCAAAACTCGAAGGTCCGTCCGAAGCCAATGATACCGCTGTCTGCGACCATCATCCAATACCTCTGTACCTGCTAGTGCCTCATCGAAGGTGGATACATCTCCTGACACTGCTCCCATCT
This sequence comes from Pinus albicaulis, assembly GCA_034641835.2. Lineage (NCBI taxonomy): Eukaryota > Viridiplantae > Streptophyta > Pinopsida > Pinales > Pinaceae > Pinus > Pinus albicaulis. The sequence goes on along the minus strand of CM076575.1, from coordinate 1,664,099,641 downwards.
ATGTGCTGCTACCACCTGAAGACTCGGACACGACTCCGGTCATCATCTCAACGGATTGCTCTACTGAGGTAGGCTCTACCTTCTCCACTACCACATCAATCGACATGGCCAAGGAGGTCTCCAATGAGGGTGAATCCTGTGTCACACTAGGTGTAACCTCAGACTCCCTGCAATCCTGTGTGCCCTCATCCTCCAAGTGCGAGGTAACCATTTTAATGGTTTCCCTCTCCGATACTCGGTCAAGCTGGAAAGAGGTATCCAACTTGTCCACCCAAGCTTTTTCTGAGCGCCTGGATGACCCGTCAAATGCCGGTAGATGGAATCTGTCCACTGTGCGCTGTAAGCCCCTATCATGTGAGTGCTTGTTCCCTCTGTGAAAGTTGTGAGGTCTACTATCACGCTGGAGCTGAACATAATCTCTGCTAGCTGTGCGGTGGTAGTCTCCACCATGATGATGCCGGTGCCCCCGGTGATGATCACGGGTTCTAATGCCATACTGGACCTGGAGATAGTCCCTGAAGGTGAGAGAATCCATGAATGCTGGTCCGAAAGCCTGGTACTCTGCAAAAATGTCAGCCATCCAAGCCGGATCCATCTCTCGCTGTGCTGCTGTCCCTGCGTCCTCTGGCAAGAAGGTAGGCATGGTAGGGCGTGTGGGTGTATGTGATGCCATATGCTGAGTGGCATCATGCTCCCGCAAATGGTGGGATGTGCCTGATCCCTCACCAATCTGGAAAACCCTAGGGGGTCCTCTCTGTCCTACCTCTACGACTGTGAGCCTCTGTGATATATCCTGCATGTGACAGATGATTGCATCCAGTTTCCTATCTGCGTCCGCCATCGGGTCCCGCTGCTATGTGTCTACAGGCTCCTCAGAAACTGCACGGCTGCTGCAAAACCATACTGCTGCTTAACTTCGACCTCCGATTTACCCACTGAAAACTACTCAGAAAATTCCAGGAATTTGGAAAGGTGATCCTTGTCCAAAACCCAGAAAAACCCAGAAAATGTTTCTTCTAATTCCAAACTTCAAAATTTGACCCTTTATATTTTGGCCCTTTTTCCAATTGCGTTTTTGGTACTGCAACTGCTATTGCTCTCCAAAATTCCAGCAAACCTCTGTATGATCTCTTTCCCGATGTCATAGACCACAGGCTGAGCCAGATCTATGCTCTGATACCACTGTAATATCCCCAACGGGAAATAGGCAGCAATACAAGCATACAACTATATAGAAAAATGTCGGAAACAGAATATAGAGCAAGTACACATAAAATTCCAGAAATGCTAAGCCATTTTATTAATCTGAGAATATAAATGGGTACAATGGATAATCAGAATAAGAGCACCTATCCTTGCACCAGGCAAGTGAAGAACCCTCTCAGAAACAGAAAATGGCTACTACAGAAACTGCTTCCCAGCTGCTGGAAGAAACTGCCGTAAACTGCTGCTCCTGGAAAGAACTGGAACTAGAGGCTGATCCCCTCGCCGGAATGAACTAAAAATCTACAGATCACCTATACTCGCTGCTCCGGACAAAACCCAGAAATCATAGACCAAACGGACCACCTCCGAAAATCACTCCCAGAAACCCTCCTACAAAAACGCTGTGCCTCCAGGAACAGCGCAGAAGCTCAAGGAACACGCTGAGAAAAGGGCCTGAATCCTCCTGCAAAACCTCCGGCTGAAATGGCAACCTCCTCAAGGCTGAAAAACGCTGAAACCACTGCCAAATCACCACACAACAACGCTGCTCAACAAAGACTGTGTCCTCCCTGCTGAAACTGCGTCCTCTCTCCTGGACTGCGCAGTCACTCCAAGAGACCAACTCCTCTACAACGTCCACCCGAAAATCCACTGCAAACCACCTATAGAAACTGAAGAAAATACCTTGCTCGAGCAGGCACTCGAAGTCCCCCGGAGCCAAGGGTGAGATCTCCAACCGGAGACACTCAGTTCGCACTAAACAGTGCTGCAGACCGACTAAACAACCGGCGTGCTGAAGTAGACAGAAGTCTAGCTCTCAATATCAATAACATATCAATGATGCCAAATGGAGTGAAACCCCCACCTTTTATAGTGCTAGCTCCCTCAAAACCCTAACTGCGTCCTTGAGTTCCTCCTTGACCTGCGCAGTTACCTTAGGAGTCTACGTGAGGCCTCTCTCATGTGTGTGTGGACCCCCAAGGCTTTCCCCTTTAAGTTACAACGTTGCCTCTACTAGGGATATACTTTATTTTATTTAAGTGAGTTAGACCCCTTTTCTCACTTTTATTTATTAATTAACTATAGTCGGCAAAACTATACAAAAATCAAATATTCCA